>OY856187.1:245428288-246046672 GCA_963693315.1 Diogma glabrata | reverse complement strand
AGCAAGACAACAAGGTGCTATTACTCTGACCAATCAAAAGTAAAGCCTATTTTAAAAGAATACAAAGTTTGTACCAGCCATCAGAACGAAAACACCGGAGAACGCATAATAGAAACGTATCTGTCCATTTCAAAATCTGTTGATAAAACTAGATTTTTTTTAGATTCTGGTGCTGATATATCTTTAATAAAGTATTCCTCTATTAGAAATAATGTTCCTATCTTTCATACAGAGCAAATCAAATTATCTGGTATAACACCGAATAAAATTAAAAGTATTGGTGTCTGCTATGGTGATTTGTTTCTTAACGGCAAATTTATCCAACAAAAGTTCCACATTGTTGATATTAATCTAAAAATTCCAGAAGATGTTATTTTAGGGTTTGATTTTTTGAGTCCAATAACATTCGAATAAATTATGGTAACAATAAAGTCGAAATAGTGCAACCAGAAAGTCCAGACGTTACGAACAGTAACAATCGTGAAAAATTATCAAAAACAAATAAAGTTAGTGACAAACAAACGTTCGAATGTTCAGAAGCTCTTGTACCCCTAACAGATGAACAACCTTGTACCCATATTTCAGTTTTGCAAAATATTCATAAGCAAACCCCCAAAAACTTAAGCGACGGCACATGTTTTGTTAAAGAAAATTTATCAGTAAGACCAAATAAAATTATACCTGAAGAACACAGGGGTGAAGATATTATGAATGACAACATTAAAAATACAGAACAAATAATAAGCCATAAAAACTTAACAGGAAGATGTGATAATGAAAACGGAAAAACAAAAGAGCTTAATAGTAAAAATAAAATAAAGACAGTTATTATGGAAGAAATGACGGACGAAGTCCAAAACACGATTGAAAGTCAACCTCAAAAAATTGGTCATAAGTACTATAATGGTAAACCGAGTAGACGAGGTCTACCAAACATTCAAAATTCGTGCTTCATAAGTTGTGTTTTACATATGTTATTAGTAATCCCATCCGTTATTGCTTGGACCAAAACTTGTGAGGAATATGACGATGAAAACATGCAAATCGACAGTAGACCACCATGTAAGTGCATTAAATGTATTTTACGTATAATATATCAATTTATGTTCTCAGAAAGAGAGAAAGGTGAAATTTATCCGAAATTCGTATACCCCAATGTAAAATAGTTATTTGTTTAACTAGGCAGCAAAGTAGTAGATTGACTGCCGCGGCTGATAGTTCATAGCCGAGCGAGCGAGGCTAGGAATTCAGCCAAGGCAGTCAATCTACCTTGCTGCCGAGTTGAACATATAATTTTTTCTATTAATTACAATGATATGTAATTTAATAATTATTACTTTAAAAATAAAGCAAAATTTTAAAAATGAAAAACAAATCGATTAAAAAAATTTTTGTTTTAATCGCAATATCTGTTTATTTCTATGAAGTCTAATTATTTTGCTGCCTAGGCAGCAAAGTACTTGCTTTGCTGCCTAGGCAGGAAAAGTGCCACTTTGCTGACTGAAATAAGTCTGCAAAATTTTATATTTGCTGTCTATCGGAGAAAAAGAATATTTCCGGATCTAATTAATGGAACGCACCAGGACGCCCATGAATTTTGTAAAATGATAATAGAAAAAATCAATAGCTCTTCTAATTTAATAGATATAGCAAAATCCAAAGGAATCTTAATTAAAACAATACAATGTCAATTCTGCAAAATTACTCATATAAGCAAAGAAATTTTTAACGATATATCTTTAGGAATAACAAAGGAATGTAGTATAGTAGATTGTCTAAAAACTTATTTTAGTAAGGAAGTAATTAACGATTTTAAGTGTGAAAATTGTGGGCAGAAAGGAGTAGAGGTCAAATATACTTTCGAAAAAATACCCAAGAATTTATTTTTGCATCTCAAACGGATCGCAGATAATGGAGATAAAATATCGAAAGGAATTAATTTAGAGTCAGCAATTTATTTAGATGATTACGTAGGGAACACAGAAAAGCAAAGAAATATTAAATATAAATTAAAATCTATCATAAATCATAAAGGAACGTCAGTTAAAGCTGGTCATTATTCAGCCGTAGAAATAGTAGGTAGTCTAGGCCATGTTTATGATGATCAATCTGTTATGGTAGTAAAAGATGTATTTAACGATAATCAAGAGGCCTACGTGGTAGTGTACGAAGTAGAAGAAGATGGTGAAGTGTGCGTTGATACATATCCAAATGGAAACCGATAAGAAAATTTTAAGAATAATAGATAAAGAATATTATTTTAATTCAGAAGGATTGCGAATACCTGCTAGAACAAGGAAACTAATAGCGGTAGAAGTAGGAAGCCCAGGTCAATATCTGTGCAAATCTAGAACATTAAACAACGGTATTATGATAGGCAATTCGTTTATGAAAACAATAAACGGTCAAGGAATAGTAACAGTTATTAACAGTTCCGATAGGGATATGCATATGAAAACCATTGATCTAGATCTAGAACCCTTACATAATTACAATGTAATGCGTTTATCGTCCGATAGAAAGGCTAGAGAACGTTACGATTTAGTTCAAGAGAAAATTGATTTCAGTCAAATGAATGAGGAAGAAAGGCAAACCATGGAACATGTAATCGGAGATTTCCAAGATATATTTTTTTTAGAAGAGGATGTATTATCGACTTGCGAAGCTGTAGCCCATGATATTCCTACTTACAATAATACCGCTCCAATTAATGTTAAGCCGTATAGATTACCCATAATGCAGAGGGAGGAAATTGAGAGGCAAATCAATAAAATGTTAAAGGATGGGCTCATTTGATCACAGAAAACGGCATTAAACCAGACCCTACGAAATTCGAAACAGTGAAATCCTTTCCACCCCCAAAAACTCCAAAGCAAATAAAGTCGTTTTTAGGGATGATTGGTTATTATAGGCGATTTATTTCAAATTTTGCTGAAATAGCCAAGCCATTGACCAAACTTTTAAAAAAAAATTCTAAATTTATTTGGACCAGAGAATGCGAAAATTCGTTTCAGCAATTAAAAGGAAAAATGATTTCACCACCTATCTTACAATATCCTAATTTTAAAAAAACTTTTTATTTAACAACGGACGCCTCAATGAAAGCGATAGCTGCAGTCTTATCCCAGAAGAGTGACAACGATGAAAACTTACCAATTGCATATGCTAGCAGGACCTTATTGGATGCGGAGACACGATATTCAACAACCGAACAGGAATTATTAGCCATTGTATGGGCTGTTGAGCATTTTAGGGTTTACTTATATGGTGTAAAATTTATAATATACTGCGATCACAAACCGTTAAAATGGATTATGCAAGTAAAGGATGCTAACAGCAGGTTAATGCGTTGGAAAATACGTCTGTCTAATTTCGATTTTGAAATTTGTCACATTAACGGAAAAACGAATCACGTTGCCGATTGCCTTTCAAGGTATTCAAACGATGAACATATGGAAGGTCAAATTAAAATGTTGACCAGATCAAAGACTAGAGTCGATATTGAACCTAATAGATTGAAACCTGAAGCAGACGTGTTGACCAGCGATTCACCTAGACCCAATAATTTCAACAATATAGATTTAATTCCAATTACAATAGAATCAAGCGACAAAAATTTATTACAAGATTACAAGGCCGAACTTAGGTTCATATCAAAGGAAAATCTGATTTTGGACGAGTTAGACGTGTGTCAAGACAAAGAAAAATTACAATTAGGTGAAGTAGTTAGAGACCATACAGGAAAATTTTGTAAATATTATTTAATCTCCAAATATTTAGATAAAGAGTTACATTGGATAGCCAAGGTAAGTGAGGGACTTTTGGTACTAAAGGAATTATTAAATAAAGATAAAATTATGAATTTGGTTATCGATAGACAACTAACGTATGACTCTAGAGAAAACTTTGAAAACATAATTCTTAAAATAAATGAGATTTTTTCAAAGACGCGAGTTAAATTTTTAATATATGTCAACGAAATACTGAAAATAGATAGAGATTTAGATAAAACTCAAATTTTAAAAGAATTCCATGATAATGTTCTAGGCGGTCATCCAGGTATCGACCGAATGTACTCGAGAATAAGTGCACGATACGAATGGAAAGGGATGAAAAAACAAATTAAGGAATTCGTCAATTCATGCGAAGTTTGTCAAAGGAACAAAATCAGCAAACAACACAAAATGCCTTTACAGATAACCACGACCGCTAGGAAGCCATTCCAAAACTTAGCATTAGATATCGTAGGACCACTTCCCGAAACTTCGGAAGGGTATAAGTATCTTTTAACCTTCCAAGATAATTTAACCAAATTTGTAGGCGCTATCCCTTTACGAAACCAAGAGGCAGATTCAATTGCTCGAGCTTTTGTTCACCAAATTATCTTGAAGTATGGAATGTCTGAAAATATGACAGTACTTTCGGATCAAGGGGCTAGTTTTATGAGTGAATTATTTAGGAAAATCTGCAAGCTTTTAAATATCAAAAAGATCAACACCACAGCCTTTCATCCAGAAAGCAATGGTTCACTGGAAAGATCCCATAAAACATTAAAGAATATAATAAAATGTTATATAAACGAAAACTTAAACGATTGGGACAAATTTGTAGATTTTGGGTTGTTCACAATGAACACTACAAAAAACGTGGCCACTGGGTATTCAGCATTTGAACTTTTGTATGGGTATCAGGTAAATATACCCACTTCCTTAAAAAACAAAATAGATCCTGTTTATAATTACGACAATTATTATTATGAACTAAAGCACAAACTACAACGTTCACATCAAATCGCGCGAGAATCCCAAATTCAAGCAAAACTGCAAACCAAATCACAATACGATAAAAAGGCAAGACCTCTTAGTATTTCAGTAGGTGATATGGTCTATTTAATAAATAGTGGTAAGAAAGGTTGGGGAGCCAAGTTTCTTCCGGAATATAGTGGACCATTTGAAGTTTCTGAAATAGTATCAGAAGTTAATGTTAAAATAAGAATTAACAAGAATACCGAAAAAGTCGTTCATAAAAATTTACTCAAGCGATGCAACAGAAAAACAAGAGAGGGAGAGTCTAGTACCAATAGCATTTGTAGTTAGAAGGTTAATTTATATATATATATATACATACTTTTATTAAACATTTATTTTCTTTTTCGATAGGTACACAAGGAGATAACCATAAAACCATTACATATTGCCCAATTTTGTTTTCCTTAATTTTTGCTCATCTTTCATAGCATTTGATTGCCTTCTATCTAGGTAACAACAAAACTATAACCATTCTTAAAAAAAAAAACGTAATTCCAAAAATTATATAGAAAAACAAGCAAAGAAAAAAAATAATGAAAAAATAGTTATTTGTTTAACTAGGCAGCAAAGTAGTAGATTGACTGCCGCGGCTGATAGTTCATAGCCGAGCGAGCGAGGCTAGGAATTCAGCCAAGGCAGTCAATCTACCTTGCTGCCGAGTTGAACATATAATTTTTTCTCCGATTAATTACAATGATATGTAATTTAATAATTATTACTTTAAAAATAAAGCAAAATTTTAAAAATGAAAAAAAAAATCGATTAAAAAAATTTTTTTTTTAATCGCAATATCTGTTTATTTCTATGAAGTCTAATTATTTTGCTGCCTAGGCAGCAAAGTACTTGCTTTGCTGCCTAGGCAGCAAAGTACTTGCTTTGCTGCCTAGGCAGGAAAAGTGCCACTTTGCTGACTGAAATAAGTCTGCAAAATTTATATTTGCTGTCTATCGGAGAAAAAATATTTTTTCAACAAAAAATCATATTTACTAATTACAAACATTTTTATGCGAAGAGTATGGAATTTTACTAAAATGGTATCAATTTAACTTTAAGTTAGATAAGGAATATATGTAAGTCTAATTAAATAAGATCAAATAAAAATATTATAATAAATTAAATAAGTTTATCGAATGCTAAATACTAAAAAATGTAAGTTTTAAATTAACTTTTACATTAACTAAAACATAGAGTAGGATTAGTATGTTAAGAATAAAGATCTTTCAATTTCATAAAATATTAACTTTAAACTACAATAACGAGCTTTACAAAGGAAGAACAGGACCGTAAAAAATCTAGACTTCAATCAACAATATATGAAGAAAATAGGATTTTTCGATGCTAGTGTGTGTCAATCGAGGAACCAGAAGTAATATACGATGGCAGAGAAAACATGCGCTTAAGATCACATATAAGCTAACATATAATTCAATTTCAAGCGAATAGTGCATATACGTTAATATATTATAAAAGGGCTTGTTGAGTTTAAATGCAGCAATAAGCAGAATATCGATTATTTGATGATTGGAGGATACTGTCTTGGGCTAAAATAGAAAGAATTTATTTCAGAGAACAATTAATTGAAGAGAAAGGAATTCAGGAAATTAAACAAGATGACCAAGCTGAAAAAACCTTCCAATAAATCACGAAGCGTCATTACTATAATGGAAACAATTTTTGTTTATTTGACGGATTCAACTCAAATTATTATACTCAACATCAACATGATTCTGATTTTAAGCCAGTTTATAACCAAGCGCAATTACGTTATTTTAATCGATACAAACAGTGTCAAGGAAAAATACAACTAAATTTAAACAAACAGATACCGGAAAAACAAGCAGTTCGAAGCGGTATTCCAGATTGTAACACACACGGTTATCGAATCTCCATATATAATCATAACAAGACAGAATTAAAATAATAGATACATGGAACAACAAAAGACTTCGTAAACAGAAAGCTCACTTAACCATCAAATACAGCGATATATATTTCTACAATAATTTTTGTAATAGGGTTTTGTAATTAAGGATAGTCTAAGCTAGAATAGTCTATTAAGAAATCTGTGAATAAGTTAAAATTTAGTCTTACAATTAAAAATGTTTCTTATTTTCTAATCTTCTTCAAAGAGTAGAAAATTTAATAAACATTTCTTTTTAAGGGGTGGTCTGTCATAATCGTGACTGAAAATACATCCCAGAGACTACTTGCGTGGTTCTTCAAACCATGCAGTAACGCATAACAATTAATTGATCCACTGTATAATTGTTATGTGGCGTCACTTTGATCGATCCGCGATCATAAACGGTCTCATCATTTTATTTACTTAAAATTTCTTAAACTTTTATAGTTTATGATACCTGGTCCTCCCTTTTTTATTACATTTTTCCTAAAAACTCTTGTTTAAAATTTATTGATTATCCTTTCCAATTTACAGAACGAATTTGGGAATTTCCAACATCAGGTAACCAGATGTTGAAAATATAGTGACGAATTGGAAGGGATACGAAGGAGGAGGACTTAGATTAAATGTTGTAAACGAAATTCTATATGTTTATTTGAGAGGAGGAGCTAAGAAAAAATTAGATGTAGTTTAATTTTAAGTTTTCATTTTAAGTTTTTTTAATGTTTAGTAAGAGATTGAATGTCAAGTTGTTTAAATATTTTATAAACGAAAAATTTACAAGTTTGAGGAAATTATATAAATAAATATATAAAAAAAAAATTACGTTATATTTTATTAATTTAAAAACATCAGGAATTTTAAATCCCGGTAATAGTTTTTCTATATAGTTCATATGTAGAAAACTATAACATATATATATATATATATATATATATATTAGGGTGGCACTTATTTGTATGGGTGATTTTTTTTTTGTATTTTGGCATGGCGCCGGCCGGAATTTTGTTCCTTTGGGTAATTTAAGGATACTGACAAAGTTTCACCATTCTATTACAATTTTAACACGTGGCGACTTTGATTCTTAAGCACGCTTACATACAAATTTTGTTGTAATTTTCACATAGTCGAGTCTGTATTAAAAACAAAACCGTATAATAGTGTCTAAAGTATCATTTAATGTTTAAAAACAGGAACCTATTTTATATTGTTAACAAAATTATAAAGGTCTTTTCAAATCCTGCAATGTACCAGATTTCGAATATTTCTTACGGTAGTCTTGAACGGTCTGAAAATGCATGAAATAAAATTAATTCTCATTCTATATATGCTTAAATTATCTTAAATTATTGCTTATTGTTTACCTTTAACAAAAATTGTTTTTGATCTTCATCTTTAGTTATTTTATCGTTGAACTCGTTCATTAATTTTATGCATCGTTCTGCTGGATCTTCGACTACCTTTAAACAACTTACAATTTTTGCGCTTCTTTGTATTCACTTAAGTTACTCCATGTGCATGGATGTGATTTTAAAAATGTTGTGGAAATCTTAAACCTTTTTAAAAAACATCCAGTGACGCAGCGTTGTGCTTTGTCTTTAAATATGGAGTGGTAAAAACAAATGTTCGAATTAATTTTTAATTATCTAGACTTTGATCTAGAAATACTCCGACGGTTATCACGAGATTTATAGCGCGACCTATGACCAGCATTTACTATCGAGTGAATTTCACTCAGCATTTGCGTTTTAAAATTATTAAGAATTTCATTAATGTTTCGATTTTTTTTATGTTGAGTAGCACTTTGATGAAACCGGTTTGAGTTAGTTGATGTAGAAGTAGTTCATTGCGAAAATTTGTCTCTGTGACAACGTTTCCATAAGATTGTCGGCACGTTCTGCCAACAACGTTAATGGCAAATCGTTTTCGAAAGACAATAAAACAAGTTGGATGCTTTCAGGAAGACGTGCCATACAAAGTTGTTTGATAATGCCATCGCTCATATCAGCACCGTTAATTTGGAATTCAGCTAGCAACTGTGTAGGTTTTTCATCACCTAATTCTAATTTATGCGAAATATTATTAATTTTTGCCTTATCACTGTCGCCCAAAATTTTAATTACCTCCATCTTAAAGGTAGTATAAGGAGTATCACCTATCTCTTTAAAGAGCAACGGTGCCAATTTGTTGTACAATCGTGAATCAATTGCACTTAATGCATGAGAATATTTGGTCATTTCCGACCTAACATTCGAACAAAAAAATTTTAGTTCCAATTGCGTTTTGGTCAAACAAATTTTGCGGAGCTTTAAATTTAACAAAATTAATATTGCTCACTGCAGCTACATCTGGTTCAGTTGTTGGAGGTTGTGAGCAAGGTGGTGGCATCTGCCGCTGTGCCAAGAACTGTTGATGGGCAAACTGCTGCAAGTTTCCTTGGATAATATCAGCTAACTGCTGATGAGTCATTAACATTCGTGCTTCATTACCACCCAAGGCATTCACAGGTGAGGCAGGACGTGAGGGAGAATTGTTTGCGGAAGCCATATTTTTAAAACTAAAACAAAAATAAAATAAACCAACCGCAATAATCACAAAACAAAACAAACGATTTCAATAAAACAAAAATTTCAGAACCATTAAGAGATAATCCAGATACTGCTAGAGGCGATGAGAATTGCTGGGATGAATTTTGGTATTCAATAAATTTATCCAATGAAGCTCCCAAATTTTAAATTATACATTTTAAATTATACACTGTTTGCCGTTGGCACTTGGCGTAAGTTTTCAAATAAGATAATGTCAATCTCTTGTTACTTTACGCAAATAACTTATTTAATAAGTTTAATAGAAAAATTAAAGAAAACAAAATTTTTTTATAATTTTACTGTTACTCTATATATATATATTTCAGCTTGTTAGGCCATCTTCTGGAGTAATCTGGATTACTCCAGAAGATGGCCTAACAAGCTGATATATATAGAGTAACAGTAAAATTATAAAAAACTTTTGTTTTCTTTAATTTTTCTATTAAACTTATTAAATAAGTTATTTGCGTAAAGTAACAAGAGATTGACGTTATGTTATATGAATAGCTTTCTATTTAACATTGCGTCACACCTATTGACAGACACTTTTAAATTATATAGGGACGGACAGGTTGCACGAGACCCAACTTGTTTTTGCACGAATACTACAAAGGGCCATAGGCCATGTCACAGTGACGGACCCTTTACTTATTTTGTCCGAGTTTTCCAATTTTTAAGCTGATAAGAAATATTTTTTTTGAAATTTCTCAACTTTGAGCTAAAGTCGCCACGTGATAAAATTGTTCAATTGAGCCCAAACTTCAGATTCTAGTTACACATATATAAAGGAACAAAATTTTGACCGGCGCCCTTCAAAAATGCAAAATAAGAAAATAAGTGCCACCCTAATATATATATATATATATATATATATATATATATATATATATATATATATATATATATATATATATATATATATATATATATATATATATATATATATATATATATATATATATATATATATATATATATATATATATATATATATATATATATATATATATATATATATATATAATATATATATATATATATATATATATATATATATATATATATATATATATATATATATATATATATATATATATATATATATATATATATATATATATATATATATATATATATATATATATATATATATATATATATATTTATATAAATATAAATATATATATATATATATATATATATATATATATATATATATATATATATATATATATATATATATATATATATATATATATACATATATATATACATACAAATCACTGGTCGGTAAGTAATTACTTACCGATCATGCAGCCGGTAAGTAATTACCTACCAGTAAAGGAGACCTCAGAGTGTGAATAAAAACGATTATTAGTTAAATAATTGTGTACGTCTATTCACTAGCTTCAAATTTAAATAACATTCATTTAAAAATATTGCAGTTAAAAGATTTAAAAACAGCAATTAATTTTGAAAATATATTAGATGGAATTTAGTTTTGCAACAAAAAAACCTATAGTATTATGATGAAACGCAAAGCTTACTATTTTGAGATAACATTTTAAGAAATTTTCTTTAAAACATTCAAACTTGAATTTAGTGAATGAATTTTATTATTTAAATAGTCTTAATTTTTATTAATCGTGCAAAAAATGTAATAAGCATTTTGAGCATTAACAGTATTACCGATTTCGGATATATTAGAGATCTCGACTTCGTCTTGATCTCAAAACATATATCCTCAATCGGTAAAACACTCTTACTGCCCTTAATACTTAAATAACTATTGTGGAGGTTATATATTAATTATAGAAGTGTTAAAAAGTATCGGAATTCGGAACCTGTAAAAAATTTGTTGTATTGGTTTTTATAAAGTTGGAATAAATATAAGAGTAAAAATTAAAGAAAACAATAATTTAAATTTATTTATTTATTATTTTAAATTTTTCATTGATCTTCTATGTTAATTTACAAAAATCAATATTAAATTGAATAATACTCTTATTTGTATTGCTAATTAAAATATAACGATTAGAGGTAAACAAAATTGTCATCAAAACTGGATGAAAAACTAGGTAGCGAAGTCTATTTTTTTACAACGTTTGCACTCTCGAATTTCATGTCATATTTTTTTTATTGACCAATATATTTGATAGTGTGATATACGCCTCATAAATTTGGGTTATCCAATAGATGGTGTTGTATTTGTATTTAGAACGTTTATTTTAACGTCGAAGTTTGTGCAAATACACTACGATTTGCTTTTTCAAATTGTCGTGTATTATTTTTTGATTGGTGATTGGTGTTAAATATTTTATTTGGTTTTTTGTTTAAATATCGGTTTATGAGCGTAGTTTGCTTTGATCAATGTTTTTATAGTTATAATTAAAGAATTCAATAACGAATTAAATATATACTCCCACACGAAGATTTGTAAAATTTTAAATTTTTGATCTATGGGAGTGACAACCCAGCGTACTTAGATTCCTGCTATTTGTATATGAGTTAGCTTCAGTTATCGTAAACCACTGGCAATAGTAGTGAGAGATATCTTAGGGATGTTGACGGATGAACTTTTTTCAATCAACGATAGCACCCTTAGTCTTAGTTATAGAATATTCTTTGATGATGACACGTTATTTCTTTTAAAATAAAATGTGTTGGGTAGTACGAATTACAATGTAAGTAACAACAACTCATGACAACCTTTGAAGAATAAAGTCTACAACAACATGCTTTCTAAGGTGTCTATGGACGCAAATTTTTTGTTTTTTTTATATTTTTTTAATAAAATGAACTTTTTCGTTTACTTGGAGAAATGAGCTTCCATATAACTATTAAATATGCCGGGTTTAATCCTTCAGCAGTTTACATGATCTTTTCATCTTAAAAAACATGATGGTGTGGAACCTAGGTCTTAAAGGATTTTATGTCTTGTTGTGAGACATATTGTAATTCCAACTACACAACAAATTTTATTAAAAAAATATTTCAAATATTTTGAAATAGCACAAATGTTTTTAAAAATTTTTGGTGAAAAAGATGATGAACAAAGTCATTGAAGCTACAATCAATTTTGAATGGAAAATTCAAAGAGGGAGATGTACTGTTGCTACGCATTTCAATGATACCAACAGATATGGCATTTGAATTCAAACGTTTAGTTTCCAGTGCGACTCGCTTTTGCAACGACTGTCAACAAAGAACAAAGAAAATTGCTGCAAGGATGTGGTAGATTTGGATAATCCATACTTCTCACATCTGGACAACTGTATGTGGTGGTCAGCTAACCTCGGAATACCTTCTGATTTATTCATGTATGCATCTAGACGGAAAAACGCAAAATATAATGTGTGCCCACAAGCACGAGCAAAGAAATAGAATTAAAAACGACATTTGAAATTTTTTCCTTATTAAAATAAATAATTGTTGCAATAAAAATGATACAATGTAAATTGGATGTTTGGGTACGTTTAGTGTGAGTAAAACAATTGAAAAAAACAACAACAATTGTATTAAATTTTTTGTTGTTTCAAATGCTGCAGTCAAATCGAACACGGCTGTTATCAGAACGAGTTTTCTTGAATTTCCTTTCTTATGAGATACCGACAATATGCGACGGGTATAATGTTAAATAAACAAAAGTTTTACACTATTTGGTGTAAAATAAATAAAGTTTTGAGAGATTTTTAGAGTGATTAAGCTTAAAGTAATTATTTTAATTCACATGAATTTTACAATTTTAAAGCATTTTTTATTTTTCGCTCAGAAAAACTTCTTTAAAACAGTTTTTGTGTGGTTCGTGTCGGGAACAAATACAATTTACAATAGTATAATCACAGATGAAGAATTCAATTTAAATAAATATGAGATAATGGAGTTTCAATTTAGAAATTATCTGAACATGAAAATTAAAATATGTTTTATTGTTGTTTCATCCACTGTGGCTGAGTCTGTATGATGGCTTTGAAGTTTGAACTATGATGTCTCTGGTGAGTGTGAGTTCAATCCCGACAATAATTACTTATTTTCGGGAATAATAGTTTCAATAATTACTTTGAGCAATAATTGCTCACAAAATCGCCCAAAAATTAATATTCCATTAATGTTGTCTATATATGGAACATATATGCCAATATATTGACCGTGTGTTATATATTAGTTTCGCATTGATTTGCAACAATCAATAATGACTTTAAAATGACTTAGGATGTTGACTAAATAGAAATGTTGACTAAATAGAAATATTTCTCACCCTATGAATTCACATCCTATGAATTCTAATACAAAAACATCCAAATAATTTTGATTTTTTTGGCATCACTTCTTCTATTCTTTTTTTGCATCACTTCTTCCATACCTTCATCGAATATATTATCACTATTCTTACTGCCCTTGCTGACCATAAAATGTTATAACGATCAAAATTGTTTGCAACGTTTTAAGTAACCTACCACAGGTAAAGAAAGCGTATATTAAACCGCATGAGCACTGTGAAAAATTTGTGAATCCATATTTGTTACGTATGTTCTAATGTTCTATATAGAGACACATCTGAAAACTTATTTGATCGCGTATTTTTTTATATATCCTTTGTTGTATATATAATACTATTTTTTTTTATATTTTACTGATCAACTAGAGTGCTGATCCTTTTACATTCATATTTAAAAAAAAAATAGATCATTTCTCATTACAACTCTTTGAAATTATTGCTACTACGTCAACAAAATGTATACACACAAACTTTATTTATAGGCGTAGCAAAGCACGCCGGGTCCCCGCTAGTATATATATATATATATATATATATATATATATATATAATATATATATATATATATATATATATATATATATATATATATATATATATATATATATATATATATATTATATATTATATATATATATATATATATATATATATATATATATATATATATATATATATATATATATATATATATATATATATATATATATATATATATATATATATATATATATATATATATATATATATATATATATATAGGGTGAGTTTTTTAAAAAATGCCAGCCGATAAGGGTAATATCACGGTAGCCATGCAAAAAACTGACTATAACATGAAGATCAAATGTTTGCTCGACGACTCTAATACATATATAATTTTAAAACGAGACTAATTCTCTACAAACAAAGAACAACGCTCTAATCAAAGAGTTGAAAGGTAAAGATTTGATTGATGGTCGTACGAAAAAACTACTTACCATACACAATAGTAATCAACCAAAATTATACGGGCTCCCAAAAATTAATAAACCTGAGATTCCTATCAGACCGATAGTATCTTGGATTGGCACCCCAGCATATAGTCTTTCAAAATTTTTAGCAAAAATTCTCCAACAGTTATCCTCAGAGACGTACAATGTAAAAAATTCATATGACCTAAAAAATAAGCTAGTATCTACAGGTCCTATTAATCATGAACAGATATTAATTCCTTTGACGTAGTGTCTCTGTTTACAAATATCCCACTTAGTTTATTATATGATATCATACGTGATCGATGGAGCTATTTAGAAACAACAATGTCCACACCTATTGATCTTTTCGTTAGACTTCTAAAATTTTGCTGCGAAGAGTGCAATTATTTTTCATTCAATAGTATTTTTTATAAACAGTCTTTCGGTGGAGCAATGGTTGTCCATTGATCCCTATTATAGCTGACCTCATAATGAATAAACTCTCGACGTGTCGATACCCCGATTAAACTTCATTCCCACCTTAGTAACGAAATATGTTGACGATCTTCTGTTCACCATTCCACCCACTGAGCTCACTCATACCACTAACATCCTTAATAACTTTCACCATAGACTCCAATTCACATATGAGCAACAACAAAATAATAGATTGGACTATCTAGACATGTCCTTATTTTTAAATGAAGATAAAACAATAGATACAAATTGGTATTCGAAACCGACTAGCAAATATAGGATTCTAAATTTCCTTTCCTCCCATTCTTATTCTCAAAAACGGAATATTATTATCACAACAATTGAAAGAACTCTAAAATTGAGCTCGATGAAATTCTGGGATACAAACTGTGATATTATAAGACAAGGTCTCATTAAGAATAATTATCCTTCTTTCCTTATTAACAAATACATCAATAAATTTCTCATGGATTATTATACCCTTGCCCAAACTCCCCCCACTTCCAATTCACAAGTCATATCAAATATATCCTCAACACCCCGTCCTGTAACCCCACTTAAGTATACTTCTATAATCTATGTGGATAATCTCTCTAATAAAATAGAAAGATTCCTTAAGGACTTTATACCACTAAACAAAATCAAGATCACCTTCCGATCTGCAAATACAAACAATCTTAAATTTTTCACTAAACTAAAAGACAAAACGGAAAAAACCAAACATGTAACACAGTTTATAAAGTAGATTGCAAAGATTGCTCAGCTTGCTACATCGGAAAATCTTCACAATACCTCTATAAACGAATGTCACAACACTCAGCAGACTCTAGAAAAATCTCAAAATCACCATCTATGTTCCCTGATATTAGAGGTACTTCCCCATCAACAACCTCTTTGACACCCCCTACGATTACAATACCGCTTGCTCTACCTATCCCCACACAAAACAACCAGAACCTTCCACCAATCTGTATAACTACTACCCCAATAGCTCCTAACCCCCCAGATCTTATTACTACTCCTAAAAGAGATTACACCACAGCTCTGGCAGGAATCTCAAAGAGTTATCTTGATTTCATAAAATATAACAATTCCTCTCTCTCTCAGTGCAATACCATTAACTTTCAAACAAGTTCCGATTATTATAATTATTTAATTTGTCATTTTTGTTCTATTCAAATGGTTTAACTTGTAGTATAGGAAAAAAATTCCTCTCTCTCTCAGTGCAATACCATTAACTTTCAAACAAGTTCCGATTATTATAATTATTTAATTTGTCATTTTTGTTCTATTCAAATGGTTTAACTTGTAGTATAGGAAAAAAAAAATACCATAACTGTGATATAAATAATTAACATAACTCTTAAGTTTTTAATGTGTCCTTACATAATGAATAAGTTTTAATTTTTCTAGTCATTTCTGATATAGTTAATAAGTTTTAATAATTTTTAATTTGTATCTAACTTATTGTGTTAACTTTCGTCCCTTGTGTTGTCAAAAATAATAATAGTGCCGTGTAATAATAGTGCAATGTAACTGTAAGATAAGCTTCAAATCAATAGTAACGTAACTTCCAAAAAAATTTTTACACTCTGGTTTTGTTCAAAAGATATAATATTATATAATTTACAAAGGTTTTTAGAAATTTAGTTTTACAAATGTAAGTTAATTTATTGATTTTAGATTGGTTTAACTGTCTTTATTTTTGCATTTTTATTTTTTAACATTTTTTAGTTTTAACTTCTTGATAATGACGGCCATAGCTGTCGAAAATTCGAAGCGAGATAATTAATATGTAATAACAACTATAAATTACAAATAAACACGAATAACAATAAGATGTACTACTTTTGTTAATTAATTCACCGTAGTAGAATTCCCGTACCGCCTGAAAATAACAACAATTGCTATCTTACTTTTTAAGTTTTTTAAGAAAATGTGAAAAAACTACGTATTATTTTCGTTACGCAAATGCATGATATCTGGATGCAACT
Organism: Diogma glabrata; assembly: GCA_963693315.1. Classification (NCBI taxonomy): domain Eukaryota; kingdom Metazoa; phylum Arthropoda; class Insecta; order Diptera; family Cylindrotomidae; genus Diogma; species Diogma glabrata. Next base: position 246,029,670 of record OY856187.1, on the reverse strand, counting down.
TTGGTATGTAAATGAGCTGCAAACGCATCCGGGTTTACTTGAATATCGAAGATCAGAGTTATTTACTAAATTTGACAAAAAGGTCATAGGCTCGTGAGTGGATTGCTTGGTCAACTGTTTATTAACTTCTCGATATGGGAAGTTATTGTTTTTGGGTCGACTGTCGAATTTTTGAACGTTTCAAGACCTCCTGAAGCTGCTTAGGCCATTTTTAGCTAGCAGTATGTATGTTTGTGTATGTGCGTGTGTATCGTCGTATGTGGGCAAACATTCTTTTTCAACAACACAATCGATATATCTTGGGACGTTACTACAGCCCAGTCCTTTTCTAACGAAATCGGTTCATTAGTGTTTTAGTGGTTTCCGAAAAACAGAAAATCAGCTCCTTCAAATATTACGAGAATAAATAACGGTATCAAGACCATTTACCTACCATTGTGTTTGTCATCATGTCAACAATTTATAACGACATTTGTATAAACATTTGCTGTCTTACTGTTTGAGTTCTTAAAATTTGAAAAATAGGTGTTATTTTTGTTACGCACACGCACGAGATCTTGATGAAATTTTTGAATTAATATTAGCTGCAAACGCATTCGGGTTTATTTGAATATAGAAAATATGAGCTTTTTTCAAAATTTGGTAAAGGAGTCGGGGAGGATGTCTGTGGATCGTTGAACAACTGTTTTTTTTTAACTTCAATAACACTCAGTCCTGACATTCAATTTTGTTGAAACTTATAACATAAGGTTTTGCTTATAATGCTTATACTAATTTTGCAACTTTCGCTTTGTCACTTTCAGCTATAAAGCTTTATCTTATTCTTTTAAATATATCACAACAACAGCCATTGACGAATCTTTGGTAAAATATTTCAGTTAACATAAAAGAAATATAGAACAAATTTGCTTTTGAGGTGTCTTGTATATAGTAGTCGGTATTCATCAATCAAAGGCTGACCTTTTATCTTACCAATAGGTTAGGTTGTTGACTGTTGTGTTGCAGATCAATTTTGATATTGGCATTTTAATGATATCTTCACCTTTCAATACCTTCTGAATCGGCCTAGACGGCCTAGTGTTAGTATGTTATTAAGTTTAAATATGATTACGGACACACACACACACAATTGGTGTGTCGTTTAATAAGTAAATTTTAATTTTGCGTATTTTAGGCTTTAAAAACCCTAACTAAGCTAATATCCACTTTTTGTTGACATTTTTTTCAAATTTGATTTAATATTTGTTTTGTAATCTTTCGTTTTTTATTTGCATTTATGTTTTATAAAACATATTTTTGGACAATGCAGTTAAATTATATTGTATAATTTTTTGTATGTTTAGTATTTAGTATACCTTATCCAGTAAATGGTTTTCTTTTTAATCTTACGGGAAGTTCTTGACGTGGCCCTTACGGTCACACCCTCATCCCACTACTTTGTTTTTCGTTTTTCCGTCACCGTTTATCATATATAGTCGTTTTGCGCCAAAATTATTCCGAAATTCCGTGATCAGGTACATTGCAATAGGTCGAATTTTATATGAAATCTACTAAAAATAACACTTGGCCTGTCAATACGAGCCCAAAGTTTGTATAAGTGTAATAGTGGTCGTTGTTTGGCAGCTCCTACCCGGGATACAATAGAAGTTAAATGAAGCGAATAACTATTTCCATAAAAAAAGATGACTGGCCTTATTTTTTCATAAATTTTTTATTTCAAAACAGAGTGCCTTGCATGTTCATCTTTAGAATCAATTTCGGAGTTCGATTCACCATATTCACTCTCGTGACGAGGTTGAAACAACGGAATTTCGATTGGTAATGAAACATTTTTTCAGTGCACAATCCAGATTGCGATTTAAACCTACTAAATACAATCAAACTGTAATAACATATTCCATTGACGTAAAAGTTTTCTAATATTCAATAAATCAATTGATTGAAACTACATTTCTAAAAAAATTTCAAGAAAATCATATTTCTTCGAGGAAAATCCTCCCATGAGACACAATTTGTTATATAACTACAAATAAATCACAAAGTTGAACCATGCTTTAAGCTTTATGTGTGAGTATCTTTTTATGTGTTTGTTGTTCCTTTAAAAAAATACAAATTTAAATTAAATGAAGTGAATTCAATTTCATTTCCCTTTTAAACTAAAAGTAAGTAAAGTGAATTTAATTTTATTTCTGTTATAATTTTAAATTAATTCTATTTAATTTTTTTTTAAAGAAATTATAACAAGATTATACATTTTTCTTTTATTTTCTTCAACGAAACAATTATAGAAAACTAATATTTAAATTGTAAATTGAGTTGTAGTTAAATAGAAAATTAATTAAAAAATAAAATTGTAATTGAATTTAGTATAAATATTTTTCGTTGACTTTAAATTAACAAGGTTTTTATTTGTTGAATAAATAGTATCATGGTAATAAGTTTTAAAGATGTTAGTGATAGGAAAAACTAAAGTTATACGTTTCTCTATTTAATCACAAAAGCTAACAATCAATCAGATTAAAGTTGTGTATACTTTCAAACAAACTTTTGTCATTAAATTCAAAATAAACGAACAAAACTTTACAACTACTTTTATAAACCACCAGTAACTTCCTTTATATCCATAAACATATAAATTTCAACCAAAGTCAACACAAACATATTGTTGTACTACTAACTGAATAATTGTGTTAACATTTTTATCAAAATATCGATGTGATATCCCGTCGTCGAGATAGTAATTTATTGGTGTTGTTGTAATTGTTGTTGTTGCCGTTATTAAGCTTTTCAAAAGTTCTAAAATTTGTTTTGTTTTGTAAACAGTTTAGAGTTTACGTTAATGGATTTTAGATAAAGTTTTATTGATTTTTTTTATTTGTTGAACTTTTTTATTTGTGTAAAATTGATTAAAACATTTATGGGTTAGGGTTGGCAGCTGTTCAGGTTATTAAGTTGAGCTAGCCTATCTTTTTAAAATTTGTTTGCTTTTAAAATATTATAGAATTCAGAGACTCATAAAGAGAACCGATTACATGGTAACCTGCCTGTGGATTGCAACAACTTTACATGAAACCTATATTGTTTATATAACCTTCCTTTTGATTGTTGATCAGATGATACAATCGGTAGTAGTCAGTATACAGTTTTAATTTCCATTGGTTAGTATAGATCGTTTTAGTTCTTTGTAAAGAGTGAGCTTACAACATTTAAAAAGATTTATTGATCACAGGTGTGTTTTGAAGTTCTTTTTATTACGCTCATCGGGCTAATAGTTGAGTATAAAGTAATTCATAGTAATAAATAGAATATGATCATTTTGGGAAGGGTTTCAAAGACAACAAGCCAATGATTTGATATAATAATTTATTTAAAATAAATTTATTAAAAAAACCTAACAATAACTTATTTTAATAATATTTTGAGGCGTTTTGAACATAAATGTTCAGTGTCAAACGTTTCAAATATTATAAATCATGATTTGATGTAAGCTGAAAATATTGTGTTCCAAAGATGCAGTTAATATTGAACAGCAGTATGTTTGAAGAAAATGGAGATCTGCAATATTTAACTAGATCCGTCGAGTACCGACGTCAGAAGATCCCCTACTAGCAACAAATAGGGGCTCAGACCTGAACCAAAAACAGCTTCCTTTACTACTGATAGGGACTGGATCAGGCACTCTGAACAAACCCTGATCAGTAATGTAACGATTCAAACTATCCAAACTGGATCAGGTAGCCCTACTAGAACCATACGAGGACCGGATCAGTTTAAATATAGGAGATTTCTTACTAAATAAATTACTAAGTGAATAATTTTTGTAAATACGTTATTTTCAAAATGTCCAATAAATTCGTTTATAAAAATATCCTAACTTTATACTTACCCATATATTTAGGCATAACACAGAGAAGCGATAGCTAAAGTACATCTAAAATTTCGCAAACTATGTTTATCTAAAATGGATATCACTCTAGTGAATTTTAACCAAATGAAATTAATTCTAAGGAAATAGGGCTCAGATGAGGTTAAATAGGGTAAACCTTTAGCTTTTCATTGACGCTATATACTATCTGGTATTCTCAGGTACAGAAGTAACTGATCCGGAGGTGTTAATATAGACTAGGAGGGCCCGGCGTGCTTCGCTACGCTTATAAATAAAGTTTTTGCGTAGACATTTTGTTGACGTAGAAACAATGATTTAAAAAAGTGGTAATGAGAAATGCTAGCATATAATTTTTAATTTTTCTTTTTAAATATATGAATGAAAAATAATCAAAACTCTAGCTGATCAGTTCGGATATATGAAAAATTAGCGATCAAATAAGTTAGTGATCAAATAAGCTTACTTGAAAACTTATTTGATCGCTAATTTTTCATATATCCGAACTGATCAGCTAGAGTTTTGATTATTTTTCATTCATATATTTAAAAAGAAAAATTTAAAATTATATGCTAGCATTTCTCATTACCACTTTTTGAAATCATTGCTTCTACGTCAACAAAATGTATACGCAAAAACTTTATTTATAAGCGTAGCGAAGCACGCCGGGCCCTCCTAGTTTCAATTATTCAGTTATTTTTCTTTTTACTTGCAAAAATATACTTAAGTCGGATGAAATTTGTGGCACCTATTCACAAAACATTGACACCAATACCAAAACTACGTGAAAAAGCCTCAAAAATTCAACCGCGCATAACTCCGATTCAGAGTACACAAAAAATAAAAGCAGAAATAACTTTTTTCCTTTCGTCAATACCAACAAAATATCAAAATTTCAGATTTTTTAAAAATGAAAAATTTAAAAATCAACAAAAAAATGTACGTTTTCAAAATAATAGCCCTCCTATAATAAAAAAACAAAGAAAAATATTACGTCTATCGACCCCTAAATCAATTCATAAACTAAATTCTCTAAACTTCAAAGGAAATGTATAAACTAACTAAGAGAAAATAAATATAAAAAAAGAAAAAAAAGTTTTAAGTTTTAAACCATTACCAAAACTACGTGAAAATGCCTCAAAAATTCAACCGCGCATAACGGCGATTGAGAGTACACAAAAAATAAAAGCAGAAACAACTTTTTTCCTTTCGTCAATACCAACAAAATATCAAAATTTCAGATTTTTTAAAAATCAAAAATTTAAAAATCAACAAAAAAATGTACGTTTTTAAAATAATAGCCCTCCTGTAATAAAAAAACAAAGGAAAATATTACGTCTATCGACCCCTAAATCAATTCATAAACTAAATTCTCTAAACTTCAAAGGAAATGTATAAACTAACTAAGAGAAAATAAATATAAAAAAAGAAAAAAAAGTTTTAAGTTTTAAACCATTACCAAAACTACGTGAAAAAGCCTCAAAAATTCAACCGCGCATAACGCCGATTCAGAGTATACAAAAAATAAAAGCAGAAACAACTTTTTTCCTTTCGTCAATACCAACAAAATATCAAAATTTCAGATTTTTTAAAAATGAAAAATTTAAAAATCAACAAAAAAATGTACGTTTTCAAAATAATAGCCCTCCTATAATAAGAAAACAAAGAAAAATATTACGCAAATATCTTTATATCAATAAACAAAATAATCGAAATAATATCGAAAACCGTCCTTGTTCAAAGACAAAAGACGACTGAAATGAATGATTTAAAAAAGAAAATAAATTTTTAAATTTCGTTTTTGTTGTTCGTTGTTCGATAGCTAATATATAAAAAAGAAAATATCATTCATAAAATATCATCATAAATATCATTCATAAAATATCATTCATAAAATCAACATTATTACACATATTACGCATATAATCTCTTTTATTCCGACGACTCGAAAACCATCCTTTGTTCAAAGACAAAAGACGACTGAAATGAATGAGAAAAAAAAGTTTCGTTTTTGTTGTTCGTTGTTCGCTAATATATAAAAAAGAAAATATAAAAAAATAAAATAAATTTTTAATTTCGTTTTTATATGTATGTAAACTTATAATGCATATGTATAAGTTTTCCGTATATAATAACTTTTTTATTTATGATCCGATTTGTGTGAATCCGAATCCGATTCTAGGTTACACTAATATCAGTTAGCTGTGAAAATTTGAAATGAATCCATCTGCGAATAAAAAAGCCTTAGGCTCCACAAAGTTTTGATCTAGCGTATTAATATATAAGAAGATATGGAGAATTTGATGTTTAGCACTATCAAAATTTCATGATTGAACTAAATGTTGCATTGTCCGGCATTTTTCAATGGAAATTGTGAAAATAAATCTGATGAAATAGTTGAAGTTAAAGATATTGTATTGAAGAACATGATATATGTGACATCGACAGTTGTTCTGCTTTCTCATTCTAATTAATTAACGAATTGTCTGGATTTAATTTCCATAAATTAGATTTTGACTTTAATATTTAATGTTGGAGATGTGGACTGTAAAATTGTCCAAACCAAATCAAAATTTTAAATTTAATAATAATATAATAATAATATTTAATGTTAACATTTGATTATTTAAAATATAGAATTGTGAAAAATAAAATTATTTATTATACAAAAACTTTTTTTAACGTCACGAAAATCAAGAACTTTATAAAAAACTAATTTTTCGTTAATAATTTTTCAACGATAAAAAAATCGCTTGCTACAATTAAAATTTTGAACATTTTTAATTTAAATGTTCGCCACAACACTCTCCTCCCTAGTGCCATCGAAAATGGAACGATAAAAGAAAAGAAAAAGAGTTGGGAGGAAAGAAGGAAAGAAATTTGCTTTAGTTGTAACGAAAAGGGAGTTTGAAGGTGTCCGAAAAAGTAGAGTGGACAGTGGTCTGTACAAGACAGTGTTTATTTTGTGCGACTGAGAAATAGTGGCGAAAATTGAGCCATCTTCAGATGTGACCTAAAGTAAGGTATTAGCTGTCGATGTTCGACCATATGAAGGTTAGGAGAAATTGTGTTAGGAGAGAGTTAGAAACTAACGTGTTAGGAGAGATTGTGTTAAGCGAGAGAGTTGTTTAGTAATCGATACCATTTGGTGGAGAAAAAAAATTAAGGGTCTTACGAATTTGGAGTTCTGCAAAAAAAAAAGAAAAGAAACGAACAATTATGGAGTTATGGTAACACGAGTGGAGATATAGGCCTGACAGAGCTGAGTTGCCTGAGACCAATACTTGTGGAGATGTGTACCATAGGTTAAAAGGTTCGTTTAAAATATGAGAAGCAGAAAAGTAACGTCGGTGATGCTGAATGTCTGACAGATCAAAGTTGACTGACACAATACTAGCATGTATAAACGTGAATATTAGTTAATTTTTCAAAAAGTAGCTGTTAAAAGAAAGAATAAGCAGAAATTTTGCGTAAGCAAAGGAGTGCATATGGTAACACAAGTATGGTAAAGTGTGACAGTACAAAGTTGACTGAGACCAATGTTTACCTTGGAGGCGTGTACCATAGAAAAAGATCGCTTTGAGAAAAAATATCTGATTAACGACGAAATGTCGTTTTAAATATCCATAAGAACCATACCTGTTCGTCAACAGATAAATGGTTAACGTCGGAAGATGTTCATGTTGTAAAAACATATGGTTAACGTTGGGGATATTCCTTTAAGATCAGATATTTGGAGGTTCTGCCTAATTATATGAAATCTGATTTTTATATCCATAAGGACCATATCTGTTTTGTCAACAGATAGATGGTTAACATTAGGAGATGTTCATGTTATGGTAACATATGGCTAACGTTCGGGATAGAAATTAAAAAATCAGAAAATTCGAAAAATTTGTTTCGACCCATAAGTTAAGGAGACTGGAGCGGGTCTTACGAAGGATAAAGGTGATTAATTCGGCCCATGAGTAATGGAGAATGAAGTGGGTCTTACGAAGGAAAGAGTTGTGAAGCTTCGGCCCAGCTTCGATCGAAAAATAAGAATTTGGAGAAAAAAGAAGAATGTGTCGCTAAGAGGAAACAGTATTATGGCTAAACAGCAGAAATGACTAGCAGGAAGAATATGTGATCACTGATCACTACAGGAAGAGTGTTGTGTCGCTAATACAATTGTACTAGAAGCTACAACCAATAACACCCGTAAACAGACAACAGCCATAAACAGACAATTAGCTCTCTAATCATGTACATAGTTTTCAAAAATTATTTAAATTATTTAAAATTTAGCAAAATTTAAAAGAATTATTAGTAAAATATTAAAATAAAATTAAGTTTATAAAAGTTATAATTATTGAAATTATACTATTAAAAAAATGAATTGTGCTCCAAATACAAAAATTTTGTTAAAATGCTGTGCTTCTTTAGTTTTGATGCTATTGGAGGTTGGCTGCTAGTCGGGGTCCAAATATAGTTGGAATTAGCTATAGTGTAGAGTGTAATGTTGCACAAAGGTTGAACACAATAGGCGATATTACAGCTACTTAGAGAGCTAATTATAAGCGCTTGATGAATGGTGTTTTGAATGATGTTGTGTGAAAGTTGTGACTGACAGTTATGACTGACAAGCGGAGCCAATTTTTAAAGTTATATTTGCAATATCATAATTTCATGTAATTAAAATATGTTAAAATTGCTTTTAACTATTGTAAAATAAAATTCCATGGATATATAAATTTTCGCAGCACACAACATCCCAAACTGATAAATGGTTTTGACTAGATCATTTAACAATAAACACTTAATAAATAGACTAAATGTTTTATTCTTTTTGGAAAAGTTATAAAGAACTTTATTGAATATAAATTACAACATAATTACTGCAGAATGAACATGAAAAAATCGAGTTAACTTTTTAGAACTTCTGAAAAACTTTCTGATTTCCGTTAATTTTTGTCAATAAATACATCGCATGCTAAATTTGAATTTTGATGATCGCCACAAATTGTTGTGTGTTCCTTCTAGATATAAAATGAAATAAATGTCTATCTTTAATTTACGTTTTCGAATGCATTATGTACTATTTTTGCCATCAATTCATGATAATAAATTACGAAAGTTATCATAGTTGCCTGTATTTTTTCCAATTCGTATTACTTTGGCTATGCTGTCATGGAATTCAATATTGTTGCCATGGTTTTGTTTATTTTTCACTCCCTAGGGAGTAAAAACATCAATCCGCTCCTGCTAACAGGGAGCGGAATTGAACTTTATACGTAGGTCGTGCAAAAAATTATTTATTATACAAAAACTTTTTTTAACATCACGAAAATCAAGAACTTTATAAAATAGTAGATTTTTATACAAGTGGTGAAAAGGTCTCTTTTTGCGTGACTGAACGGTTTGTCCACGAGACGCGATAGTGTCCAGTGGAATAAGTTCAGGAACGCAAAAACGTTTTTACCACGCGTAGAAAACGCTATTTTTTCTACGCTTGTAAATATAAATGATAATATTTACAAATTCATCTACTAAAAACTTACAAAAAGACATATCTAAATTTGACTGTGTAAAAAATAAACAAGATTGTATCATTGATTAAGTAATACTTAATCAATGATTGTATTTATATATAGCATTTTTACCATTGTAAAATAATTTTATTATTGACAGATGGAATAATAACAGGCGAACACAATAATAACATTATTTTACACTGGTAAAAATGCTATATATAAATACAATCTTGTTTATTTTTTACACTGTCAAATTTAGCTATGTCGTTTTGAAAGCTTTTAGTAGATGAATTTGACAATATGAATAATGAAAATAGTTCATATATTTTCTCTTAAAACTTTTACAGATATTACAGATATTTTTTTTACCGACTGGAAGTCATCGTTTAATTAAAGAATAAATTTAAAAAATTGTAGGTATAACTATTAATCAATTAAAAACAAATATAAATAAATTTTTTAATAAAATTTATTTATTTATTTAATAAATTTTTTTTTATTTTTTTTTTGGTGGAAAGAACTCAGAGAATATATTTTATATTTGACAGTTAATTATCGGAGGAAAAAATTATACGATATATCGTCGCTTTAATAATGAAACAACGTATTCGCAAAAGTGTAGTTTCGAGATAATTGGGTTTAAAGATTTTTCGATTTTCTGATTTTCGTAAACTCGACAGTACTATTGAATGAATAAAGATATTGGAAAAAAATTTCTACCAATTAATCTTGACTAATTTCCCCATAGCATATTAAAATTTCACATTGGTACCTGCTGGCTTTTCTACCTAAAAAGAGGTGAAAAGTCAATCAGGTACCTTATACGTTATTTCATATTTCATATACGTTACTTCATTTTGCATGGAAGTACGATTAAGCCTAAAACTAATTATTATTGAACTAACGCATAATATTTTTACAATTTTTTATTTATATGAACCGGCATATCATGTAGTAATGAATGATGCTTATACAATATTTTAGATTTACCATTTCGTGTGGCGATCGTAATGTATGTAAAGTATACGACACTGATTTTACCAAAGTTATTATTCTGTATGGAATTGAAATATCGTACATGCATTTACGCTGTTTCAATATTTAACCAAATTCAAATTTGCATGTACGTTAATTAACAATATATTAATTTTCACCCCCAGTTGTAAAAAAATTGGAAACTGTTAAAATGCCACTTTATAAATATCCTTATGGGAAATGCAGCGCACCCATTATATAATAACAACGTATATATGGCATACGTTGTTTCATTATTAAGGCGACGATATCTGATACAAATTTTATTTTATCGTTCCTATCCTAAAAAAACTTAAACCATCACAATGGTTTTCAACGTTTCAATCGTTTTCAACGATAAATCACTTAGAAACCATTTTAACCAGGTTATCCATTTAATTTTGATTTATAAATTGTGATAACTTATAATGTGTCATATAAATTTGTCCTATTGGTTCAAAAAGGATCTATTCTACTTTTTAAAATTTTTGAGCTATTACGTAAAATAAAATTTCAACAATATGTGTGTATTTCTTTTTTTTTAATCGAATCAACATGTTGAGCATTGAATACCATCACCACAATTACTCAATAGTTTTGCATATTCCTTATTAACCGTTTTCTTTTAACATTACTTAGTATGCAAGAATGATTCTTTAACGACCAGGTCTGAACACACATATGCTGAATAATGTATAGGAAAAGTGGTCTCCGTCGATAATGTTGCACCCTGTGTCTATAGGATGGCACCCTTGAGTTCTGTTCTATTCCAAAATTATGTCTCTATTCCAAAATTATTTCTAAAATATCAGCTTAAACTTACTACCTAATATGTATTACATTTCAAACCAATTAATTGCAAACACCTAAGGAAACTAATAAACAATCAAATCACCATGTTTGTAAATAATCTCAATTTAATTTTTTTTCCTTTATCTTGAAACTCGTAAATTGAAATGGATCGTTTTCGAATGAACATATAAATAATTAATGTGGAATAAAATTGTAGTTATGCAATTACTATAGTTTTGCAAATTTTTATAGGTAGAAAAAAAATTGAATTTTTGTTAACCAAATCCATTTTTTAATTGTGATACATAACTAATTTGACAAAATCTGGGATTAATTTCCATTTAGTCAATTATATGATGGATATGATTCCGGATCTTGGACATCTGTCCAATATGACGAATTTAAAAGGATGGATTGTACACATTGTACAAAACCTGGGCATCATGGGATTTTTGTCCGTTGTCTGGAGTAAAACGTACCTCTAATAATTTCGAATTGTAATTGGATTTTTTCTGCGATATTCGTCTTACTGATTGTAAATGGTAACATTTTGAACAATTTACATAGAAGGTTTTATAAGATATATTTCGTTTACGTTCTTGACTATATTATAAGAAGAGTATATTAGTAGAAAAAACGAAATTTCTAAACGAATTTTAGGTTTTTGGGCATATTATCATTATTGAGGATGAAGACTGACTTTAGTTTTTTCAATTCGTTTTAATTGTAAGTCAAAATTACATAATACCAATTTTCACGAACTTTACATTTATGTATTTTAATTTTATTGAAAAACGGTTTCGCAATTTTTAGAATAACCCAATTTTAAAAAGCGGAAAACTTTGGAAACGAGGTTGATAAACGATAGGAGAGGTAGTCTTGCTTTTAATGGAAAACAGCAGTTGAAACATCGTTCATCAAGATTATTGCCTATAACTTTGTTTTTATCTAAAGAAAACCTAGCATTTCATGGATATGAGGAACGAAAAAGCCTTTAAATAAAGGAAATTTCTTAGAACTAATCAAAATACTGTCAGAGTATAATGTAGTATTAAAAGAACACATCTTGAATTAAATATTAAAAAAAATATAAATATTTTGGAATTATGTTTGATAGCACTCCTGACATTTCACATATTGATCAAATGTCAAAAGTGATTCGTTATGTGAAAATTGATGATAGAAAAGTGGAAATCAAAGAAGTATTCCTTGGACTTTTTCCTTTACATCCTTTAAGCGATGAAATTCTTAAAAATCTTGAAAATGACGGTTTAGATATTATGAATTGTCGTTCCCAAGGTTATGATAATGCAGCTGTTATGAGTGGTCATGTATACCAGGAGTGCAAGCTATTATTAAAGCAAAAAACAACAAAGAAATATTTGGTGGTGTATAGATCTTTCAATTAATTTATGTGACCAACACTCATTTGCACATAATGTAGCTTTTGTAACATTTTTCGGAACAGTGGAATTTTTACATTTTTTCTGCTTCGACTAGCTGCTGGGAAGTGCTTGTTAAACACAGCAAAGCAACTTTTAAAAGACTCTCAACAACGTGGGATGCTCATTATGCTTCAGTTAAAGTAATGGATAAAAATTTTAATGGGATTGTGGCTGCAATTGAGAAATTAAGTGATCAACAAGAAAATTGTGTATGATTTTACATTTCTTTGCTATCTTTTGTTTTGGAATGATGTTTTAAGGTTAATAAATTGTGCTTGGATTGTATTGCAAAGCACAAGCTTGAATATTGATCAATTAGTTATAAAAATACAGCCACTTCGTCTTTATATTGAAACCTAGTTGTAATGAAGAGCTTATTCGTTGTCGAACAACGAAGAGGCGTCGCAGGGGGCGTACCTGGCGAGATTGATTTTCTTGCCCCAAGCTAGCTGCAGTCCATGGGAACGATAAAGAAACCCTGCTACTTCAGCACAAATACAGAAATGTACGCTATTAACGAAAATATATCAGAAAATGGAAACAAATACAAGTGTGAAAAATGCAACTCTGGCGACCCCTTTTGCGAAAGACCCACGATCAGCACGCCCAACCCCCACAATCACTCTCAGACGCCCACACACTCACACTTCACACATATTAACATTCACCCACACATTCGACGACTACCACGCCCCCATTCAATCACTGGCATGTCTTTTCACACACATTCACACCCCTATATCATTAGGACAAAAGTAATAAATTAAATTTACTCACCCCATGATTAAATCTTCAGCCCTCAAAGCCCTTCGGCCTCAGCCCTCCATCAGTGATCCATCCTCCCACAGGTAAAGTATCAAGCAACTTGTTATCACTGGTGAGTTGAGTTAGGTTATCAAGGTTGATTTGATATCAGTAAAAATAGAATATCAATATTGTATTGAAATCGGTATTAAGTGTTGATTTGATATCAGCCAAAAATAGGATATCACTGTTATATTGAAATCGGTATTAAGTGTTGATTTGATATCAGCCAAAAATAGGATATCACTGCTATATTGGAATAGGTATTAATGTTGATTTGATATCAGCCCAAAAATAGGATATCACTGTTGTAGTGAAATCTGTATTAAGTGTTGATTTGATATCCGCCAAAAATAGGATATCACTGTTGTATTGAAATAGATATTAATGTTGATGTGATATCAGCCAAAAATAGGATATCACTGTTGTAATAAAACAGATATTAATGTTGATTTGATATCAGCCAAAAATAGGATATTACGGTTGCAATGAAATAGGTATTAATGTTGATTTGATATCCGCCAAAAATAGGATATCACTGTTGTATTGAAATAGATATTAATGTTGATGTGATATCAGCCAAAAATAGGATATCACTGTTGTATTGAAATAGATATTAATGTTGATGTGATATCAGCCAAAAATAGGATATCACTGTTGTAATGAAACAGATATTAATGTTGATTTGATATCCGCCAAAAATAGGATATCACTGTTGTATTGAAACAGATATTAATGTTGATTTGATATCCGCCAAAAATAGGATATCACTGTTGTATTGAAATAGATATTAATGTTGATGTGATATCAGCCAAAAATAGGATATCACTGTTGTAATGAAACAGATATTAATGTTGATTTGATATCAGCCAAAAATAGGATATCACGGTTGTAATGAAATAGGTATTAATGTTGATTTGATATCAGCCAAAAATGGGATATCACGGTTGTATTGAGATAGGTATTAATGTTGATTTGATATCAGCCAAAAATAGGATATCACGGTTGTATTGAAATAGGTATTAATGTTGATTAGATATCAGCCAAAAATAGGATATCATGTTGTATTGAGAAAGGTATTAATGCACCGGAGTACAGTATAACTTTTTATATCGATGCTGAGGTGCAGTATGTGGTAACAGCCAAAACTTGACGAAAATGATGTATCTCAACGATGACAGTACACGACAACAATAGTGAACTTTGGTGCCAATGTAGATTGTAAACATATAGAATATATGTTAGCAAAAATTTGATAGGCGCATTCAGTAGAAATATGCCCAATTAAACAGTGGTACCCGCAAAACTTTGTCGAATAAATTGAACGTTGAAACGAGATTTTGCGAGCTCAAGCTGGACGGTTGTATTCTCTAAACCGCCCCACAGTTTTGGTATAATTTTAATAAATCTTATTATCTTTTATTCACTTGATTTTATTTAATTCTTTAATGGTTTCTTTTATTAAGGTTAATTGAACAGGTTAAACTACAGACGGAAATATCCTTAAACAAATCAATAGTTGAGTAACTAATACTTAAATAGTTTACGTTTGATCAAAATTGTTCTAGTTCGGCTATTGTTTTGACATATACTCAGATTTAGTTCAACTACTTAGCATAGGTTTACATTGATTCACGACACTACCAGCAGATTTTAATTACACAGGCAAATTAAACAGTTAATTATATTACAACTTAAATTGTTTACTTTAACTAAAGTATTAAAATTTTCTTTTATTTTATCATAGCACTACGGTTCAAATAAATTACTAACTACGTTACATACGAATAATTTAATTTACAAAACTACATTCAGGTTTTTTTTTAATTACACGAAAATAAAATATGAAATGTCAATCATACTACGATCTAAATCGATTATTTTTAATAAGATATGCTTAACTAGTTTGAATATTATTTACATTTTAACACTAAGATAAAAAAAGTCATGCACTTAGACTGCGAACACACTAATTAATTAACAACACGGCGTTTAATTACCGAGCAGTAAAAAAAAATAACTAATCAACATCTGATTTGAAATATCTTCCTTTGGTTTAATAATTGATGGAGAGTTTTCGGTATCACCCTGTTCTTTTAAACATACACGCGGTGCCGTGAATTGAATGGAGTCGATATCCAAGGATTAGGTTAATTTTGTTGGTTATGTTCCTTTGTTTTGGTTTAGTGTATTACCTATCGGTAACACATTTACGGATTAAAGATTAAATTAATTCTTCCGAGTAAAGATTAGCTTAAACATATGATCTGAACATCTGATCAAAATTCAATTATTTACTTAGCAAATAACGGCTACTAAATCGAGTTTTATTTGGAGTACCACCACGTACTTCTTAAAAGATTGAATCTCACTCGGATCGATAGATCGCCTTGGACTCACGTCTACGTCATTTGTATCACTAACTTTAACTCGATTTTGCCGTGAAGCAGATTATCTCCATCCACACAAAGAAAATTTGCTATAGAAATCCACGTCACAATAACCAAAAATAAATTAAGCGTTACCTCTCTCCAGTTATCTATAATTAATTTGGATCTTCCTGGCAATTAGATTGTTTAGCACAACAATCGACACTACTAGGCGGGTGACGTATCTAACCTCTTCATATTACTCGTTAGACATTCTAAATACGTTCTTCACGGACATTTGACAACAACAAAAATGTTCCACTCAGTAATATTTTATCTAAAAGCATACCAGTATTGAGTTGAGGATATACATCCAACTCAGTCAATCCATTGTTCTTCCTCCCGCCATAAAAATGTCTTCTTCAGATCAGGAACCGGAAAAATCCACCGCATCAGTTGCAAAAAAAAGAAATAATTCCAACCAAAATCACGATGTGACTGTCAAAAACGTCAGCCAATACACAACAACAATCTATCAAAAAATGATTGAAACAAGGGCGAGCCTAGACTCAAAATTCATTTTTATACCAAAATTAATATCAAAAAAAAATGTAGTAGAAGTTCGATTTTCGAAGTTTCGTTAACTTTATTAACCCCAGCAAGAAATACGAATGCTAATTGGTAATCGGAATTTGGAAAGAAAAAACTTTATAAACCAAAAGAATTATTATCGGAACATTTGAATGCATTATATACGAGACTAAGGTGAATAGGGATTAATGACAACCACCAACTGTTTTTGATATAATTTTACAGCAATGAAGGATTAAAATGAATTAAACGTAAGTTTAATCGATTATAGAATGTTGATGTGTCACAAAACATATAGTGGAATTCAGATCCATAACGGAAAGACAATTGTTTGAAGCCCAATATTACATACATACAAAGATAAATCGAATGTTTAACAAAGCAAAATAGTAATTCTTTGTATGTTGATGATTGAAAAAAAAACATACGTACAACTGTTATTAGGTTTGAAAAATTTCGTTGTTTCATTACGGTTGGGGTTTAAAAAATTCAAACTCAAGTAGTATGGCGAGAACAATTGAATGAAAGTATAGTGCGCGTCAATTTTAGGGTGTTGTAAGATTAAATTCTGATTAAATTTTAGTGGTTATACGGATGATAATTAAAGAAAATTATTAATTAATTCAAATTAACCAATATTATGTTATATTAATGGATGAATAAATCAGGGTAATTAGTGCAATTTTCTTTCTCCCATACGTTTGTCCGGCTATTGAAGATTTAGTTAGGTTTTGAGAAAAATAAGGAAACTATGGGTTAAGGGAACTATACGAAATATGACTATTGATGATGAATGGATGAGAAACTATTACAAGCGGTACAGATTAATATAAGGAACAACAACTAAGGAAGCTGCGCCTATAATACACTAGGTTCAGACATTAGTCCAGACTATCCATTACAGAACAAGTGCTTTTTGGAAGACCACTCACGACCAAAAAGAAGTTGAAAAAGGCATAGGCTGGTCGCAAATAGACCTTGTACATCCATATTAGTATGGTGAGGCACCTCGATGTACCACGGATTAGCAATCAATTCGATCGGTATAACAAACCCAGTCTTAGCAGAAACAAAGTAACAAAGTATCTATGATTATACAAAAAAACTTTTGGGAGGGGTATCGATAAAACCAGTATTCTACTCTATTGAAAACGATGGACAACTAACATCTTCCAGACCCAATTTCGGGCAGATCTGGGGGATCCCGAGACTCTAAAGTCACAAAAAAAAATTTTATTCAATCTGCCACCGATCGAAAAAGAAAAACACCATTGGACCGACTCCTTTAATGAAATATCCGACACAATTCCGTTGTTCCGTTATGCAGGCTCGCAACCCACACCTGAACTACCACGAGTCTCATGCGTCTCTGACTACGCTAGCCGGGCTACATTGTTGTACGCCTCCGTCCAAGTGACTCTGAAGGCTGAAAAAGAAAACTGTTCACATAGTTTCAAAGTAACTAATTGAACCAAATTCAATACATTCGATCTCGGAATTTTCGCTGGCAAATAGTCAACACAGGAAAAAAAAAATTTTTGAAACAAGACCCGAACACCACAGTTGATACACACTCACTGAACTGTGAATTCAAGACGAAACTACCCTCATATGGTCGTCGATAATCTTGACTTACAATGGCGGTGAAACGCAAGCGAAAGTTACTATCATACTGACAAAAACAAATTATCACCGATGTTAGGCGCGAATGTCCTTGGAATGATAAACACCTCTACGTTTAGAAACCAGGTCTTCCAGTTCGTAAGCAGCGCTACCTACCAACCTTATTACTCTGGTCTCAATAAACTTCTGTGCAAGTTTAGCAGATAATTTCTTACCGGCATCACTCAAAATAAAGTTCCTTCGGAACACCGTATCACCTGGTTTAAACAAAGTTACTCGAGCTCGTAAATTGTATCTTTCAGCACTTTTGACAAATGCTTCGGCAGTTAAATCAAGAATTCGAATTCGAATCTTATTAAGATAATCAGGTCGCAGAATCGTTTCACCTGGATCATGAAGACTATTCAGTCGTCTCAGCAATTCGTATGACGAACCATGAGTCACCATAGGTATTCCAAACATTGCGAAATAAGGGGAACATTTAAGAGTTTGGTGAAGAGAACAACGTAGTGCACAAGCGATCTCGCTCAAGTGCAGATCCCATTTAGAATGCTCCTCCTTTAAATAGGCTCGAATACCAGATAAAACACTTCTATTTACCCGTTCAGAAGCATTAGCTTGTGGTGAATATAACGCTAGTAATGTATGATTCACTCCGTGCTTCGCCAGGAAATCTTCGAACAACTTAGATTTGAATTGGGTCCCATTATCGGACACTACTACCTCTGGACAACCAAATACGTGAAAGACATTGGTAGCCAATAGTTGACAAATTGGTTCAGCAGTTAGTTTCCGTAAAGGAAATAAAAATGGATATTTAGTAACATGATCTAATACTACAAGAATAGCGATATTCCCGGCCTTTGAACGAGGATAAGGGCCAAGAATATCGATATATAATCGCTGACCAATTCGTTCTGTTTTCATCTGAGTCACCATGGGAGCACGAAGTGGAACATTAGTCGCTTTGACTTCTTTGCATGTCTTACAATTTCCTATGTACGATTTAACCTGGGTATACATAAGAGGCCAATAGTAAAATTTACGAATATTATACAGGGTTTTTGCTAGACCTCCATGAGATGAGGTAGGAGGATTGTGGGCCCTTGCAATACACTCGTCAGTGTATTCCTCAGGTAACCACAATTTCCAAACCTCACCCTCTGAAGGAATATCAAGATCTAGGCAAGTCAATCGTTTATAAACCCGACCAGAAATTACCTTCAGATCAGGCAATGTACCGTCTGCTTCAGTAACCAGATTTACCAACTCCAAATATCGAGAAGTGTTGAAGAAAGGGGAATTAAGATCTAATTCAGGCACTGGACATAATTCAGAAATGACGTCAACAGAGTCACGTCTTGATAGAGTGTCTGGAACTATGTTTAAATTTCCTTTTCGGTACTCAATATCAAAGACATAACCCTGCAATTTCAAGCTCCAACGAGCCAATCGACCAGAAAGGTCTTTTTGTTGCATTAACCATTTTAATGAAGCATGATCAGTTATGATCTTAAAGGCCTGACCCTCGACATACGCTCTAAATTTCTTTACTCCCAGTACGGCGGCTAGACACTCTTTCTCACTAGTGGAGTAATTGCGCTGCGCAGAATTTAGTTTTTTGGACATGTACGCTATGGGGTGTTCCATACCGTCCATGTCACACTGAAGTAGTACACAACCTATACCGTCGTTGCTAGCGTCGCACTGGAGAGTAAAGGGTTTAGTATAGTCGGGGTTTATGAGGACTGGTGCTGATATGAGAGCATTTTTGAGATTTGTAAATGCTATTTCAGCTTCTGGTGTCCATACGAATTTATTAGAATTTTTCTTCAACAAATCTGATATTGGAGAGGACATAGCAGAGAAATCAGATATAAAACGGCGATAATAACCCGCCATACCCAGGAATCGTCGAATCTGTTTGGACGTACGCGGTGTAGGAAATTCAGAAATAGCCTGAGTTTTATCAGGATCGATTTTCAACGTACCACCTCCCACAACATATCCCAAATATTTTACCTCCGGCAAGAGAAACTTACTTTTTTCCACGTTTATCGTCAAGTTCGCACGTCTAAGGCACTGGGAGATATCTTCTAACAGTTTCAGATGGGCCTCAAAGGTATCTGTAACTATTAGAAGATCATCCAAGTATACGAAGACGCACGACTTGAGATGTGGAGGAATTACTTGGTCCATCAATTTGGTCATTGTTTGCGGCGCATTGCACAGTCCGAAAGGCATTCTTACGAACTGATACAATGGCCGCCCAGGGACCGTAAAAGCAGTTTTCTCTCGGGAGTGTTTTTCTAGAGGTATCTGCCAGAAAGCGTCTTTCAGATCCAAACTGGAAATGAAATTACTCTGTGGCAGACGACTCAAGATTCCATCTATCTGTGGGAGGGGGTAAGCATCCTTTTTAGTAACTGTATTGACCTTTCTACTATCCAAACAAAGACGATTCTTCCCAGGTTTGCGAATTAAGACCACTGGACTCGACCAAGGACTGTTAGAAACCTCTATAATACCCAGAGATAACATCCTATCCAGTTCTTCTCCCATCAGTTTCTCAATGGCGGGCGAAATTGGGTAGTGACGTTGTTTGATGGGAGCGGCCGTCCCCACATCAATCACATGTTCTATCAAATGTGTTCGACCCAGACCCATTTTCGAAAATGAAGGTAGAAGTTGGATGGTGTTTTGTAAGCGTTCCTGTTTGTCCATAGACAATTCTGAAATTACTGACTCTGTAGTCGGAAATGCAGGTAATTCCAATATCGGGTTAAACAAACCAAAAGCGTTAAAGAAATCTATACCTAGATATAGATTTTGAGTTAAAGACGGGATAACGAAGACGTCCAGGGTTCTGACTTGGTTCATAAATGAGATCTTTGTTTTTACAAACCCCAAGATCTTCTGTCTTTGCCCATCGGCAGTACGAACTACTGCAGACGAATAAGTCAGAAGGTCTGGAGTCTGTACGATTTCTTTAGCAAAATCACCACCAATTACAGTCAAAGACGCTCCACTATCCAACAGTCCAGTATGTTGTTTACCCAATATTGACACTGTGGCATAAGATCTCACATCGTGGGCCAATTTCACAATAGAGGAAATGGTTTTAGTTTTAAACAAATGTCGTTGTTGCCAATAAATGCGAGAACGGAACGCAGAGCGCGATGGAAGTTTCAAAGATGATAATGAATCGACAAATATGTTCGAGCGTATTTTCAGGTATTCGTTCAATCGTTGTTGGAACGATTTGATTTTGGTCCATAATGGAGGTGGTTCAGTATGATCGGGTGTTCGTTTCAATAATTTCACATCAGTATCATGAGTGGGTACCAAATCATTAAAAGTCGCATTTGTAATCGGTGTTTCAGGGGTGACGATAATGGAATTATTATCTGTTTCGTCTCTGTTTGAAATACTTACAGGTAGAGTATTCCAAGAGTGTTCTATCAAATTGGATGTTGAAGCTCGGTTCAACAGTGTATTGTGTACTAATAGGTTATTGGGACTAGTTGATGAAATATTTGAAGGATCAGGAGACAAACTATTTTTAGGCTCAGATGAGTCTAAGATGTGTCCTGGGAGCGAGAAAAGGTGTTGGGATTCTGGCCCCCCCTTCGGTTTCCCCGACAATTTTCACAATTAGGACACAATACATCGTCTTTTCCACATCCCCAACAAAACAATCGCTGAGATTCACGACAATCGTGCCACCGATGACCAGGTCGTTTACAGTTCCAACAAATAGTTGAACTGGTTATTCGTTTCATATTAGGGGCGGGCTGTATTGCCGCGAGTTCGTTAGATGTAATTGGTAACGATTCAGTTGGCAATTCGCTAATTTGAATTTGTGAGAATTCACGATCCAAGTCCACTTCTGACACCGGTCTAGATGGTCTAATATTATAATCTCGTGGTCTGGTTATTGATTCGGCCCATAATTTTTCACGATCACGGCAGAGCTGGCGCAGATGTTCCAGTCCATAAATGGTAATATATAGTAGCTCCCTTCTAATTTCCAATCGTAAGTTGTTGCGTATCAAGGATAATAACTCTGCGTCCGACATCGGTACCCGAAGTTTATCGGCCAGTCGATAAATTGATTGTAAGAATTCATCAAACAATTCAGTGGGCCGCTGTTTCCTGGCCCTCATCCGCTCCTTTACTTCTTCGTCCGTCTGCCGGTCCTGAAATTCTATTCGCAGAGCATGACACAAATCAGTCCAAATAAGCTGGCGGTTCTGGCGAAAATATCTCCAGAACCAATCAGCTGCTCGATCTGTGAACAACAGGTACAGACAGCGGGTGACAATAGTAAAATCGCAATTTAAACACATCTCGGTCAGCCGCTCTATTCTGAAGATGAACGCTTCAACATCTAGACCATCGGGTCTACCTGAGAACGTTACGTTCCAATTTCTAATTGTTGTAGAGTGCTGTTCGAGATGTGTTCGCATTCTGGCAGTAGTAGGAGCGGGATGCGGTTCAGCAAACATTGGAGGTACTGGTACATTATTTCGCACAAACGCATTCACTGGCGTATAATTTCCGGAATGAACCGATTGATGACGCGGGGTGGTGGGTGATACTACATTATGTGCTAGGGGTAACAACACTTCAGGTGCCGGAGCACGTGATTGCATCATTGAGTGATTAATCCTTGAAATTTCCTGATCGATGTGAGCATTTACAGCTTCCTGAAAACCATGATCTTCCGCTGCCGCGGCACCATGTATGGGAGATCGTTGAGCTATATTCACTCGCACTTCATCGGCGAGTCGGGATGGTGGAAGACGGTTTGCCAAGGGAGTGGACGAGGGTTGATTTCCGGTACTGGAACGACGTTGCCAACCTGCGGTAATAGAGCGAGTTACAGGTCGCGGTGGGGGTGGCACTACTGTATCATTCGTTTTCTCCCTCCCTCGAGGTAACCTCTGTAAGTCGGCACGCTCGCAAGCGGCTCGGCAAATCGGGCAGGTACTTCGCTGCAACAACCAATCATTGAGGCAGATATCATGGAAGAGGTGGTTACAACGAGTGAGGAGTTTTACGTCGGCCGGCACTATTTCTTGTTGACAGACAGCACAAGAGCTGGACCGGTCCAGGACGTCAATCTTATCAGCGGCGGACATTATGAATATTCAAGCGCACAAACAACTGCACAATACTTGACCAATCAAAACGAGAAGGTGGAGGGTGTAGAGAAAATCGACACACTGACTATTGCTGGTGGTAGGATGTACCAAAAAAAAACAGAAAGAAAAAAATCGTTAGACTTACTATTGTTGACGATGGTATTTAATTACAAATTACCCCCAAAGAGACCTCGACAAGTGGCCAAAAGGGCCAGGACACTTGTCCAAACCACCAATAACGCAGCGCTATCTAAACAACAAATTCACAGGATGGCTGATGAATGGGATGATGATTTCAGTTCACAGGGAGTGCCCATGCACAACACAAACTTCACCAGTAGTACAGATAAAGCTGAATCATCTATAAATGGAGCCGAAGATGATAGTGAATGGCAAGGTGGTATCAGCGGCAATACAGAATCCTTCCTCTTCCTTTCCACCTGAACTAGCAAGACAAAACAAATGAGATGGGAGATGAAGCAGGTATACTACGCTATTGCAAAAAAAAAATGGAGTTAAGAAAAATTAAATTCCAGACCCAATTTCGGGCAGGTCTGACGGTTCCCGATACTCGAGGACGAGTAATACCCAAAAAAAAAAAAAAATATAGAAGTGCGGCAAGCCTACCGGTTAGACAAGAACGTTAAACTATAAACGAATCAACCTATCATGCAAACGATTGATATCCTAAAATTAACATGCAATTTATTATCCTAGCTAATTACAACTAATTATATTTTTCTGTTAATTGAAGGAAGGATCAAGAAATGAGTTTCTACGAATCAAGAAAAATTATTTGGTAAAAGAGAACAACTCACGGTTTTTGTTTTTTTTTTTCTCAGTCACCGGAATGTGCTACGGTTATCCTAAAACATAAAGTTATCATCTAATCCTAATATAATAAGCTAAATTTTTCTAAATCTATCATAGCACACCCGGAACTCTAGAACTTCTGTTGGATATAGTTGATCCTTTCCTCAATGTTTCCTTAATGTTATTATTTATCTTCCTTGTCTTGAATTATGTATCGTCCTTATCTTGACTTATTTAATCTCCTTATTTTGAATTATTTAATTTCCGTGTTTTGAATTATTTAATTATTTTGAATTCTTTATTTTCCTTAGGGAATTTTAATGTATTGCTGAGTTGTCAGAACTAAAATTTATGGAAAGAAACAGATTAGTAACGGAATTTATCAGCTTATTTAATTAATAATAGTATTTATTTATGAATTTATAACAATACTTTTTTTTTTATTTATTTATCATTCATTCAGTTATTAATTAGTTATATATTTAATATTTATTTGTTTATTTATTAATGATAATATATTTAATTAGTTATTTAACAATTTATTTATGAATATTTTTTTCTCTTATTATGAGGAGGACGGACGGACCAATCATGGGGGGAGTTCACCACACTGGGTTGGAAATGGTGATCGCCGGTCTTTCATTACTTTTTGTTGATGTAAAAAAAAATTATAGGATAAAAAAAATGAAAAAAAATAAACTACGTTACAGGATGGGAATGGAAAAGGAAATGGAACAAGATGGGATGGATACGGATAGGATAAGGTAGGGTGGGAAAGGAATAAGATGGGGTATGTACTGATGGGATTTCACCCAGCTGACAAGTGCTGATGGGATGGCCAGAAGATAAATCCTCTGGTCCACCATTCGATCACCAACACTCGCCAGCTGCGATCCACACCACCAACACATACGGGCGAGGTGCTATGACCTGAGTGGATCCAGTCAACCACGGCATGAAAGCTGAGCGGGCATCTTCCCTCAGTAGCTGATCGGGCTACTTTGGAAAATGACCCCCAGTATCATCCATGGGGAACCGAAACACTCAGGCCATAGGAAACCAATATTGTCGGGAGGGGACTCTAACGATTAGACAATATCAGTTCGGACTGGACTCTGAGGACACCACGAACCCGAAGCCTGACCAGGCGACCAGACTCGGACGAGAATTGGCGTATACACCAATACGCGTCAGTCTAGGTCTGGCACCTGAATCACCTTCGGCCCTCGTGACATCGCCAGAAACCCAGCCCGTAACTAGGGTCCGTGGGGTTGTAATGCCCATTGGGAATACTTCCTAAGAAATATTCCCACCCTTGCGTTATCAAAAAAAACAAATGGAGAAACATTGCTGGAGGCGTAGGGACGCAACTCCCCATCAAAGAAAAGTCTGAGGGATCTCAGACTTCCTTTGCTCCTGCGCGTTTGAAGCAGGGAACTGCTTCTACGCCGCCAGAGTCTTTAGCTATTGCATGTGGAAATTAAAATTAAATTTGAAGAAAAAAATTTTTAAGAAAAAATTTTTCAAAGTTTTTTTGAAAATATGGAGGGACTCCTCCAGAGTCCTACATTGCTGTAGAACCCTTAGAGAAGCCCCACGTTGGGCGCCAATTTGTAATGAAGAGCTTATTCGTTGTCGAACAACGAAGAGGCGTCGCAGGGGGCGTACCTGGCGAGATTGATTTTCTTGCCCCAAGCTAGCTGCAGTCCATGGGAACGATAAAGAAACCCTGCTACTTCAGCACAAATACAGAAATGTACGCTATTAACGAAAATATATCAGAAAATGGAAACAAATACAAGTGTGAAAAATGCAACTCTGGCGACCCCTTTTGCGAAAGACCCACGATCAGCACGCCCAACCCCCACAATCACTCTCAGACGCCCACACACTCACACTTCACACATATTAACATTCACCCACACATTCGACGACTACCACGCCCCCATTCAATCACTGGCATGTCTTTTCACACACATTCACACCCCTATATCATTAGGACAAAAGTAATAAATTAAATTTACTCACCCCATGATTAAATCTTCAGCCCTCAAAGCCCTTCGGCCTCAGCCCTCCATCAGTGATCCATCCTCCCACAGGTAAAGTATCAAGCAACTTGTTATCACTGGTGAGTTGAGTTAGGTTATCAAGGTTGATTTGATATCAGTAAAAATAGAATATCAATATTGTATTGAAATCGGTATTAAGTGTTGATTTGATATCAGCCAAAAATAGGATATCACTGTTATATTGAAATCGGTATTAAGTGTTGATTTGATATCAGCCAAAAATAGGATATCACTGCTATATTGGAATAGGTATTAATGTTGATTTGATATCAGCCCAAAAATAGGATATCACTGTTGTAGTGAAATCTGTATTAAGTGTTGATTTGATATCCGCCAAAAATAGGATATCACTGTTGTATTGAAATAGATATTAATGTTGATGTGATATCAGCCAAAAATAGGATATCACTGTTGTAATAAAACAGATATTAATGTTGATTTGATATCAGCCAAAAATAGGATATTACGGTTGCAATGAAATAGGTATTAATGTTGATTTGATATCCGCCAAAAATAGGATATCACTGTTGTATTGAAATAGATATTAATGTTGATGTGATATCAGCCAAAAATAGGATATCACTGTTGTATTGAAATAGATATTAATGTTGATGTGATATCAGCCAAAAATAGGATATCACTGTTGTAATGAAACAGATATTAATGTTGATTTGATATCCGCCAAAAATAGGATATCACTGTTGTATTGAAACAGATATTAATGTTGATTTGATATCCGCCAAAAATAGGATATCACTGTTGTATTGAAATAGATATTAATGTTGATGTGATATCAGCCAAAAATAGGATATCACTGTTGTAATGAAACAGATATTAATGTTGATTTGATATCAGCCAAAAATAGGATATCACGGTTGTAATGAAATAGGTATTAATGTTGATTTGATATCAGCCAAAAATGGGATATCACGGTTGTATTGAGATAGGTATTAATGTTGATTTGATATCAGCCAAAAATAGGATATCACGGTTGTATTGAAATAGGTATTAATGTTGATTAGATATCAGCCAAAAATAGGATATCATGTTGTATTGAGAAAGGTATTAATGCACCGGAGTACAGTATAACTTTTTATATCGATGCTGAGGTGCAGTATGTGGTAACAGCCAAAACTTGACGAAAATGATGTATCTCAACGATGACAGTACACGACAACAATAGTGAACTTTGGTGCCAATGTAGATTGTAAACATATAGAATATATGTTAGCAAAAATTTGATAGGCGCATTCAGTAGAAATATGCCCAATTAAACAGTGGTACCCGCAAAACTTTGTCGAATAAATTGAACGTTGAAACGAGATTTTGCGAGCTCAAGCTGGACGGTTGTATTCTCTAAACCGCCCCACAGTTTTGGTATAATTTTAATAAATCTTATTATCTTTTATTCACTTGATTTTATTTAATTCTTTAATGGTTTCTTTTATTAAGGTTAATTGAACAGGTTAAACTACAGACGGAAATATCCTTAAACAAATCAATAGTTGAGTAACTAATACTTAAATAGTTTACGTTTGATCAAAATTGTTCTAGTTCGGCTATTGTTTTGACATATACTCAGATTTAGTTCAACTACTTAGCATAGGTTTACATTGATTCACGACACTACCAGCAGATTTTAATTACACAGGCAAATTAAACAGTTAATTATATTACAACTTAAATTGTTTACTTTAACTAAAGTATTAAAATTTTCTTTTATTTTATCATAGCACTACGGTTCAAATAAATTACTAACTACGTTACATACGAATAATTTAATTTACAAAACTACATTCAGGTTTTTTTTTAATTACACGAAAATAAAATATGAAATGTCAATCATACTACGATCTAAATCGATTATTTTTAATAAGATATGCTTAACTAGTTTGAATATTATTTACATTTTAACACTAAGATAAAAAAAGTCATGCACTTAGACTGCGAACACACTAATTAATTAACAACACGGCGTTTAATTACCGAGCAGTAAAAAAAAATAACTAATCAACATCTGATTTGAAATATCTTCCTTTGGTTTAATAATTGATGGAGAGTTTTCGGTATCACCCTGTTCTTTTAAACATACACGCGGTGCCGTGAATTGAATGGAGTCGATATCCAAGGATTAGGTTAATTTTGTTGGTTATGTTCCTTTGTTTTGGTTTAGTGTATTACCTATCGGTAACACATTTACGGATTAAAGATTAAATTAATTCTTCCGAGTAAAGATTAGCTTAAACATATGATCTGAACATCTGATCAAAATTCAATTATTTACTTAGCAAATAACGGCTACTAAATCGAGTTTTATTTGGAGTACCACCACGTACTTCTTAAAAGATTGAATCTCACTCGGATCGATAGATCGCCTTGGACTCACGTCTACGTCATTTGTATCACTAACTTTAACTCGATTTTGCCGTGAAGCAGATTATCTCCATCCACACAAAGAAAATTTGCTATAGAAATCCACGTCACAATAACCAAAAATAAATTAAGCGTTACCTCTCTCCAGTTATCTATAATTAATTTGGATCTTCCTGGCAATTAGATTGTTTAGCACAACAATCGACACTACTAGGCGGGTGACGTATCTAACCTCTTCATATTACTCGTTAGACATTCTAAATACGTTCTTCACGGACATTTGACAACAACAAAAATGTTCCACTCAGTAATATTTTATCTAAAAGCATACCAGTATTGAGTTGAGGATATACATCCAACTCAGTCAATCCATTGTTCTTCCTCCCGCCATAAAAATGTCTTCTTCAGATCAGGAACCGGAAAAATCCACCGCATCAGTTGCAAAAAAAAGAAATAATTCCAACCAAAATCACGATGTGACTGTCAAAAACGTCAGCCAATACACAACAACAATCTATCAAAAAATGATTGAAACAAGGGCGAGCCTAGACTCAAAATTCATTTTTATACCAAAATTAATATCAAAAAAAAATGTAGTAGAAGTTCGATTTTCGAAGTTTCGTTAACTTTATTAACCCCAGCAAGAAATACGAATGCTAATTGGTAATCGGAATTTGGAAAGAAAAAACTTTATAAACCAAAAGAATTATTATCGGAACATTTGAATGCATTATATACGAGACTAAGGTGAATAGGGATTAATGACAACCACCAACTGTTTTTGATATAATTTTACAGCAATGAAGGATTAAAATGAATTAAACGTAAGTTTAATCGATTATAGAATGTTGATGTGTCACAAAACATATAGTGGAATTCAGATCCATAACGGAAAGACAATTGTTTGAAGCCCAATATTACATACATACAAAGATAAATCGAATGTTTAACAAAGCAAAATAGTAATTCTTTGTATGTTGATGATTGAAAAAAAAACATACGTACAACTGTTATTAGGTTTGAAAAATTTCGTTGTTTCATTACGGTTGGGGTTTAAAAAATTCAAACTCAAGTAGTATGGCGAGAACAATTGAATGAAAGTATAGTGCGCGTCAATTTTAGGGTGTTGTAAGATTAAATTCTGATTAAATTTTAGTGGTTATACGGATGATAATTAAAGAAAATTATTAATTAATTCAAATTAACCAATATTATGTTATATTAATGGATGAATAAATCAGGGTAATTAGTGCAATTTTCTTTCTCCCATACGTTTGTCCGGCTATTGAAGATTTAGTTAGGTTTTGAGAAAAATAAGGAAACTATGGGTTAAGGGAACTATACGAAATATGACTATTGATGATGAATGGATGAGAAACTATTACAAGCGGTACAGATTAATATAAGGAACAACAACTAAGGAAGCTGCGCCTATAATACACTAGGTTCAGACATTAGTCCAGACTATCCATTACATAGTCATATTGTAGAAGAGGCAATAGATTTTGCTGTGAAAAAATTGGAGAACTACGACGATTCAATGTTGAACTCCGAACAAGATTAAAGTCAGTCCAAGATGTAGCTTCATTGTTCAAGGTTGTGCTGACAAACACTGGGCTTTTGGCGAACAGTGAAGAGTTGGAGTTATCTGAATCAAAATTTACCCGTTTTTATGATGAGGTATCAGAAACAGAACTCGTCATAGAGATACTAAGGTTAAGAAGGCATTTAAAAGCGGCAATGTAACAGTTTCTAACTGGGTGTGCCTATAGACATTTTGAAATTGATCGTGGAATGGGATTTTACAAAATCTCTTCCGAATCTTATGGTCGCACTAAAGTTATTTATGGCTATTTGCGTATCAGTGGCTTCGAGTGAGAGGAGTTTCAGCAAATTAAAGTTAATTAAAAATTACATGCTGGCAACAATGACCCAAACGAGGCTTAACAATCTTGGCATATTAACAATAGAACATGAGGCAACACAAAATATAAATTTTGAAGATGTGATTTCTAAGTTTGCAGCTGTTAAAGCTAGAAAGAAGAGATTTAAATAAGGTGACCAGACGTCCCGCTTTTGGCGGGACAGTCCCGATTTTTAACAATTTGTCCCGCGTCCCACTTCATTTTAAAAATGTCCCGATTTAAAAAAAACAGAATTTTGTTATTTAAATGAAAAAAGAATTTCGTTACTCAAAACTAAATTTAGGCAATTTATTTATGCTAAATAAAACATTTTCTTTAGTTTAAATATATATCAATAAATTCGAATTATATGACAATCAATATCAATATTGTAGTAAACACTAAACATAAATTGAGTTCCACTTTGTCTTCTATTGAATTTGTAATTAAGATTATATAATATAAACTCATTCATACCGTCGCCTTAATAATGAAACAACGTATGCCATATATACGTTGTTATTATATAATGGGTGCGCTGCATTTCCCATAAGGATATTTATAAAGTGGCATTTTAACAGTTTCCAATTTTTTTACAACTGGGGGTGAAAATTAATATATTGTTAATTAACGTACATGCAAATTTGAATTTGGTTAAATATTGAAACAGCGTAAATGCATGTACGATATTTCAATTCCATACAGAATAATAACTTTGGTAAAATCAGTGTCGTATACTTTACATACATTACGATCGCCACACGAAATGGTAAATCTAAAATATTGTATAAGCATCATTCATTACTACATGATATGCCGGTTCATATAAATAAAAAATTGTAAAAATATTATGCGTTAGTTCAATAATAATTAGTTTTAGGCTTAATCGTACTTCCATGCAAAATGAAGTAACGTATATGAAATATGAAATAACGTATAAGCTACCTGATTGACTTTTCACCTCTTTTTAGGTAGAAAAGCCAGCAGGTACCAATGTGAAATTTTAATATGCTATGGGGAAATTAGTCAAGATTAATTGGTAGAAATTTTTTTCCAATATCTTTATTCATTCAATAGTACTGTTGAGTTTACGAAAATCAGAAAATCGAAAAATCTTTAAACCCAATTATCTCGAAACTACACTTTTGCGAATACGTTGTTTCATTATTAAAGCGACGATACATTTTAATTATTTATATAAAATTTAAAAAATAAAATAATCCGTCAAAGTTTAGTTGTTTTAACTTGAGTTTTACGTTCATCCGTAAAGTTTTTAATTTTATTGATTTGTAAATTTTATTTTTGATCTACGGGAGTGACAAGCGTGACAAGAGTGATACAAGAGTGACGAGAGTGACAAGTACAAGATCACATGTTATTAGTTCAAGATAACAAATCTTCCTCGACCGAATTTTTCGAGCAGAAACTCTACTTGAGACATTAAAAGCCATTTAATGTGTAAAAATAATTTAACAAATTCTTGTGGAATATTTCATGACGTTTTCAATAACAATAGTAACCTCCTAAAAAAATTTACGCAAAAAAGAAATATTCCGAAGAAAGAAATAATACTAATCATAATTTTTTTTATTTATTATATTTGTACGTTGCAATTTTCTTGTATTTAAAAAAAATATATTACGATATTGGGGATTTTTTGAGATCAATTTAACTCAAAGAAGTAATTAAAATGTTTTCAATTCAAAGGTATGGATGGAAGTTTCTCAAAAAAAAATCCACTTCGCATTTTTCGTGTTTCGGATGAATTCGAACATTCCTACCCAGTGTCTGGTTCGAATCCTTAGGCCGACACTTTATCGATTACGCCGTTGAGGTGATAATAATTTCGAAATTGAAACTTCTGCATCACTTATTTAATTTACTTAAGTTGAATATTAAGTTGACTCCATATTATGGAAATGTTTTACAATATAATTTTTTCGTTCTATGAAAATTTTTGTTGCTTTAGATTGACACCCCCCACCCCCCCCCCCCCCCCCCCCCCGTTTATTGGCTTTTTATTAATTTTGACAGTTTTCATTCTTGGGGTGACACCACAATATCCGCACCGGGTGCCACCCATGCTAGCTACGCCACTGCTGTAATCATCTATAAAAGTGTAAGTACATTTTTGGCAAGTGAAGTACCTTGAAACATTTTTGTTATTCGCTCCTTTTTCTGAAGGTAAGGGACAAACATCTCGTCATCATATGGATCAATAAATTGCATAGTATAAATTCTTTATTAGTATAATTCAGAGAACCTTTGAAATGGGATTCCCATATCGCTACTCTTCATACGTTTGCGTTTTTTTTCCTTTCAGTTTTGCTGAAAATAATTTTACAGTTTTTAGCATCGTAAAAGTCAATATAACATTTTGTATCTACAATTTAAAAGTATTGTAAATTTTCTTGTTTTCATTGTTGAGTGTTGACCTACTTATATCATGAATACTCAATATTTCAAATGGGATTTATTTCATTTCTTACCAAAGAAAAACACTTTTCGCTCATATTTTATGTTAAGACATCATATATTATTGATCTAATTTTGAATTTCGTTAAGAAAACATTGAAAAGCAAAGGAGATGAATGTAAAATAAAATCCCAATAGATTCGTAAAATTTTATGGTACGAATTTCAATCAGAATCAATTTGATCTTCAAATTTATCAGATTTGTGTTGTTTTGATTATTTAGGGAAAAATATAGATCGATGATGTCACAAGTCAATCAAAAATTTCATTTTATTTTAATTTTTAACTCAAGAAGCATGAAAATAATTATATAAAACTTAATAGTTTTCAACAACTGCAGGTCTATTGTATGTTCATAACTATGATAATTAAAATAAAATCCTTAAAATAGCATAAATTTTCAAGTCTTAGAATTTAAATTAAAAAGTGGAGCAACGAATCTAGGATTAAAAAATCGTAGTTTTTGTTTTTTTAATTATAATTCGTTGTAGTTTTTTATTATGAGATTTATTTAAACAATTAAAACATTGCAAGTATGTGTTGGCTTTATCAAAACTTAATCGTTTCGTTCGAATATCAAATACTTGTGAGTTTGAATAGTAAAATATGGAGGGGCTGAAATCTCACAGCTCTGAGATATCAAGACTTCGGTCTGGGTAAAGGATTTTGATATAGTTTTCGGCAAAAAGCTTTCACGAGGACATGGTTTTTAGTTTTGGGCAGCGAAACATAACTCTTTGTTAACGTACAAGTATTTTTTATATCTGATTGATTGATTGATTGATTGGACTGTAGGACCAAGCACTAGGCGAGACTCCCGGATTACGGCCGGGCCACTTCCTACAGTCGTTTTACATATAACAATAGGTAAGGATAGGTAGGTAATTGTTAGTTAGGAGTGAACGACCCGGTTACAGACACCTGGCAAATCGTATCTAGCTACTACTGTTAGGAGACAATCACAAGGACAATCACTTATACATATAATCTGCAATCGCCAATCAGCAATCCCGTATCTAAAATTTCTCGCCTGCAATCTCCAGTCGGAAACCTGTTATTCATGTAATTTATTAGTATAATAGGATGATGACTAAATTGTAGTCCTCTGCACTCTCCTATCTGAATTCATGTTATTATATTTATGGTTAAAATTATTTATGGTTATTTATGGTTAAAAACATTTATATTATGTACATATATATAAAAAACAAAAAAACCCCTTTGAAAATTGAGTGAATTTCATATAAAAAGTATTGGGATTGAATTGGATAAAAATATTATCTTTCACTTGATGTTTTTATTTGAAATGTATTTATTTAAATTTTATAAAACATTATTTTATATAATATAATTAACGCAAGAATGTTTTGAATTTTTCTTGAAACACAAGAATTAATTTAACAAAAACAATTAACCCTGCTCGTTGATATCGTTCAAAAATCTTATTGGATTTTATGGATAATGTTTGGATAAATAGAAAGAGATAAATCTATCACATAAAATTATGTCAACAAATGAAATTTTAAACTGAATTTGAAATAATAACTAAATTTCGCTAGTTAAAGCTCTAAGTAGGTTTAAATTTTACACAAAATCGAATAGCACAATAACACCTTTATTTAGTTTTCTAGTAAAAATCAGAGTTAATAAATTTTACATTTAAGGAAGATTACATCTTGGTCGCCCACATCTTTCCATTTTTGAAAGCAATCTTACCTTAGAGTTTAGTTGTTAAAACCAACACTTTAAAACTATTATATTAGATATAAAACTGATTATTACAATTAATGTTTTCACTACATTTAGTTATACTTATATATTTATCATTTAAGAGATTAATTTAGTTTAAAATTCACACTGTCACTTATAACAAGTGTTGATAAGACGACCATTCACCATTGTCATATATATATATATACACATATATACACATGCACATACATACACATACACACATATATACACGTACATACACACATATATACACATGTACTCACATATATATACATATATACATACATATACACATACATGTACACATACATCCATACATATATACACACATACACACATATACGCAAACATACATATACATATACATACATACATACATATACACACATACACACATATATATACACACACACATATATATACATATACATATACACATACATATACATATATATATATACATATACATATACATACATATACACATACATATATACATCCATACACATACATATGTACATATATACATACATACACACATATACACACATACACACATGTATACATACATATACATATACAGATATACATACACATACACCTACACATACACATACCCATACACATACACATACACATACACATACATACACATACATACACATACATACACATACATACACATACATACTCATACATACACATACATACACATGTATACACATACATACATATACACACATACATACACATATATACGCACATACATATATACCTATATATATTACATATATTTATTAACAGCAAACATACATATTAAGAAGTTTTCACCTTATGTCCAACATACTAATTTATGTGGTATTGTTATATAAACATACATACATACATATACATACATACACATACACACATACATATATATATATATATATACATATATATATATATATATATATATATATATATATATATATATATATATATATATATATATATATATATATATATATATATATATATATATATATATATATATATATATATATATATATATATATATATATATATATATATATATATATATATATATATATATATATATATATATATATATATATATATATATATATATATATATATATGATTAAAAAATTTTTGTTTTCTTTGGTATATAGCCCTATATTTTATATTGTTTTAATTTTCTATTCTAAACATTTAACGTTTCGTTGGCATTCCCAACATTTTCAAAAATCTATAAATTAACAAATAATATAATAAAATTATTTTTCTTAAAGATTACGTATAAAAACTTTTTTATACAAAAACATCAAATTTTTATATACCTTTTTCTTTTCCTTATTTGACACAATACATTAAAACATTTTACAAAAATAAATTAATAAAAGCACTATTATTTTAAAACTTAAACGGAAAAATAAACACTATTTATAAGTTTAGTCAAAAAAAAAAATTTTTCTAAAAATCTATAAAAATTACGCTAAAAATTTCCATCAAATGGCTAATAAGTAATAACATAAAACAACAATTTGAAACCGGAACTACTTTTTTAAAAAAAAAACAATAATTATTAATAAATAAGAAGGAGAAAAATGATTGTTGCCAAAAACCGGATAACTTATTTTTTAAAATTACAAACAAAAATATTGATGTGTAAGATTTTGATAAGAAAAAGTCAAAAAACAAATAAATCAATCAATATTCAGAAAGATTCAGAATATCTCCAGAACTTTTATGATAACCTGATATAAGAAACGAAAAATTGGATTAACATTCACAAACAACAAATGGTATTCATCGATTCGTGCGTCCTTATTATTATGCTAGTTTGTTATATAATTTTTTTTTTAACTTGTTTGGTTTGTAATTTTAAAAAATAAGTTATCCGGTTTTTGGCAACAATCATTTTTCTCCTTCTTATTTATTAATAATTATTGTTTTTTTTTTAAAAAAGTAGTTCCGGTTTCAAATTGTTGTTTTATGTTATTACTTATTAGCCATTTGATGGAAATTTTTAGCGTAATTTTTATAGATTTTTAGAAAAATTTTTTTTTTTGACTAAACTTATAAATAGTGTTTATTTTTCCGTTTAAGTTTTAAAATAATAGTGCTTTTATTAATTTATTTTTGTAAAATGTTTTAATGTATTGTGTCAAATAAGGAAAAGAAAAAGGTATATAAAAATTTGATGTTTTTGTATAAAAAAGTTTTTATACGTAATCTTTAAGAAAAATAATTTTATTATATTATTTGTTAATTTATAGATTTTTGAAAATGTTGGGAATGCCAACGAAACGTTAAATGTTTAGAATAGAAAATTAAAACAATATAAAATATAGGGCTATATACCAAAGAAAACAAAAATTTTTTAATCAAATTAAAAAACGCCCAAGAAATCCAACAACAACATATATATGTATATATATATATATATATATATATATATATATATATATATATATATATATATATATATATATATATATATATATATATATATATATATATATATATATATATATATATATATATATATATATATATATATATATATATATATATATATATATATATATATATATATATATATATATTTATATATACATACACACACACATACACATACATATACACACATACACACACATATACATACATACACACGCACACATACATACATACATACATATCCATACACATATATATACACACACATATACACATATATACATACATATATATACATACACATACACACATACACATACATATACATACACACATACATACATACATGCATACATACACACATACATACACATATGTACATATATTGATAATTCATATAAATATGTTATATATATTTTGATAATTCAAATATGGAATATATGTATAAAATTTGTTTGAACGATATCTTTAATACTTTAGACGTATTTTTAGACTTCCTTTCATTTATTCCAAATTACATAAAATTGATAGAAATACGAAAGATGTTTTAAGAAAGTTATATATAAACATTAAAACTAGTTTCAATGTTTATATATACCTTTTGTATTATATTCTGTAGCTGTAAATCAAAGAAAGTTAATTAATTCGAAGTTCTATTTTCATTAAATTTATCAAAACTAAATTAAATTAATGCCAAATCTCAGCTAATCTCATATATATATATATATATGAAAATTCAATTATTTCGAATAGCGAACCTAAGATATCAAACCATCAGTTTTTATAAGAAACAAAAATGTTATCAATGTTTTTTAAGAATAATATTTCACACGCCATGACACCTTTTCAAGTTGACGAAATTTGTATCTTTATTTCTAATAAATCTGCATTTTCATTAATTATATTATGAAATTTAAACTAAAATACTCCATTTTATTTACATTAATTTATTCCTGGTAATGGCATTTTGATAAATTTTTTTATTTTCTCTAAATCAACAAACAAAATTTTTTGTTTAATCAAAACAAGAAACACGGAATTCCAATTGGAGATGTTTATGTATATTCTCGAAATACTACAACAAAATTGACATTTGTTTTTTTTTTTAATGTAAGAGTGTCCTCTTACATAATTGTACCCAACTATAGGTGCGTTCGATTTGACTGAGACAACCGAAAAAACAACAACAATTGCATTTAATTTTTCAGTTGCTTCAGTTGTTTCAGTCAAATCGAACACGGCTTATATACCACGACTTGTTGATTAGATCGTTTCTTAATTTAACACTACAAAAATCAGATAAATTCTATAACCTTTTTAAAAATGTTAATAATTTTCATCGACTAAAATCACTACGGTTTAATTTCATTTTAATTTTAAATGAAAAAAGTAATAAAAATAAACAACGACACAACAATGTTGTATCGAATTGAAAACCATAAATTACGAGAATTTCAAGGTTAAAAAATTATTTTCCTGATTTTTTCAATCTTTTAATTAGAAAATATGGAGGGGCTGAAATCTCACAGCTCTGAGATATCAAGACTTCGGTCTGGATAAAGGATTTTGATATAGTTTTCGGCAAAAAACTTTTATGAGGACATGGTTTTTAGTTTTGGGCAGCGATGTATATCAAACATAACTCTTTGTTAAAGTACAAGTATTTTTTATCTCTGTTTAAAAATTTATTACAAAACTAACACGAAACATCAATACGTTGCCGGAAAATTATAATCAAAATTCCAAAAATATTGTTAAATTAAATAAAATCAAACTTTTTCAAAATTCCAAAAGTTAGAATAAAATCAAATATTTAAATTTTTTCTAAATTTCAATAATATTTCAAAAATTCTTAAAAATTCAAACATTTTCCAAAATTCTAAAAATATTGCAAAAATTATTACAAAATCAAATATTGAACATTTTTTCCAAATTCCAAAAATCATAATAATATCAAAAATAAAAAATTTTTCAAAATTCTAAATATATTCCAAAAATTCTTACAAAATCAAAAATTAAAACTTTTGCCGAAATTCTAAAAATATTGCAAAAATGATTACAAAATCAATAATACAAACTTTTTCAAAATTCAAAAAATATTTCAAAAACTATAACAGATTCAAAAATTTCCATGTCCAATTTCATTTTAAATTACATTTACGTCATAAAAACAGCTTCATTTTCTTTTTCCAAAAAAATGGCTAAAAAAATAAATGAAATCATTTTTTGACACACTTGACATTATTTTTTGACAAACTTATAATGCCATAATTCTCTATAATAATAATACAATATCATGTCATACAAACTATTAATTTTATTTTTTCTAAAAAAATTGGGTAGAAAATAAATAAAAACCTTTCTTTTGACACACTTGACAACATTTTTTGACAAACTTATAATGCCATAATTCTCAATAATAATAATAAAATTTCATTTCAAAGAAATAATTAATATTAATTTTTTTCCAAAAAATTGGGTAACAAAATAAATAAAAATCTTTCTTTTGACATACTTGACAACATTTTTTTGACAAAATTATAATGTCATAATTCTCAATAATAATAATAAAACTTCATTTCAAACAAACAATTAATTTTATTTTTTTTCCCAAAAATTTGGTAAAAAATAAATAAAAATCTTTCTTTTGACACACTTGACAACACTTTTTTGACAAACTTATAATGCCATTATTCTCAATAATAATAATAAAACTTCATTTCAAACAAACAATTAGTTTTATATTTTTTCCAAAAAATTAGGTAAAAAAATAAATAAAAATCTTTCTTTTGACACACTTGACAACTTTTTTTTGACAAACTTATAATGCAATAATCTAGTTTTTGATCTCACATACCAATCCCGACCATCAAGATTTCTCCAAATTCAATGTTCCTACTCGTAATCACTTAAAATGAACGTTTTTTAAGCCAAAAATATGCAAATTTCCTTGTTTTGACACACATAATGATTTTTTTGACACACTTCCGGTACAGTTATCGAACACAGCGTCCTTTCGGACCTGTCCCTTGAGTATACCTATTTTTAGAAAAAAAAATTTTTGAAATCCATCCAGTGGTTTTCCCTGCAGCGTAGGTAATGACGGCCGGCCGGCCGGACGGCCGGCCGACAGACAGACATACATTTTTTTTTTTTTTGCTTTTTTAGAATCAGGAGGTCCTAAAACGTCGAGAAATGTCAAAAAAAGTGGGGGTAAGAATTTCACTTTGAGCTCATGAATGTAATACTTAGGTCTTTCAGACCGAAGTAATTCAAACTTTTCAAAATTCCAAAAATTATAATAATATCAAAAATTAAAGATTTTTCAAAATTCTAAAAATTTTTCAAAAATTCTTACAAAGTCAAAAATTAAAACTTTTGCCGAAATTCTAAAAATATTGCAAAAATTATTACAAAATCAAAAATACAAACTTTTTCAAAATTCCAAAAATATTTCAAAAACTACAACAAATTCAAAAATTTCCATGTCCAATTTCATTTTAAATTACATTTACGTCATAAAAACAGCTACATTTTTTTTCCCAAAATATTGGCTAAAAAATTAAATGAAATCATTTTTTGACACACTTGACATTATTTTTTGACAAACTTATAATGCCATAATTCTCTATAATAATAATAAAATATCATGTCATACGAACTATTAATTTTATTTTTTTCTAAAAAAATTGGGTAAAAAATAAATGAAAACCTTTCTTTTGACACACTTGACAACATTTTTTGACAAACTTATAATGCCATAATTCTCAATAATAATAATAAAATTTCATTTCAAACAAACAATTTATTTTTTTTCCAAAAAATTGGGTAAAAAACTAAATAAAAATCTTTTGACACACTTGACAACATTTTGTTGACAAACTTATAATGCCATAATTCTCAATAATAATAATAAAATATCATTTTAAACAAACAATTTATTTCCAAAAAATTGGGTAAAAAAAAAATAAAAATCTTTCTTTTGACACACTTGACAACACTTTTTTGACAAACTTATAATGCCATAATTCTCAATAATAATAATAAAACTTCATTTCAAACAAACAATTAATTTTATATTTTTTCCAAAAAATTCGGTAAAAAAATAAATAAAAATCTTTCTTTTGACACACTTGACAACTTTTTTTTGACAAACTTATAATGCAATAATCTAGTTTTTGATCTCACATACCAATCCCGACCATCAAGATTTCTCCAAATTCAATGTTCCTACTCGTAATCACTTAAAATGAACGTTTTTTAAGCCAAAAATATGCAAATTTCCTTGTTTTGACACACATAATGATTTTTTTGACACACTTCCGGTACAGTTATCGAACACAGCGTCCTTTCGGACCTGTCCCTTGAGTATACCTATTTTTAGAAAAAAAAAATTTTGAAATCCCTCCAGTGGTTTTCCCTGCAGCGTAGGTAATGACGGCCGGCCGGACGGCCGGCCGACAGACAGACATACATTTTTTTTTTTTTTGCTTTTTTAGAATCAGGAGGTCCTAAAACGTCGAGAAATGTCAAAAAAAATGGGGGTAAGAATTTCACTTTGAGCTCATGAATGTAATACTTAGGTCTTTCAGACCGAAGTAATTGCCCGTGGAAGAGCTGCCAATATTAAACAAGGAACCAATCTCTAGCCCATAATGGTGAGCCAAGCCTTGGCTTGTTAATTTTGGTTTCAGTCTGGGCCAGTTGTAAACGCCTAGTCTGAACAAAAATTCAATTTATTATGTTACGCGTTACTAACCAGTGTAATGCAAAGTAAACATGTGCAACCCTTATTATGTTTACCTTTATTT
Source organism: Diogma glabrata (assembly GCA_963693315.1). Classification (NCBI taxonomy): domain Eukaryota; kingdom Metazoa; phylum Arthropoda; class Insecta; order Diptera; family Cylindrotomidae; genus Diogma; species Diogma glabrata. The sequence continues at coordinate 245,987,844 of OY856187.1, read as the reverse complement.
ATATATTATTATTTTTTTTAAATAAGCAACAACAACACATAAATACCTTTTAAGACCTAGGTCTCACAACAACTTGCGCTCTAAGGTGTTGATGAACGGTTTTTTTAAACCTCGGCGGATTGAAACCACCTGAGACTATGGATTCCGGCAAACTATGCTATTTGTATGCAGCTCGGACAAAGAAGTCTTTCTGTGATCTGCCGGTATGACAGCGCGGGATCTCAACCGTTTGACTGCTTGCGCTAGCCGATTGCCGAGTGAGACGGGGGTAACAATAAGTTTGAGGCATGATGCTGCTGATTTCATATGAGCACTGTTGATGACGATATTTGTAAAAAACAACAAGGTCAGCAACAGTGCGACGATGTTGTAAGGAATCAAGTTTTGATGTCAAATATCGATCACAATTCGTACAGCCCGCTTTTGAACAGAGTCCAAGAGGGCTAAGATGGAAACAGAAGCGGCACTCCAAACTTTACAACAGTACTCCATACAGGGACGAATATAGGACTTATAAACATGGAGCAATTGGTATGGACTGAAAATTTTTTTGCATCTATTTAGGAGGCCGAGTTTTTTAGACGCGCTTTTTGCCATCGCCATTACATGATCGTTCCAGAGTAGGTCATTTGAAACTGTGACACCCAATAAACGAATGTTTTTGCATTCACCTATTGGTTCATCACACATACCGAATAAAATATCTTTGGGGAACTTTTTTTGATCTTTTTTTTTTTTTAATAAAAAGTGTTGTGTAGTAGGAATTACAAAATGTGTCACAACAACACATAGATACCAGGGTTTCTCAAACGGGATCCCGGGATCCCGTTTTCCCCGGGATCCCGGGGGTAAATTTTCATCCCGGGTATCCCGCTAATTTTGATTAACATTTTTTGTACGTTTTTCAAAGATATTAAAAGTTTTCTCACTCGAAAATAGAGTAGTTTTTAATTCTTTTCCCCCTGTAGTAATTAATTTCGATCAAAATTAGGAAAATGTTTTTTCTGACACATATGGTATCATGGTTTTTTTGTATGGTTTTTTTGACACATATAAACACAACAAATTAAAACCAATTAAACTTAAAATAGGTAGATTTTTCTGAGAAATCTACCTAAAACTTGCGTTTCATTTCTCTTAATTTATGTTTAATGATTCTCTTGGACGGATGGTTCAATGTATGTTTCGTCACGAAAATTCGGACAAAATTGAGTGATGGCGCCATTGACAACCTAGTTTTTTGAAAAATTGTTTAAAAATTAGTATTATGAATTCATTTTTGTTTTGTTTTTATGTATCCTTTTTTTATTTATTTTTGAAGTTTTTTTAATTAAAAATAATAGAAATTTAAAAATCAATAGCGCATTTTTTGTGCTTTTTTTAATTTTACACATTTTTCTATCACCCAATTAGAAAAATCTAGCTTTTTAGTGTTTCCCGGGATTTCCCGGGATCCCGGGAATTTAATATTTTTTGTCCCGGCTTCCCGGGATTTGAAGTTCTACGGGAAATGAGAAACCCTAATAGATACCTTTTAAGACCCAGGTCCCACAACATCATGCGTCTTGATAGGTAAGGTATAGGTGGACGCTTTTTTTAAATCTTCGGGATTGAAGGCACTCGAGACTATTGATTCGGGCAAAGCATTCCATTTGTACGATATACGTACAAAGAAATCCCTTTGCATTCTATTACTATGACAGTGAATAATCTCGACAGTCCGACCACCTTCACAAACCGATTGACGAGTCAACCGGGGAAAAACATATGTCTGAGGCATTATGGATCTGATTTCATCCGAGCACTGCTGGTGACAATATTTATAAAAAACAACGAGATCAGCAACAGTGCGACGATGTTGTAGGAAATCAAGATCTAATGTTAAATCTCGATCACCAACAATTCGTATAGCACGCTTTTGAACAGAGTCCAAAAGAGCTAGGATAGTAACAGATGCAGCGCCCCAAACTTGACAACAATACTCCATACAGGGACGAATATAGGACTTATAAATGTGGAGTAATTGATGCGAAGCAAAATTGTTTTACATCTATTGAGGAGGCCGAGTTTTCTTGACGCGCTCTTTGCCATGGCCATTATATGATCGTTCCAGAGTAGTGTTTCCAATCCGATTTAAACCGGATTGGAATTATCCGGATAATTCGTAAAAATTTTGCTATCCGATATCCGGTTAATTCACAAAAAAAATCCGGATAACTAAATTAAAGCAAAAAAAATTGTTTGCGCTATTCACCTTTTTAAAAATTTTAATCAGCTACTATAAATTTTTCGTAATGGACGTTTTCGTTTAGTCAATCTAAAACTTACTTTTCTATGATAGCATATAGAAATTCTATTTTCATCACGTTTAATTTCTTGTGAAAATGGGTTCTTTTTCAACTACAGTGTAAAAAGAATAACAAATTGTAGCTGCTATGGTTTTTCATATAATTTTACAAAATTTTTTAAACAAAGCAACCATGAAAAAATAGATTATGAATTTTTAATGAGATGTTGTCAAAAACTTATTTTATAATTTAAAGTAAATATCGATAGTATATATACTATCATAGAAAAAATTGCATTCGTAAACATATCTCACTCGACGCTAGCGCGTCTCGTGATCAAATATTTGCTTGCGAAAAAACAATGTTGTTATCTCTTGTGGGAAAATATACTATCTTTCATTTAGACGATTTCGTTTGGTTGATCTAAAAATTATCATTTCAGCAATTGTTTTGAATTTGAATTTTTAGAAGTGTAATTTATTTACAAATAAAAAACAGTATTTTGCCGTGTCATAATTTACGGTTCAATTTTTTGTAATTTGAAAATATTTAAAGTTAATTTAAAGTTAATCACATTAAGGCAGTCTATTAACAAAACGAGAAATGTTGGGATACTTTCATTAATGATGTTGGGGCAGAATTCAACACTATTCCAAAATAATAATTTTGACGATTTTAGTTATATTTCTAAAAAATAAGCTATCAGTTATGCAAAAACGTTAATAAAAAGTTTGTTTCCTGATACCAAAACAACCAAAAACGTTAAGTTAAAAATGGTGGAACAAGAAGTTAAGGAAAATGAAAATTCTCCAACTTCCCGAACTTCCCGAATGTACTTTAGTCATGGAATTTACGAAAAATACGATTTCACAAATCGAAAATACATAGTAAAGTTAATCGTTAAAATAAATATTCTTCACTGGACAAGGAATTTAATTTATAAAAGCATAAATAAAACACTCACTCCTTAAGTCCTTACCTAGAAAAGCTGTTTGATACTTTGAAGACCATTCAACCTATTTCGAACGAAAGTGAAAGAGTCTTTTCGGTTGCTAGTATCTTTTTAACGAAAACTAGAAATCGGTTGCAGTTTCCAATGTTAAACGCTCTTGTATTTTTAAAATATTATTTTTCAGATGAAATAAATTATTAACTAATTTTTATTTTTTTTAACTACATATTGTTTTTATTTAAATCCACTATCCGGATTATTATCCGGATATCCGGATAATTACTTTACATACTATTCGATATCCGGATAGTTAAAATCACGGATAATTGGAAACACTATTCCAGAGTAAGTCATTGGATATTGTGACTCCCAATAAACGAATGCTTTCACATTCGTCTATTTGGTCATCACACATATTAATTGAAATATCGTTGGGAAACTCGGTCTTTGATCTGGAATCAATCAATAGCTGTGTTTTGGAGGAATTAAAATTAAAAAAGTGCTCTATTAAAATTAAAAAAGTGCTCTCAATTAAAATAGTGCTCTATCACATCATTTATGCAACATGAAACATAAAATAAATTATGAAAATATTAAGATCTTGGCTAAGGAATCAAATTTGCAAAAACGGAAAATTTTGGAGATGATCTATATAAAAAAGAATCCTAATTGTTTAAACAAACAAAATGATTCTATTTATATTGGTAACTCCTATAATAATATTATTAAAGATTAACTTTATTTTTAATGCATTGGATTATTTTATTTTTTGTTAATATTTTTTTGTGTTTGATTTTTATAAACAATTTTCAAGGTATGAAATATGTTTGGTCTTTGTTAAATTAGTAACCGTTTTAATGTAAATTTAAATTTTTCTGACATTCAAATGTGTTTTTTGTTTTATATAATATTTTTTTTCATTTGACGAATGTTATCTAACATTTTTTTGTTGTATGTTTTTTTAAATATACTTTCTTTTTTGAAAATGGCAAAGGAATTTTGCCGAAACGTCGAAAAACAAATTTATTAAAACAATTAATGTGTTTTTTTTTTTTTTTTTAAAATAGGCTCGATGCCCATTAAAATTATATTTAAATAATAAATATAAGCCTACAAAATAATAAAATAATAACCATCCCTTGGGTAAAATACGGGATATAACAAACAACAAATTGTAACATTTTCGTAAATACACAGTTTTCTGTTTTGAATATCAACAAAAAACACACTCGCAAACAAACATTTTTAGTATAGCAATTCATATATGTAAACAAAATTTATTTTACAAAATTGCTACTGGAAGACCACTATAATTATTTTTTGGATTTAAATATGGAAGATAAAAAATTTTCAAAGAAACAACGGAGAAAATTTTACAATGAAATAAATTTGACATATGGTGTTAAGTCACTTCTTTGATGAAAGATTTTTTAAACAAGAAATTGAAGCTAGCAACACTTTATAATAAAAAAATCTTTTTATTGAAATGCAGGAAAAATCAAGTTCTACCAAAATGTATGGATGTTAGGATGAATTTCAGTAACATAGATCACAAAACTTTTGAAAAATTAAGGAAGAAATTTTTATTTTCGATTTTAAATTTCGAAATCAATTTGATTTTTACTAAAATTTGTATTCTTGATAGAGAACTCCATTCTATATTTGATACCTTGAACTCAACAATTGAAAGTGATTTATTTTCTTCATATTTAAAACATGTAGATGTAAGTTATAATTTATTTTACAACCAAATTAAGGTAGTTCAATGCAAGAAAATGAATTTGATTTTATTTCCTAATTTTGTTTCGACCAATTGCAATATTTTACCAAATAACAATAATAGGAATTTAGCTATTTTAGAATCTGGAAATAGTTTAGATAATATTACACCTAATATTGATAGCAGCCAATCAAGTAATTTAATTGATAATAAATGGCTTATTAATTTAACAAATGTCCATATTCCTGATAACGTTTATAACACTCTTTGTTTAGGCCCAAAATTTAATCCACCCATTTCAAAAAAACATACTCCATTTGACTTAATTATAACTGATGTTGAATGTTGTATTGGAGATTTTGAACAAGATACAAAATTTGAAATAAGAAATAAATTAATCAATGTTCTAACTAACTTTAAAAATAATAATAACAATTTAAATTCGGTTGACAAAGTAATGTTATCTAATATTCGAGAAACAAAAAATTTTTTGAAAGAGAACCAAGAAATTTTAGTAACCAAAGCGGACAAAGGTAACATTACTGTTTTAATGAACAAAATTGATTATTTTACTAAAATTGATGTTTTGTTATCTGACGAAAATACATATAAACTTTTAGCTAAAGATTCTACTGTTAGATTACAAAAAGAATCTAATGAAATTTTGACAGAATTATTTGATGACAAACGTATTGACTTTAAAACTTTTAACAAATTTAAGAAACAAAATTGTGTTATTTCAAAATTTTATGCTTTACAGAAAGTTCACAAAGAAGGTGTTCCATGTCGTCCAATAGTGTCCTCTATTGGTTCTCCTACTTATAATTTGTCTGTTCTTGTATCAGATATTTTAAAACCTAGTGTTGGTAATACATCCACTTTTGTTAAGAATTCCATAGATTTTAAGGAAAAATTAAAATAGATTATTATTCCCCCTGATCATATTTTGTTATCACTTGATGTAGTAGCACTTTTTACAAATATTGATAATATTTTAGCAATAAATTTGATTAAAGATTCTTGGCAAAAAATTAAGAGAAAGAGTGGCACTAAAATTAAAAAAGATCAGTTCTTAAAATGTATTCAATTTGTATTAAATAATTGTGAATTTAGTTTTAATGGTAAAATTTATAAGCAGATTTTTGGTTCTCCAATGGGTTCTCCTGTAAGTCCGATTATTGCTAATTTCGTTATGGAATTTGTTGAAGATAAAGTTTTAAGTTCTCTAAATTTTACCCCTGTTATTTTTCTAAGATATGTAGATGATATTTTTACAATTATTCACAAAGATAATGTAAATGAATTGTTAAATGCATTTAACTTATTTAATGATCGGCTAAAATTCACAATAGAGTTGGAAAACAAAAATCAGTTACCATTTTTAGATGTTTTAGTTATTCGAAATCCAGATGGCTCTTTAGTAACAGATTGGTATCATAAGCAAACTTGGTCTGGACGCTACCTAAATTTTAATTCTTGTCTTCCTTTCTCTTACAAAAGAAACACTATCCAAATTTTAACAGAGAAAATTATGATATTATCAGATAAAATATTTCATTCAAAAAATTTTAGTTTATTAAAATCGACTCTTAACAAAAATGGCTATCCGTATTATTTAATTAATAACACTATTAAAAACACAATTGCTAAACTTTCCAATCTAGCTGTTCCTTTAATTTTATCAAATTCTCCTGTTCATTTAGACAATAACACATTTAAATATATTTCTATTCCTTACGTTAAGTGTTTGTTTGAAAAAATTCAAAATTTATTAAAACCGTATAATATTAAAATTGTTGGCAGAAGTGACATTAATTTTTATAAGTTATTCTTCACAAAATTAAAAGACAAAGTTCCTCTTGGTAAGCAATCTGAATTAGTATATAAAATTTTTTGTGAATGTGAAGCTTCTTATATTGGGCAAACTAAACAGTGGCTTGAGAAACGTGTTTACCAGCATTCTAATGGTGCAAAACATATAAATCCAGATATTAATTTAGTTGATGATGATAAAAATAGTGCTCTATCACATCATTTATGCAACATGAAACATAAAATAAATTATGAAAATATTAAGATCTTGGCTAAGGAATCAAATTTGCAAAAACGGAAAATTTTGGAGATGATCTATATAAAAAAGAATCCTAATTGTTTAAACAAACAAAATGATTCTATTTATATTGGTAACTCCTATAATAATATTATTAAAGATTAACTTTATTTTTAATGCATTGGATTATTTTATTTTTTGTTAATATTTTTTTGTGTTTGATTTTTATAAACAATTTTCAAGGTATGAAATATGTTTGGTCTTTGTTAAATTAGTAACCGTTTTAATGTAAATTTAAATTTTTCTGACATTCAAATGTGTTTTTTGTTTTATATAATATTTTTTTTCATTTGACGAATGTTATCTAACATTTTTTTGTTGTATGTTTTTTTAAATATACTTTCTTTTTTGAAAATGGCAAAGGAATTTTGCCGAAACGTCGAAAAACAAATTTATTAAAACAATTAATGTATTTTATTTTTAAAAAATAGGCTCGATACCCATTAAAATTATATTTTAATTAAAATTGACCAGATTTTTGTCACCCCAATCGGCAACTTTTTTTAGATCCTCGTTTACATTTATGGCAGCGTTTCTCCGGGCGGTATTCATTCGTTCATTTACCCTTTAAAGATAGGGGGACGAATGACTTGTGCAGTGTACTGTCATCTGCGAAACTATTTATTGGGATACTGGTGATTTTCAACAGTTCGTTGATATAAATTAGGAATAAAGTGGGAGATAAAACTGAGCTTAGGGGTACACCAGCGTTAATTAATTTGGACTCAGAAGAGAAGCCATCTATAGATACCGAGATGTATCGGTTAAACAGAAAATTTTGAATCAACTTCACGACTGCGGGATGAAAACCGTACGCAACGAGCTTGTTGATCAAGTTGGCATGCCAGATTCGATCAAATGCTTTGAGATGTCTAATGCAATTACGTACGTTTCACCACCTTTCTCGAGTATGCTATTCCAAAGATGTGCTACATAGTTCAATAGATCGGATGTTAATCTTTTGTTTCCAAAACCGTATTGGCTGTCAGATATCAAATGGTTGACCTCCAAAAATTTGGAGATGTGTAAACTAATATATTGCTCCTATATTTTAGACAGGACTGGGAGTAAGGCTATTGGTCTATAATTTGAAATATGTGAATTTAAAATATATGAAATATATGAAATATAAAAGAATCAACAGCTGTGTTTTGGTAGAGTTTAAATTGATCAGGTTCTGGTCACCCCAATCTGTGACTTTTTAGGTCTTTATTCTCGTTTATGGCAGCGTCTCTCCGGACGGGATTAATTCGTTCGTGCATTTTACCTTTTAAAGTTAGGGGCTCGAACGACTTGTGCAGAGTACTATCATGTGCAAAACTATTTATTGGGTTGCTGGTGATTTTCAACAATTCGTTGATATAAATCAAAAATAGGGTTGGGGACAATGCTGAGCCTTGAGGTACACCAGCGTTAATTCGTTTAGACTCAGATGAAAATCCGTCTAAGGAGACCGAAATGTATCGATTGGATAGACAATTTTGAATCAGCTTCACAACATTGGGATGAAAACCATACGCAACGAGCTTGTTGATTAAGTTGGCATGCCAGACTCGATCGAATGCCTTGGAGATGTCTAAAACGATAACGTATGTTTCACCACTTTTATCAAGTATGCTGTTCCAACAATGCGCTACATAGTTTAATAGATCGGTAGTTGATCTTTTGTTTCGAAAACCATTAGAGATGTTAAAATACCGTATTTTATTTATTTTGTATTATACAGTGTATTATATTATACATTGTATTATATAAAATAAAATAACGTATATTCTGTACAAAAGTGTAATAGCCGAGATAACATGTGAATGGTATTACAACAAAAATTGACTTCCATCATCATTTTGAATTACATCTAATTAATTTTTTTCTAAATATCTGAATTTGGATATCTTATCGTTATTTTTATCTATATATTCCTTAAAACGAATGCTAATAAAACCTATATAATCATCTGACTCTAATGCATGTGGATGCTCTGATCAGCAAAACTATCCTGATGCTTAGTTTCAATTTATTTCACCTTCATTCGCTGCCTGCTACTGTATTTATGTTTTTTATTCAGATTTTAATCCTTACCATTTCCCATTAATAAACTGTTAGCGGTCTTAATCATGTTTGACATAAACAAGGTAATAACTTTTGGTATGATTTTGGCTGCATATCGAAAATGATGTTACTGTTACAGTGAAAGATGCAGAACAATGCATATTAGAAGATGCTACATTCTGAAGAGCCACAAACTCTATTCCATCAATTTATACAATATATACAATTGCTATCGGTTTCATAATGGGTATTTTGAGATTTTTGTGCATGGTTGATAAATCTGAACGCATAAAAGAAAAGTTTTACATCTGTGGTTACTCAAAGCTATTGAATTAAGTGACAAATTATACATGTTTTAAAATTTTGATTTGCTCCACTAAAAAATGCACTGTAACGGTTGCTTCTCAGCAACTATAATCGATTCTTGACATTTGTATTCGGTTGATATTAGAACAATCTTGGTACAACAGAAATTTAAAAATTATTTAGAGACGCACACTAACAAGGCGTACAAATAATTCATTTTCTCTGTATCGTTTATATCTTATAGATTTAGTAGTAGACATATTTTCACAGCTATAGAATATTTTAATAATCCAGGTGCTATTTTAGTAAAAGGGCTATTTGCTACTTCGCGCGCCATCAGAATAAAAAATATTTTTTTATAATAAAATACCTTGTATTTTACAACGTTTTGGATAGTACGGTATTTCACGGATAATACCGCGTATTATACAATTGTATTAAACACTTTTACATCAATAAAAACCATATTGGATGTCGGCTATTAAATGATTTACTTCCAGAAATTTTGAAATGTGTGTATTAATATAATGCTCGTAGACTTTGGATAGGAGCGATAATAAAGCTATTGGCGTATAATTTGAGATATCGGATTTTGGTCCCTTTTTGGGGACGGGCTGGACATTTGCCAACTTCCAGCACGGGGAGAATATACCAGATTTGTAGAATTGGTAGAACATTTTGATGCCATTCCTGAAGCTTTGTTGGTGTTTAACTCCTTTAAAAGTTTAGCGAATATTTTGGGTTTGAAGTGGAGTTCATTCATATTAACTCCTGAAGACTGGGTTCGGGGTATTTCTTTAGGAGTTTCCAAACAGTGAAGGTCACAGCAAAGCTTTCAGCGAACAAGTTAGCTTTTCTTCCGGGATCATTGACGATTGAATCACCATCAATAATAAGGGGAATAGAAGAGTTTATACCAGAATTTAAAGAACTAATGGCACTGTAGAAACTCTTGTCAGAAAAAGACACAGACGTAAGATTTGAAGCTTTCGCTCTGTCAATTTCAGACTTATGTTACTCTTTCCACACATTCTAACGAGAACTGGAAAAAATTGCCTTGATAGACCTGGCCCAAGTCTTATTTGCCAGACTTAGCCCAAACCTGGTTTGCCTGTTTAAAAATTTATTACACAACTAACACGAAACATCAATACGTTGCCGGAAAATTATAATCAAAATTCCAAAAATATTGTTAAATTAAATAAAATCAAACTTTTTCAAAATTCCAAAAATATCCCAAATATTAGAATAAAATCAAATATTTAAATATTTTCTAAATTCCAATAATATTTCAAAAATTCTTAAAAATTCAAACTTTTTCCAAAATTCTAAAAATATTGCAAAAATTATTACAAAATCAAATATTGAAACTTTTTTCAAAATTCTAAAAATATTGCAAAAATTATTACAAAATCAAAAATACAAACTTTTTCAAAATTCCAAAAATATTTCAAAAACTATAACAAATTCAAAAATTTTCAATGTCCAATTTCATTTTAAATTACATTTACGTCATAAAAACAGCTACATTTTTTTTCCCAAAAAATTGGCTAAAAAATTAAATGAAATCATTTTTTGACACACTTGACATTATTTTTTGACAAACTTATAATGCCATAATTCTCTATAATAATAATAAAATATCATGTCATACGAACTATTAATTTTATTTTTTTCTAAAAATATTGGGTAAAAAATAAATAAAAACCTTGACACACTTGACAACATTTTTTGACAAACTTATAATGCCATAATTCTCAATAATAATAACAAAATTTCATTTCAAACAAACACTTTTATTTTTTTTGCAAAAAATTAGGTAAAAAAACTAAATAAAAATCTTTTGACACACTTGACAACATTTTTTTGACAAACTTATAATACCATAATTCTCAATAATAATAATTAAATTTCATTTCAAACAAACAATTTTATTTTTTCCAAAAAATTGAGTAAAAAAATAAATAAAAATCTTTCTTTTGACACACTTGACAACACTTTTTTGACAAACTTATAATGCCATAATTCTCAAAAATAATAAAATAAAACTTCATTTCAAACAAACAATTAATTTTATTTTTTTTCCAAAAAATTAGGTAAAGAAATAAATAAAAATCTTTCTTTTGACACACTTGACAACTTTTTTTTGACAAACTTATAATGCAATAATCTAGTTTTTGATCTCACATACCAATCCCGACCATCAAAATTTCTCCAAATTTAATGTTCCTACTCGTAATCACTTAAAATGAACGTTTTTTAAGCCAAAAATATGAAAATTTGCTATTTTTCACACACATAATGATTTTTTGACACACTACTGGTACAGTTATCGAACACAGCGTCCTTTCGGACCTGTCCCTTGAGTATACCTATTTTTAGAAAAAAAAATTTTTGAAATCCCTCCAGCGGTTTTCCCTGCAGCGTAGGTAATGACGGCCGGACGGCAGACAGACATACATTTTTTTTTTTTGCTTTTTTAGAATCAGGAGGTCCTAAAACGTCGAGAAATGTCAAAAAAAGTGGGGGTAAGAATTTCACTTTGAGCTCATGAATGTAATACTTAGGTCTTTCAGACCGAAGTAACATTGTCTTTCGTTTCGTTCTTTATACATTCAAATAACATCTAGAATTATTATTTACAGTTAACGTATATTGTATAAGTTAGTATGTATAACTTATTTACATTTCAAATATGAATTAAATAAAGTTAGAATACAAGAAAAAAATTTAGTCTCATTTTTATCGCTATGGATAACTAATTGCAGCAAATAATTTGTTATTTTTACTTCACCACAATTTTTAATTGTGTGAAGTAATGCAATCTATCGTGAAAAAAAAATCTTACATACCCCAAATTTTAATTTTTCTTTTGTTTTGGACCATCCTCTATCTAAATAGCCAAAAAAAATTTGGTGTACGTCTGTGTGCGTGTGGGTGGGTGGGTGGTTTGGTGGGTGGGTGGGTGAGTTTTCTGAATAGGATCTTGATGAAACTTTGGCAAATGATACAGGTTCACTTGAAAATGGAAGATCTGGATTCATTTCAAATTTGGACAAAATGGCGGGGGTCTTCCGATCACCTCTAAGTTTAAATCTTGAATAACTTCTGATCCCGGACCATGATGTTATTGAAACTTAGTATATAAGGTTTTAGTACTGTTTCCAATATTTTTGCATACCAACTTCCGGTTTGTCACTTCCGATTAAAAAGTTTTTTTGTACTTTTTTGAAGTTTTTTCAGTGTCCTTATGCACACTACAGCCTACAATAATGAAGTGATTATGATGAAACTTATGAAAAAGGTTTCAATTAGTGCGAGAAGATAATTATCATCTTTTGGGACACATTGATCAAAATGGCGGGGGGTCTACCATACAAATACTGACTTTTCACATTTTGTTTTTTCAGTTTGTTGGGAGCATACATACTTCTTTCATTAATTTATTTTAATGACACTTTGAAAAAATGGAGTCTTAAGTAACAAAGAACTGATTAGTTTTTGGAAAATATTGGGATAAGTGGTATGGGGCCTCCCGAACACCTGTTTACTGTGTCATCATTTTTTCAATGTTTGTTAGGAGCACACAGCATTCGTTCGTGAACGAATTTTGATGACACTTTGGAAAAAGATGCAGACATGTATGGCAAGGAACTGATTAGTTTTTGTGCGATAGTGAACAAAGTGGTGGGGGTGTCCCATACACCTGTTTTTTTGAAAGGTCAATAACATCTGTACCTGATAATCAAATCGGATGAAACTTGGTACATAAGCATTTAGTATGGTTTACAACAGTTCTGCATCCCAACTTCCGGTTTTTTACTTCCGGTAAAAAAATTTTTGTTCTAATTGTTTGAAGTTTTTTTAGTGTCTTTATGCACACTACAGCCTACAATAATGAAGTGATTATGATGAAACTTTTGGAAAAGGTTCCAATTAGTGTGAAAAAATAATTATCATCTTTTGGAACACAATGATCAAAGTGGCGGAGGGTCTACCATACAACTGCTGAGTCTGAACTACGAAGTCTATAACATTGGTTAGCTTTTAATTAAAGTATTTGATGGATATTAGCTCATTATGTATCCAGAACACTATGTTTCCAGAGCTGTGGTGAAGTCAGCCTATGCATCAGCGTCGCAATATTTTTTTTTTTTGTTATTTGTTTATTTTTCTGTTAAAACAAACAATACTCTGCTTCTGATTCATCGGAAGTAAAATTTTCATCTTCAACTGTTGGACATTCTTCGTCATCGCTTTCTTGTTGTGTTGTTTCTATTATGTGTTCTACCGTTAAAGGTGTTTGATCTTCAATAAACCCTGTTGGTTTTAAATAACCGCAGTTTACAATAAACGAAAAGTAAAACCTTTTAAGCTACTTTCAAAAAATGAAACGTATCAAACTGTTTTTGCGTCATTAACAGATGAAGCCGATATTTTCCTTAATGAAAAAATGGTACCGTTCAAGAAGTTACTGCTAGTATGTATGGCATCAAGCCCTTTTTTTTTTTTTTTTTTTTATTAATTAGTTAGACATGTTTAGCACACTAAATATGAGATATTCATTATTTAGACTCTTTGAATATCCGAAGATACCATGTCAACTATAAAGGAAGGAGATGAGGAAAATGGAAGGAATGAGGATATGGGGATAACTATACTAATTTTTTTAAATGATGATGGACATTTGCTTTAAATGCCTGAGGGGAAAATTCATCGGGAGAAAAAGAAGAAGGCATTGAGTTCCATAATTTGGTCACTCTATTCAAATAGTCGTTTTGGAAGGACACAGTTCTACAACGAGGTATTTGGACAGCAAATGGGTGAGATAACTCTGAAGATCTTGTTCGCCGATTAAATTGCGCACACGATGGAAGGATATTTTGAATTTCCTTAGAGGAGAATTCACTAAAGTTATATTTATATTAGATTGACAATTCAGCCACATTTCTTCTGTGCTGGAGTGAATCAAGCTGGTCCGTTAGTTCGGTATTACCAATCTACCGCATTGCTTTTCTCTGTACAGAGTCTAGACATTTTATTGTTGACTGACAAGCACCTCCCCAAACATGACAGCAGTACTCCATACATGGACGAATAAAGGACTTGAAGATTAGCAAAATTTGCTCGGGATTGAAATACTTTTTACATCGACTCAAGAATCCTAATTTTTGCATTGCAGATTTAGCGAGGTTGAACACATGTTTATTCCATTTCAGGTTATTTTGAATATCCACTCCAAGAAGTCTAACTGATTCAACCTCATGCAATTCCTCATGGTTTATTTTAATAGGAAAATTTTTTTGTCGCTCTATTCGTGAAAGACGGCATAATTTGGTTTTGGTTGGATTAAATGAAACAAGATTACGATCACCCCATTCCATTATACGCTCCAGATCTTTGTTGATGGAATCAATTAGCAGCTCTCTATCAGTGGTAACTGCAGTATGAGGTCGAAATTTAGGAGATGCATGTGATGCATGTAATGTGCTGTCATCAGCAAAACTATGGATTGGGTGCACTGTGGAAATAAGTAAGTCATTAATGTATAGAAGAAACAAGGTTGGTGAGAGTGCCGAACCCTGGGGAACCCCAGCATTGGTTGTGAAAATATTGGATGCGATACCATCTAAATTAACATGAAATTGGCGACCGGTAAGAAAACTATGAATCCATGAGACAGTAAGATGGTCTATGCCATGAGATTTTAATTTAGCTATAAGATTTTTATGCCACACTTTATCAAATGCTTTAGAAATGTCAAGTGAAATACTAAATGTTTCACCGTGGTTTTCCAGCGATTTGTTCCAGAGATGGGATACGTAGGCTAACAGATCACCTGTTGCATGACTTCTACGAAAACCATACTGCTTATCATCAATAATTCGCGACATTTCTAAATAATCTATCAAATTGTAGTTAACATATTTTTCAAATATTTTAGCTAAAACCGACAGAATTGCAATTGGTCTATAATTGTTAGGGTCTATCTTACTGCCTTTCTTTGATATGGGTTGAACGCTGGCCAGCTTCCAAGAATCGGGAAATATTCCGGTTTTATAAGATAAATAGAAAATTTTTGTTAAAATTGGAGCTAGTTGTCTAGCAAAGTTTTTAAGAATGAGGGGTGGAATACCGTCGGGGCCAGCAGATTTGTTGATATTGATAGAAAGAAGCATTTTCCGTACAATGTTACAACGAAAAATAATTGGTTTCATTTTCGTTACAACTGGGGGAATGAGTGTAGTAGAATGGGGGGGTTCAACTGTGTTTGAGTTCTCTGCGAAAATACGACCCAAAAGATCCGCTTTCTCTTTCGAGTCGCTCACGGGAATGTCATTCAGAACTAAGGTTGGAATAGAGGATCGAGTAAAATTGCTCTGGACTGGACTGATTTAACTGCCTGAAAGAAACTACGTGAGCCAGATGGGTGCTCGGCGACTTTCTTTGCTTTCTTCTGGATAAACGCGTCTTTGTCCAAGTCTATTTTGAATTTACTAATATTTCTGGCTTTCTTATATGCGCTATGGGTTTCAGGTGTTTTATTAGCATTATACGTCTTGAATGCATTGCGTTTATTCCTCACTGCCTCATCAACATCCCGTGTGAACCAAGGCTCAGTTTTAGAAGTGATTAATCGATTTGGAATAAACCGCCGCATTCCTTCTTTTATGATTTCAGAAATTCTTATTGCCGATGTGCTAGGATCTTGATCAACACAACAAATAGTTTTCCAAGGTGTTTCATCATAAAAGTTTCTCAATCCCTCCCAGTCAGCGCGTTTATACACTCAGAGAATTTTGTTAGTAAATTTAATAACCGCCCGTTTTAAAAATGTGTAATAAGTTATTTTATCAATCTAATAACGATTTTTATTAAAGTAATTGCCACATTTGTTCGATTAATACTTTTTGTTATTATTTTAATAAAAATGTTTATCAAAATAAAAATACGGTCAATATTATTAAAAAAATCACAACGGTTGATTAAACTAATAACCAATTCTTATTAAAATGATGAATTCAGACAATCAAATAAAAAATTATGTGATTAACGTAGAGCTATTAAAATAAAAACATAAATTATTATTTTTGTAGTTAATTTTAATAACCATTTTATTAGATTAATCATCGACGTTTTTACTTTCAAAACGTAGGTTATTAAATTAATAATAGTATACATTAATCTTACTTTTGGTTATTATTTTTAATAACGATTAATAAAATATTGGTAAGTATCACAGTTTATATCCAGACGCTGAATAAACAACTTTAAAAAATATTTAAAAGTTTTGTGAAAAGTTATGTGTTAAGAAAATTGAAAAAGTAAGATTATTTTATTAAACGATAACGTTTGGTATGTGAAACTTTGTAAATTTTTGTACTGTCTATGGTGTGGTAAAAATAATTGGTTTTTCAGTTCCTGAAGCAGATTCATCAGACAGAATATGTAGAAATTTTGTTCGATGAACAGAGTAGTTAGGCTAAAATTGAGTCTGCATGGGACAGGACTAAACAACTGAGACTCAGCGACATTTCAAATTTAAAATCAACTTCGGAAATTTTAACCAAATGGAAGTAATTTAAATTACCGCTTGGTTATAAACTGGTAATTAATAATTCAATATTAGTATATTTCAATAACATTTTAATTATAATTATAATAATATATATATACAATAATTATAATTAATTATAATAATATTCCTTTTAAAATTTTCAGATAGACATTTATTTTAAAGCAATGTTTCCGAAAGCCTGCGATTTTGGTTGTAAATTACCAACCATTTATTCAGAAAACTCAGCCCATTTTTGAAGAACAAATTAAAGATGAAAAGTTAAGAGATGTGGTTGAAGAACTTCGCAATACAGAAAATATGACAGAAAGTAAGTTTTTTTAATTTGTTTTTTGGCTCCAAAAACTTGAAAATCACATACAACAGAAGCAGAATTCCATTCAAATTTTGCAGCAACAGAATTTTTTGCTGTCAAATTTGTATGAAATTCTGTTTCTGTTTCTGATATATTTGAATACCCGGCTATGAGCTAAAACGATGTTTTTGGACATGTCATTTGTAATTGTTTTGAGTGAAAACAATTAATCCTATTCAATGTTAGATTCTGTAATAATATAATATTTTTCTGTTTTATATTATTTAGATGATATTCTGCTATCAACTTTGTATTTACTGCACAGGATACTCCGTCAAACCAACAAAACTTTATAGCATAAAATTTATAAGAAATACACTGTTCGATATTCTTAAAACAGTTTTGCCATTATAGGCGAAACTGTTTAAAATGATGAAGAGATGTTACAAAAGTATTTCGATAAAAAATTACCAATTCAGCCTCTTTTGTTAATTAGTGGGTTTATAATAAAGCCAACTAGTATGCTTTGATAATGTACGGTATGAAGTTTATACAACATGGAATAGTAGATTCTTGTATGAGCTTAGAATGAAGGCAATTCTTCACGAGGATGAAGTTTCGAGAATCCTCCGAGTGAAGAATTGCCATCATCCCAAGCGAATACAAGATGCTATTTTATCCACGACTGTAAAATATTTCGTTTAATTTCCAGTTTTCATGCAAAAATTTGTATCGCCATATTGAAATAAAAACATCAAAGATAGCGAAAAACAAAACAAGTTTGTTGTTTAATTTGTCAGGGGAATATTTAATAAACTATAGAGCTGTTAAAGAATTTTAATCATATTCACTAGTTGTGGAATGAATACATACGCATGGAAAGCATATATTCTTTAGTCGTGGATAAAGTAATTGATGTGTGCTTCAAAATATTTTTTCTATGCAAAAAGTCAATTCACTAGTGAAAAAGAATAACAAATTATAGTTGCTATGGTTTTTCATATAATTTTATAAAGTATTTTAAACAACGTAACCATGAAAAAATAAAATATGAATTTTGAATGTTTTGTTGTCGATTTATAACTTTATAATTTATAGTAAATATCGATTATATATATACTATCATAGAAAAATTTGCATTTCCTACGCGAGATAAAAACGTTTTTCGTTCGTAAACATGTCTCACTCGACGCTAGCGCGTCTCGTGAACATATGTTTACTCACGAAAAAACAATGTTTTCATCTCTTGTAGGAAAATATACTATTATTTATTCAACTTAAAATATCCGCAATCAGCCACCAATTTTGGAATTTTATCCAAAAGTATTTTTATACATTGAAAGGCGATAAAGAAAGAGCATATTATTCGGTCAATTTGTTGATTGATTTGTTAAATTCAAATCAATAATATATATTATTAGTTTAGCTATGTAAATTTATTTTTTAATCAATACAAAATATAGTAAAATATAATAAATACTACTATATTTTTTATTTTATATACGCACATAGACTCCTTTTGTTCTTTTAATTTTTGTCACATATAAATTTAAAAATACTTTAAAGCAAAATTATGAATTTTTTTAGAATTAAAACTGTGAAATATAAATACTTTAAGATTAAATGAAAATAATTGAAATAAATAAAATCGTTAATAAAAAATTTATGCTCTCTTTTATTTAAAAAGTGTAAAATATAAGTTCCATTATTAATTTAATAAGTTTCATTATTAATTTAATAACATCTTATTATTGATTTAATAAGAACCTATTATTAATCTAATTAGATTGTATTATTAATCTGATAACCTAATATTATTTTAAAAACAACTTTATTATTATAATAATATATGTCATTTATCCAAGGGATACCAAATATAAATGTAATCCATTATGTTATTATTTCAATAAGAATTTTTATAAATATAAAAGCTATCGTTTTTAGATTTAAAATTTAATTTTTTTTTGTTAGTAAATATTGCGAACAAATAATATTAGTTTAATAATGCCTGTTATCACGAAATTAGTGAAAATAATCACAAGTTGTGATTAGCTGTATAATAATCACCAAATTATTAATCTAATGGCTATTTTGATAGTTTTTAATAATAGAATTCTCTGAGTGTAGTTCCAAACGCGACGAGGATTTGCTTTAATTTGTGTCGGTGATGTAAATTGCACTATTGCTGATATTAGTAAATGGTCCGATGTTCCGAGGGGTTGTTCTACTTTTGTCTTCGTAGTATCTGGTTCGTTTGTCAAAAACAGATCCAGCAAATTATTGTTATGATGTGAATTGTCTGCGATTCTAGTGGGACACTCTATCATTTGCGTCAAACCGTGATAATCTGCGAGTATCAGTTCGGCTTGCCTTCCTACGTCAACAGTGCGCGATGAATACTTAAGCCATTCTTTATTATGAGTCTCCAAGAATGGCCAGTCTTGCTTTGGGGTAGTCCGTGGTAATCTTGTCTAGATTAGCTGATATTTTATCGAAAAAGGGACATCCTGGGGGAGAATTTGGGGATCTGTATAATCCTATTACAAACATAGTTTCATCAACACCTGAGATCTTCAGTGCTATAGAATTATGGTGCTTAGAGTTCAACTCGTAGGCCTTAATTCTCATACATGAAAGTGAATCTCGAACAAATACACAGACACTATGCTTGTTATAAAAGGAATGTTCCAATTCGTAACTAGGTATCCGGTATTTATTGAGATCCAACTTCGATGCTTTGCCACTAACAATTGTTTCGGTAAGAAACAATATGTCAGGTTTATTTTTTTCAATGTAGTGATGAACCTCGTTTAGATTCGAATTGAGTCCTCTTATGTTGGTGAAGTCAATGCTAAGCTGTTGGTTCACTCTGCGGCCATTCTGTTGAGACAAAGACTTTGACATTGCAGGCAAAGCTACTGATATTCGGCCAGGCCTAAATTTCAACACTAAACAGTACAAAAGAAACTGGGTATCTCTGTCACAAAAACACGATAGCAGATTTCATGCAACAGTAGCACGATAAGAGAAAAGCAAAAAAAAAAAGGTGGGGACACAAAAGACACTAACAAAATTGAAGAGTACAAATAGAGGGTTAAAAACTAAATTCCTAACTTTTGATAGGAATTACTGCACTAAAGTGAATGATATGAGGGATCGCATTTTTCATAAAAATTACTCTTCTAAAGAAGACAGCGAACAGTTTAAAAAAAACATAAAAAGTTTTGACTCCAACACTATACCACCATGCTGGATATCACTGAAACAAAAAATTTTACGAACTATTTTTGTCAATTCCATGTGGCTTAATGCCACGAACCCTGTATGCGGTAAACTTCAGCCTGATAACTGTGGTTGGTTTTTATAGATGATTATATAAGACCAACAGGGTTTATTGGAGATCAAACACCTTTAGAGGTAGAACACATAATAGAAACAGCACAACAAGAAAGCGATGACGAAGAATGTCCACAGTTGAAAATGAAAATTTTACTTCCGATGAATCAGAAGCAGAGTAATGTTTGTTAACAGAAAAATAAACAAATAACAAATAAAAAAAATAATAAATTATTTGCTGCAATTAGTTATCCATAGCGATAAAAATGAGACTAAAATTTTATCTTGTATTCTAAATTTATTTAATTCATATTTGAAATGTAAATAAGTTATACATACTAACTTAAAAAATATACGTTAACTGTAAATAATACATCTAGATGTTATTTGAATGTATAAAGAACGAAACGAAAGACAATGTTTCTGTGCATTAAACTGGTTAAACTGGTTAAAAATTAAAATGTGCATTAAACTGGTTAAACTGGTTAAAATTGGTTAAACTTGTTAAAAATTTGGTTTAAAAAAAAACTGTGGTTAAAAAAATTTGGTTAAAAAATTTGGTTAAACAAATGGTAAAAAAAAATTTGGTTAAAAAAAAACTGTGCATTAAACTGGTTAAACTGGTTAAAATTGATTAAAAACTGGTTAAACTGGTTAAAATGTCTGTGCATTAAACTGGTTAAATAGTTTTCAATTCAATTCTGAATGTTGTGGCAAGTTGTTCCAAAATAATGCACAGCATTTACGAGTCTATCGCTATCCTTTTCATTTCCACAGACAATAAGTTCGCTGGAACCTCTCTGTCGCACGTATTCAGTCGTAGGAATATTGCACTTTTTAAAACTCGACAACCGGAATTTAGGACTGATTTTTTGCAGACAACCATATATCACCGTGTTTATAATAAAATAATCTTTATTTTGACATAAAGTTTATTCATTAACCAGACCAGTGCAAATTACTAATATCGATTTACCTGTTTATACCTGCCTATACCTAAGACTTATGACGGGAAAAAAACAGGCAACCTATCGTTTGCATATTCTAAAGGCTTTATACTTTTGATTGGTATGTCATTTGTCTATTAACCGAAACGGTGAAATGTTTCAAAAAAATTAATTTTTAAAGTTTTAATTAATCATATTCTGGACCAAAATTGTTTAGCCAACCCACTTGCAATATATTTATTAACAAATTTAATTTAATATAAAATACTTTTCATTCATTAACCACTTCGGTGAAGGTTGTTGTATACTCGGATCCTATACTATTGTAATTTGTAATTTTTCAAATTGATCTTTGTAATATATTACGAAAGAATGAATTGTTGCTTATTTGTTGTTCAAACGGCAACCTTCAGCTTTATTTTGTATTACTACAAACGAGTAAATTTCTACAACATCGCAAGTCGCAACTCACAAAAAATTTGCCAGAATCTAAATTTAGAATTATTTAAATTAATTAAACAAGTAAATAATTTAGAATTTAAGTATTTAAAAAATAAACAAACAAAACTTTCCTTTTCGTTCCTTTGCATAACTATGTTGTGGTTGTGCATTAAAATTTTAATCAACTTTTTCTTGAACAGTTCTGAAAATTCTTCAACTGTGACTGAATCCCATTGGTTGGTTGAATGAAACCAATTGATTTAATTCGATTTATTGATTTTATTCGATTAACAAATTGTTCTGTTTTAATATATTCTTCCAATTCATCGATCGGCTTATCGATTCCGGGTCCAACGAGATTTTTACGATCCAAGAAATATCAGTCTGATTTTGGTGTATCACATAAAACAAAGGTGATGCTGTCTTAATATGTGTTAAACCTTTCTTTTGTATTCTTTGTAAAATTAATATTGTTGATCATTCATTAATGTTATATCCTGGTGAACAAACATAAAATATGTTCCACAGAATAAGTGAATTTTTACCTTAAAATGACCAAATCAATTAAATAACAAAACCGATACTTACAACAAAAAATAAATAAATCGGCTGGATGACCAATTTTCAAGACGCAAGTCGTTTCTTAACCCTTTTTAAATTAAGCAGCACGTTACAAGAATATTAATAAAAATAGCAAAAAGTAAGCGGGTCCTGAAAGTTTGATAAAATGTTAGTTTCACATATAAAAAATAAGAATTTGAAAAATACACATTTTTAACAAAAAAACTTTGAATTTTTACTGTTTTTTTCTGAAAGAAAATGTTTAAAGTCATACAACGTGAACTACTAATTTGATTAGTTCTTTTCAATACCTACATTTTGAGTTATATATCACTAAAATCGGTTTAGTAATTTTTCCTTTAGAGCCATTTCAATACAACGTGGTGGAGGAATTGTTTTATTTTTCATCACCCTGTTTCTAAAAACAGGCTTTTAAAAAAAGCTAAAAATAAAACAAAACTAAACTAAATATACAAAATTCCAGTCTGCTTTCCAAAATTGCATGATTTTGGTCGATTTCACGTGATTCCCGCCAATTTTCCTTTTATATAAAAACAAGAAACAAGTATGAGTGCAACCGTTAAGCCTTTTTTTGTGAGATTATAAGGTTCGTATCCAGTATCCACTAACTGCGTCAAACGTTTCCATAAATAAACCAAAATATGTTGAGTGAACACAAAATTTGAGCACCAGCAAACGTTTGCTAATATTTGTTAGTTTGCCGAATGATATAGAAAACATGATGTTTTTGCAAGTTTGTGCTAGTGTAGACAGGTTTTTGTTTATTAAGAAACTAGATCTGTCATAACGCCGGTTCGATCCCAAAACCGGAATTGAAATTTAACATTTGTTACGGATTTTTCACTTTTCAAATTTTTCATTCTATTCAATTGAATACATTCAGTTTTAGTGACTCATAATTCTAAAACTACATAATGGTTAGATCCATTGATATCGTATAGAATCTTAATAAAATCTTGAATTTAAATTGGTTAGTGGCCATTCTCCACTAGTTAGGATTTGTCTAACATATTCGTAGATCCATAATGAATGTTCTTCATTCAATGTCAACTTAGTTGAAGTATGAAGAACGGTAAAACGATGTTCGTAGAATAAGTAAAATAAGACAAAAATTGACACTTGAATTGAATTAAAACTAGTGGGATGGGAGTGTGGCCATAGGGGCGGCACTAACAACTTCCGTAAGATTAAAAACTAACCAGTTACTGGATAAGGTATACTAAAATACCAAACACAAAAAAAATTATACAATATAATTTAACTGCATTGTCCAAAAATATGTTTTTTATTCGCCTACATATTAAAGTACTTTATTACTGTGATTTGCGGCCGTAAAGTATCACTTTTTAACCACATATTTTGTTGACATAGTTATGTACTAAAAAGTAAAAACATTTTTATTTGTTTAAATTCTATAAAAAATAGAAATTTTTATCAAAGCAGCCCTTAAATTCAAAATCTCATAATCCAATTAAAATTATTGTTATTATTTGTTGCCATAGTTAAAGAATTATTTTGAAAAAAATAACAAATATTTTGTCAAAGGTTACTTGTTCAACATATTTTCATTTCAAAATTTATGCAAAATTATAACTTGATTTAGAATAAACAATTTTTTTAAAATATTTTGCTAGCGGCGAATAAAAATAGTATATGACGCACGGACGCAAGCTATTTTGGACTTAACTCCACATACGTCCAAAATTTTTAGCTTTACATCCTAGCATCATAATGTACTATTAAAGAACATAAATACAAATGAAAACGAAAAATTACAAAACAAATTGGAAAAAAGTGAATAGTAGCTCAATTAGGGTTTTTAAAGCCTAAAATACGCAAAATTAAGATTTATTTATTATACGACACACCAATTGTAATAATTTAAATAGAATTTGAATGTGAACGTGTGTGTACAATCATATTTAAATATAATAACATACTAACACTCAAACTGTAAACTAAAATAAGTTGTATGTACCGATTCAGAAGGTATTGAAAGGTGAAGATATCATTAAAATGATCAATATCAAAAATAATATCCAACACAACAACCTTACCTATTGCCTATCGGTAAGATAAAAGGTTAGCATTTGTTTGATGAACGCCGACCACTATATATACAAGACACCTCAAAAGCAAATTTGTTCTATCTCATGTTAACTAAAAAGTTTTACCAAACATTCACAAAAATTGTTGAAGATGTAATGAATGAAAATAGATAAGACACACTTATAGTCAAGGAACATGAGAGATCACATAGAGGAATAAAAGAGGTGGAGAGCCAACTAAGGAGATCGTATTTTTTCCCAAAAATGCTTAACAAAATAAAAAATCACATAAATGCTTGTAATATATGCAATTCACATAAATATGATCGCAAACCATATAACATAAAAATATCTGCAAGACCTATTACAAAAACACCATTAGAGCGAATACATATTGATATCTTTAGTATAAATAAAAATAGTTTCTTATCGGTAATAGATTCGTTTTCCAAACACCTTCAAATGATTCAAATTAACACCAAAAATCTAATTGATATTACCAACGCTCTAAATAGATACTTTACACTTTTCGGAATTCCGAACACCATAATTTCTGATCACGAAACCACATTTCAATCAGCACAATTGAAAGAATATCTAAATAAACTTAACGTTAAAATAGAATATGCATCCTCCTCAGAATCTAATTGACAGATTGAGAAGACGCATGCAACAATAATAGAGATATTCAACACAAACAAGGAAAAACTTGTAACTCCAAATACTTCAGCTGCCATAGAATTGTCGGTTGCACTTTACAATAATTCTGTACATTCAGCCACAGGCTTCACGCCAAATGAAGTTATATTTAATCAAAATAACTTAACAAGCCCAATAGAAATTCAAGCACATGCGAATAATATATTCCTAGAGGTGAAAAACAATTTAGAGATAGCAGCAAAGAAAATGGAAAAGCAGAATGAGAAAAAAGAAAAACCACCTGGTTTAACAGAAAACCAAGTAGTATTTCTTAAGCCAAATATTAGATCGAAAACTCAACCAAGAGGGTTGAATGTTAAAGTCCAAGATGTAGCATTGAAAACATTTAAAATTAATAAAAACATAAAACGGAATAAAAATAAAATAAAAAGACTAAAGAAAACTAAAATAATTTAATTTTTTCTCTCTATTATTCCAGAAAAGCTACAATTTTGTGTGTTTTAAACATATTAATCAATGTATCAATAAATATATTTTCAATATAATTAAATCAATGTTCAATCTATTTCAATAAAATCAATATATTTTCAATATAATTAAATTTAAATCATTTTCTAAAAATAAAATTTTCCTCTAAAATAAAAATTCAAAAAGATACAAGCCAATTTTCATATTTAAATCAGTAAAAAAAAAAATATTTTCAATATAATTAAATCAATATTTAATATATCTCAATTAAATGAATATAATTAAATTTTAATCATTTGCTAAAACTAAAATTTTCTTTTAAAATAAAAATTCCAGAAGAGCTATACGAGCCAATTTCAATATTCATATTTAAATCAATCAATATAATTTCAATAAAATTAAATTTAAATCATTTTGCAAAAATAAAATTAATTAAAGATAAAATGTATGCAATACTAAAAATGATTATGCCAATTATTACTCTCAAGTACTGTAATAATCAAAAATTAGAAATTAAAAACTTAAATAATGACCCAGTTTTATTATTAGAATTAAATAAATGTAAAATTCAAATTGGAAATATTAGAATTACCCATCCGATAAATTTAACAAATTTAGAATTAACTATAGGGTCGATCAGTAGAATAGTTACTAACAAAATAGATGATAAGTTAGAATTGCACAATATAATACAACAAAAAGTTAAAAAACTGGTCAATAATTTCAACCAAATAAAACCAATACAACATGAAAGATATAGAAGATGGGATTCTTTAGGTTCAGCATGGAAGTGGTTAGCAGGCAACCCAGATGCTCAAGATCTACGTATAATCAATAGTACAATGAACGAGCTGATTACTGAAAATAACCAACAATGGAAAATAAATGAACAGATTAATAAAAGAATCCAACTCCTTACAGATACAGTTAATAAAGCAGTAAAGTCTACAGCGATATCCAACTAAATAATTCTGTCCAAAATAGAGATGATAGCTACAATAATTAATATTGACACCATCAACACTATATTAGAGGACATCCAGGATGCGATAGTCAGAACTAAATTAGAACTACCAAGCAACAAAATCCTGTCTTTGAAAGAAATCCTTTTTGTCAAAGATTTATTAGTTGACCAGGGTGTTAACATAACATTACCAGATGAAGTTCTACAGTATGTTATCCCCAAAGTTACTGTAAATTGTAATGAAATCGATTTTAAATATAAAAAGAAATAATAATGCGATGAGATTTTCTTCCAAATTTTGGGTTGCGAGCATCTCGTGGCTCCACTGTACTATCATTAATGGTAGTACGAATGATCCACCCTATGTTAATTGTTTTATGACCCCGACTGGATTTGTTGTTTTTTTCTCTTTGCCGTTAAAAATCAATTTTAATAGGTTGACTTGAGTTTGGAAGTCAGTCGATTTTAAATTGTGATAGTGATCAGTGAATTTGAAGTGAGTTATCTTAAATTGTGTAGTAAAATACAATAAAACCGAAAATTTGTTTTTGGAGAGTGCCTAAGCGGGGATTCATCTCAAAAAATAAACTGTAAGTAAAACTATACAGCCTTAAAGTTCGAATTTCGTTTTGATTACCTGGTTGAAATACGTTAATGCCTTTGACATCCCAGGTCAATGTACTTGCAACGGGTTTATCGCGTAGATTAAAAGGAAAATATTCTCGTTCAAGATTTGAGTGGGACAGTTAATTTGGAATAGAATACCTAATAGAGTATTTTTGACGATAAAATAAAATAAATTATAATGAAAATTTTGGCGATTCATTACTCTTGGTAGCGACAATAATGTGTTGTGTTAGTTCATATAAATTAGTATGTGCATTTCCTTCAGTTAGTAAATCACATTTTGTCGTAGTGCAATCGTTGTTAAAAACGTTTAGCGGAAAACGGACATCATGTAACATTCATTAGGTCATTTCAATTAGATAATTCTATTGAAAATTATAGTAGTATTGTTGGGTAAACGGGCGATTTAACGGAATGTGAGTTTAATTTTTGTGACGTTGATTCATGGTTCAAATTAACAGTTTTCTTTCAGTTCGAATTTTTGAAGAGTTATAAATTACAAAGAAGAAAATTTTTTTTACATATTTATTTCAATTGTAGTGAAATAGTTAGTTGTTGGTGTAAATGAAAATATTTAATAAATTGATGGAGGTGAATTTCTAAATATTAAAATTTTGTTGGTCAATGCATAAAGGAACGTTTCGAATTTTGAAAAAAACTGATGCTGATCATTTGTATAAAAATTATTAAAGGAGTTTCAAGCATTTTAATATAATTATTTTAATAATTCTATGGTCGGTTTTATAGAATATTTCTTCTGTGATGTAACCGCTGCCGGTTTTTTTTTTAAATTATTGTACTACAATATTTTTTTTTCGTTTTGAGTAATAATTTATTTAAATTATATTTGACAATTTTTTTTCTAGAATTGTGAATAAAATTAGAATTGTCGAGTTTTTGAATTCTATCAGGATTTTCCCCTTCGTTCTGTGAATTTTGTTTATTTCTTTCTAACACTGAAATCGCCTTTAAATAATTACGAACTGTAGTTTTACTTAACATTTATCAAAATTTAATTTAAAAGGTAATGGAATTAACAATTTCAACTTATTCAATGTGTTTTTATGTACAAATTGGCACCATAAAATTGATATAGTTTTAACCGTGAGTGCTATCTTCATTGTTCAAAACGATGCTCTTAATTTTCATGCGAAGTTAATCTTAATTTGATAATTTTAAACTCCCACCGTTTAAACATTCAACCAAGGATAGTTCCTTTTTTTTGTTTATTTGTTTTGGGGACCCACAAATTGCTTCAGCTTTCGCATAAATTTTATATCATCAACCAAAAACGATGCAAAGGAGCCAACAGTAAACGACATTACAAGAACATCTTCTTTTATAGTCATATGTTAGAACAGTAATATTCATGTTTTCCACTCATGTTATATTACCGTGTTTCAATTATGTAATTGTAGGTTATTTTAAAAATAAATTTCATGTTTGTGTTGGTAGCAACTGATGCAAAATATCGTTGTAAACCGCATGTAGCAGCAACTGATAAGCTGAAGATGAGATATTAATAATGTTTTGAATAATTTTTTTTGGGGTTTAACATTCAAAAGATTTGTGAACCTTGTAATAAACACGATGGATGTCTCACACTCTCGTTTCTAAAACTCTAACGGTTGTTTAATCGATCATCCCAAATATTTAATCTAAATCGTACTGCAGGTGACAGGAGGAGGGTTGTATTGACTATTCATTTGGGATAACGATGAATTAAATTGAAAATGACAGTATTCAAATGCAGCTCGGGACACGCTTATAAGTGGTTCGTGGAGAAGAATGTCTGTATCTCCAGATACAGCATTTAAATTTATTTTGATTAAAGCTACTTTACATACAACCACCGAGACTAAATAGATGTCACCAACTAATACACATTTGAAAATTTACCCCGTGTCCTGTTCAGTAAAACTATTTAAACTTTTTTGTTAAACAGATTGCAACCAAACAATAAAACCTAAAAATATTATAGGTAACTTAGAAACGTATAATTTGAATTTAACAGAAACAGTGTAAAGATTTTTAAAACTATATTCAATCAAACGATAGATTAACGAATTCAAATCTTTAGAACCATTGAACTCATCTCATAACATTTAGTTTCATTCTTAGACAATTTTTTTTGTAATTAGTATTCATGTTTTCAACATGTACGTAATTTGATATAAAAAAGTAATAACCCCGTTTACAGGAATACGTTGAAAATTCGTCGATAAAGAATAATAAAAATCTAACTGTGATCGAAAGCAGGTCTTTTCCGTCTAGACAACCCAAAATCGCAGGAATTATCAGTAAACATCCAAAGCTAATTGTTGTGAGTTTAATTTGAGATTGACGATCAGAATCGCTTGGAAAATTAATTACGAGATAGAAACTTATCTATGTAATCGCATCTAAATTGTGAAACAAAGATGGAAATTATAAGAATTTCTTTTAGATCAAAAATTTAAACTTTAATTCTTTATGAAAGATAATTTAAAATATTATCTTAAACTTGTTTTGCTTATTGTAATGCTGCAAGTATAATAATTATGTTGAATGGTTGCTGTTAAGAAATTATTAATTTGGATTTGATGCCACAGTGAGATGGAGCTCTTTATAGTTTATTTGGATTTTCTGTTTCATAAAACAAAACAAAAAAGTTTTCAGATTTCAGAAACTATTAAGATGATCTATCTTAAAACATTCATTTGTTTTTTTTTGAACCTTGGCGTTGTTTTGTTGGAACACCAAAGTTGCACCATATAATAGTAGTAAAAATTTTTTAAAATTTTTTCTCTTTGTCCTTGATTTTGTAGTAGATATTCTCCTTAAGGAAAACACGATTTTTGGTTCTTTATTTGATTAGTTTTTGAAATTCGAACGCTCAGTTCTACATATTATACATAATGACAAAACAAACTGAGATAAAAATATAATTTCTTTAAGAATGAACGATAAAGTTCAAAAGGAAACGTGGAGGTTGTGCAATAATAGGCACCTCAAATTTGCTTACTATTATTATTATGTTTTATTTTAATTATCGACTATTTGGTTTTTGGTATAAACAAAAGCAACATTTATTTAAATGTGAATTTGAAATAACAACTAACCGTTGGAGCATAGTTGTAGATTAATACTTTTAGTCGTTTTTTACTACAATTTCTTGTTTAACGCTCCATTTAGTAATTGCGAGGTCATGTATTTTCAGGTGATTTATTAGGGCGGTTGGTGTTTGATCCTGTACATCCTATAACCTTTGAACCTTTAGTAAAAACCGCTTCTTTTTGGTTGTCTACCGTTTTAAAATGAGACCAAACATTTTATTTCTTTTGTCGATACGTTTTGAGGTTATGCTTTGAAAAGCTATCGTTTAAAATTTATAAATTTTTCGGTTGCAAATGTTGTAAAATATTACCTGCCTGTTATACTATAACTTTAATCTTATTTTTAAATTTCGGAATGAAAATTCAAACATTTTCACAGAGAGAAATGTTTGCATATATTATTCGTTATAACCTTAGCTTATTCTAAAATTAGGTATATTTGGCTCCTGGATTAAACAAATTCATAAATTGTGATTTTAGTATTCATATTCTATAGTTAATGAAATAATCATATATTACCCCAAATTATCATAGAAATTTTTTTTTGAAGAGAAAATCCTAAACTATGCTTAGCATTTACGTTATATGACTAAGTAAGAATAAGTTTTATAATATTAGTTCATAGATCAAGTAAAGCCAGTCAGAAGTTATGAACATATACGAACAGTTTCTGGGCAAAAATAAGAAAAAAAAATATCACCAAATGTGACTGAATGGCAGAACTTATACCAAAGGTTTTCATAATGTCTGAATTATTTTTCGGTTTAGGCATAAATTATTCATACTTACGTATAGTGAAAAACCTTCTTATTATTCAGGAATTAATAAATATTATATCACGATAATATTTATACATTTATTAACATACCTATATAAAATCATACTTTGAGAATAAAATCCTTCGTAATTTTAATTTTATTTTAAGGTGTTTATTTATCATTAATAATGTACATATAGTTGTATATTAACAAAAATAATTTCACCTAGTTTATTACTAATACTTCAATTTTATATAATCTGTTTAAACTTTAAACTATACATACAATCTATGAAAATATAATAGCACTAATCTTTAGAGCAAAGGGCAAACAATTGAACCGCATCGATATGTTTCATATCCTTGCATGCCTCATACTTTCCCTTCCGGAATGAAATCGATAAAAATTAAAGACAAAATAGGTGTGTGTTCAGTTAAAACTTAAAGTTAACGTGAGGGTGAACTTAAGAGGGTCCTTAATTCATGTGGTTGATTTGCTTGTTTTGTTTTATATAGTCGTTCTCTCCCCAAATATCTTTTCCCTTTTTAAATTTTATCTTGTCTGCTCATCTGATGTTAGTATAGGTAAGGCACCATTAGTAAATAATTATCCACGACCAATTCCACCTCTGGCCAGAGCAGCCGAAGACAAAAATAGCAGCAGACGTGTGCCCGAAAGTAAATGGTTAATTTTTTTTTCAAATCATTTTCTTTTTTGTTTTTGAATACTTTAAAACGAAGTAATTAAGACTAACTATACTACAAAATCATGAAACACTACTCTATATACTACAAGTGCCAAAACTGGAGAAAGAAGAATCAACAGCAATAATGATCGTAACATTGGTTATTGATAATACAATCATTCATAACTACCCACAACACGTAATAAAATCAAGACAGCAAATATTTACAACGCTAAACTATGCTGATTACGTCCAAAAACATTCAAAAATTAAAGAATTTCGAGATAACTGCATTAAGCCACTTATCATAGGAACAGACAGCCGCAATGCAATGTGACAGTAGAGATGGATACATCAATACAATACATTTCTGATGACAAACTTTTAGTAAATAATGCTAAGAACGAAAGTTTATCTTCAAATTGCGGACCTCACAACCGAACACTTACAGAAGACTTTCTCATAAATTTTTGGAATTGTACAATAACGTTTAACAATAGAAAATTCCATTCATACTAAATAAGAAGTCAAATACAAGAGATTCAAGGTGCTCTGCATAACATCCGAACAACACGAAAGCTTATATGAATATAGAAACCATTAATCAAGAAAACATTGAGAACAGGAAAAAGCTAAACCACGTATATTTGAGACAAGCGAATCATCAAATCTGAACGTTGACAGGAAACATAACTGCATCATCAATAGGCATCATCATATTACTATTCTACATCATCAGTCGTAGAAGCAATGCAAGAATTACAATAAAAAACTCAAGGAAAACCGTCAACAGCAGGACACAATATTGAAAAAATCACAAGATTTTCCGATCTGTTGAAAGAATGTGGGATTACACCAAAGACCGAGAACGCCCTTTCTTCACCCCCCGGAGGAGTTATATTATAGCATTCCATTACAAATCGCATTCTAACATTCAGTTCTCACACATACATAAATATTAACGTCAGCATTTAACAAGACAAAACATGTTCAGAACATGAACCTCAAAGAATGTTGTAAAGATCATAACCATTATATTAAATATTATATTACTAACTTTAGCAATTTAGCATTTTAGAAATTGAAATGAATTTCTTAGAAATAATGTTTAAGTCAGTTTTAGGAGAACTTTAAAAGTGTAAAAAACTAATAAAAATAAAGGAATAATTAATTAAATAAATTAAAATTGATTTTTAGGGTTCCGTTTTTTATACGGAACACTATTGGTGAGAGTACAACGTGTTTTTCACATTATTTCGATTATCTCGTGAACCATTAATCCGATGAACTTAAAATTTGAGGTGCTTATAAAACTAACCTATCCACACAAGATGGCGGGTTAAAAAATAAATAAAGTTGTGTTCGTTTGTTTTAAGGAGGTACGATGTAAAGCCTTTGAAAACATACATTTTTTTAGCAAGACGAGTAGGGTATCATATGAAAGGGCTTCATTTCAGCATTTTTTAAAAATATATTTTGGAATTTTACACCTCACCATTTTTTGTATAATTTTGAAAAATGACGTTTTCGGGATGTTTTATTGCCCCGATTAACTCCGACCCTACTGCATCGATAATCTTGAAATATATTTGGAATGATAGAAAATTGAGGAGGTTTTTAATGAAAAATATAGAAAAGTGGCAGACACTCATAACTATATTTATTAAAGGGGTGGGAATGTTAAGGGGTAAAAACGTCATTTAAAACCAGGTCATGTGGGGTGTCATTTGAAAGAGCACTTGATTTTAGAAATATTTCCATTTTTTTTAGAATTTTGCAATGCATGGTTTTTGAATTATTATCAATAAAGTGACACAAAAAGTTGGTCCCCCCCCTTGCATTTCGAGCCTAATTAACAGAAAAATTTGAAAAAATTCACAGAGACAGGAAGTTTGATAAACTCTGAACGAAAAATACAGCGAACCCTCAAATAATTATATTTTTGTGTTTTTAAGGGATTGGGGTGGGGAAGGGTGAAAAAAAACTTTTTTGACCCAAGCGAGTGGGGTGTCATTTGAAAGAGGACCAAATTTCAGACACTTTGCAATTTTTTTTAGAATTTTGTGGTACACAGTTTTAGAGTTATTCTAAGAAATGTGCAAATTCCAGACCGTTCCCCCCCCCCCTACGTTTCGACACTTATTGACAGAAAAAATTGAAAAAATTCATAGAGACAGGAAATTTACTATATTTTGAACGAAAATTATAGCGAACTCTCAAATAATTATATTTCTGTGTGTTTAGGGGACGGGTGTAAGGGGGGTAAAAAAAAACTTTTTTTGACCCAAGCGAGTGGGGTGTTATTTGAAAGAGCACCAAATTTCCCAAAGTATTGCAATTTTTTTTAGAATTTTGCGGTACACAGTTTTGGAGTTATTCTAAGAAATATGCAAATTCCAGACCTCTCCCCCTACGTTTCGACACTGATTGACAGAAAAAATTGAAAAAATTCATAGAGACAGGAAATTCGCTATATTTTGAACGAAAATTATAGCGAACTCTCAAATAATTATATTTCTGTGTGTTTAGGGGATGGGTGTAAAGAGGGTAAAAAAAAACTTTTTTTGACCCAAGCGAGTGGGGTGTCATTTGAAAGAACACCGAATTTTTAAAACATTGCAATGTTTTTTAGAATTTTCCGGTACACCGTTTTTGAGTTATTCTAAAAAATGTACAAATTCCAGACTGTTCCCCCCCCCCCCTACGTTTCGACACTGATTGACAGAAAAAATTGAAAAAATTTATAGAGACAGGAATTTTGCTATATTTTGAACGAAAATTATAGCGAACTCTCAAATAATTATATTTCTGTGTGTTTAGGGGACGGGTGTAAGGGGGGTAAAAAAAAACTTTTTTTGACCCAAGCGAGTGGGGTGTTATTTGAAAGAGCACCAAATTTCCCAAAGTATTGCAATTTTTTTTAGAATTTTGCGGTACACAGTTTTGGAGTTATTCTAAGAAATATGCAAATTCCAGACCTCTCCCCCTACGTTTCGACACTGATTGACAGAAAAAATTGAAAAAATTCATGGAGACAGGAAGTTTGCTATATTTTGAACGAAAATTATAGCGAACTCTCAAATAATTATATTTCTGTGTGTTTAGGGGATGGGTGTGGGGAGTGCAAAAAAACTTTTTTTGGAACCAAACGAATGGGGTGTCATTTGAAAGAACACTTAATTTAAGAAACATTGCAACATTTTTTAGAATTCTGCGATGCACAGTTTTTTAGTTATTGATGAAAAAAAGTGCTATTTTAAGTGTATGTATACCACCCTATATTTCGACGCTGATTTTTAGAACAAATATTCCCAATTTAGACCGTTAAAATACTGGTTAAATCTTTCTTTAGCTAACATAAACAGCTATGGATAAGATTTAACCTCAAGTAACATTTTTGATCAATGTAGATGTGATTGACATTTACTATTGACGTTTACGATTAAACATTTATTCTGTTATGCGTCCATAGTCTGGCGATATAAAGACTTTACAACATAACTTTATGTCATTTATTTTTGATATTGTGTTCTTTTACATTCACGGAACCCTTGGCGAGCGAATTTTATTCGCACTTGTCCGACTTTTTTTATTTAATTATGATCCAAGACTCATAATTATATATATAAATATGTATATACATGAGCAATTTCACGCAGATTCAACAACGTTTTGACCCCTTTTAATTTTGATTATTTTTTGTTTATAGATAGTCTTTCATAAATAAAAAATACAAGTTCTCTTAGAATTTTTTTTTTCGACCAGGGGTCTTCACAGGGTGCCCCTCAATTTTTTGTTATTTTGTGATGTGAGTTCATTTTGACGAGCGATTGTAGAAAAACTACTCAATCGATTTTCATAAATGATATGTCGTTGAATAAAGTTTTTAAAAATGTACACTGTTAATTTTTTGAAATAATTTTTAACGGTGTAACATAAGAAAAAAACGGTTTAATTGAAAAAAAGATGGCATAGCCTTTTTTTTTTTTTTTTTAACTAAATTGAAGCTTATTTTATATCTAACCACTTGTGAAAGTTTGGGACTTGCGTTATTTTTTGTTTTAAAGATAAAATTCGTTGTGCATATGACTGTCGGGAATCAGGTTTTTTTGTTCTGAAGGAAAATTATAAAAATGGCGTTATAAACTAAGAGATTTTTTTTTATGTTATATATCAAATATTTTAATATTAGATGAACTTTTCAAAACATTATAAAAATTATATATGTAGTGCAATAAATAAAATAAATACAATTGTTAAAAATGATTTACTTATTTTACAAACAGAAGTTTCTTTTGAATAGGAAAACAGTTCTGCAATTATTTTCTTTGTATTAGATGGCATAAAAAAATGAAATGTTTATTTGTCACTTTTAGTAATCACTTGTCACTCTTATAAAAAATAATTTGACAGTCTCGACTGCAAACAAAAAAACCGTATAAATAACAAAATCTATTTAGGAACTTTTGACTGGAGAAGTATTATGTTCGTATTATGTTATTATGGTCAGAAAGTAAAAGAATGTATTTTAACATTAAATTACAAAACGATTTTGTATTTTTTTTGTTAATTGATATTCATTTTTATCGGCGTATCCAAAGTTCATGGTAGATTCCTATTACTAGTGTACCACCAATTCCATCACAAGGTCCCTTTTCATGGCTGGTAGCATGAAAATGCCATTCTGCATCAACCTTAGTCTTTTTTGTGGTGGCATAAGTTAATTAGGTTATGTTTATTTTTGTATTGAGAAGGTGCACTGTCAGTGTTATAAATTATTTTCGTAATATTAGAATTTATATGCGTTTTGATGAATTCAATAAGTTTTGTAATGAAAAGATGGACTGTAGTACTGTTGTGATCGTTTATATCCGAAATGAGTATAAAACTTCAGTGCTGTATATATTCACTTGTGGCACTTTTAAAATAAATGACAAATGGATGAATAGTAGCTTGTGAATTATTATAATAATAGCCTTGAACCGCATCCTGAATTATGAAGCCGTAGTTTTCAGAAAAATCCCCTTGAACGAAGCACTTCCTGCTTCTAATTTTTTTTTTCCTCAATGAATGTAGATTGCTGTTTTGCTATAAAGTTGTGTGGTATCAAAATTTGTAAACGGTAAATAAATTTTTTCATAAATTCTTCTACAGTTTCTATTATAGTATCCAAATTGCATCGATCAGTGGTATTCCATTGTTGATATTTGACTTGAAGGATTCCTTTAACGTCAAAATCATTTAGTAATTTTTCTTCCACTTGTTGAAGTTTTTTTGAACATTCATTGCACTTCAAAGTATGACAATCTTCTGTTAATTCACCACATGAAACAAAGTCAATTAATGTTTTATAATTCTGGAAAGCAGCGTCAGTAATTCAAGATATCTTAGAGTGTTGAATAATTAGTTTCATATTTTGATGTATGGTA
Source organism: Diogma glabrata (assembly GCA_963693315.1). Taxonomy (NCBI): domain Eukaryota; kingdom Metazoa; phylum Arthropoda; class Insecta; order Diptera; family Cylindrotomidae; genus Diogma; species Diogma glabrata. Next base: position 245,950,508 of record OY856187.1, on the reverse strand, counting down.
CACACGCACACATTATGAACTCCTTGGGATAATTTTATACATTCTTGTGGTCAAAAGGACGTGAATTTAGTAAATCCTATTTTCACATCAGGAAACTTATTTTTAAACTCCACATAAGCTTCATTTAATGTACATAGCAATAAGCGCTTTTCTGTTTTTATGCGCTCATCTCCTTTTTTAAAAGATATTGCATCTCGTTTGCCTGGCAATAATCTACTGATTTCATCACTTTTATAGAACTGCTCCACAACATTTATATCTGTTGTGGATACACCTCTTTTATCCGTCGCAGATGAATGCTGAAAATTATTTTTATGTAGAGTTTTACTTTTTTCAACCAAATGACCAAATGACTGTTGTTTGTTATTATAATTATATTGTTATTATAATTATATTATTATATTTAAAAATATAATAATTTATGTTATTATATTTAAAAAAAATTCTACTTGAAGTCGTATTTTTCATTTATCAAAGGCTATCTATAAACTAAAAATAAACCAAATTAAAAAGGGTCGAGTCAAAATGTCGCAAAATTTTGCTGAACTTGACTGAAATAGCTTTTTAAAAAATATTTGATATTTAACATAAAAAAAAATCTGAATCTAAAAATCGCCATATTTATAATTTTCCTTCAGAACAAAAAAAACTGATTCCCGACAGTCATATCCACAACGAATTTTATCTTTAAAACAAAAATTACGCAAGTCCCAAACTTTCACAAGTGGTTAGATATAAAATAAGCTTCAATTTAGTTAAAAAAAAAAAAAAAAAAAGAGGCTATACCATCTTTTTTTCAATTACACCGTTTTTTTCTTATGTTACACCGTTAAAAATTATTTCAAAAAATTAACAGTGTACATTTTTAAAAACTTTGTTCTAATACCTATTCAACGACATACCATTTATGAAAATCGATTGAGTAGTTTTTCTACAATCGCTCGTCAAAATGCACTCACATCACAAAATAACAAAAAATTGAGGGGCACCCTGTGAAGACCCCTGGTCGAAAAAAAAATTCTAAGAGAACTTGTATTTTTTATTTATGAAAGACTATCTATAAACAAAAAATAACCAAAATTAAAAGGGGTCAAGTCAAAATTTCCCAAAAATTTGCTGAACTTGCGTGAAATTGCGTGATTATATATAAATCGTGATTAAATATAATATATAAATAAATAAATATAATATAATATAATATAATATAAATATAAATTATATATAAATTTTTTTTTCATTTTGATATTCCGTCTCCGCTTATCATTTATAATCGATTGGCACCAAAATTTTTCCGAAATTCCGAGATGAAGCACGTTGCAATAGGTAGATTTTTATATGAAATCTACCTAAAAGTTGATAAATAAAATTGTTAAAAAAATAAACTTAAGACGCAATAAGACTATTGCAGAACTCTGCAATATTTCTGCAATGGTAGTGTGTAAAATATTCACTGCAGAAAAGTTTGGCAATGAACTCATTGCAAAACATTGCAATGACTCTTTGCAATGAAACTTTTTTGCAATGAATATTTTACACACTACCATTGCACGACTAATGCAGAAATTTTTCAGAGTTCTGCAATAGTCTAATTGTGGCTTTAGCCACAAATAGACTATTGCAAATTTTTTTATCAAAGCAGCCTTTTCAAAATTTCATAATCCAATTGAAATAGTTGTTATTTTTTGTCATAGTTATACAATATAATTCAAAATTTCATTATCTAATGAAACTGTTTGTTATGTTTTGTTGTCATTGTAACATACAATAATTCAAAATATCATAATCCAATGAGAATCAACATATTTTTTGTTGTCATAGTTATACAAAATGGCGTTACTTTTGCAGCCACAGTCAAAAAAGTAAGACTTTAACTAGCTCCCTAGCGGCAGTGAAGTTATACTTTACAGACGTTTGCCGAAAAAATATATTACAGTGAACGGGTTTGTAATAGTAGATTCTTGTATGAGTTTCCTATCCTATGCGAATACAAGATGCTATTTTATCCACGACTGCAAAATATTTTGATTAATTTCCAGTTTGCCTGCTAAAGTTTTTATCAACATATTGAAATACATCAAAGATAGCATCGAGAAACACAAAACAGTTAACATAACGGAAAATTTTAAATTTTTTATTTTATATCCTTAATATAATAGCCGTGAGTCTATCCTTCTATACGGTCGTAACGCTGATGACCTAGTACATTTTTATTGTTTTTTTTCTTTTTTTTTAAATAACATTAAAATTATTGTTTTTTTGTTATTGTTTTAATAAAATTTAGAGGGGGGATTTTTCAAAAGTTATTTATAGTTTTTGTTGTTGTTTTAATTAAATCTGTTTTTTTTTTCAATTCAATTAGTCACAATATATGCAATACGTTTAAATTTTGGTTTTGAGCCTAAATAGGTAAAAACATGCTATATATTATACTTGATTTATAGTAATAGTAATTAATATACTTCACAAACAAACTTAAATCGTTGAAAGCAAAAAAATGAAAAATCTCAGAGATAATTTTTTAAATGATTATAGTTGTGTTTTGTATGTAAGCCAATATAAATGTTTGAAATGCTTTTCTTAACTCCCCTTTGTAGCACTATTGTAGCAGGAGTCGGACCCAGAAAATTGTTTTATAGAACAGTGAACATAACAGCATAAAACAATGTAGGTTGCAAAAATTTGATATTATTGGGACAAAAAACCGTTTATGTTATAAATAACATACATTTTTAAACGTTTAATAATTTAAAGCGATTTAATAAAATGATGTTTAAAAAACTCCGTACAAAATTTCGTTGTTATTGTCGATGTAGAGGGTTGTGAGAAAGGTTCGGGGTTCAACGCGGACCCTATATTTATTTTTTATTGTTTTTGTTTATTTTTTTTATAGAACATAAAAATTATTTCTTTGGGATTTTTTGTATTAAATTTCTAGATATTACGATGTATGTATTCATAGGATGAGAGAATATTTCGTCAACACTTAAGTCAACATTCTAATCAACATCCTAAGTCACGAGTGTAAAGTCATTATTGATTGTTGCTTAATAACTGACGCATGGTCCATTCATTGCTATATTTTTGGTTAGGAAATATAGACAGCTTCAGGGGAATTTTTACTTTGGAAGGGTTTTTTGTAAACAATTAAGCTTAAGTACATATTGGAAATCACTTGAATTTTGCAATTCGAAAAAACTTTTCATTTTCTCTAAAATTCCTTTAGAAAAATTTTTTGTGTTCCGTGCCATAATGACTTTACACTCGTGACTTAGGATTTTGATTAGAATGTTGACTTAAGTGTTAACGAAATATTCTCTCATCCTATGAATTTATACAACGTAATATTTAGAAATTTAATACAAAAAATCCCAAAGATATGCAATTTCCAATATGTAATCATAGATGAAAGATTCAACTTAAGTAAATATGAAAAATGATGGTTTCAATTTAGAAATTATCTGAAAGTGAAAATTGCAATATGATACGTCTTCGCCGCTGTGGTTAAGTTGTGTAAGACACACGGGATTTGAACATACGTCTCTGATGAATGTGAGTTCGAATCCTGGCACGAAACACAAAAAATTTTTCTAAAGGAATTTTATAGAAAACGAAAAGTTATTTCGAATTGCAGAATTCAAGTGATTTCCAATATGTACTTAAGCTTAATTGTTCACAAAAAAACCTTCCAAATAAAAATTATTCCTTTTTATTCATAAAGATTCCATTTACGGCATTTAAATTTTTTCATAATGTAGTCTTTCAGCCATTTCGTTCAAATTTATTATTTATAACATTTCGATATTAATAAGAAAATTAATTATTTATATGACAGATAGTTTGTTTTCCATCATTATTTTTGCATAGTTTTATTTTCTATAAATAAACTAAAGAAAAACAAAAGCTGCTATTTCATTATACATATTATTACTTCCAGCCATTTGTGATTGATCGTATAAAAATTTATAGCATGCACACTTCAGGATGGTTTTTTTGTAGAATTATAGTTAAGCAACAGGTGCACAGAGAATAGAATAGAAGTGGTTGGATTATGATGGATAGTACTTAGTAATTGTATCAAAGCCAGATGAAAAGGCAAAGAGTGTATTGGCGTGCGGGGGATTGGGGGAGGGGGAGGGAGGGGGGGGGGCGCAGCCCGCGGGATACCCCCTAGTTTTATATATGTATTGTTCTCGTTTTAAGCTTTTGATATTACTATACCAAAAATTTTAAGTTTTTATATTGATTTTATATTAGGGGAATATTTAATAGACTATAGAAGTACATTGTAGAGTGTAACGAATTCGTCACATTCTTATTCAAGTGAGAGCATGTATAAAATTACAATGGAAGACATACACATGTCAAGCATATATTCTTTAGTAGTCGTGGATAAATTAATTTACTTTAGCCGTTTCCTTGTTTTCTTTTACTCATTTTCTTGAAAGTAGAAAAAATAATTTCATTTTAATTTAATTTATTATTTTTATTTAAATTATATGTACATAATTGTTGTCTCTTGTTGAGGATAACATAATTTTAAATATGCAAACTAAAAATAGACGAATTGAAGAAAAATGTAATTTATGTGATTAGCATTTTTAATGAATTTTGCCATGCTTTTTGGAGTTCAAATTTTGCTTCTGGGTTTTTAAATTTAAAAACTGCAAAATTTAGTACACATTTTTTAATTCAAGAATAATTTAATTAAATTTTTATGAGGAAAGATTCTTTTATTCGATTAGCATCCCTAACCCGCTTTGTTCATCACATCAATTTTGTAGGTTTAAGTCTCAATTGATTTCATTCTAATTTTATTCGAAACCCATCGTTTCGATAGCAAATTCATATATGTATACATTCTTGAAGAAAATTCCATTAAAAAATCTTAAATTATGATGAAAAATGAAAATAAACATAGTGAAAAAATTGAAAAATGTTATTATGTGTAGTTTAGTTTCCATTTTAAAAAAATACTTTGAGGATAAACCAAAAATATCTTCCACATGCTTTTATAGACTAATATTATGATTTTTTTTTCTTGTTTCATTTCGCCCTCTTATCTGCATTTACAAATATTTCTAAGAATTAATTTCACTATTGCAAAGAATTTCATTTGCAAGACCTCATCTCATGTTCATGAGAATGTTTCATATTTATTTTTTACAAACGCCATCGGCATTTTAAAATGAACAACAACGAAAATATAATAAAATATCTATGAAAATTGAAAACTTTTCGAAACCCAAAAAACTTTATTTATAGAAGTAACAAAAAATGTAAAAGAATTTCCTGTGGTAGCTGTTTATCTAGCTCATTAGTTTTATTAACTTCATAATTATTATCTGAGTAATAAAGGATGTGACAATACGCTGAAATGTTGAGAAATTTGATAATTCCTTAAATTTTTAATAAAAATGTTGGTGTACTGGATTGATAGCATCAACGAGGTATCCACAACGGATACGGGCGTACTCTTGGCAATGTGATGTAGAAAGAACGGTTGTGGCACCCAACCCCTTCGTAGTAGTGAAACATTATAGTAAATAGTCAATCAAAGCCTATGCGTATGTACTCCGTGGAGGAGCGGAACAAGACGAGGACTGTGCTCCATGTTAGAGGTAGTCGAAACTCATAGTTTTTTCCGCTGGGATGGTAAGCTATAATAAAACTTAGTGTGGTAAGCAAATTTCGATATCAACCACCCATGAGTGGTCCATTAAGATCAAACTTTACGGTACAGGTAATCGGAAATCCAGCTGGCCGTTTCAGAGAGTGAACAGCAGCATATTTTCGAGTGAGCATCCTATAAGTCAACTAGTGTCTGCACGGTCAATTTAGTGCGATATATGGTTCCATATATAGACAACATTCAAGAATAATAATTTGAGGAGATTTTTGTGAATAATTAAGCTAAAGTAAGTATTGCAATTCACATGAATTATGCAATTCGAAATCATTTTTTATTTTCTCTTTAAAAAACTGCTTTAGGATTTTTTTTTCTTTTTTAAAAAAACTCTGATGAGTGAAAGTTCAATCCCGTCATGAAACACACAACAAATTTTTCTAAAGGAATTTTTCTAAGAGCAAATGAAAAAATGATTTCGAATTACAAAATTCAAGTGAATTCCAATAGTTACTTAAGCTTAATCATTGACAAAAATCTCCCCAAATTAATATTCTCATAGCTTGTCTATATATGGCACCATATATGGCAATACATTGAACGTGGGCAGACACTAGTTTCGCATTGATTGGCCATAATCAATAATGACTCTATACTCGTGACTTATAGGATGTTGACCAAATAGAAATATCCTCATACTATGATTCCGACAGAAGTCAAAAATATAACAAAAGCTAACAAAAGAAATTTCATATGTAACATGACATAAGCCAAAAGAAGAAATACGTACCAGTTTGGTTCCAAAAAAGTTTCCAGGCTACAATTTAATCACAAGTGAAGATGTTAAAATGCAACCTGATTCCGATTAAGTATGTTATACCGATGCAATGGAAAGTAGGAAAAGTGATTATGATTCACAAAGTGATTATGAAAACCAAGGTTCAGGTTATTCAGGTTTACATGAGGTTATTCCAGGTTATTCAGGTTTACATGATTTAAAATTGTTAAATTAAAACAAATAGGTATGGCATTATCACTTAAAGACTTTTAAGCTTAAACTAAATTTAAAATACACAGAATATTTAAAAAAAATAAAAAATTATTAAATTGCATGATACATATGTGTATAGACTCGTACACCTTGCACATAATGTTTGTCGGTTTTGGTTCTTTGAACTTACATCTTTAAGTGTATGTTATTAGTGCACTAAATAGTAATTACCGGTATAATTCTATATTAGAAAAATCAGTTAATTTTATAATACTGAAACGGGAAACCTAATTGACATCGCAATATGTAGAAAAAAACAGTATTTCAGATTATGTTTTCAGTAAAAGTTTAAATTTGTGTTAAGGTCCCTTTCACTTTTTTCCCCTCGGTGTATTGTGTTTTAATTTCCCTTTTACATATAAACTGAAAGTACTCTTGGACAGTTTTTACGGTCAGAGAACCCTAGAACCCCTATTCTAGCGAATTTTATTCACATTTGACCGACTTTTAAAATCGAAATTATTTTATCTGAGGAAGCGTTATCCGGTTTAAAAGCTCTTTGAAACCCAATGATCATTGTCTTATTGCTGGAGAACTGGTTCGACAGAAATCATTGATCCTGAAGATACATTTGAAACTTTCATAAAATGATTGTAGATTGAAATCTCCTAAGGTTCAAATAATTTATTTGCTGGTCATTTTTCCACTACTCTGGCCTGATAGTTAAAAATCTATTGGTACTTTGACACAGATATACAATAAGAAAAAAACCAAACATAAACGATGTAAAAAAACCTAAGAAAAATGATAAAAGTATTAGGACTTTCAGTTCTACAACCGGCTCAATTCCTAATAGAAGTACTGCTCTAAAACCTAGATGTAACGATTCAAACGAAAATCCAAATTCCAAACTTATATCATCATCATCCATCCATACACATAACTACTACAAATTGAAAATCTATTTTCCTTCCTCTCATATAAACTCGAATCAACTGTTTCTTTATAATTAATTTAAATTTGCTTTTGTCTCCGATCATTAATTATATTACAAAAGTAAAAAAACACTTTTACGGGGTAACAATAAAAAACGAACTACGGAAATCATATTTAAACGAAAACAAAAACAACAACAATATTGTATTTATTAGAGAAAGCTTTCAACATTCCTTCATTTTTTTTGTATTACTACAAAGTTTTCTTTTTAATTCAATTAAATTTTGTTGGTCAAACTTTTACTCGAGAGTTTAATTAATCAAAATAAAGCTTTAAAAAATAATAAATAAAAATAATATTTGTATGTCATTCTGTTGGTAGCTCTGTTTTTGTTGTTAGTGTGAATGAATGTGTGTGTTTTTTGTTTTTAGTTTTTAATTAATGAACGCCAAAAAGTTGCAACATAAAATATGTTGAAAACAAAAGATTTTCTAAAGAAGAAAAATTGTTAAGTGGATTTTTTTTTGTTTATGGCTTAACATTTTTTTCTTATACTTTTTGGATAATATTATATTTATATTTTATGATATATTATATTCATCGTTGATGACATATTTTTCTTGTTGAAGAAAATTTTGAACGCCCAGTTGTTTGTTTTATTTTTTTTTCCTGGTTATTTTGAACAGTAACTTGAGGTTATGAAACGAGAAGCTTTTCAACAATCACAATTTTGTATTTAGTTTTTGAAGAAAACAATTAATCATAGTATAAAATTACAAAAAATTTAATCTAATGAATTCTGTTAACATTATTTCTTCTTTATTTTAAGCTCATAAATTTTACTTATATTCGAAAAATAGAAAACAACAATTGGAAACATAATAGAAACAGTAATTTTTAATTAAAAGTTTTATTAAAAAAACTGATATCTGTTTTTTGTTTGATATTGGGTGTATGGGTTAGGTGAAATATTATTAGGTTTTCGTTTTACTTTTTGAACGTGAGTTTAAATTAACTTTGTTAGCTCATCCTTGTATGATAGATTCCATAATAAAGAATCAAAATATTTAGAACTGGCAAGGTTTTTTGTTTATGCAATACAATTTCATATTTTCCTGTTATTATTTATTTTCTGTATACACATTTCTGTGACCACCTGCTGATGGTTGGTTTTCAGCGGTAAGTCTTTTTTTGCATGAAGTTGCAAAATATATGGTATAATAAAGTATATGAGAGCTTAAATTAATTTTTATTCTGTTTCTTGCTATACAAAATAGTAAATACAATTTTCTAACTGCATGATATCAAACATTAGGTTTTGTGATGTGGTTGGAAAATTTTATACCAAACAAAAATAAAGTGAATAATCGTAATGGAATTTTCTTTTTTTTTGTAGGAGATAAAGTTTATAAATTTCTTAATTTTAAAGTGAAAAAGGCAACAATCTGTTTAAACAAAATAGGTCAGCGTCCTCAGTTATAATTGCATCAATCATCAAGAAATACTTGTATGTTTTAAATTGAAAGCATCTTGTTCTTGTATTAATACGCAATCAAATATTATTTTTTGTACAACAATCGAGCACCAAAAAAATGCAACAAAATTGTATCACTAAAAAACAAATGTGTTTTCCATTGGATTTTTGTCTAGACAATCTAATTTAAAGTTTAAAGTTTTGTAAGAGCTTTCGTAGAAATTGCAAATATACATATAAATTAACATTTAAAATATTTTTTGTTCGGTTTTGTTTTGTTATGCTCGATGTTGAATTGGTGTAATTGGTAGTTTGTAGTTTTTGTAACAAGATAATACATAATTGGATTTTTAACTAAAATGAAGAATATATATGTATAGATTTCAAAGTTTGAACTCAAATAATATTTGTTATTTGAACATAATGCTTATGCTCCATTTAAGGCATTAAATTCTATTTCCTTTACCTTTTTTTCATAACAACTAAAATGGTTATAATGGTTATTGAAAATTACAAGGCTTTTGCCCGATACAATATGTTTTAAATAATTTTGGCTAAGTTAGTTATTAAATTTACAATAAACTATATGGCTCTAGATAAGGAAAGGCTATAAAATAATGCGCAAGTCAAACATATTTTTTAAGTTGAATTTTTCCACTGTCATTAGACTCCATATTATGGAAATGTTTTTACATTATATGGGATTTTTTGCATTAAAATTCTAGATAATGCTTTGTGTGAATTCTTAGAATGGGGAATATTTCTATTCTAATTAATATCCTAAATCACGATTAGTCATTATTGATTGTTTCCTATCAATGTGAAATCAATGGCTGACACTTGATCCATTTGTAGTCCTATATGTATTTATATTAGACTACATTAAGGGAATTTAAATTTATTGGGGATTTTTGAGATCAATTAAACTCAATTAAGTAAAGGAGTAATTGGAATTTTTTTAAGTCAAAGGAATGGTTGGAAGTTTTTTTAGAATAAAACTCCACTTTACGTTTTTCGTTTTTCGGATTCGAACCTTCCTCCTCAGTGCCTTCATTATTTTATTTATATTATGTTAATTTATCATTACTCATTAATAATAATGTATAATTGTTTATCTACAAAAATTATTTTATGATTTCAATTAATCAATTAATTTTTCAGCAAACGGCTGTAAAATTTAACTTCACTGCCGCTAGGGAGAAGGTTAAAGTCTTATTTTTTGACAAATAATTAAAGCGGCTGCAAAGCCATTTTTTGTTTTTTTTTACGGCGGTAGTAAATCAACTTTTATAATATTACAGCGGCAGTAAAAAGTTGCCATTTTTATATATTTTTATGGCACCAGTAAAACAACATGTTATTTGAAAAAAACTCATCACATACTTATAAAAAATTTGATCAATTTCATATTTATAAAGCCTTTAAACGTTTGCCGAAAAATAATGTATTTAATTCGGATCTAAAGCTAAAGTGACTTTTTGTGTTTCCGTCTAAAATTGTCGACAAACTATAGACTCAACACAAAAATTAGCACTTTAGCTCCTAATTAAATACTATATTTAGATTGGTTAAATACTCAAGTTTGCCTAAAAGACCAAATACAACTCTCGAAACAGTCATGTATTATATCTATATACAAATTTTGAGCAACATGGAAGTTTTTAATGCGTACAATATAGAATTTTTGTTGATGCCTGGGTTTTTATTATATTCGTTTAAGAGCATTATGTAATTTTCCACTTTCCATTAGAGACATAAATTAACAACAGAGATATCTCAAATCAATAACGTGTTTCGATTTAAGAGTTCCGTACTTTGAAAAAGTAAAACCGCTATCCTATTGGTGATACTACGGTGTCGGTCCGAATTTCTACACAATCGAATTTTTCACAAACTATACTGTACGTGCTATCAACTTAAACAATCTTACAGTTTTTTTTGTAATAAAGAGTGCTGTGTTATAGGAATTACAATATGTATCACATTCACAACAACACATAGATACCTTTTGAGACCTAGGTGCCACAACAACATGCGTTCCGAGTTTTTAATGAACGCTTATAAAATGTATTTGTCCACGCCTACTGAAAACAAAAAAATTAAAATATTTGTTTTTATCTGTATTTTATTGACATAGATAAGGAGAAAGTAATGCAAAAAGCTTTTTTTAGGAATAGAGTCTGATTTGGAAAAGTTTCCCTTATTTTCAAACATTACATAAGAAGAAATTGAAAAAATTCACGGTTATTGGAAATATTGTAAAGATTGCACACAGCTATAGCAGTCGGCTTATCAATTAAAATTTTATTTGGAGGGAGTTGCGAGTGGAAATTAAAAAAAAACTTATTTTTAACCTTAACGAGTATAGGGTGTCTGGTGTCATATGAAGGGTGATCTAGTCCAAAACAATATTTCTTGTAATTTTCACAAGCACAGTTTTTGACTTATTTTCAAAAGTGTGAAATGTTTTCCTGTCCCCCCGCCCCTTAACTTCGAACTTTACAAAAGAAAAAAATTAAAAAAACTCACGAGTAAAAACAAACTATAGCGGTCGGCTCATCATTTACAATGTTATTTGGAGGGAGCTGGGAGTGAAAATTTCTAAAAAAAATTATTCTTCACCTTGACGCGTGGATGAAAGGTGAATTTGTTTTCTATTTCAAAATAATTTTTTTCTTTTTTGCGTCTAAAATAAAGTCATTTCGATACCCAAATGCGTATCGAAATGGCTTGCATTACGATACGCAAAGTTTTGTCTTTTAAGGTTGGTCACATTGGTCATACAAACGTCAGTGAACATTAAAACGAATAATTATGTAAATAAAATTAATAAAAATATCTAAATTAGTGTTAAATATTTTAATTAATTAAAATAATTAGTAATAATAACAAAATTTCAAATTGACTATTTTTTAATAAAATACACATTTTTTAAAGTATCAAGACAAAAATGCAAAATAGAAAAAATAGTATAAAAAACTTGTTTCATAAGACGTTTTATCGCAAATGACATGGGGTGAACTGAAAGCGATTACCCCCAACAGAGTCAGATAGTCCAGTCTAGTAGACGCCTAAATGGAGATAAAGATAAAGCATGCTCCTAAATGGAGATAAAGGAAAAAAAAAATTTGCAAAGACACCGTTTTTGATTTATTTCAAAAGTTGTTTTTGGAGAAGAACTCTTCTAGTAGAATAATTATATAATATAATATAATACACGGAATCCTAGGCGGGCGAGTTATGTTCGCACTTGTTTGTTTGTATTTTAAAATATATAAGTTTGTATATATAAAACTCACCTTCCACAAAAAGGTCTAGTACATTATAAAAAATGTTTTTTTGTCTATTATTTTTTAAATTATTTTTGCGGTCAAAAATTTTATGCTTTCTAGATCTATTCCATGCACATTTTGAAATATGAAATGATTATAGGTATGAAAAGGTATGAAATTTATTTAGGTATGAAAATTATCATTTTGTTATTCATTTGTTTGTGACTAGTAATCATAGTTTCGTTTCTTTCAATATTGTATGCCAGATTTTTATATTCCACGAGTAAATATGCATAAAAATATTTGCCTCAAAGTTATGGATATTGCAACAATATTATAGCAAGTGTTTATGTTTATATGAATGAACGTATATAATTAATTATCATATACAAAACTTATGACTTGCAATCATAGTTTAATTTTTATCCGTGTAACACCTCTAAGTTTAAATCTTCAATAACTTCTAATCCCGGCTTTTGATCTTATTGAGACTTGGTATATAAGGTTTTAGTACTGTTTCCAATATTTCTGCATACAAACATCCGGTTTGTCACTTTTGATTAAAAAGTTTTTTTTTTCAGGTGTTTACTAGCCTAGAATTAACGATCGATTTTCATGAAACGTTGGTAAAAGCTTACAAGTAATATGAGAACGATTTCATTAGCTTTTGGGGTACATAGGATCAAGGAATGAGGGGTCCACCATATAACAAGTGGTTGCACTATGTTGTTTATGTTTGTTGAGAGCATACAACATACGTTCGTGAATGAATTTTAATGACACTTTGGAAAAAGATGCAAATATGTATGGCAAGGAGCTGATTGATATTGAATAAAGTGGTGGAGGTCCCCCGAGCACCTGTTTTTTTATGCTCAATAGCATCTGTACCTGATAATCGAATTGGATAAAACTTGGTACATAAGCATTTAGTACGGTTCACAACAGCTCTGCATCCCAACTTTCGGTTATCACTTCCAATAATTTTTTTTTACTTTTTCTCGTATAACAGAATTGATGGGTTATATTGATTGGTTATATAATTAGACCTACACGAAATCTATAACAAGATGTAATACAGCTAATTGGCTAGATGAACTACCACTTGTTTTATTAGGTATGAGGACAACTCTAAAACAAGATATTGGGTTATCACCAGCTGATCTGTTGTATGGTCACGCATTAAAGGTATCAGGAGAAATGCTATGTAATATTTCTAAAAATTCAGAAATAGATACATCGAAATTCGTAGCCAATTTAAGGAACCATATGGGAAATTTGAAAGCAACACCTGCAAGAGAAAACAACAATCAATATATTAACGTTCCTAGAGATTTGTCCACTTGTAAACAAGTATTCGTAAGGGTTGATAAAATAAAACGCACTCTGGAAAACCCTTACGAAGGACCATTTAAAAGACTGAAACGACTTCGAAAATTCATAATAAACATTAACAAAAAAACTCAAGCCATTTCCATTGACAGATTGAAACCGGCATATACCATAAACGAAACAGTAAAACGTTCAGATCCATTTATAATGAAAGCAAAAAATAAAATTAGGTTTAATTTTTAAATTAAAACATTATTATTATTTGTTTTTAGATTTTTGTTTCAAATTTCCTATTTCTTCGCCTTCTTCCCATAATTCGTTATAAAATTTTAACTAAAAGGGGGGTTATGCAGAGTCCACCTCTGTACAAGTTTTAATTAAACAGGTTTAAAAAATAATAAGTATATTAATGATCTATGTATAAAATCACATATATTTTATAATCAATACTTAATAATCTATGTATTAAATCCTATATATTTTGTAACCAAAAATAGAAATAAATATAATTGAAATTTAACCATTCGAGTTACAACTGTTTCACCTGACTAGTAACTAGACTGTTTAACAAATATTTTTGACTAAAAGTTAACGATTTTGCATGTGACGGAATGAACGATGTCTGACAATTTTATATCGGTCAGTGCAAATAAACGATTTGGCTAGAATGGATTATGGACTTTGCTGATTTTATTAATCACTAATGGAAAAGTTATCATTATCTGATTTAATTAAAATGCACTGGACAAAAATTGGAATAGGTTTTAAGCCCAATTAGGTAATAATTGAGTAATCAAACTGAAAAATCTTGTAACTAAAGTACCTCATTTGCATTTTTTCGATTCCAAAAAATATTTCTAGTTCTCTCTCCTTTTAGCTCATCCCTATAAAAAACTCTTCTCGTGTTTCGTGTTGCAAGTATACTGTTTTGCTTTAGCTAAAACAAAAATGAATAAATAAAAGTGATATGTGTCTTACATAAAACGATTCAAAACAGCAATTAGTGAATGTAAGTTAAAATTCAGTAGAAATATGCTTTGTTATTATAAAATTACAAATAACTATCTTATAAAATTTTTAACTTACTAGATTTGAATTTTTAATAAGTTTTGAATTATTAGGAATTTTTTGTGAGCACTTAAACTGAAGCAATTAATTAAGGAACTAATTTGAATTCTTATCAATTCGAAATAGTCCAGTAACTTTATACATAGCAGTATGCGTCAAATCCGGTAGTTCTGATTTTTTGCAGACTTGTTTATGATGTTGGCCCAATGAATAATCCAAGTTTGTGACCTCCAGCGCCGAACGCAACTTCGTTAAAAATCGAAAAAACCGCGAAAAAATCGTTATTTTTTCAAAGTTTTTTCGATTATAACCCTAAAGGACTAGTTTTTTCTTTAATCTTTCTTAGGACGTTTTTAAAGTAGGACTAAATTTGCTACAATATGATAGGAGAACTGTCTCTGTAGACCCAACAGTTTCCGAGATTAAACCTTTCAAAGTTTTCGTCCAGTAACTTTATACATCACAGTATGCGTCAAATCCTGTAGTTCTAATTTTTTGCAGACTTGTTTATAATGTTGGCCTAATGAATAATCCAAGTTTGTGACCACGAGTGCCGAACGCAACTTCGTTAAAAATCGAAAAAACCGCGAAAAAATCGTCATTTTTTCAAATTTTGGCGATTATAACCCTAAAGGACTAGAGTTTTCTTTAATCTTTTTTAAGACGTTTTTAAAGTAGGACTAAATTTGCTACAATATGATAGGAGAACTGTCTCTGTAGACCCAATAGTTTCCGAGATTAAGCCTTTCAAAGCTTATCATTTTTTCGAACTTCGCAACTTTTTGCAATTCTTTCGTTCCAAATGAACTTTGACTCTGAATATATTTTCGAAGCCCTGTACTTTTATGATGGGATGTTAAAAAAGAAAATGAGAAGTGTGAACGATGATGTTTAATCTAAACTACGAATAATGAAGTAAAAAAGATAAGTACAACAAAAGTTAGAAAGTTTATTTGTTAGGAAATTGAGTAATATTCAACATCAAAAAATTAAATTAATTTAGCCCTCTTGGAAGGTCCCGTTTGAGGTTCGCCCGTATCTGGATCGACATATTAGGATAGCATTTCCCCATCAGGGGATGGTGAGGAATCGTCGACATCTTGGGCCCACAAGTCATCCTCCATTTCGACATCGGAGAGATCGTCACCTTCTGGGATATCTGCTACTGCAACCACAAAAATGATCAGGTACAGTTACATAATCTTCTTTTCTCATCGGCCACCACACACATATATTTATTAATACAATTATTAGGACAGGGATGTAGAAAACTCTACAAAGGTATATTGCAAACAATTGCGGAGATCGAAAAAAGTGATAAATTTTGAAAGGCTTAATATCGGAAACTATTGGGTCTACAGAGACAGTTTTAGTATCATATTGTAGCAAATTTAGTTTACTTTAAAACGTTCGATGAAAGGTTAAAGAAAAATCTAGTCCTTTAGGGTTAAAATCGCCAAAATTTGAAAAAATAACGATTTTTTCGCGGTTTTTTCGATTTTTGACGAAGTCGCGTTCGGCGCTTGAGATCACAATATTGGATTATTCATTAGGCCAACATCATAAACAAGCCTGCAAAAAATCAGAACTACCGGATTTGACGCATACTACCCCATACTCTCAGGCGACAAAGTTACTGGACTAAAAATATATTTTTGGATTTTTCTCAGCGAAATACTTCAAATTTCTCTTATATGTGTTTCGGAGTGGAATTCGAACCATCCTCATCAGTCCCATGACTTGAATCCCTTTTGGCAGACACGTCCAAAAGATTAATAAAAATCTAAAACTATCGTATATTCAATATTTTTAATAATTAACATTTGGATTCAAAAATCATGATCTCCGTTTATAATCGTCCTACGATTTGCATAGGATCATAATCATCCTCGTCCTCACGGATTACAAAACCGCTTACTTACCAATAGAAGTAGCACTCCAAACATCGCAGGAATATTTCATATAGGACTTACAAATGTGGCGTAATTAATATGTAGTGAAATATTTTTTAGCTTCTGACCATTGCCATCTGACCATTATAGTACGAGATCCGACTGCAGGATTAGTGCGCTCATCGATTTTTTGCTAAAACTAAATTTTTATGTATATTTATAATTAGGAGAATATATATCTACCAGGTTGCCTTTCAAAATTTGGCCGCCAGTATTTTTAATTAAATTATTTTTAATTGATTTTTGGGAAAAAATTTCGTTCATTTGTTTTTTAAATAAAATGTCGTCTACATCACGGCAAATTACATAACGATTCTAAAAAATCACGGTTGCCGTTGCGCACCTGGCCGCACCTCTTCGCAGCCAGGCGTAAACAGGTATGATTTCGATACATTTATACGTTCATAACGTACATTGATTAATTCTATATCAAATTAATGCTAATTGTTTTCTATTTATTATCATATATGGTTGCCTAATTAAATCCGGCCGCAAATAAGGGTTGCTGGCTGTTAAAGATGATAAATATTTAAGGTAGAGTAAAAGAGAGTTAAATCAATATTAATTTTTTGGGAACATTCCTAGTTTATCCCCCCAAATAAATTTACGTTTTTTTTCAGATAAATAGAAAGATTAGGTGCTCTGCATCCTAATTATGAAAAAAAAAAATTGCGGAAATGAGGGGATCAAAAGTTATAAGGGATATACCTTTCAATTTTACATTGGTCCCCCTGCGGCGCAGGGGACGCGGAGGCGACGCGGGGAGGGGGGGTCGGGGGGTTGATCGTTGGTGCTATTTTATCGTTGGTGCTATCTTTGATCGAAGTTGTGCAAGGTCGCAGAAGCGAGTCAAAAAAAAAAATCAAAAATCAAATCAAGTTACTTCTAAAAACTCAAAGGGGGGACCAAGGTATTTTTTTTAATTTTAATATTTTAGTGTGTGATAAAATATAAATAAATAATAAATAAAAATAAGGAAAAAAAGAAAAAAAAAACTAAAAAAAAAACCAAAGGGGGACCAAGGTAAAATTGAAAGTTTAATCCTTTATAACTTTTGACCCCTCATTTCCGCAAATTTTTTTTACATAACTAGGATGCAGAGGACCTAATCTTTCTATTTATCTGAAAAAAAAACGCAAATTTATTTGGGGGGATACACTAGGCTTCTACCATTTTTTGTTGTAATTTTTAAATTTGTCATTTTGAAAAGGAAGACAATTTTTTTGGAGTATTTATTAAGTCGTGTCTATTACTCCCCGGTGGTTGAGAACACTAACATTCGACGCATGCGCAATGGCTTAAAAGCACAGCTGGCAATCGCTATCCTCGTCTGACAAATGATGCTACGCGCTAGCTCTCTTTCACTCTACCTTAAATATTTATCATCTTTAACAGCCAGCAACCCTTATTTGCGGCCGGATTTAATTAGGCAACCATATATGATAATAAATAGAAAACAATTAGCATTAATTTGATATAGAATTAATCAATGTACGTTATGAACGTATAAATGTATCGAAATCATACCTGTTTACACCTGGCTGCGAAGAGGTGCGGCCAGGTGCGCAATGGCAACCGTGAATTTTTAGAATCTTTAAATAAATTGCCGTGATGTAGACGATTTTTTATTTAAAAAACAAGTGAACGAAATTTTTTCCCAAAAATCAAATAAAAATAATTTAATTAAAAATACTGGCGGCCAAATTTTGATAGGCAACCTGGTAGATATATATTCTCCTAATTATAAATATACATAAAAATTTAGTTTTAGCAAAAAATCGATGAGCGCACTAATCCTGCAGCCGGATCTTAGACTATTATATGAATGTTTTAAGTTGTTGGAAATAGTGGTAGGTTTAAAATAAGTGCAAGGAAGGTCTCAATACACAACAAAATAATCCATTGAAAGTTGTAGAATAAGAACCAGCATGGAACAGATCAAGAAATTTTAAATTAAACTCTAAATGTAACCGAACTTACTGAAACAACCCCTAAATATTTTGCCATCGATCTCAAAAACTATAAATTCGACCATTACAATTTATATAATCAACAAACAAAATTGTATATAAAAAAGTTCAAAACAAATTAAACTGTAAGAATATGGAGGGGCTGAAATCTCAAGCTCTGAGATATCAAGACTTCGGTCTGGGTTAAGGATTTTGATATAGTTTTCAGCGAAAATGAGGACATGGATTTTAGTTTTAGGCAGCGGTGCATATCAAAAATAACTCTTTGTTAAAGTATAAGTATTTTTTTATCTCTGTTTAGAAATTTATTACAAAACTAACACAAAACATCAATACATTGCCGGAAAATTATAACAGATCGTAAATTAACAAAATTTAGTGAAAAGATGATACACTCAGCAAACTACTCAGAAACCTCTTCATTTAGCGTTTCGAGAAAATATTACAAAATCACAAATTCATATTTCTTTTAAAATTCTAAAAATGTTGTAAAAATTAAATAAAATCAAAAATTCAAATTTTTTTTAAAATTCTAAAAATATTCCAAAAATTATTACAAAATCAAAGATTAAACTTTTTTCAAAAATTCTAAAAATATTGCAAAAATTATAACAAAATCAAAAATTGAAACTTTTTCAAAATTCCAAAAATATTCCAAAAATTAGAATAAAATCAAATATTTAAACTTTATCTAAATTCCAATAATATTCCAAAAATTCTTACAAATTCAAACCTTTTCTAAAATTCTAAAAATATTGCAAAAATTATTACAAAATCAAAAATACAAACTTTTCTCAAAATTCCAAAAATATTTCAAAAACTATAACAAATTCAAAAATTTCCATGTCCAATTTCTTTTCAATAACATTTACGTCATAAAAACAGCTACATTTTTTTTCCAAAAAATTGGCTAAAAAAATAAATAAAAATCTTTCTTTTGACACATTTGACAACATTTTTTTGACAAACTTATAATGCCATAATTCTCAATTATTATTAGTTTCAAACAAAAATTAATTTTGTTTTTTTCCAAAAAATTGGGTAAAAAATAAATAAAAATCATTCTTTTGACACACTTGACAACATTTTTTTGACAAACTTTTAATGCAATAATCTAGATTTTGGTCTCACATTCCAATCCTGACCATCAAGATTTCTCCAAATTCAATGTTCCTACTCGTAATCACTTAAAATGAACGTTTTTTAAGCAAAACATATGCAAATTTCCTTGTTTTGACACACTTGACGATTTTTTTGACACACTTCCAGTACAGTTATCAAACACAAAGTCCTTTTGGCTCTTCCTATTAAGTAAAATTTTTAGAAAAAAAAAATTTGAAATCCGTCCAGCGGTTTTCTAGATTTCGACGGTTGTGACGGACGGACGGCCGGACGGCCGGCCGACAAACAGACACACATTTTTTTTTTGCTTTTTTAGAATCAGTAGGTCCTAAAACGTCGAAAAATGCCAAAAAAGTGAGGGTAAGAATTTCACTTTGAGCTCATGAATGTAATACTTAGGTCTTTCAGACCGAAGTAATTCTATTTTCCTCTCAATTCACATACAAAACTTTTATTTTGTTAAAACCAATTTTTCCAAATAAGCACAATTAAAAAAACGAAATTAAGTAAAAAAGTTGTAAAATTGTAAAAAGCTCGTTTATTTTTATTTTAAATTTTATGCAAATACACTTGAGATTTAGTTTTGAAAAAAAAAGTTATCAGATTTGTTTTTAAATATATAAAAATAAAAATAAAAAGAAAACTGGAAAATATCAAAGAGGAAAAGTTATTAAAATTTGTTGTAATTTTATTTTGTACAATTTGGACTGTACGTTTTATTTTGAATTGATGATAACTTTTGATCTTTTTTTTATTTCTTAAACATTTAAGTTTCCGTTTGGTTAACCAAAGTGACTAGTTATATTATACAGTTTTTGGAGATTTTTAGTTTCAAAAGCTGTTTTTTTGAATTTAGTTGTTGACAAAAAACCAACAAAAAAATCAGAGAGAAAATTTGTTTTGAAATAGTAAAAGTTCAAGTTTTTTTAAACTCCAAACAAAAACGATAAACTATTTGATATTTAAATATCTTGTTTGTGAAACAAATATAACAATTTTGATTTATTTGTTGTTAATGGCTTTAAAAGCTAATTGTTTTCACTTATGTGTTTCAATTTTTATTTCATTGTGATGGATTTGTATGTAACAGTTCTATTAAAATGTTTGCCATACAAATGCTTTTCGCTGTTCTGCCTTCTATTTAATGTCCATGAAAAATTCTCTCTATACAGACATATCCTACTACTTAAGCTACTCCCAACTAATAGAAACAGTTGGAAAGCATTATGTTGTTGAGGATTAAATGTCGTTTTTTTACAAAAGTGGTTACTATTAGAAAGATATTTTTTTAGCAATTCAAGTGTGAACCACTTCTAAATATGTAATAGAAATAGTTGGAAAATATCTGGTATTTGCAGATTAAATGTTGTTTTTTACAAGAGCTGTAATTAATGAACAGAAATATTGTAAGCGGTTTTTTGATTGAATCTACTCCTTCGGTCACAGATGACTAATAGTTACAGTTGGAAAATGTTAGCTTGTTGCAGACTAAATGTTGTTTTTTCCAAAACAAATAAATAACTTTTAAAAAGAAACATTTAAGCTAAATGGAGGTTGGTTGGAAAATATCAGGTTGGTTCATATTAAATGTCGTTTTTTCTTTAACGTTGTAAATATTGAAAGAAAACGTTTGCCACTAAATAGAAAAATTTCATGTTAAGTTTTGTTGGAAGTTGAGCTGGAAAATATCAAATATCAGACGTCGCTTTATTTGACGGTATTTTACAAGTATATTACGGACGAACGGGTGGCTGCGGAGATCAAATCGATTTTGCCTAAGCCAGCAAATTTCGCGCGTTTTACCAGAGCATTAATAGCAGCCCATCCTTATACGGTTCGAGTGACAAGATGTAGATCTGTCGCTTTTCAACGTGATTTTTTAAACAGAGTTTCTCATCCCTGGAATGCCTTACCATCATGGGTCTTTCCTGATAATTTTAATCTTCAAAACTTTAAGATCAACGTTAATAAATTCCTCAAAGGAATTTAATAAATACTCTCAAACCCTAGTTCCCTAGTTAGCATGGTATCTTCGAATATTCAGAGACGTTAATCTTTAATGGTTAACACTAAACATGCCTAACATTAAATTTAAAAAAAATAGATCGGGTCAGAATCAATGGTGTTCTACAAAAAAATTGTAATTATTGAAAAGAAACATTTAGACAAAATCGAGAGTTCTACTAAGAAGGCTTTTGGATAATTAGGAACAGTTGGGTTGGAAAATATCAGGTAATGTCATAAGAAATGTCGTATTTTACAAAAGTTGTAATTATCGAAAAGAAGCATTTACTCTGAAAAAAAAACGGTTTTCTGGACCAATATCAGCAGTTGATTTAAGAAATATCAACTCGTGTCAGTTGTAATTATTGAAAAGAAGCATTTACCTGAGCGATAAAGTTTTCTGAGAATTTTTCTGTACTAATTGAAACTCTTAGGAATTGGTTTTTTGTTTGTTGTTGTGGTTATTGTTTGAAAAAATGAAATTGCTGAACCCTAAATAGAGGTTTTCTAAAAGTGTTCTGGGTGTCCTTTTACTATATCATGTTAATTTAAGATCTGTTATAATTTTCCGGCAACGTAAGATTGTTTTGTTTCGGTTTTGAATAATCTTCTAAACAGAGCTAAAATACTTTTACTTGTACAAGCAATGTTTAATATACATCGCCGCCAAATCTAAAAACAATGTCCTCATAAAAGCCTTTTGACGAAAACTATATAAAATCCTTAGCACAAACCGAAGTCTTGATATTTCAGAGTTTTAAGATTTCAGCCCCTTCATATTTATATATGTTTTGTTTGTGTTTACAAATATGGAAAACTGAATTGAGTTTGCACTATTGTACAACACAGCACCAGCACTGATTCATTCCATCTTCATTGAAAAAATTATTAAAACAAATAATATTCATTTGGAAATAATTTTATTCATATAAATTTTAAAAAATACTTTGACTTTCAATCCGTTTTAGTTAGATTGCTTGATTTGGGCATGTTCAACGGGCCTGTTCAGAGTATTTGGAGCTCGTAAGAGAAGAAAACTAGAAAAACACGCCGCTGTAATGAACTTATAGAGATATTCATTATATATAGATTATAGGATGTCAAAACTGAAGTTATTTAGTGAAGAATGGAAACTCTAAATGCAATGACAATATCAAAAACAAAGAGAGACCTTCTAATACTTTTAAAACTTATTGATAATTTCACTTTTTTAAATGAGATTTTCAGGTTATGCTTTAAAATTGTAACTAAAATTTATTAAAATATATGAAAACTCCAATAAATGACCCAAATGGAAATAACATTTAAACGTAATCAAAATAATTACGAAAGACAATTAATTTCAAATATTATCAAAAATGTTTGAATAATTTTCTGAGTAACACTTTCCATTATCTAATTATTTAATACTTTACAAATAAACAGTCATCCAGTCGTGAGTCCATAGCTCAATTTACATATAAAATTAAATGAAACTTTAAATAAAAAATTCAAAGTAATCCTATTATTTGTACTTACATCGAATTTTAAAAGGCAATGGTGAGTTCCAGCCAAAAAAAAAAAAATTCCTCATAATATTTTGTTTGTGATTGGTATAAAACCTTTTTTAATAAGCTTTCAAAATATATATTATGAAAGTTTATGAAATAAAAATCAGAAACATAATAATATACCTGTATCGAAAATTTAAGTTTTTTCAGGAATATTGCTACTCAAAAGATATTAAATTAAATGAAATTTCTGAAAATACCACGGATGCCAGGAAACCTGACTTTTTCCTGAAATATGAAAATCATCAATTAATTTTTTTGTTTCTGTAATTTTGTTTTATTTTTTATATTTTTATGTTTAATGGACAAACCATTAACGGTTTGAATTTATTTCTGTGAAATTATTTTTCCTAGAGGGAATTACCAAAATGATAAATGATCCTGTACTGAAAAATTATTTGATGAAATAAAAATAGTTTTTTTTAATAAAAATTGTTGAATTGGAGACATTGTTATATGTATACAATGATTATATAGTCAGTTTTTGTTTTTATTGAATTTTTTGCGTAGTCATTATGGTTTTGGAAAGAGTTTTATTGGATTTAATTATATTTTGTAATATTGTAACAAATAATTGTTTTCAGTGATATTTTTGATTTATAGTTTTTTTTTAATAAAATATGTTGTGTAATAGAACTTACAATATGTATCACAACAACACATAAAAATCTTTCAAAACGAAAGTTCTACAACAACATGCGTTCTTAGATGTTGATAGAAGCAAATCTTTGTTTTTTTTTTAAAAGTGACAACCAAGGATTTATTGTTTGGTCACATATAAAACATTACATAGACCAATATTTCATGATAGGATCGATAAAATAAAAATAAAACAAAAGATACAAAAGAAAAAAAATTTCTTTTAAAAATTTGCTGTAACAAAACTAAACTGGGTTGCCAACAACCATACTCCTTGAACATGTGACGCACTGTCTTCCTCAACACATAAAGTTATATGAAGGCTCGATTCTTTGAGCAATCAAAAACATACCATTATCAAGGAATACTTCATACCGATGAATGAACAGAGTTCATCCCCCAGCACCCCTAAACTTTCACCTTATCTAATGATCAATCAACTGCTTTTGCCAGTGGTATGTGATATCTCATGTGAACTCCTATGTCAATAGCGGGGACTGGAGTATGCGTAATGGTCACACCTATTTAGATTAAAATAAAAAAAATTACAATTGAACAGAAACTGATTCCTCCATGCGGTTATGGAATAGTTTTAAATTTAATTGATGGATCTCATTTATTCTCAAAAAGGGATTATTAAACCTACAAAACTCACAGAATTAATTGAAGTGTAACCACAACGGAATTTCTTCCTCATCATCATGTCACAGAATATCACTTCCAGTTTAATTATACCGAATTCCATTTTATTTCATTGTCAGTTTAGACAAATTTTATGTCAAATTTATGCAAGAAAATGCTCATAGATAATATTTTTTGTCTATGAATTGATAAAATGCAATTTAAGCGAAAATGAATTTGCATTTTATCAACAACAAGAAAATTCTATTTTGAAGATGAGAATAAAACAACATAGAAATGAGAATAATTTTATCAAAATATCTATTAAAATTTTACTATTTGTGATATCTGATATAATTTACTTGTACTTATACTTCATACGTAGTATATACATACACATCTTTGAATTTATGTTAATGAGAACCAACGTTATAGAATATATTAAAAATTTACATTTTATTTTTTATTTTTACTAGGGTTCATACTTTATACTCTAACATGATATTTACTCATTACATGTGCTGTTTTAGGAAGAGTCCCAAACTCTATGTCTATAGTCCTTATAGTATTTTTAATATACATAGTTTCAGTAACATCTGATAACTTTAATGCCAGAAAATGAATGTGCTTGTTGATTGTGCCTGCACTGTAGTGCAACTTGTAAAACTTCATTCTTGTACATGCATGTGAATATTAAACATTGAAAAAATACACAAACATATCATAAAGGTTTGTTAAAAATGAAAAAATGGAATAATACTGTGTACTATTCAAGATCCAACTTCAATTCTAATCCAGTGACAAATATTTGACAATTTAGGGTTGCATGGGAACATTTAGGGTTGCATGAAGACCTCTAATGCTAGTGATATCAACATTTGGCTGTTGTTTATTACCACCATATACTGAGCTGCGACCTGAGACTTACTCATTGTCGATGATGTGTGTGTTCTATTGAGAGAAAAGTTTTTGTTGAACTGAAATTTTTTTTTAAATTTTGATCTACAGGTGTGACAAACACGCGTACTCCCATGTTGTTGACATACGAGACATATAACATACCACATATAACATACCATTAGTAATAATAATGATATATCACAAGCCAAGGTAATATTTTAAGTGGACTGACGTATAAACTCTATTGAGTCAAAGATTTCACCCTTAATATTAGTTATGAAATAGTCCTGAATGATGCTACGCTTTTTCTTGCTCGACGAAACGAGGCTTCATATAACTCTATATGTAGGCTTTAATCGAAAAATATAATCAAGGAATATGCCAATACCTGGATTATTGGCAGTTACATTTAAGATTTGTTCCTACATATTTTCTAAAAAAATTAACTTTCATTCTATTTTAATTTCTTACATCTTATCAGGAAATATTGGTCTATGTCACGTTTTATTATGTAATAGGATTTATTGTATAGTAATTCATTTAAAAAAAATATTGCGACGCTAATGCATAGGCTGACTTCACCACAGTTCTGGAAACATAGTGTTCTGGATATATAATGAGCTAATATCCATCAAATACTTTAATTAAAAGCTAACGAATGTTATAGATTTCTAATTATAAAAATATTAAAGAAAGCAGTAGTATCCCATCAAACATCAATTCTGTTGTACGAGAAAAAGTAAAAAAAAATTTTAACCGGAAGTGGTAAACAGGAAGTTGGGATGCAGAAATATTGTGAACCGTACTAAATGGTTATGTATCAAGTTTCATCTAATTCGATTATCAGGTACAGATGTTATTAAACTTTCAAAAAACAGGTTCTCGGGACAGCCCCACTACTTTGTTCACTATCGCTCAAAAACTAATCAGTTCCTTGCCATACATAGTTACATCTTTTTCCAAAGTGTCATCAAAATTTATTCTCGAACGAATTCTGTGTGCTCCCAACAAACATTGAAAAAATTGTGACACAGTAAACAGGTGTTCGGGAGGCCCCCCGCCACTTACTTTAATATTGTCCAAAAACTAATCAGTTCTCTGTTATTTAAGTCTCCATCTTTTTTCTAATTGTCATTCATTAAAATAAATTAATGAATGAAGTCTGTATGCTCCCAACAAACTTTAATAGCAAAGTGTGAAAAATCAGCATTTGTATGGTAGACCCCTCACCACTTTGATCAAAGTGTCCCAAAAGATGATAATAATCTTCTCACACTAAGTGAAACCTTTTCCATAAGTTTCATCATAATCACTTCATTATTGTAGGCTGTAGTGTGCATAAAGACACTGAAAAAAATGGGAAAATTACAAAAAAAAATTTTTACCGGAAGTGAAAAACCGGAAGTTGGGATGCAGAACTGTTGTAAACTGTACTAACTGCTTATGTGCCAAGTTTCATCTAATTCGATTATCAGGTACAGATGTTATTAAGCTTTCAAAAAAACATGTTCTCGGGACACCCCCCACCACTTTGTTCACTATCCCTCAAAAACTAATCAGTTCCTTGCCATACATAGTTGCATCTTTTTCCAAAGTGTCATCAAAATTCCTTCACGAACGAATACTATGTGCTCCCAACAAACATTGAAAAAATTGTGACACAATAAACAGGTGTTCGGGAGGCCTACCACCATTTAGTCGAATATTGCCCAAAAACTAATCAGTTCTTTGTTATTTAAGTTTCCATCTTTTTTTTAATTGTCATTAAAATAAATTAATGAATGAAGTCTGTATGC
Source organism: Diogma glabrata (assembly GCA_963693315.1). Taxonomy (NCBI): domain Eukaryota; kingdom Metazoa; phylum Arthropoda; class Insecta; order Diptera; family Cylindrotomidae; genus Diogma; species Diogma glabrata. The sequence goes on along the minus strand of OY856187.1, from coordinate 245,923,261 downwards.
TGCCAACAAACTATAAAAACAAAGTATGAAAAATCAGCATTTGTATGGTAGACCCCGCCACTTTGATCAATTTATTTATTTTTATTTATTATTATTAGCATTATAAAACAATACAGGTAAGGCAAGCCTTCTCAAAGTCTGTATCGAGTGATATACATTTGCAAGTAATTAACAAGGAAAGGACAATACAATTATTAAAATGAGACAATAAATGACTTAATACTGACATAAAATACTGATATTCACAACAATAATAATACTTATATATTTTTAAATTGAACTAGAACTATTCAGTATAATCTACCAAACAACAATATATGTACTTAATGAAAAAGATGGATAGTGAGTTGAAAATGATAAAAAATAAAAAAATGTAAAAAAATCAATGTGTCCCAAAAGATGATAATTATCTTCTCAGACTAATTGAAACCTTTTCCATAAGTTTCATCATAATCACTTCATTATTGTAGGCCGTAGTGTGCATAAAGACACTGAAAAAACTTAAAAAAAGTACAAAAAAAATTTTTTTTACCGGAAGTGAAAAACTAGAAGTTGGGATGCAGAACTGTTGTGAACCATACTAAATTCTGATGTAACAAATTTCATTCAATTCGATTATCAGGTACAGACGTTATTGAGCTTTCAAAAAAACAGGTGTTCCGGGGACCCCCCACCACTTTGGTCACTATCGCTCAGAAACTAATCAGTTGTCATACATATTTACATCTTTTTCCAAAGTGTCATCAAAATTCATTCACGAACGAATGTTTTATGCTCCCAACAAACATAAAAAACATTGTGTAAAAACCACATGTTGTATGGTTGACCCCCCAACCCTTTATTCAATGTACTCCAAAAGCTGATAAAGTATTTCTCATGGTGATTGAAAGCTTTTACCAACGTTTCGACAGTAGGGATAAACACTTGAAAAAAAACGTTTTAACCGGAAATATTGGAAACTGTACTAAAACCTTATATACTAAGTTTAAATAAGATCATAAGCCGGGATTAGAAGTTATTCAAGATTTAGTGTTAGAGGTGTTTGGGAGACCCCCCGCCATTTTGCCCAAATTTAAAATGAATCCAGATCTTCCATTTTCAAGTGAAGCTGTATCATTTGCCAAATTTTCATCAAGATCCTATGAAGATATGTCACCCACACACCCACACACACACCCACCCACGCACATACAGACGTACACCAAAATTTTTATTGGCTATTTAGATAGAGGATGGTCCAAAACAAAAGAAAAAACAAAATTTGGGGTATGTAAGATTTTTTTTTCACGATAGATTGCATTACTTCACACAATTTAAAATTGTGGTGAAGTAAAAAGTAAAAACAAAACCAGAACTTCGCATATTAAGAAGTTATTAAAAGTTTGCTTCCATCAACAACTCACAGCGCATGATGTTGGGGGACCTAGGTAGGTCTTAAAAAATATCTTTGTGTTGTTGTGATGCGACACATATTGTAATTCCTTTTACACAACACATTTTCCTCGACCAAAAATGTGACCGAAATTTGACTAAACGACTTAAACTCTCACTTCAACATAATGGATGTAATGAAAAGTTTGAGAATAACAGAGGAGGACGTTTACCTGACATTTTTTTGAAAACAAAATGTGTCGTTTAGTAGAAATTACATTATGTGTCACAACAACACATAAAAACCTATTAAGACCTAGGTTACACAACAACATGCGTTTTGTGGTGTTGATGAACCAATATTTTTGAAGTGAAAACTTCTTTAGGCGCGTTGTGCAATTTTGTATGGGGAAAAATTTATATATTCGAATTATCATTTTCACGCATCACGTATATATTTTTCAATATAAAATACCTCTAGCCGTTCGTAAAATTTCAAATTGCAATATGAATATCCATATCGCAATATGGTCGACTGAGGCTCTATAGTTAGAGAGTTCAATTCCTGGAGTGGTACATTTTTTTATTGTTGTGTGTGTACACTAGCCCGAAGGTAATTGGCTAATTATCTTTTTTTTTAAGTGCACCTCAGGGCCCTTATCATTATCTTAAGGGATTTTGCCTAAATGTTGATATTTATTTAATTTAAATATCGTTGTATACAGCTAGTTTGCTTTGATCAATGTTTTTTTCATTGAACATAATTTTTATTAAATTGAAAAATGAAAGTATAATCGGAAACAATTACATTTGTATATCAAAATTATATATATTAGAATTTAACATATCATGATGTTACAAATTTTATCATCTACACCAAATATGTTGTTGGTTTGCAATGGTATGTAATACATGCTTCTAAAATTAAATAAAGATAGTTGATAACATCGATTATATCGATTTAAAGCTAGAAATTATGAGAATACGCACCAATACTATACAAGGAAGCATAGCTTATGTTTGATTAAACATGGATGGCAACCATGATGAATAAACTAATTAAAAATGGTGACACTTAGCTGACAATGATTTGCAAACGGTAACAATGAATTAATACCAATGAATTTAATACTTAGCTTTCCGCAGGAAGATTTGTAAAATTTAAAATTGTTGATCTTTTGGTGAGACAACTCCGCGTACTTTAGTCCCTGCTATTGGCATATGAGTTAACTTGAGATATCGTATACCACTGGCAATAGCAGTGAGGTATCACTAGCCAAAGTGATATCTTAAGGGTGCTGGCGGATGAAGTTTTTTCTATCAACGATAGCATCCGTTAGGCCTTAGTCTTAGAATATTCTTTGATGATGGCACGCTATTTTTTTTTAAATGAAATGTGTTTGGTAGTACAAATTACAATATGTGTCACAACAACACATAAAAACCGTTTAAGAACGTGGACCTTGCTTGCTAAGGTGTTGATAGACGCAAATTTTTTATATGATATGTTTTGATTATTTTAAATATAAAAATGTATATAAGTAATAGTTGCTTGGAATGCTGAAAGATGTGATATCCTGGATAATTTTAATTATTTTAATTTAAAGATTCTGAAATTTTAATTTGCAATGCTACAATAATTGGAAGATACAAAAAAACACAACTATTTTACAGTTTTAAGTTTTCACTTTTGTCGACAGTTCTCAATGCTGCCTTCTTTTTTTTTTTTATATTTCTTTTTTTAAGAATAGATTTCTAAATAATATATTCTATCACATAAAAAAATACGACATAAGCTAATATTTCATGCAAGGATGGAGGAAATGAAAATAAAATAAGATGCAATATTTAAAAAATATACTTTTTGCTGTTTATTTTTAAATTTATTTATAATAATATAAACTTCCTTATAGTAACAATTTGATTTTTATTTTTTTATTTTAAAGAATATCGATTTCGACTTACGTCATCCTCAGTTCTTAAATTATTATTACAATTTTTGCTTAAACTATTACTTATATACTATTTCAACTGCTGTTTTTTATTATTATGTCATATATTTTGTTAGTTTTAGTGTTGATTTTATCATTTAAAATATTGTTATTGTTTTTATGTTTATATATTTCTATTTCTTCCAATCTATCTAGATTTTGTCCTTTTCTTTTTTTATGTAATATGGTTAAATTTGTGTTGATATTGGTGTATTTGTGTTTTTCTATTTTCAAATGTTGGGCATATCTGGATTTTGGATCGCTTCTGTTGATTTCATTGGTGTGCTCGATAAATCTTTTATTGAAGGACCTCCCCGTCTGACCTATGTAAAATTTACTGCAGTCGTCACAGGTAAGCTTATAAGTTAATGAAATATCAGTAAAAAAATAGCAACTTAAATAATTCAAAAACCAACAACAAAAAAAAATAAAAACAATACGCAGTATACAAAACAAGATCAAACAAACCAATGCTACAATAACCAAAGCAGATAAAGGGAATACATTAGTTATCTTAAAAACTACAGAGTACAACAATAAGATAGATGAATACATCACTAATAACAACATCGAAAAATTAAGTAAAGATCCAACGAATGAATTCAATGCACAAATAAAAACTATCATCAACAAATCTATCAACATATTAAGTGATAAGAATACAAGGTATAACAAAATGATAAAACCAACAGCACCAAGTATAAGAGGATTACCAAAAATACACAAACCAGATACACCGATAAGACCATTAATTAATTTCACCACAGCACCAACATACAGAATAGCGAAGTACATAAACAAACTACTGAAATACCACATAAAATTTGATTACAGTTATTCAGTCAAAAATAACACAGAATTAATCAATAGAATAGAACCAATAATAATACCTCACAACGCAAAATTAGCATCGTTTGATACAACCAACATGTATTCCAACATACCAATAAAAGATACAATAAATATAACAAAAAATATGTTAATAAAAAATGGTTTAAACCCAACAGATACACAAGAAATAATAAACATAATAACCGAAATAACAAAACAAAACTATTTCACACATAACAATGAGTATTATCAACAAACAGAAGGATTACCTATGGGTAGCCCACTATCTGGAACATTAGCCGAAATATATCTCAACGATTTTGAAACAAAATATATACATAATAACTCAAATCCACACAAAGAAAATATCATTTATTGGTATCGCTACGTTGATGATATAATTTTATTATTCAAAGGAACAAATAGACAGCTTAATCTATTACACCAATACATAAACAGCATAGAACCTTCCATTAAATTCACGTTAGAAAATGAAGAAAATAACACAATAAACTTTTTGGATTTATCAATCAAAAATGTAGATTCAAAACACACATTCAAAATATTCCGAAAACCAACCCAAACGGATCAAACAATAAATATCAAATCACATCATTCATACCAACATAAACTAGCTGCCTACAACCACATGATCAATAGATTGAACACTATACCGATGAACGCTGAAAATTATGAAGACGAGCTAAACAATATAAAATACATAGCCAGAAAAAATGGATATAAAAATGAAATGTTTGACACATTAAATAGAAGACATAAAAACAAGAAAAATTTGCGAACCCTAACAACGTTGAAGAATGAAGAAAACTTAGCAGGTAAAAAATACGTAGGCGTAACATACAATAGAACAACATTCAAAATAATGCAAAAAACTTTAAAAAAATATGGATATATTGCGGCTTACAAAAACAAAAATAAAATAGAAAACTACCTAAAAACTAAAAAAGCCCAAAGCTTAGACACAGGTCACACAGCTTACCTGTGACGACTGCAGTAAATTTTACATAGGCCAGACGGGGAGGTCCTTCAAAAAAAGATTTATCGAGCACACCAATGAAATCAACAGAAGCGATCCAAAATCCAGATAAGCCCAACATTTGAAAATAGAAAAACACAAATACACCAATATCAACACAAATTTAACCATATTACATAAAAAAAGAAAAGGACAAAATCTAGATAGATTGGAAGAAATAGAAATATATAAACATAAAAACAATAACAATATTTTAAATGATAAAATCAACACTAAAACTAACAAAATATATGACATAATAATAAAAAACAGCAGTTGAAATAGTATATAAGTAATAGTTTAAGCAAAAATCGTAATAATAATTTAAGAACTGAGGATGACGTAAGTCGAAATCGATATTCTTTAAAATAAAAAAATTAAAATCAAATTGTTACTATAAGGAAGTTTATATTATTATAAATAAATTTAAAAATACATAAACAGTAAAAAGTATATTTTTAAATATTGCATTTTAATTCAAAAGTGACAAAAGCACACAAACAGTGAATAATATGGAAAACCATAATAACACATATAAAATAAGAGATAAAGGCAATTTTTTTAACAAATTTACAGAAATAAACTAAACTAGGGTTGCCAATAATCCAGCAAGTAGCATACTCCTTCATTATAAGATGCACTGTCTTCCTCAATGATTAAAGCCTATGTATAGAGTTATATGGAGGCTCGTTTTTTTTTTCAAGCAAAAAAAGCATGGCATCATCCTGGATTATTTTATAACTAAGGTTGAGTGAACCTTTGACTGAATAAAGTTTATCTGCTAGCACCACCAAGATATCACCTTGATTAGTGATATCTCATTGCTATTGCCAGTAGTATATGATATTTTATATTTACTCATATGTTAATAGCAGTAACAACAACAACAGGTGTACTTGGAGTTGTCATACCTGTAGATCGAAAATTTAAAATAAACGCCAACATGCCTTGCATACGGAATTAACCAAATGCTTTTGTGATTAAGAGCACTGCTTTCTAACGAAGACTCCTCGGGATTACGAGGTTACATAAAAATTATAATCTCAAAGGCGTTCGAAATCGTTATGAAACCTGTGGGGTATGTGGCGTACGTTCGAACTAAAAAATTTTAAAAATAATTTTTAATCTAGTTATTTTTGAAAACGAAAAACAATATAAGTTTTAGTTTTATTATGAGAATAACTTTTCATCTTTTTCCAATAAGTTGGATTTTTATTTAAAACGATACAAAGAATGTCATTAGTTATTGATTTCGTGATAAAGCATATTAACTTTTAGTAAATATATTTGTGCTTTATCAATTAAAGTTGATCTATTTGTTTGTTCTAATTTGCATAATGTGTTCAAAGCTAAGGTACAATCCTAGTTTATCCCCCCAAATAGATTTGCGTTTTTTTTTCAGATAAATATAAAGATTAGGTCCTCTGCATCCTAATTATGAAAAAAAAAATTTGCGGAAATGAGGGGGTCAAAAGTTATAAAGGATCAAACTGTCAATTTTACCTTGGTCCCCCCTTTGGTTTTTTTTAATTTTTTTTTTTTTATTTGTTTTTTTATTTTTATTTATCAAAAGTTATAAAGGATCAAACTTTAAATTTTACCTTGGTCCCCCCTTTGGTTTTTTAGACTTTGAATTCAATTTTTAAATTTATTTTTGACTCAATTCTGCAATCTTGCACAATTTCGATCAGAGATAGCACCGACCCCCCCCCCCTCGCGCGTCGCGCCCCCGCGTCCTCGCGTTTTTCCGCGTTCCCTGCGAAGCGGACGCGCGAGGGTGGGGGCGCGTGGGGTGGGTCGCGTTGGGGGGGGGGGGGGGGGGGGGGGGGTCGGTGCTATCTTTGATCGAAATTGTGCAAGATTGCAGAATTGAGTCAAAAAAAAATTTTAAAAATTGAATTCAAATTCTAAAAAACCAAAGGGGGGACCAAGGTAAAATTGAAAGTTTGATCCTTTATAACTTTTGACCCCCTCATTTCCGTAAATTTTTTTTTTCATAATTAGGATGCAGAGGACCTAATCTTTCTATTTATCTGAAAAAAAACGCAAATCTATTTGGGGGATAAACTAGGATAATGCCAAAGCTAATGTAAAAATTAATGGAATACTATATTCAAATAATTAAATTAAATTAGTGATTCCAATAAATGTATTTGAGAAAAAGTATACATATTTGTCTAATTCGTTTCTTTGTAATGGAAAAGTGGATAAACATTTATGAAAATTACAGCAGTCATTTTGTCAATTAAAAGCACCTAACTATAATGCACTTGCATCTCATAAAATTAATTGGATAATCTTATCTGATATTGCCTGTTTTACTTAAGGCAAGTTTTTTGTCAAATGGATCTATTATAACTAGGACTATCTACAACTGGTTCAACAACGGCTGCCTGGGATTATATAGCTTTATTCTATACAAATACTTTACTGAAGTAAACATTTGAAGCTATACTCAATTAATACTATATAGCGCGAATACCCACAACCTATAAACCTTCCTGTTATATTAAAAAAAATCCTTCCTATTATATTCAACACACAAATATAACCGTGTAAATTCTTTTTCACAAACAAAGTTATTAACAATAAAAACAATTTTTAGCCATAAAATAAATATTTCAACTTTACGATAATTTAAACCTTACTTAAAAGCAAATCTTAAAAATGATAGATCATGGAAAACAAACCTAAAATCCTCGGTACGAACATTAAACATAAAAATTAAAAGAATAAGTCGCGATAGCGATTATTAATCGTACATTTTATGATATTTATCTTGAAAAAGAATTATAAAAAATAAAAAAATATTTTTTTCTAATCTATTTTTATTAATGGACATTTTACGTTTACTTATGATAATTTGAATGAAAAAGAATATCAAACGAACGAGAAGTTGGTAATTTCTGTTGGGCCATCCGTTGTGTTTGTGTATCATGATACTGTATATTAGTAGTCCACTACGAAATACTAAAAAACTAACATTATTTAAAATAAAAAAAAGCCTTCAAATCGATTTACCTGTGCAAATCATTTCGAACGAACACAAAACCTTTTAAAATATCCATTTTCATAGCATCGTTTATTTATTTTGATTCTACAAATTTTTATCTAAATTGTCCAATCCTATTTATTGTCCATTTAGTCATCCATACACAACATATCTATCCTATTTACTATGTTTATTTTAGAAACAGTTTGTTGTTGTGCTGCTATCTATTCCTTAAAGCTTTTACCAAATCTAACAATGAAAATAGAAAATGGTAAACTTAAAATTTAACAAACACAGAAATAAGCAAATAGAAAATTGAAACTTTACAAGACATACTTTTTATTATTTTTAAAGTAAAACAAATTTTTATGTTTTTAAAGGAAAAATAGTATATTTTGCTACAAGAAATGAAAACAATGTTTTTTCGTGATTGAGCATTTGTTCACGAGCCGGTTCAGAGTTGAGTTGAGCAACCTTACGAACGATAAACGTTTTCATCCCGCGTAGGAAATGTTATTTCTACAAAAGTGAATATGTATAACCTGCATAAAAATGGACTTTTCAGATACTATTGTTGAAAAAACAAGTAATTTTATTTGTTGAAAAGTTTTTCGTTTTATCATTTTCTGCGAATTTGTTTGATATTCAATTGAAACTGGACAAAAACTTATGTTTTATGACCGTTTTTTATGTTGTTGTTTTTTTGCTTTCTATAAAACTTAAATATTGGAATATTTTTTGATAAGAAACTATTGAAGTTAGAATAAATGACCAAAACGGTTTTACTATAGTTTGTTTGTGCTGGTTTTAAAATTGTCGAGACTGAATTGCTTTTGGGTAACAGATAAAAAGTTTAAAGTAAAATTGCATGATAATACGTTCAATTTGACTGAAATAACTGAAAAAACAACAACAATTGCATTTAATTTTTCAGTTGCTTCAGTTGTTTCAGTTAAATCGAACGCGGCTAGTATTCTTGATTTTATTCAATAACAAGCACGAAGAACATAATGTGCATGGTACACGAGTGTATGCGCATTTCGTGCACTTTTTTATTTTCACTTTGACATCATTTCTAGTTTATAAAAACAAAAGACGCAAATAAACTATATTATTATAGAGTGTAAATGTATACCTACTCGCAGAGTATCAGACAGGAAGATACATAAGCAACAATGGGAACTTCTTTTATGCCCCATTCATGAACAAAGTCCAGCTGTTGTTCTCTTAGCAGTACATCTAAAAACGTACTACACGTTTTCTCCATAGCTGCAAAAATGCAACAAATCCTGATCACACTGGCTATAACGATGGCTGCTTTCTTCACTGTTACAGTACCTGATCAATGAATTGTATTCACTCAAATTTTTAACAATATCATATAAAAAACAAAGTCTTTAGTTTTTATAGAACCATAAAATGGTATAATTCAATTTATTAAATATTAGAACATCCACTTACATAAAAACAAACCAAGAATAATTAATGTTGGTTAAAAAAATTAATATTTTGTCCACTTGCCCTTATTTTTTTACAATTGCTTTATTCTTTTTGGCATACTTTTAATGCCATTGATTGTTGTTTTCTTAATGTCACCGTCATTTTTCCAAATATATTTTATTTTTTCAATTAAATCAGACTTATTCGTCAATTGTTCTTCACTCAATTTTTTTTTAGAACTGCCCAGACATTTTCAATTGGGTTCATGTCGGGAGAGTTGCCTGGCCACTCGAGAATCTTGATTTTTTTCGGATTTGTTAAATAATAAATAATCGGAGATTGTTTTTGAGCGATGACAGGGTGCTCCATCTTACATAAACACAAAATGCTCCTTTAGACGAAACCAAGATCGAAGCTGGGGTCGTTAACTTGTTTGCATTCCAGTTAGATACTGTTGAGTATTCATTCTATCATCAACAAAATGGATTTCTCCAACCCTTTTGGCAGAAATCATACTCTAAATCATGACTTAAGTTGGATGTTTAATAGTTTAAGTAACACACTGGGGCAAAAACTTTTCATTTGGACGGCGACGTACAAAAATATTTCGCTCATCTGTGATCTGTATCAACGATTCATCAGAGAAGCAAACCTATGAATATTAAATATATTAAAAGAATTTAAAATTCATCAACTACAAACTACAGATTAATATCTTTTTGAGCTTACTTTCATCCAAGCTGACTCAGTATAATGTCTATATCTCTTTGCCCACATCAGACGCTTCTTAGTCATACTCGGAGTCAGTTTTTGTTTTTTTGCTGGACGACGACCTATAAGAATTTGCTTCTTTCAACCGTCTTCTGACAGTCATTTCTGAAACCTGAACTCCGGCAGTTAAAATATTTTGATGAATTACTCGAAGAGGTTTTTGTCGAAGATTTTCAGCACAGTGAACTATTTTCCTATCGTCCCTGGAGGTGGTTTTCCTTTGTGATCCTTTATACTGTGGCTCTAAACTTTCGCAGTTTTTTACTTTTTTACTAATATTTTTTACTAATGATTGGGAGACATTGAATTTTTTTGCAATTTCGCGTTGGCTCATATTAGTTTCTTCTAGTAACACTTTAATTTGCAGTTTGACTGTGACGAAAATTGTTTTTTCGGTACCCATAACAGCGTTTAAATTTTCCGTTAATTGCTTGAAACTTGCACCCTAATTAATTCTTATTATTTGTCATATGTATGGTAAAAGATTATAGACGTACCACAAAATAATAAAACTCAAATATACGTCAATATTTTCACTGATTTATAGACAAAATTGCACAAAATATTAAAATCATTCACTCCGTATTTTTCAATCTTTTTAAATTTACCTTTTTACTATGATCTAAACTGCAAAAGTTTTGACAGTTAATAAGGGGATTCACACATATCATAATCAATTTTAGGATAAACTAACAATTGGTCTCAAAATTGTTTATACGGGTAGGTAATTTACATTTGTTTAAAAATTTTATCGTGAGTACAATTCAATGATCAGGTACTGTATGTCAAAATTTTGCGTTTTCGAAAACACTGCGGTATTCGGCAATTTTAGGTTTTACAATACGAAGTAGGAAAACGTTTCAACGCAAACGCAAAGAACGAGTCGATAAACAACCAAGCATTTTTAATTAAACTTACTACAGTCAAACTGTACCCATTGCGTTCCAATCAAGAAGAATGCTCCTTTCATCGCATGTGGTTGGAAAACGAATCAAAATCAATGTTTTTGAGGGTATTACCTATGTCCCTTTCCGCTGAGATGGATGCAGTAACTACGTGTGCAGCAATCGAAATCTAATTCGTACATTGTTTCATTCTCAGTGATGGGAAAAATCTAAATCGAAAATGGGTTAAGCTATTTGCCTTCAAATACTTAAAGAAAATTTAAATAAGGACGTGTATTTTGCTGACACAATTTACAACGAAGCGGCGATAATGATTCGTTGCATGGTAAGTTCTCAACAGTTTGAAAATGCCCTCGATCTGCTGCTGTTGCTTCGTTTGATATAAAATTGCTCATGAACAAACAAACTTTGAGTGTGATGAAGGGTAATAAGCAAACTGCCAATAACAGGATAGAAGAAACCTTCTTCTTAGACGTATAAAGAGGAACTGGCAAAATGTTTCAAAATTCAAAATTTTGATCCTGAAATGGCATAGATTTAACTCTTGCTTCAGACGAAATTACTGCGATATTGCTACCAGGTGGAAAACTCATTCCAGCTCGCCGATCGACACCAGTAGACAAAATAATAGTCTGAAGTACTCCACTTTGTAGTAATAGCCTGAAGTACTCTACTTTGTAGTGGCAAGGAGAGACGTCAAAAATATCTACAAAAAATATGGGTGTACAGCTGCAAATCGATCGATCAGCTGAAATATCCTCACATCAGTGTTCACGCCAATTTTCAGATGCAGATCCCGTACTCACACACAAAAGCACAAACATTGATTTTTATTACATAAAGATAATACAAATTTTATTCCAATCTTACCAATTTTACCAAGCCTAAGTAATATTACGTAACATGTATAACCAATTTACCGGCAATTTTACCTTGGTTAACATTACCTTTAAACCCGTAGTTGTATAACAAAATAAATGTTTTAATCATAAATGTCAATAGTAAATGTCGATCACATCTACATTGATCAAAAATGACACAAAAATGTTGCTTGAAGTTTACATCTTATTCATAGCTATAGCTATATATTTATGGTAACTAAAGAAAGATTAAGTTACACCAGCTTGTAAATGGTTTAAATTGGAATTTTTTTTCTGTCAATCAATGTCGAAATTTAGGGGGTGGAAGGGCTACATACTACAAATAGCATTTTTTTTACAATAAAACAAAACTATGGATCGCCAAATTCTACAAAAATTGCTTTATTTCTTAAATTAGGTGCTCTTTCAAATGACACCCCTCTAATTTGGGTCGAAAAAAGATTTGTTTCCCTCCTATTACCCTTACCTATCCCCTAAACACACAGGTATATAACTATTTGAGACTTTGCTACAATTTTCGTTCAAAATTTACCAAATTTCCTGTCGTTGTGAATTTTTACGAATTTTTCTGTCAATCAGTGTCGAAACATAGAGGAAACGGTCTGAAAGATGCACTTTTTTGACAATAACTCAAAAAGTGTGCACCGCAAAATTCTAAAAAGAATTTCTTTGTGGTTTAAATCAGGTGCTCTTTTAAATGACTTCCCACTCGTTAGGGCCAAAAAAAGTTATAAGAAAACACCGACACAAACAGAACCACCATCTGATTTCATCTATTTAAAGATAAAATCTGATTAATTTGAAGTTGTAAAGAATAACTAGAAAATTTCTCGATATTATAAGTACCATTAACTCATAAAATCAAATTTACAACCTGTTCAATTTCACATAATATTTAATAACCATAATAATAATTTTAGTTATAAAAATAAAAATGACCGTCATCTGGCTTTTACTTCGTAATAAAATGGAAATTGAATTTTTATTTGTTAGTTTTCTTTTGCTTTTACTTTTTCATCGTTGTCTTCTTATTTAGCTACATCTTCAATTTTATTTTTTAATTTTTGTACACAGATAAACAAGACCGCTAATAAAATTTGGCTTTGGTACTTTTCAACAACCACACTAAGTTTAAACCCCAGAGTGAAAATAACAGAAATCTATTTAATCTGACAGATACATACGGGTTTTTATTAATTCGTAAAACAGATTTTAAAAAAAGAGACACGTACAAGACTGTGGTGGTATGATTAAACAAAAATCCGACTCGGAAATATTATAACTATTCGGAAATTTAAAACGGCATATGATTTAAATTTGAAAGTATTTTTCGAGCATTTCTGTCGAAAAATTTTCGAATCCATTTTGCTTGTCGGAAATTTGTATTTGACGTTTTGTTGTAAATTATATTAAGTTATGTAATTGTTTTTTTATATATTATTTTTACATTTGTTTAATAAGCATTTTACAATGGAAAAGCTATCCATAATCATAAAAAAAACGAAATTCTATGACTGTGTTCCAATCCATGCTATTCAGTACCAAAATTCTGAATGGTACTAAAACTGTCAAATTGGCAATTTCATCGTTCCAATTCAAATATATTCTAATTTGACAGTTAAAACCAGACTCTACAATGAAAGTTAACGTTTTATTGGGAAGAGATTTTTTAATTAAATCAAATGAAGATTTTTTAATTAAATCATTAAATAATAAAGAAATCAAGTTGCAAGAAAGTGATACTTTTGAGCAAGATATTTTAAGTATATTTTTGGAAGATCATTTAAATCAAAACGAAGCAAGTTTACAAAATTGTCAATTAAATACATATTAATGAAAATATTAGTCATAATGTGAAAATAGAATTGTACGAATTATTTAATGAAAAGTATGCGCAGGAACAAAAACCTGATAAACCAGCATTAGATTACAAAATGGAGATTGTATTAGAAAACGAACAATATTTTCCTACAAATCCAAGACGAATATCTTTTGTAGAAAAGGAGCATCTTAAACAAATTTTGGATGACTTGCTCGATCAAGATATTATTCAAATTAGTGATTTGTTCACCCCATATTGTTCAGCGATAGTATTGGTAAAAAGGAAAAAGAAAAATCAGTATCGTTTATGTATTGACTATCGTGTTTTAAATAAATTGACTGTTAGGGAAAATTTTCCTTTACCAGTGATAGAGGACCTAATTATTCAGTCATCAAATAAAAAATACTTTAGCTGTTTCGATCTTAAAAATGGTTCCTATCATATTCGAGTCGCTAATAAATCTATTAAATATACTAGTTTTGTGACACCATTAGGACAATACGAATATTTAAAATGCCGTTTGGGCTTAAATACGGACCATGTATCTTTCAAAAGTTTGAAACAAGGGTTTTTCACGATTTAATAGAAGAGAAAAAATAGTTATTTAGGATATAGACGATTTGCTGATCGCGACATTCACAATTAAGGAATATCTAGATATTTTGTCAAAAGTATTTGAATTGTTATCTGTAAATTTATTAGAGTTACAATTAGATAAATGCATATGGGTAATTCTTTTACAAACCGAACGGATTTCGATGAAAATTCATTGAGACCTCTTCGATTTGGCTGAAAATTTTTGTAGGTGTTTTTTATCGATAAAAAAGATATACGTGTTCGAGGATTTTTTTTTTTTTTTTTGGAAAATAGAGCTGTTCTAAATTTCGTGAATTTTGTGATTTTTGGCTTGAAGACTTATTTTCAAAAATTTGTAGTTCCGAATCTATAAGAGCTACAATATTTTCACTGAGCACTTTTTTGTAGCTGAAGAATTGAACTTTGAGGAAAAAGTATTTTTTATAAAAAATATTAACAAATTCATATTATTATAAACAATTTAATTGTTTAAATCGATTTTTAACAATTGCCCCCAAAACGAATCTAGTTCTTAGTATTTTCATTGTATTTTCCGTCAAATTTTACGTCAAAAACATGTTTTTAAAATATGGTACCTTTTCAATTATTCTTAAAATATTAATTTATGTAGCGCGTAACGACCCAAAAAACGGTTTTTTGCTAATAAAATCAAATCTGTAACTTGTTTTCGTTTTTTTTCTTTTCGTTTTTTTTTAAATATCGGTTAAAGTTAAAGTTTAAAGTAATAGAATTCATTATTTATTACTCTCTACTTCGTTTCGTGTGTCATGCTCCAATTTCTATCCAGCATGACGTCGCCTAGATTCTTTTGTCATAAAGACCATTTCTTTTCATTTAAATAAATCATAAGCTCTTATCATAAAACAATCCTAAAATTTCCATCCCATTCAACAAATTCGATCCCATAAACTATTTTTGCGAGCGAGTCTTCAGAGAATAAATGATCCCGTTCGAACACCACGAGAACTATTTAATTGGGCGACAGAATCATTGCCAAACATTGCTTGTCACTATTCTACAAATGATGAGTACGAAGAAGAAAAAAAATTATTATCAGAACGATTTACAAAAGCGAAATCGATAAAGGGAACTCAAAAATATCATTGCATGATTCCAATATCTTTTCAAGAATTAGAAGCTAAGATATTTTCTAAGCATGAAAAAAAGATTTTGTGAAAATTTTCAATTAAAAAATATTATTATTAATCTGTCAAGAAGAGTATTCATTTTTGATTTTACTATACAAATGTGGTTATTCCAATAAAGTACATATAAGTAATATTAAGAATTATTACTTTATTTTTCATTACTTGATTTTTTTTATTTACTAAGATATTTTTTATCATCTATTATTATTTGTCAAAGTTTATCATGGCAGTGGTGGCTAATACAACAGACAGGTTGAAATTACGTGGTGCACTGGATGGATTTTTTTTCCAAACGCTTGATAATAATTTTTTGTTTCAATCAAGATTTATTTTCTAACATGTCAGGAGATTCGGTTTGAAAACGAATAACCCATAAATTTTTTTTATGCAAATTTTCAATAAATAATTGTTACAAAGTGATTTGTAACATTTTTTGCAATTTAATTTAAAATTTTGAGGTTATGTCAAAAACTAGTTTAGACAAAAGCTGTAGACCTTTTAATTATCTACAACTTTCACATTTAACTTTTTTTGATACAAGTTACAGATTTGATTTTATTAGCAAAAAACCGTTTGTTGGGTCGTTACGCGCTACATAAATTAATATTTTAAGAATAATTGAAAAGGTACCATATTTTAAAAACATGTTTTTGACGTAAAATTTGACGGAAAATACAATGAAAATACTAAGAACTAGATTCGTTTTGGGGGCAATTGTTAAAAATCGATTTAAACAATTAAATTGTTTATAATAATATGAATTTGTTAATATTTTTTATAAAAAATATTTTTTCCTCAAATTTCAATGCTTCAGCTACAAAAAAGTGCTCAGTAAAAATTTTGAAGCTCTTATAGATTCGGAACTACGAATTTTTGAAAATAAGTCTTCAAGCCAAAAATCACAAAATTCACGAAATTTAGAACAGCTCTATTTTCCAAAAAAAAAAATCCTCGAACACGTATATCTTTTTTATCGATAAAAAACACCTACAAAAATTTTCAGTCAAATCAAAAATGGGTCATTCAGAAAGTTGTTCGGTTTATAAAAGAATTACCCATATTCCTTAAAGAGGAAATCGATTATTTAGGGTAAACTGTAGGTGCTTATGGTATTAAACCGAATGATGTTAATAAATATTAAAGCAAGCAGTGAATATTCTCAACACTTAAGTATAAAAGAAGTTCAGAGATTCTTGGGATTTGGGAATGTGTTCATACTTTTGGAAATTTATTTATAATTTTTGATTCATAGCACAATCCATTGATCTTTAATTGGATCCATTGATAATTAATAAAATAAATAATTTCAATTATTTTTTTTTCAAAATTCTGAAAATATTGTTAAAATTCAGTTCATATCAAAATTTAGAGGTTAATTTAGCAGGTTAAGTTAATAATTCTTCATAAGTTTATATTTTAAGGGACGAAATTAGATCAAAACATATTTTGAGGATATGTCTTCTATAGGTTCAGAGTAAGCAAGAAATAGAACACGCTTTTTTTAACGAACCTGCGATCGCTTTGATTACACCTGATTTCATCTTATATATACACAAAAGTTTTCTAAATTGTATGAATAAATTATTACAAAATCAAATGATGCAAACAAAATCAAAACTTGAAACTCTTCAAAATTCCAAAAATATTCTAAAAATTATAACTAATTTAAATCAAAAATACAAACTTTTTCAAAATTCTGAAAATATTCCAAAAATTAATCCAAAATCAAAGAATTGAAATTTCGAAATTCCAATAATATTGCAAAAATTATAACATATTCAAAAATTCAAACTTATTTTCTAACTGTTTCTGTTATTCAGAAGTCATGGAATCTGGAATCACGCAAAAACTTACTTAAAAATTACTCCATAAAAATTACAATTTTTGTTTAAAAACGACATCAAATCTACAAAAATTTGATAGTTTCAAACTGCTCCTATAATTTGAGAGGAGTTGAAACTGGATAGAATGATATTCCATGTCCAATTTAAGTTCAATTACATATCATATCATACAAATAATTAATTTTATTTTTTTCAAAAGAATTTTGAAAAATAAATGAAAATCATTCTTTTGCGACACTTGACGGTATCTTTTGACACACTTCTAATACAATAATCAAGATCCTGGTCTCACATATGACATACCAATACCGACCATCATCATAACGTTGAATCTGAAGAATGAACGTGTTTTAGCAAAACTATGCAAATTTTCTTGTTTTCACACTCTTAACGATTTTTTTGACACACTTTTCATATCAAATTTATTGTTCAATTACATTTCATGAAATAATTACTTTTATGTTTTATATTTTTCTAGTCGAAAAAAATTGAGAAACAAAATATATGAAAAGCCTTCTTTTGACACACTCAACGGTATTTTTTGACAAACAAATAATACAATTTAATCTAGTTTTTGGTCTTAAATATAGATGCCGGCCATCAAAATGCCTCCACATTCAATGTTACTACTCATTATCACTTAAAATGAACTTTTATTTAGGTAAAAATATATTCACATTTTAGTGTTTTGACACACTTCATATTTTTTTACACACTTCCGGTACAGCTATCGAACATATCGTCCTTGCGGCTCTTTTCATTAAGTTAACCTATTTTTAAAAAAATTGTTGAAATCGCTTTAGCGATTTTCTAGATTTCGTCGGCTGTATTTCTGTAACGGCCGGCAGACAAACGGACATATTTTTTTAATTCAAAATAAGATTTTCACTTTGGCTCGAGATTGTAATACTTAGGTTATTCAGTGAAATATAGTGAAAAGTCAAATACTCGTAATTAAACTTATTAAGGAGGTGGAAATGAGACTGAGTAAAAACAACGTTTAAAACCCGGTCAAGGAGATGCAATTTGAAAGAGCACTTAATTTTCGAAACATGGCAATATTTTAGAATTTTAAGGTGCACAGTTTTGGTCTAAGTTGGTCCGCCTCCCGATTGAGTTTCGAGCTTAATTGACAGAAAAATTTGAAAAAGTTCACAGAGAAAGGAGGTTTGATAAACTTTGAACAAACCCTATGTCAAAGTATCACATAGTTTTATTTCTGTATTTTGATGAGGTGAGATTGAGGAAAAGTGCTGAAAGTATCATATGAAAGAGCACTTAATTTTTGAAACATTGCAATTTTTTTTTAGTATTTTGTAGTGCACAATTTTTAATTATTGTCAATTATTATTGAATTGTTTTTAGAATTGATAATGTATACTTTCCAATTTAAACGATTTACAAACTTTTGACATTTACGAGAAAACTTAATTTTTTATGTGGCTATGATTGCCAAAAACTACAACAGAACTTTATACACAGAGAGAAAAATCCACCTAAAATGGCTTAAAATCAAGAAGATTTCTTTATGGTTTTCATCCAAAAAGACTATCTTTTTAAAATAATAGGAATAATCTTCTCATAATTTATGTTTAAATACAATATGAAATCCTCATAATTCAAATAGAAATCTTATAAATATAAATGGTCTAGTTAGCAGTTAACTTATTATTTTTAATGGTTTTCGTTTTATCCATAGGTAAAAGGTTATCTCCTTATTTCCTTGCGATATCTGTTTAAATAAAGCCTACTTGATTTTTAAGCCAAAATCTTTTGATTTTCAATATTATTCTTTTTGCATTGACCATCACGAATTAAAAGATTTTCTTCTTGATTCTATGAACGAGCTTGGTTTCCACCTATTGTTTTTAGCAATAAAAAACATTTTATTTTGTATACAAATATACAATCCATTTATTAACGAGGTGACTAATGCAGAATGCAATTGATAAAAAGTAGCGAAGCTATGTCCAATCCAAAAGATATGTCCGAAGATATGTCCGAAGATATGCTACAATCCAAAAGAACTACAAAATCGCTACAGTTTAATGTGTGGTAAATATTGCTGTATCTACCTCCGGCATAGATTTAGTTGAAAATCAATGAAAAATTTTTTAAACGGATTTGAAACCGATATGTCTGACTACAACGATCGTATCGTGAATTTTGTCTATAAAAAGTACTTTAACAAAACGGCAAAGAAAAAAAGGTGAACGAACCAAATAAAAACTCGTTAAGGTTGAAAACATGATCAAACTTGTTCAATGTAGGTAAAAGTGTGTTATTAAATTTTCTTAAAATCAACTAATAACAAACTTTTATTTTCAGACTTTCAATATCACTGGAGTTAAAAAAAAAATAAAAAAAAAAAAAAATAAAAAAAAATAATAAAAATAGATATAAAAAATAAAAAAAAAACAAACAAAACAAAAAAAAATTTAATAATTTGTTTAAGTATTGTGAAAAGATGATAATTTTCCCATTGAAAGTCTATGGGAACCGTTTTTCGGTGGTTATTCCTCCGTGGTATGTCTAATTTTCAATATTTTTTTTTGTAAACCATCTATGGCTAGATGTCGTCTTACATGCAAAATTTCATTTTGATATCTTTAATAGTTTGGGAGGAGTATGTCCTCAAACGAAAATCCGAATCGGGGAAGAGTGGAGACAATTAAAAAAAATCGTGTGTATAAAATTATTCAATTACAAACTTAAAATTATTCAATTATTCATATACAAATAAAATTATATATTCATTTTTTTATCATATTAATAACATTTATAGCAACAAATAGAATTTATAGTATTTAATAGTATTTATAAATATTTTTACAGATTGAATATACCAAAAAAGAGTATTAGAATTAATGAGCTTATAATTTTAGCAAGCATAAAATAACATTAATTATCACCAATATTTTTTTAGTCGAACAACTTTTAGACCATTATTTAAATTATAGAAATGAATTGGAGGTCCAGAAATGATAGAAAGTTTAAGAAGTTTACATTGTTTGATTGATTTCCTACTGTATAAGCCTGAAAATGTTCCGAAAATTCCAAAACTTCCCATTTTTGCAAACTACAAAACATAACAAATCCTGAATTAAAATATCTAATATTTCGTAAATCAATTCTGAATCAGAATTGGTGACATTTACGATATGGCCAATTTTAAAATTTGCTCCACGAAAAATAACTGAATTTACTCTTTTCTTTGGTTTTTCAATATCTTTAAGTAAATTCATCTCTGGATAATAATATTGATCATCTAAGTTTATATCTTCTGGAATATCATTGACAATGTATTCTCTTTGGAAAAATGATTCTGATAAAAGTAAACAAGAAAACCGCAAAGAATATTTTATCGCTAACGTTAGAGGAATCGTGCAGTAATATTCCGAGCAAATAATAATAATTAATAAATAAATAATTTATAAATAATTTATGAGTTTGATGAAAAGCTTCGAATCTAAAACACCATAAATATTTGAGTGGGCCGAGATATTTTATAATCCGTACATAATGTACTAAATTCTGAAACTTTGGTTTCAAATTATCATTAAATAGAATTTGATACAATTTATTATGGTCTTTTTTAAGAAAATCTAAATAAATTAAATCTGTTTCTTCGAATGTTGGTAAAAGTAATTTATCTATTAATTTAACTAAGATTATTAAAAACCTATATACACTTTATCATTGGGATCAACAAGATCATTAGAGGCACCTATTATTAGAGGCAGGAAATGAATAAATGTTTTCATTTCTTTAGCACTCATTTTAAACGAAGCTTATTCTATGTGTGCTTTCTCTATTGAACAGCTAACACTTCCTGATTCTGTGTCACCGTAAGCAAACATTTGCTTTCTGTAGTTCAATGTTTCTAAAGTGAATTTTCGTTTATCATAAATCATATAATATAATATTTTGGACAAATCATATTTACAAATGCCTTGGCAAATATCATGCTTTATATCGCAAGCAATGTTATCAGTTACATGAAAATGTTTAAGTTCATTAAATATTGAGTTTTCTTTTAAACCAGTTTTTTTTTAAATCATTAAGTAATATATCGTCTCGATAATTTTGTTTATTTCTTATAAAATTAGGATATTCAATGCAGTCAATATGTGTTTGAGATTTGTTTCTTTTATATATTCTACAAAAATAATTTGCGACAAACGATTTACTATACCCTAAAACTGAATTAAGTCCTAAATTGTCACCAAGGATTTGGCACAATTTAAAACGAATATGAAAATGTTTATCGTCGGTATAAATTTCTAAACCATCATCTTCTAACTTCTTTAAAACGTTTAATAGCGGGCCTAATGATATTCTATTGCCAAGTTCACTGAAATCATGGGACTTTATAAATCCTGCTACGAATATGTTGTTTAATTTACTAAGTTGGAAATTAGGGATAACTGAAATGTTATAATATATACCACACACTTTGTGATTGCCTGACTTTGATCCAAAAGGATCATTAATTTCAAAATCGTCCATATACAGGAGAAATGGAATCGTTATCATGTTACTGGATAAGCTCAGATTTTTCCAAAACATGCCGTTGATAACATTTGTTAAGTTTTTGTGTTTTGACATAATATCCATGTTTTCCAATGTACATTTTAAAATACCCGGTGTTTCAAAATATTTTTTTATTTGAAAATGTATGTCCGTTAAGCAAATCTCTATTTTATTAGCTGCTAAAGTTGGCAAATTATTAACAAGAACTTCTGACAAGTTATTACTTAACGTAAAACATTTTGGTGCTTTATAAATTTCAATGTTTTCTAAATGCTTAAGAAACTTATACTCTGAAGAAATGTCAGCAAAAGGAGTAGATAAACATTTTAACACAGTTTGAAATGAGGGCTCATTTCTTAAGTCCTCAGGTAAAAGTTTATAAACTAAAGCTTCGATTGGTTTTGTTATATATGTTGTTACAAGATCTTGAATTTCAGTTATAACTTTACGCGGAATGTGTTCATGCAATTTTAATGTAAATAAAAATACTGATTTATTAATATTGGCAATATCTTCAGAATCAATATTGGGTGTTATTTTTAAACTAGAATTATAAGTCATAACAGACTGTGTTGGTCTACTACTTAAATTTTCATTATCATTATTTTTTTTTAGCAAAATTGGTGTATCTATATTAGGGTGTCCCAGAAAAATTAAAATCGTTTTTTTTAACGCATACCCTTTCATTTTTTTTCTTTTATATCAAAACAACTGTAAATAAAATTTCATGCAATTTAAATAACAGTAACCCGTGCCGACTTGCACCTAAACATTTCAATACTTGATTGTGTACTATAGCGCGCATACCTGTTTTAATGTGCATATTATAATTTCTAAATGTCTTGTCGGTTATACGAATTTTTCTTGAAAAATAAATATGTCTGTCGAACTACGTAGTTCTAAACAAAAAATATACCTAAAAGGTAACCCAAAACTTCCTTTAAATGGACAAGCTCTCGTATAGTATTGCATTGTATTGTATTGTATAATATATGGTTTTTTAATATAATACATTTCATACGAAAACAAAGAACAATTGTTGTGCCAAAACTGAATAATTCTATAGACACGTTTGTAATGTTATTTTAGATTGAAAACTCAAGACAAAGTGCAAATTCTCTGCTGTGATACTATAGCTGCTTCGAAAACACATCGTATGTGTGCGCGTTGAAAAAAATCAATATAGAAAAACTTATTTTCGCTTGCAACCATCACATGTACGAGTTGGTGTAAAAAAGTCTTTTTGAAGTGAAAATAAAACAAGTGCCTATAATAAGCCCGGACATTCCACTTTTTCAAAAAATTAGAGATCATTGGCAAAAAGTTGATCTCCATAAAATAGAATGCTATAGAGAAAAGGTAGAATGGTGCCTGTTTCCAAAATTGATAAATTGAAAGTAGATTAAATAATAACAGAAATAATAATTAAAAAGGAGATATCAATGCTTAAAGCATTTCAGCTGTATCGTTCAGATACAGCTGGAAGAGCGGTCTAATTAATGCAGGACTTTCATTGTTTAATTACAATTAAGGCAATATTTGTTATGTTGCGTACAAAAGCGCAAGATGTTATGTCCGGACTGTAAACAGCAAACTTTGAAAAGAAAATATACTTAGTAATAGTTGTTGTAATGAACAACAAAAAAATAGGATCAAACGCTCCCGGCATGATAACTCCATCAAGATGGAGGGGCGTTTGGTAAATCAGATAGTGGCTGGATGACGGGAGAGACGTTTTATGAATACATAACTAATGTTTTCAATCTTTGGTTAAATTCAAAAAGTAGGGTCTGCGTCGGACCAGACGGTGGAAGTTATACTTCTTTGGCCGTTCGCTCGCACACACGCACACAGACAGACAGATAGGATACATTAAAAAAAATAACTAAAAAAAACCAAAATATTATTCAAAAAAAATACAAAAAATAAAAAAAAAATATTATTCAACAAAAAAAATATTATTCAAAAAAAAAATATAATACAAAAAAAAAAATATCCTTAAAAAAAAAGCAAAAAAAAAACATATTATTCAAAAAATAAATAAAAAAAAAATATTATTCAAAAAAAAAATTATTATTCAAAAAGTATAAGAACGTATAATCGTCGATTTTTCTTAGTTTTCTTAGTCAAAAAAATAAAAAAAAAATATTATCCAAAAAGAAAAAAAAAATATTATGCAAAAAAAATATTATTCAAAAAACTAATAATTATTAATTACTAGAAGGTACCCGCACGGCGATGCCCGTGCTTCCCAGATAAAGTGGTTGAAAACTGTTTTTTTTGAGTAAATTCTCCTATAGTTTTTTTTAATGTCATTTAATTTAACTTATTTTATTAGTAATATGTATATAAAAAGTTTGAAAAAAATGTAATAGTATCATTTTACAGTCAGTAAAAGCCATTAAGTAAATGTCTCTAAAGCTATAGATAAATTTACATATTAAATGTATGTTAAAATTAAGGCACATTTGACAGACAAATAATAATTAAATAATTTTTATAAATGTAGATGGCAAAAGATTAAGGTTAGAAAAAAGTTAAAATTTTATTCCAAAGATTTAATTCAAATAATTCAATGTGTCACGAACAATTAGGTGAGCGTAAATATATTTGTTTATTGGATGTCACAATTTTCAATTACTTACTCCGAAACTACCGTACTCGTCATAAAAAATAGGTACGGTACACTGGCTCATTGCTATTGCTTTAGCGTCCTATTTCATGTAGACTTATAATCATTTATCAATCCAGAAATTTTGCTGTTCTGAAGAGGGTCATATTGCAATTTGCAAATATATTTTATCGATTGTCTGCAATACTCTACTACATTGATGCATACGCCGGCCGGTTAAAGAATACCACCATTTTAGTGAATATTTTCGTTTAATGGGTTTTATCGCTTTATGGTCATCGTCTTATTTCGACATTCCTTCCCACAACTTAAAACAAAAATTGGAAAAAATAATAATAAGACCAATTTCATTTGTAAATTCAGACTTATATATTATTATTAAAACAGTCAAGTCACACCATTTGTTAACATATTTGCATATATTTTATAGATCCCTTGCAATAACAATAATAGTAATAGTAATAGTAATTTGAAAGTAATGGAGAAGCATATTTCACTCAATAAGTAAAACACTTTAAACCTGTAGCTTTGATATTGTTCATAATCTTTTTCTTCGGTACTAAGGTTCCAATGAAAATTCTTGGTTAATCAATGTTTCTAAGAAGAGGAAAAGAAACGTCAATTTCCAATTTTTGGAACATGTGAGGGCAGTTTTGCTAATGCAAACAGGTTTGTTTAATCATATATAAGCAATGCTTATATGTATCGTATTGGTGCTAATGCATAGAAATATGTACATATTTTATATAATTGCAAACCATAAGAACATATTTGTTGTAAATTAGAAATATGTATTTGTTAAAAAATAATTTAACATAATTTTCATATAAATGTACATATTTGTTTGTCACATTATACATTAACTATTTATTTTAAAGATAATTCCGAAAAGTGAAAAAAAAATTGATCAAAAATAACTAAGCGAATAATGTTTTATTATTATAAAATATGATTGATTTAGTAATTTCGTCTTTATTACCCTACAGCATAAGGTTGATTTACTAATTTCGTCTTTATTACCATACAGCATAAAGGTTAAAATATAACTTAAACAAGCGTGACGCGGTTTCTCGATTAACACCCCATCAAAATATTTACAACGAGCGCATAGAAGTATAACTTCAAAAATAATAATAAAATATGGAGGGACTGAAATCTCAAGCTCTGAGATATCAATACTTCGGTCTGGGTTAAGGATTTTGATATAGTTTTCGGCAAAAAACTTTTATGAGGACATTGCTTTTAGTTTTGGGCAGCGATGTATATCAAACATAAAACTCTTTGTTAATGTTGTTTTATTTCTGTTTAGGAATTTATCACAAAACTAACACGAAATATTAATAAGTGCCGGAAAATTATAACATATCATAAATTAATATAACTTAGTAAAAAGATGAAACACCCAGCAAACTACTCAAAAACCTCTCCATTTAGCGTTTCAAGAAAATATTACAAAACCAAATATTCATGGTTCTTTCAAAATTCAAAAAATATTCTATAAATTAAAATACAATAAAAATTTAAACTTTTTTTAAAGTTCTAAAAACATTCCAAAAATTATTACAAAATCAAAGGTTGAAACTTTTTTCAAAAATTCAAAAATTTTTTAAATATTCCAAAAATTATAACAAAATCAAAAATTTCCATATCCAATTTCATGTTCGATAACATTTCATGTCAAACATATAATTAATTTCATATTGTTCCAAAATATTAAGTAAAATGAAAATCATTCTTTTGACACACTTGACAACATTTTTTTGACAAACTTATAATACAATAATCTAGATTTTGGTTTCACATACCAATACCGACCATCAAAATTTCTCCACATTCAGTGTTCCTATTCGTAATCACTTAAAATGAACGTTTTTAAGCAAAAAATAGTCAAATTTCCTTGTTTTGACACACTTGACGATTTTTTTTGACACACTTCCCGTACAGTTATCGAACACATCGTTTTGCTGCACTTAAATTTATAAATTGTTGGAGTACCATGAAATATGATCGATTAATAATTTGGATGTTAAAAAGTTTGATTCACACATAAAACAAATTAATTTGGACATATCTTTGGAAAAATTAGTTTTAATTTTTTAATTTATTAATGAGATTAGAAACTTCTGAAAATTTTTCAGACTTTAAATCAAAAAAATACTGCTCCATAAAATTCCAAGTTTTCTATATCCCTATATTTCTATATCCTATATCGATATATCGGGGGTTTTGCTACATAGCATCTTATTTAATACACTAAAATAAATTTTTAATTTACTATGCCAATTTATTTTTAAAAGCATTATAATCACCTACAAATTCATACCCAACAATTTGATTGCACTTTTTTTTATGATTGACGTTAAATTGTAGCACGCCATCTTAACATCATAAGAACAATAACATGCACTCCTGATATTAAAACTATAAGTTATGTATTACATAAAAGTAGAAAATTTTTAGCCTGATATAATTTTCAGTAATTGATATTTGGACTGATATTGTATTCTTGTAATTATCCTTTTGGGGAATGTTCTTTTAATAAGACTCAAAATTTGCTTTTTAGTAATTACCAATTTAAATATTTTAATTAATTATTATTACAGCAGTACTCGTGAGGCAATATTCTTTTAAAAAGATAACCAGTACCCTATTTCACCAAACTTACAAATTAATTTCAAGCAAATTTTCACAAATTTTGTAAAAATTTGCATGAAATTACAAATTTGTAAGTTTGGTGAAATAGGGTACAGATATCGAATTTTCAACCTCTCGAATCATAACTTTATAAAGTCCATGTTTTATATTCACAACTTTCCATATACACAATTAATGTCATTTACAGTTCTTTAAATTCAATTTAGCAAAAAATACATTTTTCAACATTCAATGAAATTTAATTCTAAACGAGAAGAATGTTACAATGAAATAATAATGATAGTAGCATATTTATAAATTTTATAGAAATAATTTTAGTTTGAAGTATAAATTGTGGGCAATAATCAACAATAACAAATATAGCTATCTAGAACATGAAGGATATTAAAGTAATGATGTAACAAAACACAACAAAAGTATGTATAATGTTGTATTTTTGCTGTATTGTATGAAAATAAATTAAATTGCATTGATTAAAAGTACAAATATGGATAATTGGATATAATTTTTAATCTTACTTTATTTTTGTGTGAAAAGGAATTTAAATGAGTTAATTATTTTGTATTTACGATTATGTTAAACTGTTAATCCGTTGAAAGAGTTTCCGAAGCCATTGTATCTAATCTATAATTTATTATAGTAATTAACACTAAACATGGCACACTTTGAATAAAAAAAGCATGATCAACAAACTGAAAAAACTCTCATTAAGCTATAGTAGAATTTTTTTGCCAGCGAATTTCTGACAGCTAGGACGCAGCAAGAGATATAAGATGAGACAAAAAGTAAAACAGAGATGTATTATTTATTTTGGGATAAATTTGTTTTCAAAACAAATATATTAGTTAAATTTCTACTTCTAATTCGTACCATTTGTTTGTTGTGTTATTTGTTTCCATAGGCGTCGTTATTTTTATTATAATTATTTTTAATTATCAAAATTTTGTTACATTGCCTACAAAATCATTAATATTTTTACTAGTTTATGGTTTTCTATTATAATTGGTTGAATTTCAATAGTAATATATTAATTTTTATGAGTTTTTTTTTGTCCATTTCGATGGGACCGCAATAGTTTTTTTTAATATTTTAATCGAGACACTGAATGTGCAAACAATATGCGCATGTGCATGCGCATGTGCAAACAATATGCGCATAACAAACAAATTTTGTGTTCGCTGGCAAAAAAATTCTACTATACGTATAACCGTGTTCCTTGATCCTCCGATATTTTCAAAAGAATTTTTTTTAATGCGATTTCAACATTCCAACTTCTGCAAATTTCACATATCCGCTGCATTCCGTTGTTAAAAATCATATCGAGTATGTATTTTGTGACAATGGTGTTTGAGTCTTGTTATATATAGAGAAATGTCAAATTTATTTTAATTGTAAACAAAAATGAGCTAAAAAATACAGATATACATTTACATTTAGAAGTACATTTAAAGTTTACCGATAAAAATAAATAAGTTAATATAGAAGTTTTTGTAAGTGTTGGATTTCAAGCCACTAAGGATATTGGTTGAAATTTCTTAATTTAAACGCAAGTTTTTCTCAATAAATGTTTTAGGTTTTAAGACAAAAAAATTTATATGCTTAATATCGAACCCCACTCATTAGTAACACTGATTCGAATCCTTTTGTATAAGCCACGTGGTATTATGCTACTGTGACTAGACATTTACGAAATGTTATTTTGCTGCAGGATGTTTTGTAGGGTTCTGAGTTGGTCTAAAATGAAGTTTTAGCGACCAAATCTTTATCGACAAAGCTCGAGCCTTCCTTAAGGTATCACATTGTGACATAGTTGGTCTTTGAAAAAAAAAAATATAAACGGTAATCACGGATTTATTCTAAATAGGTCCATGTCCATGGAAATCTCTTATAACCATTCTTTTAAAAATTAATATTGAATAAAAAATTAATTTAAGAAAAAAAACTCAAACATAAATTATATCGTCGCTTTAATAATGAAATAACGTATGCCATATATACGTTGTTTTTATATAATGGGTGCGCTGCATTCCCCATAAGGATGTCTATAAAGTGGCATTTTAACATTTTCCAATTTTTTAATAACTGGGGGTGAAAATTAATATATTGTTAATTAACGTACATGCAAATTTGAATTTGGTTAAATATTGAAACAGCGTAAATGCATGTACGATATTTCAATTCCTACAGAATAATAACTTAAGTAAAATCAATGTCGTATACTTTACATACATACGATCGCCACACGAAATGGTAAATCTAAAATATTGTATAAGCATCATTCATTACTACATGATATGCCGGTTCATATAAATAAAAAATTGTAGGAATATTATGTGTTATTTCAATAATAATTAGTTTTAGGCTTAATCGTCCTTCCATGCAAAATGAAATAACGTGTATGAAATATGAAATAACGTATAAGGTACCTGATTGACTTTTCACCTTTTTTTAGGTAGAAAAGCCAGCAGGTACCAATGTGAAATTTTAATATGCTGTGGGGAAATTAGTCAAGATTAATTGGTAGAAATTTTTTTTCCAATATCTTTATTCATTCAATTGTGCTGCCGAGCTTACGAAAATCAGAAAATCGAAAAATCTTTAAACCCAATTATCTCGAAACTACACTTTTGCGAATACGTTGTTTCATTATTAAAGCGACGATATCAAATCACTTAAAAACAAAACTTAGAGGATATAATAATATAACATCCATAGAACATCCATTTCTCTCTTTAATCTTTCTGCATAATATAAACACTTCCCACTCGCGAAGCAATTAGCAATTCCTTATTGCAATTATTAACATCTTTGTTGCCATAAAATCTCAATATATTATTAATTATTATCTTCCTTAGTACACATAGGCTTCTATTAATTCACTCAATTCAAAATTGATTTGAAAATTATCATCATCATGAAATTACCAAAATTCTTCTTATAAATTTTATCACCGGAGAAACGATATAATCTTTTTGATAACATATAATATTGGATAAAAATTTATTGCAAGTTCTATTTAAAGATATACTTTTAACATAATGTCAATCTCTTGTTACTTAACGCAAATAACTTATTGAATAAGTTTAATAGAAAATTAAAGAAAACAAAATTTTTTATAATTTAATATTACTCTATATATATTTCAGCTTGTTAGGCCATCTTCTGGAGTAATGATTACTCCAGGAGATGGCCTAACAAGCTGAAATATATATAAAGTAACAGTAAAATTATAAAAAATTTTGTTTTCT
This sequence comes from Diogma glabrata, assembly GCA_963693315.1. Taxonomy (NCBI): domain Eukaryota; kingdom Metazoa; phylum Arthropoda; class Insecta; order Diptera; family Cylindrotomidae; genus Diogma; species Diogma glabrata. The sequence goes on along the minus strand of OY856187.1, from coordinate 245,892,564 downwards.
TTAATTTTCTATTAAACTTATTCAATAAGTTATTACGCCAAGTGCCAACGGCAAACAGTGTTAATTATAGATATACTTTTATTCAATTTAATTGCAAAAAAACAGTACACTTTTATTGCTTGATTTTAATTTACATATTAAGCTTCTGTTGATTTAAAATCACACAATCATCTCGATCACCACAATTGATCGAGTATGAATAGTAAGATTCTCTACACTGAAAAAATCATATTCTATTTCCAATCGAAATACAGTTGTCTCAACCTTACCGTGAGAATGATGTAGTTAAGATAAATATGTACACGTAATATTTATGTGAAAATAAATATTAGTTCAATTAATCTCAAAAACTTAAATTGAAAAATTCATGATATAAGGTCAAAGAAATATGTTTTCATGGAAATAGTTATTAACTTTATTCAACTACTGTTATATTGGATATAACACTTTCTATTTTAAATAAACGGCATGCCATTATCAGGAAAATATTTTCATGTAGTTGTTCCAATCACGGTGATATTGTTTGCAAATGTGTTTTCTTTGTTTGAATTGAATAATAAACTGCTGACTTCGAGATGAGGTTGTCATTACCTCAATTTATTTTTCAGTGCAGTTTTTGTTTCTTTTCCTATTATCTCTTGCATCGTTAATAAATTCAAAACTTCCCCATATCTCCTAATAAAATGCCAGTCAACCACTTCCATATATCATCTCACCAAACAACTTTTCTACAACTACATAAATTTGAACACTGTATTAAATCTCATATAATACTATGAATAAGCTTTACAAACAAAAATGTTCACAATTTATGTAGACAAAAACACATGTATTATTAATTGACACTATGATGCACCAAAACAATTAACTGAGAATCTGTTAAAATATTATTGACTAACTTGTAGTACACATTTTAAAAACCGGAACCGAAACACAATAGCAAATTATTAGCGGATTTCTTTAAATATGAATATTTTTACTTTTAGAGTAAAAGTCGAAATAGCCCGTAGTTACAACCTCTTTCTTTCATTATCTTCAGACAAATATTAAACGACCATTGTCTTTCACATCAAATAAGCCAAGAATGAAGTCTAAAAAAATACAATGACAACAATAAAGAAAAGACAACTGTTGGAGAGTTTATAGAGCGCTGCATCGGTTTTCGCTTTGTTCTTTTGGACGTTTAAAATTATGCTATACGTGGTGGATGTATTTGAGCTTTATCAAAATTTGGCATCAAAACATGTTACCCTATAATACAGTTGTACAGTTGCTAATATTGTAAGTTTTTATGAATTTAATGGATGCCTCATTTTACAAACTTATTCTACATAAGACACCAGACTTTGAAAGACACCAGGCTTGGAGCTTTTAATGAGTCTGAGTTCAATCCCGATACCAAACACTCGAATAAGTTTCTAAAGAAGTTTTTCTGAGAGAAAATGATTTCGAATTGCAAAATTCAAGTGAATTCCAATAATTGCTTTGAGGTTATAATCACTCACAAAACCTCCCAACAATTATTCTCATTTTGCTTTTATTGCCAGCCGACAACAAAATGGAGAAGTACTTCTTTGTGCATGATCTGCTGGTTCCAAATATCTTAAGGACCTTCAATTCAAAAACATTTAACATTTCAATTCACAAACACAATTTAAAGAACCACCAATAACACCTCAGAACGCATTTTGTTGTAGAACCTTTAAGTACTAAAACAGACACTGTAATAAAACAATTAAAGCATGCGCTCCGTAAAACAGAGCGCAGCTAGGGCTTTCAATACCGAATTAAAAAAATTAATATTTGCCCACAGAAAATCCGTCACATTAAATAAAATCCATAAAAAAAACCTTAAAAACTTTAACAACTTTAAAGCGGTTAGGTTAAGTTGCAGTGGATGCCATCATAACACAAGATCAGGCCAACACACTTAGACCTAAATAGGTCCGTTGTGATACCACAGAGTCTCTTTTCCCTACTTGAACCATTTGGAGCTTGAATCAAAATGAATTTGCCGGAGCATTGCTGAACTCTATGGAGCAATGTTGGACACGTACGAATTAAAGGAACTTTAATTTTAACAACTTATTCTTTATAAAAGGTTCCTACTACTTTATTTTAAAAAACTAAATAGTACATTATGATGCTAGGACGTAAAGCTAAAGATTTTGGACGGATGTGGAGTTTGCAAATCGAGGCGCTAGCCGAGATTTGCACCCACATTAAGTACAAAATAGCTTACGTCCGTGCATCATATACTATTTTTTATTCGCCGCAAGCAAAATATTTTAAGAAAATTTGTTTATTCTAAATTAAAATTATAAATTTTCATAAATTTTAAAATAAAAATATGTGGAACAAGTAACCTTTGACAAAATATTTATTATTTTTTCCAAATTATTGTGTAGCTATGACAACAAATGATAACAACTATTTTAATTGGATAATGAAATTTTTAATTTAAGGGTTGCTTTGATAAAAAATTTTATTTTTCATAGAATTTAAACAAATACAAATGCTTTTTACTTTTTTGGACGTAGCTATGACAACAAAATAAATAGTTGAAAAGTGATACTTTAAAGCCGCAAATCACAGTAATAAAGTAACACTTTAATATGTAGGCGAATAAAAAATACATTATAATTCCAATTACTTCTTTACTTACTTGAGTTTAATTGATCTCAAAAAATTCAACATTATAATTATTTTTTTTTCATTGAAAATATTAATTTTTTTTTTTCAAATAAAAAGTGTTGTGTAATAGGATTTAGAATATGTGTCACAACAACACATAAATACCTTTTAAGACCTAGGTCCCACAACAACTACCGTTCTAAGGTGTTGACTAACGCTTTTTTTAAACCTCTGCGGGTTGAAGCCACCTGAGACTAAGGGTTCCGGCAAACTATTCCATTTGTATGCAGCTCGGACAAAGAAGTCTTTCTGCGATCTGCCAGTATGACAGCGCGGTATCTTGACCGTTTCACTGGTTGCGGGTAGCCGATTGCCAAATGGAACGGGGGTAAGAATAAGTTTGAGGCATGATGCCCCTGGCACTGTTGATGACGATATTTGTAAAAAACAACGAGGTCAGCAATAGTGCGACGATGTTGAAGGCAATCAAGTTTTGATGTCAAAGCTCGATCACCCACAATTCGTATAGCCCGCTTTGAACAGAGTCGAAGAGGGCCAAAATGGAAACAGAAGAAGCACCCCAAACTTGACAACAGTGCTCCATACAGGGACGAATATAGGACTTATAAACATGGAGCAATTGGTATGGAGTGAAAAATTTTTATGAATTTTTAGAGTAGAGTAAAATTCGTTTATATAATTCGTTTACATAATTACATTTACATAATTACATAGAGTGTGTTTTTTTCTATATCGGAGAGATCGAAGAGATATTTTGAACGTCAAAAAAATTATCGGTGTTTTTTGCATTCTCGGATATATCTGATATATCTGTTCCGTGTTTTTTTCATTCTCGGATATATCTCAGATCATATATTTTCTCTCTGAAAACTTTTACAGATATTTACAGATATTTTTTTTTACCGACTAAAAGTCATCGTTTAAAGCAGTTATTCTTAACCGGGGGGCCGCGGCCCCCTGGGGGGTCCCGAAAAGTTTTCAGGGGGCCGCAAAACTAGTAGGATTGATTATGTTTTGATATTACAAATTTAAAATATTTTTTTTTAATAAAAATAGTTTATGAAATCTAGGTTTACAATGTCTACACTATAGCCAATATATTTTTTATCCATGAAAAAAAGCAGTGTAATGGAAATTATAATATGTGTACACTTTTTAAGACCTTAAGACAACAACGTGCGCTCTGAAGTGTTGATGGAAGCAAATTTTGTTTTCTTTAAGAATGAATAACTTTTGGATAAATACTATCATATAATAAAATAAGATATATGCTAAATATCATAAATAGCTAATTGATCAGTTATTATATTTAGCATAAGTTGTTCGCGGGTTTTTTTAATATACTGATGATGATAATTATAAATTTATCAAAACATGTCTAATTTTAAATAAAATAAATTTAAAATAGTTTTTACTTCACATGACGGTATGAAATATCATCAATAATAAATATTGATATAACATAAATTAAATAACATAAGGTTTTTTACTAAATGTTGCTGTTATATATTATATATAAATATGCATTTAACTTTTATTTTTGAAATATCTATGAATTATTTTTGTGTTTTAATGTTTTATGTAACTGTTATATGTAAATATATTACTATTTTCAATGAAAATTATTGATTATTATGCTTCTAGCCGCGAAAATAGTTAAAAAATTTAGGGGGGCCGCGAAAATATTTTTGAATTTTAAGGGGGCCGCGAATGCTAAAAGGTTAAGAACCGTTGGTTTAAAGGATAAATTTAAAAAAGTGTAGGTAAAGTTTCGATTAAAAACAAATTTAAATAAATTATTTAATAAAATTTAAATTTATTTAATAACTTTTTTTTTACTTTTTTGGCGGAAAAAACTCAGAGAATATATTTTTTATTCGCCTATATATTAAAGTGTTACTTTATTACTGTGATTTGCGGCTTTAAAGTATCACTTTTCAACTATTTATTTTGTCGTCATAGCTACGTCCAAAAAAGTAAAAAGCATTTGTATTTGTTTAAATTCTATGAAAAATAAATTTTTTTATCAAAGCAACCCGCAAATTCAAAAGTTCATTATCCAATTAAAATAGTTGTTATCATTTGTTGTCATAGAATTTGGAAAAAATAATAAATATTTTTTCAAAGGTTAGTTGTTCCACATATTTTTATTTTAAAATTTATGAAAATAAAAATGAAGATAAATAATTTTTTCTCCGATAGACAGCAAATATAAATTTTGCAGACTTATTTCAGTCAGCAAAGTGGCACCTTTCCTGCCTAGGCAGCAAAGCAAGTACTTTGCTGCCTAAGCAGCAAAATAATTAGACTTCATAGAAATAAATAGATATTGCGATTAAAAAAAATTTTTTTTAATCGATTTTTTTTTCATTTTTAAAATTTTGCTTTATTTTTAAAGTAATAATTATTAAATTACATATCATTGTAATTAATCGGAGAAAAAATTATATGTTCAACTCGGCAGCAAGGTAGATTGACTGCCTTGGCTGAATTCCTAGCCTCGCTCGCTCGGCTATGAACTATCAGCCGCGGCAGTCAATCTACTACTTTGCTGCCTAGTTAAACAAATAACTATTAATTTAGAATAAACAACTTTTCTTAAAATATTTTGCTTGCGGCGAATAAAAAATAGTATATGATGCACGGACGTAAGCTATTTTGGACTTAATGTGGGTGCAAATCTCGGCTAACGCCTCGATTTGCAAACTCCACATCCGTCCAAAATCTTTAGCTTTACGTCCTAGCATCATAATGTACTATTATATCTGACAGTTAATTATCGGAGGAAAAAATTATACGATATATCGTCGCTTTAATAATGAAACAACGTATTCGCAAAAGTGTAGTTTCGAGATAATTGGGTTTAAAGATTTTTCGATTTTCTGATTTTCGTAAACTCGGCAGCACTATTGAATGAATAAAGATATTGGAAAAAAAATTTCTACCAATTAATCTTGACTAATTTCCCCACAACATATTAAAATTTCACATTGGTACCTGCTGGCTTTTCTACATAAAAAGAGGTGAAAAGTCAATCAGGTACCTTATACGTTATTTCATATTTCATATACGTTATTTCATTTTGCATGGAAGTACGATTAAGCCTAAAATTAATTATTATTGAACTAACGCATAATATTCTTACAATTTTTTATTTATATGAACCGGCATATCATGTAGTAATGAATGATGCTTATACAATATTTTAGATTTACCATTTCGTGTGGCGATCGTAATGTATGTAAAGTATACGACACTGATTTTACCCAAGTTATTATTCTGAAGGAATTGAAATATCGTACATGCATTTACGCTGTTTCAATATTTAACCAAATTCAAATTTGCATGTACGTTAATTAACAATATATTGATTTTCAACCCCAGTTATAAATAAATTGGAAAATGTTAAAATGCCACTTTATAGACATCCTTATGGGGAATGCAGCGCACCCATTATATAATAACAACGTATATATGGCATACGTTATTTCATTATTAAAGCGACGATATCTGATACAGACTTTATTTTATCGCTCCGATCTCTCCGATATAGAAAAAAAAACACACTCATAATTTTGATTGTATTCATTTTATTAATTGAAGTACTGAAGTATTTTATTACCCTTACTAAAGTCTGACCGATTTAAATATTTTGTATATATATTTGTTTTATTCGATTTCCAAGCAAAAATGCACCAATTTTAGTTTATTTTCTGAAGTATCGGTATTACCGGTAATGCCGGTAACCTAATAAACTTAGATCGTTAATGCCGGTATTGGCAAAAACAGTGATTTTAAAAGCCTCTAGCGCAGCACGTTGCCATTAAACTCAAAAACGAAACTTCGTGCTTTTAATATTTTGTTGAAATTTTTTTTCTTTGTTATAATCAAGATATCGGCGCATACTAAAGTTTTAATGTGAATGCGGGTAGTAATGGAGTAAGGTTGATAATTGATATTATGAGCATCGTGTCATTATTATAAGCATAAGTGTTGAACCAACAGACATGGAATTTGATTCAAGTGCAAATTCCTTAAATTTAACTTAATTTCTTTATTATTTTAAACAAATCTTTCTTTTCTTATGATATATGAGTTTTTTAATGTAATCATATATCATGTGAAAGAAACTGAAATATTTTTGTTATCATTTAGATTAAAATATTATTTTATTTTGTTATGATTTTATATATGAGTTTTATATATGAGTTTTCAATACTTATATGTCGTGTGAAAGAAAACTAAATAATTTTTTTGGATTTTCTTTGTGAAAATAGATTATAATTATATTCTCTCGACCACGCTTGGACAACAAGCACAAATTATTAAGTTAATAAAAATTAATTAAATATATAATTTAGCCTTTTATTATAATAAAAGTGTAAGAGGGAATCTCACATTGGTCCTTCGAGAGCAAAAACAACCAGCTCGTGGAAAAACAGTTTTGCTGAACAACAACTAGCATCGAGACTTCAAGACTCATTCAACTGTCAATCAAGAAGTTCATTAAGTTTAACCAACAAAAACTTAAATAAGCATTGTTACCACTATTGACAACATGGAATTAATGTTAAATGAACAAACTGGCATTGCTGACGAAATTAAACAGCTTTTTGCCAATTGCAAAAAGGATCCTGAAAACCACAAGACAAAGAACTACCTGGAAAAAAGAATTGCTAGCGTTAAGAAAATTTACAACAACTATGTTAGCAACGATGAAAAAATAATCAATTTCAAACCAGCTTTAGAAGATAACAACAACTATTTGCAGCAACGAACAGATATTTCGAAAACCTACAATGAATACATTGAAAGCATGCGGATTCGGCTAAATGGTGCACCAACAACGCCCACTCCACCAGAGACAATTGAAAGATTACAAGTTCCTGAACCTTCACAGTACAAAAGTAATATTACAACCAATTACCAACAACTTGTAAAACAACAATTAATCAAAATAAAAGGTTTTACAAGAGAAATTATATCGACTGAAACAACACTGAAGTTCAATAAGTCAAAGCCAGCTTTAAATTTAAAACTAAAAAATTTAGAACGTATGATGATGCAAATTACGGATCTTCATAAAAAAATTTGCATGGAGGCTTCTGAACAAGATGAGTTAAATTCACCGTATTTCATTGAAAGCCAATACGAAGAAATAAATAGCGAATACGATAATATAATGGTCGTACTAGCTACAGAAATTCAACAAAGCGAAAATTGTAACGCCAAACCATTTGAAATTCGACTACCAGCAGTTGAGATCCCACACTTTAATGGTGACTTCACTAAATGGATAGGCTTTGCAGACACTTTCAAAAAATTAATTCACGATAACAACCAGCTTACCAACACGCACAAAATGAATTACCTAAAAACAAGTATAGGAGGCTCAGCAAGCAAACTTATTAATCATTTCGAGTCATCTGGAGAAAACTACACTGCAGCTTGGACTATTTTAGAAGCTAGATACAACAACAGAAGACTTCTAATCTCAAATCTTTTAACAAACCTAGTAAACCAACAAGCTACCAACAATGAGTTTGCTGCCGCAATAAAAAGCTTTCATGATGCAACAACCGAATTCCTATATGCAATTAAAAATACTGGCATAGACATTGATTCGTGGAGTCCATTCTTAATTTTCTTGTTATTAAAAAAATTAGACAACGAAACAAGGCGGCTATATGACACCTCATTAGAAAATCCCAGAGAGTTCCAATCAACTAATCAATTTTTGGAATTTCTAAAAAGAAGATTTCAATCGTTGGTATCAATTGGCATTAATAAATACATAACAACTCAACCACCCAGATTTCAACCACTAAAACGAACCTTTACTACAACAACAAAACATGGTCCTGAAGCAATCATCTGTGTATGCTGTCAAAAGAACCACAAAACAGAACTATGTGTTCGTTTTAAAGATATGAGCCACACCGACAAAAATCAATTAGTTATGCTTCATAATTTATGCGGAATTTGTCTCACACAAGATCATTAAACAAGAGACTGTGATAACAGCAGAAAATGTTCTACCTGTAGTGGAACTCATCATAGCCTACTGCATTCAAAACCAAAAACTTACACAAAACTTAATATCAATTCAACTTCTACGCAGAATTGTTCATCAGTGCTTTTAGCAACAGCTTTAATTAAAGTTCAAAACTTACTTGGTGGTTTTGAACTCCTCCCAGCACTCATCGATCCTGGTTCGCAAGCCACATTTATAACCGAAAAATCAGCTCAACAACTTGTGATACCAAGGAAAAGAGTTTTAGCGGAAGTTTCTGGCATTTCAGCGACGAAAGGCAAATTACATCAACAGATTTTAATCAACATTGTTCCAAGATTTCCATCTTCGTTTAATATACAAACAGAAGCTTTAATTTTGAAAACCATAACGAAACCACTACCAGATAAAAACATTTTGAGGTTGGGTAGTAATTTACAAGATGGAATCATTCTTGCAGATCCTAATTTTGATATACCTGGACCAATAGATCTACTGATTGGTGCAGATGTTTATGGGGAAATTATGCTAGAAGGTATTAAAAAAGATGCACTCTATAAATGTATTGCTCAAAGAACAGAAATTGGATGGATAATCTCTGGACAACTGAATCACAATGGAAACCGAGCTGTCGCTAATCTAAGCACGAATTGTTGCCTCAACATGAATTGTTGCCTCAAAAACAAAGGTATGCGCCACTTAATCAAACAATATCACTACCAAGATTGGAACTAAATGCGGCAGTTTTGTTATCAAAATTAATGATCAAGATTAAATCAGCCTTTGAATTCGATGAACAAGTTCACGAGTTTTGTTGGACTGATTCTATGGCAGTCTTTTTTCTACATAAAAAGAGGTGAAAAGTCAATCAGGTACCTTATACGTTATTTCATATTTTATATACGTTATTTCATTTTGCATGGAAGTACGATTAAGCCTAAAATTAATTATTATTGAACTAACGCATAATATTCTTACAATTTTTTATTTATATGAACCGGCATATCATGTAGTAATGAATGATGCTTATACAATATTTTAGATTTACCATTTCGTGTGGCGATCGTAATGTATGTAAAGTATACGACACTGATTTTACCCAAGTTATTATTCTGAAGGAATTGAAATATCGTACATGCATTTACGCTGTTTCAATATTTAACCAAATTCAAATTTGCATGTACGTTAATTAACAATATATTGATTTTCAACCCCAGTTATAAATAAATTGGAAAATGTTAAAATGCCACTTTATAGACATCCTTATGGGGAATGCAGCGCACCCATTATATAATAACAACGTATATATGGCATACGTTATTTCATTATTAAAGCGACGATATCTGATACAGACTTTATTTTATCGCTCCGATCTCTCCGATATAGAAAAAAAAACACACTCATAATTTTGATTGTATTCATTTTATTAATTGAAGTACTGAAGTATTTTATTACCCTTACTAAAGTCTGACCGATTTAAATATTTTGTATATATATTTGTTTTATTCGATTTCCAAGCAAAAATGCACCAATTTTAGTTTATTTTCTGGAATATCGGTATTACCGGTAATGCCGGTAACCTAATAAACTTAGATCGTTAATGCCGGTATTGGCAAAAACAGTGATTTTAAAAGCCTCTAGCGCAGCACGTTGCCATTAAACTCAAAAACGAAACTTCGTGCTTTTAATATTTTGTTGAAATTTTTTTTCTTTGTTATAATCAAGATATCGGCGCATACTAAAGTTTTAATGTGAATGCGGGTAGTAATGGAGTAAGGTTGATAATTGATATTATGAGCATCGTGTCATTATTATAAGCATAAGTGTTGAACCAACAGACATGGAATTTGATTCAAGTGCAAATTCCTTAAATTTAACTTAATTTCTTTATTATTTTAAACAAATCTTTCTTTTCTTATGATATATGAGTTTTTTAATGTAATCATATATCATGTGAAAGAAACTGAAATATTTTTGTTATCATTTAGATTAAAATATTATTTTATTTTGTTATGATTTTGATATATGAGTTTTCAATACTCATATGTCGTGTGAAAGAAAACTAAATAATTTTTTTGGATTTTCTTTGTGAAAATAGATTATAATTATATTCTCTCGACCACGCTTGGACAACAAGCACAAATTATTAAGTTAATAAAAATTAATTAAATATATAATTTAGCCTTTTATTATAATAAAAGTGTAAGAGGGAATCTCACATTGGTCCTTCGAGAGCAAAAACAACCAGCTCGTGGAAAAACAGTTTTGCTGAACAACAACTAGCATCGAGACTTCAAGACTCATTCAACTGTCAATCAAGAAGTTCATTAAGTTTAACCAACAAAAACTTAAATAAGCATTGTTACCACTATTGACAACATGGAATTAATGTTAAATGAACAAACTGGCATTGCTGACGAAATTAAACAGCTTTTTGCCAATTGCAAAAAGGATCCTGAAAACCACAAGACAAAGAACTACCTGGAAAAAAGAATTGCTAGCGTTAAGAAAATTTACAACAACTATGTTAGCAACGATGAAAAAATAATCAATTTCAAACCAGCTTTAGAAGATAACAACAACTATTTGCAGCAACGAACAGATATTTCGAAAACCTACAATGAATACATTGAAAGCATGCGGATTCGGCTAAATGGTGCACCAACAACGCCCACTCCACCAGAGACAATTGAAAGATTACAAGTTCCTGAACCTTCACAGTACAAAAGTAATATTAAAACCAATTACCAACAACTTGTAAAACAACAATTAATCAAAATAAAAGGTTTTACAAGAGAAATTATATCGACTGAAACAACACTGAAGTTCAATAAGTCAAAGCCAGCTTTAAATTTAAAACTAAAAAATTTAGAACGTATGATGATGCAAATTACGGATCTTCATAAAAAAATTTGCATGGAGGCTTCTGAACAAGATGAGTTAAATTCACCGTATTTCATTGAAAGCCAATACGAAGAAATAAATAGCGAATACGATAATATAATGGTCGTACTAGCTACAGAAATTCAACAAAGCGAAAATTGTAACGCCAAACCATTTGAAATTCGACTACCAGCAGTTGAGATCCCACACTTTAATGGTGACTTCACTAAATGGATAGGCTTTGCAGACACTTTCAAAAAATTAATTCACGATAACAACCAGCTTACCAACACGCACAAAATGAATTACCTAAAAACAAGTATAGGAGGCTCAGCAAGCAAACTTATTAATCATTTCGAGTCATCTGGAGAAAACTACACTGCAGCTTGGACTATTTTAGAAGCTAGATACAACAACAGAAGACTTCTAATCTCAAATCTTTTAACAAACCTAGTAAACCAACAAGCTACCAACAATGAGTTTGCTGCCGCAATAAAAAGCTTTCATGATGCAACAACCGAATTCCTATATGCAATTAAAAATACTGGCATAGACATTGATTCATGGAGTCCATTCTTAATTTTCTTGTTATTAAAAAAATTAGACAACGAAACAAGGCGGCTATATGACACCTCATTAGAAAATCCCAGAGAGTTCCAATCAACTAATCAATTTTTGGAATTTCTAAAAAGAAGATTTCAATCGTTGGTATCAATTGGCATTAATAAATACATAACAACTCAACCACCCAGATTTCAACCACTAAAACGAGCCTTTACTACAACAACAAAACATGGTCCTGAAGCAATCATCTGTGTATGCTGTCAAAAGAACCACAAAACAGAACTATGTGTTCGTTTTAAAGATATGAGCCACACCGACAAAAATCAATTAGTTATGCTTCATAATTTATGCGGAATTTGTCTCACACAAGATCATTAAACAAGAGACTGTGATAACAGCAGAAAATGTTCTACCTGTAGTGGAACTCATCATAGCCTACTGCATTCAAAACCAAAAACTTACACAAAACTTAATATCAATTCAACTTCTACGCAGAATTGTTCATCAGTGCTTTTAGCAACAGCTTTAATTAAAGTTCAAAACTTACTTGGTGGTTTTGAACTCCTCCCAGCACTCATCGATCCTGGTTCGCAAGCCACATTTATAACCGAAAAATCAGCTCAACAACTTGGGATACCAAAGAAAAGAGTTTTAGCGGAAGTTTCTGGCATTTCAGCGACGAAAGGCAAATTACATCAACAGATTTTAATCAACATTGTTCCAAGATTTCCATCTTTGTTTAATATACAAACAGAAGCTTTAATTTTGAAAACCATAACGAAACCACTACCAGATAAAAACATTTTGAGGTTGGGTAGTAATTTACAAGATGGAATCATTCTTGCAGATCCTAATTTTGATATACCTGGACCAATAGATCTACTGATTGGTGCAGATGTTTATGGGGAAATTATGCTAGAAGGTATTAAAAAAGATGCACTCTATAAATGTATTGCTCAAAGAACAGAAATTGGATGGATAATCTCTGGACAACTGAATCACAATGGAAACCGAGCTGTCGCTAATCTAAGCACGAATTGTTGCCTCAACATGAATTGTTGCCTCAAAAACAAAGGTATGCGCCACTTAATCAAACAATATCACTACCAAGATTGGAACTAAATGCGGCAGTTTTGTTATCAAAATTAATGATCAAGATTAAATCAGCCTTTGAATTCGATGAACAAGTTCACGAGTTTTGTTGGACTGATTCTATGGCAGTCTTAGGGTGGATCAAAGGTAAACCACAGGATCATAAAACTTTTGTTGCCAACAGGATAACAGAAATACAGTCAGCAACAAATCCAAGTCAATGGCATCATGTAAAATCAAATGAAAATCCAGCCGATTGAGCAACAAGGGGATTGAATCCTAGCCAGTTACTCATTCATAACCTTTGGTGGAAAGGTCCAGATTGGCTCAAATTAACAACTTATTCAATACACAAGATCGATAGTTTATATTTAGAGTCAGCGGGGAATGCTGAACGGAAAACTGCACAAGTATTGATTACTGCGGTCAAACTTCCAGCTTTAATAGACTTTAGTAGATTTTCATCTTTAGAACGTCTTATTCGTTCTATTGCATATTGCTTTAGATTTTTATCAATTATTAGATGTCAAAAGCGGAATCTATGTACGCTTCAACCGGATGAATTAAAAGCAGCATTAACCACTATTATCAAAAAAGTTCAAATACAAGAATATGAAGATGAACTGAAAAAACAAAATAATAAGTTAACTTTATCAAAGAAAAGTAAAATAATAACGTTAGCTCCATTTATTGACAGCGAAGGACTTTTGAGAGTTGGTGGAAGACTGAAACATTCATTTCTTACATTCGATGAAAAACATCCACTAATACTACCAAGAATTCATCATGTTTCTAAATTAATCATAAGAGAGGCACAATATAAAACATTTCATGGGGGCAATCAATCAACTCTTGCGTATGTAAGACAACACTATTGGATATTAAATGCAAAAAACTCAATTCGTGAGTACATAATTGCGTTGCATGTACCAGAGCTAAAAAGAGAACTTCACAGCAACTGATGGGTAATCTAAGCAGTTTAGTTACACTCGCAGATATTGATAAGCAATTGAAACGGTATTGGGAGTGTGAGGAGTTACATCCAAAAAGAAGTGCAACTGCTGAAGAAAAGGAATGTGAAGAATACTACAATAAAACGCACAAAAGATTGGATAATGGACGGTATGTAGTCAGAATTCCGTTCAAAGGCAATGTTTTAGAGGAAATTGACATTGGAGATTCAAGAACGAGAGCAGCCGCCAGATTAATCCAAATAGAGAAGCGACTAAATAAAGATGAAGACTTAGAAAACCATTATCACGAGTTTATGAACGAATACATTCAACTAAATCATATGGAAGTTATACAAGATGTCTCTAAATTAGACTTGTCAAAAATCTATATTATTTACCACATCACTCTGTTCTTAAACAAGATAGCACTACAACAAAATTAAGGGTAGTATTTGATGGATCCTGTAAAATAACTACCAACCTCTCAATAAACCAGATGATGTTCGTTGGTCCAACCTTACAAGATGATTTAGCTACTATATTGATTAGATGGCGAAAACATCGTTATGTTTTTACTGCCGATATCGAAAAAATGTTCAGACAAATCGACATTGCAGAGGAAGACAGAAGTTATCAACTGATACTGTGGCGGGCATCTCAGAAAGAACATATTCAGACATACAAATTGAAAACGGTTACATACGGCACTGCAGCTGCAACATTTCTAGCTACAAAAACTTTGAGACAGCTAGCAATAGATGATGCCTCTAAATATCCAGTCGGATCACGACTGACTCTCAAAGACTTTTACGTGGATGATCTTTTGTCAGGCGCAAACACATAAGATGAAGCGATAAATGCTCAATGAAGCTATCTTAGCAGGCTTACCAGAGGACTATATATCAACCAGTCCTCATATCATTTCATTTGACGATACAGTAAAAACACTTGGCTTACACTGGAACTCATCAACTGATACGTTTCAAATAAAAGTTACCATGCCACGAGCAGATATAATTATATCAAAACGAAGTATACTTTCAGAAGCACCAAGACTCTTTGATCCTTTAGGATGGCTGGCACCGGTTATAATCAAAGCAATTTTGCTACAAGATTTGTGGGCATCTGGTGTCGATTGGGATTCTAAAATAAATTTATGTTTGGAAGAAAGGTGGCTCATTTACAAACAAGAGCTACCAGATTTAGAAAAAATTAAAATTGAGCGTTGGTTAAAATATTCAAACGGCTCAAATATTGAACTACATGGCTTTTGTGACGCTTCAACACAAGGATATGCTGCGGTAATATATACAAAAGTCAAAGGTGTAACACGAATTGTTGCCTCAAAAACAAAGGTAGCACCACTTAATCAAACAATATAACTACCAAGATTGGAACTAAATGCGGCAGTTTTGTTATCAAAATTAATGATCAAGATTAAATCAGCCTTTGAATTCAATGAACAAGTTCACGAGTTTTGTTGGACTGATTCTATGGCAGTCTTAGGGTGGATCAAAGGTAAACCACAGGATCATAAAACTTTTGTTGCCAACAGGATAACAGAAATACAGTCAGCAACAAATCCAAGTCAATGGCATCATGTAAAATCAAATGAAAATCCAGCCGATTGAGCAACAAGGGGATTGAATCCTAGCCAGTTACTCATTCATAACCTTTGGTGGAAAGGTCCAGATTGGCTCAAATTAACAACTTATTCAATACACAAGATCGATAGTTTATATTTAGAGTCAGCGGGGAATGCTGAACGGAAAACTGCACAAGTATTGATTCCTACGGTCAAACTTCCAGCTTTAATAGACTTTAGTAGATTTTCATCTTTAGAACGTCTTATTCGTTCTATTGCATATTGCTTTAGATTTTTATCAATTATTAGATGTAAAAAGCGGAATATATGTACGCTTCAACCGGATGAATTAAGAGGAGCATTAACCACTATTATCAAAAAAGTTCAAATACAAGAATATGAAGATGAACTGAAAAAACAAAATAATAAGTTAACTTTATCAATGAAAAGTAAAATAATAACGTTAGATCCATTTGTTGACAGCGAAGGGCTTTTGAGAGTTGGTGGAAGACTGAAACATTCATTTCTTACATACGATGAAAAACATCCACTAATACTACCAAGAACTCATCATGTTTCTAAATTAATCATAAGAGAGGCACACTATAAAACATTTCATGGGGGCAATCAATCAACTCTTGCGTATGTAAGACAACACTATTGGATATTAAATGCAAAAAACTCAATTCGTGAACTAATACATAAGTACGTTGCATGCGCCAGAGCTAGAAAGATAACTTCACAGCAACTGATTGGTATACTACCACCAGAACGAGTTCGACCAGCACCTCCATTTACAAACAGTGGAGTGGATTACGCTGGACCGATAATATTAAAGCTATACAAAGGTCGATGCAATATAACAACCAATGCTTATATTGCCATATTTATATGCATGGCAACAACAACAACTTCTAACTCAGATGAAGCCTGTTTGAACACACGGCCAGAGGCGTAGCTATGGGGGGCGGGGGGGGCGGTCCGCCCCGGGTGTCACCCGTTTTGGGGTGACACCCGAACGTAAAAAACTTAAACAAACCATCACAATGTTTTCAACGATAAATCACTTCGAAACCGTTTTGGGGTGACACCCGAACGTAAACAACTTAAACAAACCATCACAATGTTTTCAATGATAAATCACTTCGAAACCGTTTTGGGGTGACACCCGAACGTAAAAAACTTAAACAAACCATCACAATGTTTTCAACGATAAATCACTTCGAAACCGTTTTGGGGTGACACCCGAACGTAAACAACTTAAACAAACCATCACAATGTTTTCAACGATAAATCACTTCGAAACCGTTTTGAGGTGACACCCGAACGTAAACAACTTAAACAAACCATCATAATGTTTTCAACGATAAATCACTTCGAAACCGTTTTGGGGTGACACCCGAACGTAAAAAACTTAAACAAACCATCACATGTTTTCAACGATAAATCACTTCGAAACCGTTTTGGGGTGATACCCGAACGTAAAAAACTTAAACAAACCATCACATGTTTTCAACGATAAATCACTTAGAAACCATTTTAACCAGGTTATCCATATAATTTTAATTTATAAATTGTGATAACTTATAAATGTGTCCTATAAATGTGTTATTGGTTCAAAAAGAATCTATTCTACTTTTTAAAATTTTTGAGTTATTACGTGAAATAAAATTTTAACAATATTAATCGAATCAACATGTTGAGCATTGAATCCCATCACCACAATTACTCAATAGCTTTGAATATTTCTATAGATACCATATTGACCGCTTTTTACGATGTATTATTTAGTATGTAAGCATGATTATTTAATGATCAGGTCTGAAAACACATATGCTGAATAATGTATAGGAAAAGTGGTTTACGTCGATAATGTGGCACCCTTTGTCGATAGGGTGGCCTTGGGTACCCTTGAGTTACAATGTCTCTATTCCAAAATTATTTCTAAAATATCCGCTTAACCTTACTACCTAATATATGTTTTACATTTCAAACAAATTAATTGCAAACACCTAAGGAAACTAACAAACAATCAAATTACTGTGTTTGTAAATGATCTCAAAATAATTTTTTTTCCTTTATCTTGAAACTCAAAGAATAAATTGAAATAGATCGTTTTTCAATGGACACAAAAATAATTACTGTAGAATAAAATGGCATTTATGCAATTACTGCAGTTTTGCAAATTTTTGTAGGTTGATACATACTCATACTGTTTGTTTTCAGTTTTATATATTTATATATTTGAATTAAATGAAAGTTTATCATTTAAAAGTACATTTTGTTGGGTTTTAAATCCCTTGGAAATTTCAAACTCATCAAGTGATTCTTTTAAAGATCCTTGGCTACATAAATGTAAAGCCTTCAATTTTTTTTTAAAAGTGGTGTAGCTATTGTTATTAACTATGTAAATGGTTTGCAAAAATAAACTTTAAATTTTGTTTATTTTTCTTCTTAGGCAGGTATTCCTTTAATCAGTCTTTAAAACATTTTCCGGTTTTCCCGACGTAAAATTTTTCACAAAAATCACATTCAATTTTGTAAATTGTTGAGCATGATTCTAATTGGATATTTAATTTTGGTTTCAATTCTTTATATAAAATATCTTTTAGGATTTCATACTTATATTTTTTTAAATAGTTCCTTATAATATTAGGCTATGATTTGTATATTCCATTTTATCAAATATTATTTAATATAAGTTGTTACAAGGAAATTTAAATAAATTAATTTTCTTGGTGGTGTATGTAGTCGTTAACACAGTGTACTTATTATGAACTAGACATAAATGTATCCTACAAATATATTTAGAATTATAGCTTTGCTGATACCTACCATAATTAAAAATATTTTTTTAGATTTCGTTTAGCAAATATCCCAAAAAATAAATATGCCACGAGGAGTTCATACTTTTTAAAGAAAAAGTTGGTTCCAGCAGAGAAAGACCAAATCTATAAATATGTTACAAAACCCGATGATATCCAAGGTTCATCAAAATAAACTGATTATCACGTTGTTGCAACGAATGTTTCAGAGAATATTGGCTCATCTTCGGAAAGTAACAGCAACAATACAGAATTAATAATGATAACCTATGATGACGAATTAGAAAGGAATAATGATAATGACAGTGATAATGCCGCTAATGCTTCTACTATTGAAGACAGTATTTGCATGGGTGAATCACTTCAGGACTTAAGAGATGTGTCACATTGGAATAAACTCGTCTCTGGTAATGTTCGCATTGAAATCATAAAAAAAGAAAGTGAACATTTTCAAAATAGAGAAGGGTCGTTTGTTACTGTATCTAGACACGGGTTGGACATAAAAGGTGATGTTCGCCATCTTTCTAAAGAATGGTTTTATAAAATGATGAATAATGGTGAAAAAATTCTACGGCCATGGATTGTTTATTCTCCTGTAAATTATAACTTGCGTCCTGTATTGCTTCTGTTGTCGTGTACTTGCTGTCACCAATAATAATAATACAAAATCAACATTTACTACTGGATATCAGAAGCGGTGGAAACTAAATCCCAAAGTGGCCGAGCATGAAACTTCAAATGAACATCTGGAGAATTTTGAAAAGTGGAAAACTTTGGAAATGAGGTTAAAAATTCATAAAACGATACGAGACGCAGCCTTGCAATTAATATATAATAAAAAACAGAAGTGGAAACATCTTTTATCAAGATTATTGGATATAACTTTGTTTTTATCTAAACAAAACCCAGCATTTCATGGACATGATGAAGGACAAAGTTCTTCAAATAAAGGCAATTTCTTAGAACTAACCAAACTATTGTCAAAGTATGATGTAGTGTTAAAAGAACACATTTTGAATTTGGAGCATGGTAAATCACCAAAAGTATCATATTTGTCACCAGATATACAAAATGAGTTCATAAATGTTTTAGAGATCCACGTAAAGTTTAAGCTTGTCAACGACATTAAATCGGTTAAATATTTTGGAATTATGTTTGATAGCACACCTGATCGCATATTGATCAAATGTCAGAAGTGATTCGTTGTGTGAAAATTGATGGTAGTAAAGTGGAAATCAAGGAAGTATTCCTTGGATTTTTTCCTTTACGTGGAAAAAAGCCGCTTATTTAAGCGATGAAATTCTTACACTGAAAAAAAATTGAAGTAATGATAACCTCATCTCGAAGATGGCAGTTTATTATTCATGCAAAGAAAAGATATTTACAAACTATTTCACCGTGATTGGGACCACTACTCAGTACTCAGTAACATTTTCCTGATAACAGAATGAGGTGTAATTAAAATATAAAGTGCTATCCAATATAACAGTAGTTGAATAAAGTTAATAACTATTTCCATGAAAACATATTTCTTTGGCCTTATATCATGAATTTTTCATTTTAAAATTTAAGTATTTGATATTAATTGAACTATATTTTATTTTCGCATAAATATTTCATGTGATTGTCTCAACTGCATCGGCTTATCATTGTACGGTTGTTGAATCATTCTCGTATTTCGATTCGCCATATCTGCCCACACGGTGAAGTTGAGACAACTGCATTTCGATTGGAAATGGGACATGTTTTTTTTCAGTGTAAAATCTTGAAAATGATGGTATAGATGTTATGAATTGTCGCTCCCAAAGGTTATGATAATGCAGCTGTTATGAGTAGTATACATGGAGAAGTGCAAGCTATTATTAAAGCAAAAAATAACAAAGCAATTTTTGTGGGCTGCAAAGATCATTCAAATAATTTATACGGCCAACACTCGTCAGTGGAAGCCATTTTTACATGTTTTTCTGCTTCGACTAGCCGCTGGGAAGTACTTGCTAAACACAACACAGCAACGGTTAAAATACTCTTAACAGCGCATTGGAGTGCTCATTATGCTGCAGTAAAAGTATTGGCCGAAAACTTTGATGGGATTGTGGCTGAAATTGAGAAGTTAAGTGATCAACAAGAAAATGTAGACATTAGAGGCGCTGCACAGAACCTTATCAATGCAGCATGTGATTTTTCGTTTCTTTGCTATCTTTTGTTTTGGAATGATATTCTAAGAGAAATAATATCTGTGCTCAGATTGGATTGCAAAGCACGGGCTTGAATATTGATCAATTAGCTACAAAAATAGAGTCAATTCATAACGAAGTCTCATTGTAGAAGAGGCAATAGATCTTGCTGCGAAAAAAATCGGAGGACTATGACATTCCAATGGGAAGCCGAATTCGTCATAAAAACGCAAAAAACGAACGGGTGGTGAGTTTGCACCTGATGTTGGACTGACACTGAGAGCTCAACTTAAAAAGGACATGTTGGAATGTCTTGACCGATTCAGTGTTGAACTCCGAACTAGACTGAAGTCAGTTCAAGATTTAGCTTCATTGTTCGAGGTTGTGCAGACAAACACTTAGCTTTTGGCGAACAGTGAAGAGTTAAAATTATCGGTATCAAAATTTACTGGTTTTTATGATGCGGTATTGGCAACAGAACTCCTCATAGAGATAAAAAGGTTGAGGAGGCATTTAAAAGCGGCCAATGTTACAGTTTCTAACTGGGTGTACCTAGACTTTTTGAAATTCATCGTAGAATGGGATTTTTTAGAATTTCTTCCGAATCTTACGGTCGCACTAAAGTTATTTATGACTATTTGCGTATTAGTGGCTTCGTGTGAGAGAAGTTTCAGCAAATTAAAATTAGTTAAAAATTACTTGCGGGCTTATAATAATAATGCTCATTTGTATTAATTTAAAAAAATTATAAATTACGTTTATCGGCTTTTTATTATTATTGACAGTTTTTATTTTTGGGGTGACACCGCAATATCCGCCCCGGGTGCCACCCATGCTAGCTACGCCACTGCTCACGGCCATTAGCACCCTTGTCCAACGATATAGCCACTTTCCACTTTCTGATCGGCAGACCGATAGTGGCAACGCCTGAACCAGATATTAAGAATATGAAATACGTCAATAGGTGGAATCTAATTTCCAAAATAAATCAACATTTTTGGAAAAGGTGGAGTACAGAATATCTATCACGACTTCAAAGACGCCCTAAATGGTTAAACGAGTTGCCTGATATCAAAGAAGGTGAACTTGTATTGGTTAAGGATGAACAACTTTCCCCCATAAAATGGCCTCTAGCAAGAGTAATAGAGGTTCATCATGGTCCTGACGAATTAGTCAGAGTAGTCACAGTGAAACAAAACGACAATGTTCTGAAACGAAACATTACAAAAATTTGTATTTACCTGGTGATTTGGATTCTAGTATAAATGGAAGTAATATATCAACATGCACCAATTTTAGTTTATTTTCTGGAATATCGGTATTACCGGTAATGCCGGTAACGTAATAAACTTAGATCGGTTATACCGGTATTGGCAAAAACGATTATTTTAAAAGCCCCAAGCGCAGCACGTTGCCATTAAACTCAAAAACGAAACTTCGTGCTTTAAATATTTTGTTGAAATTTTTTTTCTTTGTTAATCAAGATATCGGCGCGTACTAAAGTTTTAATGTGAATGCGGGTAGTAATGGAGTAAGGTTGATAATTGATATTATGAGCATCGTGTAATTATTATAAGCATAAGTTAAATAACTTGTGAAATGAATCTTTAAAAAATTTTAATCAAAAAAACATATGACGAAAAGTGAAAACGAAATGAACTATAATTAGATTTGTAATCAAAAATTATTTTATTCGTGGTTTAAAATAATTGTAGTATTGTTCCGACAATGTTACTCACATGATTCATCTATATAAGCGTTTAATTTAAAATAGACTTTACTGCAGAATTTAGAGCGTGTTATATTTCCGCCCACTTCGAAGACAAATCACTTTACCATTTACCATCTCAATTTCAATTTTTATTGTACATAGTTTATAGAACTTAAATTAACTCATTCCTTAAGTCGATGTACAGCATTAAACTTTTAAAACTTTTTTATATTTAATATAAACAACTTTTTTCCAAGATATAAATTATTGTTTTTCTTATTTTTGCACTCATTAATGGCGTGCTAATGACAAAGTTCTTCGCCATTCTTTTATATAATATAATATAGCAGAGGAATAAAACTTTAATCCTTTTGTCTAAGCTTTTGTAGAATTGTTTGTTTTTGTTCAACATTTCACGGAATGTTATTTTTTATTCTTTTAATTCTTTGTAATTCAATGAAACTTATTTACCTTTTTTGATTCATTTATTTATTTTTTCCTTTGTTTATCTTTAATTGAAAGTGAAATGTTTTAAAGTAAGTTAAATATATAAAATAACAGGGAAAGTTTTAGTACTGGATTCGTTTTGAATTTTATGATATATTTCTATGAAATGAACAAGTTAACAGTAAATAAATTTTCAACATGCATACTCATTCCTTTTCCATTCTTCAAGCATACATACCAAGTAATCTAAATAAATCTTACAATCTTTTTCAGATTTTTTTCTCGCTTAAATCTGAGCATATTACTCAAATAAATTTATCAGGGATTAATTACTAGACATTCATTTGATTGATTGATTTTGTTAGTTTTATATTTTTTTCTTATTTGTGTTAACCCAAACCCTCGGGCTTAAGAGTCCATTTCCAAAAAAATGAACAATAAAAATAAAGTAAGCTAAAACAAAAAGTTTATTTTTAGGAATAAATGATTAATTAATTTTAGTGGCTCATCGCTTTTTTTTGTTTGTAAGTTTTCCAAAATTTTTGGTTTAATGTAAATTTAAGTTCCTTTGTGTTATATTTTTTTGTTGTTATTTTAATTTCAATAAAATTGATGGAATTTAGATTAAATGAGATTTTATTAAATAATTTAATCAATAAGATTGAAATTTTATTGCTAAGAATTTTAGAAATTTTTAAAACAAGCGAAAGAATCTCAACTTGATAGTTGCAAATCAAAACTTTTGTAGGAGCTTGTAGGACCTCTTTTTTCAATTACGTGTAAATTACTTAAAACACTAACTTTTTATTCCTATTATGGAATTAGAGTAAACCATTTCTTGTGAGTAAATTTAATTTAAAACTAAAAACTATCAATTGAGAAATTTCACATTTCACACAGAACCGTACGGCTGTGTACTTGAGCAAATGGTATACAAGAGTATAAAAGACTATTTCCCAAGATTTTATTATTAATATTTTTGGATCTTCTTTTTTATGTAGACCATGAAAGATTTTCACAAATAGTTTACCAAAAAAGAACTCTTTTACATAAATAATGTGCAAGCACAAACAAAGTTAAAAGATTTCCTAATTATATTAATTTATACTAAAGAAACGAAAATCATCATTTTCTTTTATCATTGAATATTTTGTGTAGTAAATGTGTTCATCAATTTCTTTTATTGACTTTGTTAAATCAAAGCTAAATTATACCTTACGGTATAATCAATATTGCTACATACATATTTTCTGTTTTCATTTATATTAATTTTAAGTTCTTTTCTTATGTAGATAACTTATTTGTTTAGACGTTTTTATATCTTTTAATATTGTAACACATTTGTTCGTACATATTTATAGAAATATTTTGCTGCGGGTTATGTTAAAATGTTAAAAGGATTTAGTATATGAATGTTTTAATATGCCTGGAAAATGTTAATACTTTTAAATATAATTCAATTTAAAGTACTTCTGATACAACAGCGCATAAATACCACATGTTAACCAACGGAAAAGGGGCTCAATTAAGTAAAGATTTGTGGTCTTAGATTCAAATTCGCGGATTTAATCAGTAAAACAAATTTATATAAAATAATCTTTCACTATGCGTATTCAAAACAAATAAAAAAAAGTCAGTCAAGTGCGAATAAAATTCGCTCACCGAGGGTTCCGTGAAAGTAGAAGAACAAACAGACAGAAATAATTTAAATAAAGTTGTATTGTAGACTTTTTATATTGCGAGACCATAGGCATATAAAAATGATTTTTTAGTTGTAAATTCCAATAGAAAAATCTATTGAAAATTGAACCAAATTATACACAAGATGTTACATCTCGTTAAATATTTGCAATAGCAGTTTAGGGTAACTGAAGACAGATTCAATCACACCAACTTGTAAATGGTTTCAATTGGAATATATATACATTATTAATTCAAATAAAACAATTCAATAAAAATTGACAATAATTCAAAAACTGTACACCGTAAAATTTAAAAAAAATTTACAATGTTTCTTAAATTAAGTGCTCTTTCATATTACACCTCACTTGTTAGGATCAAAAATGAATTTTTCACCCTTCCTCAGTCTCACCCCCTCAAAACAGAAAAATAATTATGTGACACTTCGCTATAGTTTTCGTTCAGGGTTTATCAAATTTCTTATCTCCGTGCGATGTTTCAATTTCTTCTGTCAATCAACTTCGAAACGCAGAGGGGGACCAACTTTTTGTTGCACTTTTTGACAATAATTCATAAACTGTGCACCGCAAAATTCTATAAAAATTAGAATGTTTCTTAAAACAAGTGCTTTTTCATATGACACCCCACTTGTTGGGATCAAGAATGATTTTTTCACTCTTCCCCAATCTAATCCCTTCAAAATACAGAAAAACAATTATGTGCCACTCCGCTATAGTTTTCATTCAGGGTTTATCAAATTTCCAATCTCTGTGTGTTGCTTCGATTTTTTTCTGTCAATCAACGTCGAAACGCAGTGGGGGGGGGGGGGATTAATTTTTGGACAATAATTCCAATAATCCCAAAATTCTAGAAAAAATTACAATGTTTCTTAAAATAAGTGTTCTTTCATATGACCCTACTCGTTGGGAACAAAAATGACTTGTTTCATCCTTTCCCAATAATTATGTGACACTTCGCTATAGTTTTCCTTCTGGGTTTATCAAATGTCCTATCTCTTTTTATTTTTTTGTTTTTTTATAGTTTGGTTAATCACTTAGGTTATAAACTTCTTATGCTTTATGCACGTGTTAGCGATGGGAAAGGAAAGTTAAAAAGTTAAAATTTAAGGACTTGTGGTAGGACTGGAGCGATTTAACTGCTGATTTAAAAGCTTGGGGATTGTATGTAGCGGGGAAAACCTTTTTTGACAATCGATTCCACCAGTATACCGAACGTGAAAAGAAGGAGTTATTATAGCTAGTTGTTCTCACATATGAGACCTCTAGGGTATGCTTATGGGAATACAACGATTGTTTAGTGGCTCGTCAAGATCTACATAATGGCGGTATTAAATCATTAACTTCTTTAGAGCATTTACCGTAGTAGTATCTGTAGAATAGTATAAGAGCTCCAACCACTCGTCTATGATGCAGAGAATCCATACCCGATGTTATTATTGGATCATCAATCAGTTCCAAAGCACGTCCGTGGACTCTGTCAACAAAATTTAAAGAGGTTTCTGGTGCTGCAGCCCATAAATGGGAGTCGAATTCAAGGATCGGTCGTATATATGCCTTATAGATTGTAGTAATTTCAGATGGAGAGAAAAAGCTTTAAACAACGACGTAGGAAGCCAAGCCGTTGGGAACCCAATTTCGCCACGGAAAGAATATGACCATGCCATTTTGGTTTGTGATTGATATTAGTACCCAACAGCTTAACCGTATACGCCTATAGGCGAGTTTGTTATTGGTTGTCTGGAAAACGTTGCATTGCAGCTGTATAGCGAGGTTTTATGGGACAAAACGCACGACTTCGTCTTTATAGCATTAAATGTCACAAGATTCCGTTTACCCCAATCCAGGATTAATTCAAGATCTACATCAAAGGATTTAATCCTTTTTCTACGATGAAAATTAATAGTTAGACTAGATGGCTGTTTTTTAAAAGAATAAGAATGGAAAATAGTACTGTCGTCGGCAAAGCTATATATTGGGTTTGTGGTCATAGATAACAAATCGTTGATAAAGATCCCTGGGGAACACCGGAGTTGGGAATTTATCCGACATGACACCGTCCAGCACTACTCTGATAGATCTTTGGAATAAAAAATCTTCTAACCAACAGATCAAGGTCTTACAGACTCCAAACGAAATTAATTTATTGTTAAGAGCCCGATGCCATACTCTGTCAAACGTCTTGGATATTTCAAGGAATATAATATGAGACTCACCAAAGTTATGAATTGTTCTCCATTTCTCCGTGAGGACTGACATGATGTCACCAGTAGACCGTGTTTTACGAAATCCATATTGGCGGTCGTGGGTGGAGAAGATTGTTGTTTTCGTGGTATGCCATTAGTTTATAATTAATAATCTTTTCCATAACTTTAGCAAGTATCGAGGTTAATGCAATGGGACGATGGTTTCATGGGTCAGACTTGTTGCCCTGTTTTTGGGACTGGTTGAACATTAGTCAGTTTCCACATTGATGGGTAAAACCCGAGCTTAAGATTAAGCAGTGTTGACCGCAAAATTGTTGGACGAAAGTAGATTTTGTTCATTGATGATTGGATAGATGGAATGTTCGGCGGATTTATACTGGAATCATCGACAATTGAGTTAGCAGCAACATTTGCTGCAAGTAGATCTGCTTTCGCTTCGATTTCCGTTACAGGGTTTTCTTGGTTATCCATTAACGGTGGAATAGAAGATTTGATAACGTTATTGTCAACCTCTCGGATAAAATTCAAATACGATCGGCTGCCTTTTGTGGCGCGTACAATTTTACGCTTAGCATTCGAATTGAAAAGAAATTTAGCTTTTTTAAATATACTATGACAGTTGTTTCTAGCCCTGATATAAAGAAGTCGACTGATGGAAGATTTATCACTATTGTATTTGTCAAATGCCATTTTTTTGTTGATTTTAGCTATAGAAAATTCTTCAGAAAACCAGGATTTGGAACCATTTTTGTTTTCCACAATACTAGTTGGAATAAAAACGTTCATTTCCAGTAGAATAATGAACGTGATCAATGCAGTTGCTTGGTTAACACTTTTATTCTGCACAAATAAACGCCAGTCGATTTCGTTGTAAAATGTATTAGGTTTCTGCTAATTACATCGATTGTAAAGCCAAGCCTTTCGAGGAACAGACAATTTTAGACTTGGTGCTCGGGAACTTATTTCGAAATAAGCAGAAACTATACAAAGGTCTGATCTGCCAAGAGGAGCATCGACTGAGCAGGTATATTTAGCAGGATGTGTTGTCATGAAAAGATCAAGTAGATTAGAAGAATGACTGGCAATATTGGCAATATTGGTAATGGGTTGGCCTATCTACCAGTTGCGTAAGCTGATTGGAATCAGCAAAAAATATAGCATATTGCCTTTCTAAAGATATTTTGGTTGAGAAACGTAGCCAATCCTTGTGGTGGACATTGAAATCACCAGCTAATACAATTTCTGCATTAGGTGCTGTGATGAAGATGTGATCGATTGTGTCTGTAAGAGAATTAAATGCTTCCAGGGTTTGATTATGATGGTAAGAAGGACTACGGTATAAATAACACATATATATGTCGTGTTAATTTACGACGATTTTGAGCCAGATAAAGCAGAATTCAGAAATACTACGTGTTTCATACTGGAAGAGCCTTGTATATTTAATATCATTGCGTATATATATCATTACACCACGGTGTTCATAAAATGCAAATTCTGGAGAATAATTGTTGCAACCGAATCGCGTATTATCAATATTTGAAACATATGTTTCACCTAGCGCAAGTAAATGCGGTCTCTTTTGGTTGAGATGGTATTGGATGCTAAGGAAGTTTTTTGAGAGACCCTGAATGTTAGTGGAATCGATTACAAAGTGGGAGTAAGGAGTAGACATTGTATTGAAATTAAAGAGAAATTAAGTTAAAGATTAATAGGCGAAACAATAAAAGCCAAAACCATAAGGGTAAGGGTAAGATAGTGTAACACAACAATGGGTCACAAAGATTAAGAATTTTGCAGTTCTGTGTGTTCTCACTATCTTTCCGGCAATGGTAACAAACAGAAAAGAGAAACCTATAATTGTAAGATAATGGTTGAATGGAGTTTATTAATTTAATTACTAGTACGGTATTGGCTATAAATAAGAGATATTAGATGACTCTGACTGAATTGATACAACAAAATTTAAATTAGTGAAAATAAAAAAGAGAGAAAAACGGGAAAGACTACTTTAATATGAATCATGTGATGAGTTTTGAATTGTTGAATGTGGGATACGGATAAAAAGGAATGCCGTAAGAGTTTCACTTTTTATACATTGATTGAAATAAACATTAAGCGAAAAAAAAATTAAAATTAATATTAAAACCGACAGGTACGGGTGGACAAGAGCAACCATTACGAGGTATTATTTATTATTTTATTATTATTTTTTTCACCCTTCCCCAATCTCACACCCTCAAAATACAGAAAAATTATTATGTGACACTTCGCCATAGTTTTCGTTCAGGGTTTATCAAATTTCCTATCTCCGTGTTTTTTCAAATTTTTCTGTCAATCAATGTCGAAACGCAGAGGAGGGGACCAGCTTTTTGTTGCACTTTTTTGTCAATATTTCAAAAACCGTGTACCGTAAAATTCTAAAAAAATTAGAATGTTTCTTAAATTAAGTGCTCTTTGATATACCACCCCATTTGTTAAGGTCAAAAATGATTTGTTTCACCCTTCCCCAATCTCATCCCCTCAAAATACAAAAAAATAATTATGTGACACTCCGCTATAGTTTTCGTTCAAGGTATATCAAACTTTCTTTCTCTGTGAATTTTTTCAAATTTTTCTGTCAATTAAGCTCGAAACCCAAGAGGGTAAAAACTTTTTGTTGCACTTTGTTGACAATAATTCAAAAACTGTGCACCGCAAAATTCTAAAAAATTACAATGTTTCTTAAATTAAGTGCTCGTTCATTTGATATCTCACATCACTAGGTTTTAAATGGCATTTGTCCTCCTTCTCATTCCCACCCTTTAATAAATACGGTTATGAGTATTTTACACTTTCTTATATTTTTCGTTCGAAAGTTACCACTTTTTCTATATTTTCAAAGACTTTTGAAGTTTTTTTATGAAATAGGTTCGGAACTAAGTAGGGAAAGAAAACATAAACTAGTGGGGTTGGGTGTGACCATTAGGGCCACGCCAAGAACTTCCCGTAATATTAAAGATACTGGATATAAGGTATATTAAAATATCAAACATAAAAAAAATAATACAATATAATTTAACTGCATTGTCCAAAAATATGTTTTATAGAACATAAATACAAATAAAAAACAAAATATTACAAAGAAATATTAAAACAAATTTGAAAAAAAGTCAACAAAAAGTGAATATTAGCTCAATTAGGGTTTTTTAAAGCCTTAAATGAAGTTCTTCAAAATAAATCTATAAAGACAATTAGAAACCTTCATTATCGTCACCCAACATATCAGTTATAGACCGAGAGCCCGCGACGGCCAGACCTTCGTTATTTTATAAAAGCTGAAAGTTTCTCTGCGCATACCCCTACTCAGGTAGGAACGATTAGCGACATATGAAGTTTGGATCATAGTGGCTTTGGCAGGGAGCAGTTTCCGAAGGGGCCTCCAAAGTTTCGTGAAAGTCCTTAAACTTTAAAGCTTAGGGGGTCTGGCAGGGGGTTTCCACGATAGTAAGTGTCTGGCAATGGGTGACGTGACTTCTAATACTATCCCGAAGAATATATAAAAAAATTAGCTTTTATACTTTCACGAAACTTTGGAGGCCCCTTTGGAACCTGCTCCCTGCCAAAGCCACTATGATCCAAACTTCATATGTCGCTAATCGTTCCTACCTGAGTAGGGGGTATGCGCAGAGAAACTTTCAGCTTTTATAAAATAACGAAGGTCTGGCCGTCGCGGGCTCTTAGTCTATTATACAATGAAAATCTTCTACCTTTTCATTTAATATCAGAATATGAAACCATTTTATTGATTTATAAAATTAAAAATGGATTAATAAAAAACGGATTTATTTTAAAACTGGGTAATGATCGACATAATTATAACACTAGGCAAAACACAAACTATTATGTAGACTTTAGAAATACCAATTTTGGTCAGAGAACGCTAATGTTTTATGGACTAGTTCTTTTCAATTCTCTTCCGAATGCTCTAAAAGTTATGGATAATTTATTTGTAACGATCTACGCTTAAAAATTTAATTTTTCTGTAGATTTTCAATAAACTATAAATAAAAAAAAAAAAATAGGCAAAATTAAGATTTATTTATTATACGACACATCAATTGTAATAATTTAAATAGAATTTATATGTGTGTGTGTGTGCAATCATATTTAAATTTAATACTATATACTAACACTCAGACTGGAAACTAAAATGGGTTGCCTAGAGCGATTCAGAAGGTATTGAAAGGTGAAGATATCATTAAATTGTCAATGTTATGATCTCCAACAGTCCAACACAATAACCTAACCAATCGGTAAAATAAAAGGTCAGCATTTGTTTGATGAACACTAACCACTATATACACCTCGAAAGCAAATTTTTCTGTCTCATGTTAACCGAAATATTTAACCAAAGATTCGTCAAAAACACTTCATAGCTGTGGCTGTTGTTGTGATATATTTATACGAATAGGATAAAGCTATTTAACCGAAAGTGACAAACCGACAGTTGCAAAATTACTATGAACATTACAAAAACCTTATGCTCTAAGTTTCAACAAAATTGAATGTCAAGACTGAGTGTTATTGAAGTTTAAGAAAAACCGTTATTCAACGATTCACAGACAGTTTCCCAGATTCGCTTGCCAAATTTTGAAAATAGCTCATATTTTCCATATTCAAATAAACCCGGATGCGTATGCAGCTCATTTTAATTCAAAAGTTTCATCAAGATCTCATGGATTTGGGTAACGAAAATAACATGTAGATTTTTCACATTTTCTTAAAAAACTCAAAAACTAAGATAGCAATTGTTTATACAAATGTCATTATAAATGGCTGACATGATGACAAACAGTATGGAAGTTGCATGACCTTGATAGCATTATTTAATATCATGATATTTGCAAGAGATGATTTTCAGTTTTATGGAAGCCACTAAAAAACAAATGATTTATTTTCGCTAGAAAAGGACTGGGCTCTAAGTTACGCCGAGATACATTGATTGCGACCATTTTCGTTAAAATCGACCCGTTGTTGAGAAAGCGTTGGGCAAAAAGTTGTCTACATACAGCGATACATGCCTACATACACACACACACACACATACAAACTGCCAGCTAAAAATAGTCTAAACAGCTTCAGGAGGTCATGAAACGTAAAGATATCATAAAAATTCCCATTTCGAAAATCGACCCAAAAACAATAACTTCCCATATCGGGAAGTTAAAAACGCTATTAATCAATTTTATTCAAAAAACTGTGAAGTGAAAAATTCTAAAATACATTTTTAAAGGATACTGAATTCAAGCCCTTTCATATGATACCCTTGACTCGGTAAAAAAAGTATTTTATTAAAGGCCTTACATAACTGGCCCGTAAAACAAACGGAAACCACTTTATTTTTTCTTTGTATCCGTCATCTTCAAGGGACAGATTAGTTTTATACGCATCTTAAATTTCAGGTCTATAAGATTTATGTTTTCTAAGATAACCGATTTTAATACAACAACACACCGTAGTCGGAACCCTAACAATAACATTTCAATGAAAACCTTGAAGTAGTTTTTCAGTTTGGTGTTGTTACGTAAGCAGTTGTTCCTAAAATGACTACATCAAAGTTGAAAAGGTATTATACCGATTCGACGCTGTCGATATATTTCTTATCGTTCTCTTCATACTCAACAATTAGTTCAATGGCACAATACTGGCAGTTCCATGAATATACTCCATAATTGAAGTCGATTTAATCTTTTTTATATGGTAAAATTAGGATTTAGTAATAAAATAATAGCAAAATTAGAAAAAAAAAATTGATTTGTGTTTGTGGTGTTTATTGTGGAAGAATTTATAAAACCCGTTCGTGAAGTTCAAATATAAAAAAATTATGGTAAAATTTTATTTGTTTGTGGGTAGTAAAACTTTAATAAATTCATTCGGTTGGTGAAAGGTTTTTAGTCACCAGTACCTTTTTTTTAAATATATTTTATCTCGAGTTCTATAAATATTAATCGAAGCTCCAAGATGTGTAAACGCGAGATATTTTTTCTTTTTCGGTGATATTGTGTTAATGTTGGGGAAAAGTTTTCAACAATTTGTTCCAAATATTGAATATACATAAAATATTAATATTTGGTGTGATGGTTTTAAAACTAACAAAATAACAGTGATTAAACGGTACTATGAAATGGTTTCTAAAAACGGTAGAAATTTTTTAACAGTTATAAAAACAAAAACATTTGTTTTTGAAGTGTTTGAAGTGAAAAAATACGTTGTTTTACTCATTATTACTACAGTCACTTCAAGTAGTTCACAAGAAAATTATATACATAGTAGATGTTATTATTCATTTTGGCTGTTATGTTGTTTTGTTGAATTAATTTATATTTTATTTACTATAATTGGCTAGTAAAGAAGAAGCATGGAAAGTTGGATCCGTTACAAATTTTGGGGTGAAACAAACACTTAAATGTTTAAATGTAAGTACCAGGAGACCGAGCTATGCTCGGTGAAAAGAAAGACAATTTTTTAACTTTTTTCGCAAAACAACTTTAATTTCATTTTATTTTATTCGGCTGAGACATAAAATCGTTGTTGCCGAGGTGACCGTCGTCGCTGTCACTATCAAGACTTATATAGAAGTTTCATCGTTCAATGCTTCTTTCCACACAACATTATACACCCGACGTTCATTTTCAGGTGGTAATAAAACTTTCAAGTTATTTTGTCGTTTAACACGGGAAAATGCTACGTACAACATACCGTGATTAAAAACAGGTGTACGAAGGTCGACGCCAACAAATTCGAATGTTTGCCCTTGGGATTTATGCACGGTCATCGCAAACGCTGATCGAAGCGGAAATTGATGTCGTTGTATTGTACATCCAAGTTGACCTTTACTGGAGTCGAGCGTAACTCGAGGAATGTGTACTGCTTGTCCAGCCTTTTCCCCAGTAATTATTTTTGCTTTAATTACGTTGTTACATAATTCGGTAACAATCAGACGTGTTCCATTGCACATACCCTCCGAAATATCTAAATTACGCATTAGCATAATTATCGTATTATTCTTTAGTTTTAATTCATGGGATGGCAAATCAGCAATTTCAATCGAATTAAGAAATTCTGGCGTGAATTCAATACCTCCTTCCTGTTTATCCTTCACAGAATCATGACTTATATACGATTTGTATTCTCCTGGGAGACGATCGACAATCTCAGCATTAATATTACTGACTTCTCTGTTCAGCGGCGCGAGAATAACACGTTCCTTTATTCCATCGTAATTTTGATTCGCAAGGCAATTTCCAAATACTTCTTCGATTAAATTACCACTGGAAATTATATCGTCAGGTAATTCGATTTCATTAAAGTCAATTTTTGGAAGATTTCCATTTCCCAGTTTCAGGAAATACTTTGCAAATGCTTCCTGTTCAGGATCGACACGCATATTTTTTGTTAACGAAAATTTTTTGAAATGCTTCTATAGATGACTTTTTTTGATCGACAAATCGAGTGTTTCACTACGGTTGCTTCGGAGTTGAACCGGTAAGCACTGACGGAAATCACCTCCAGCGACTAAAATTTTCCCTCCAAATGGCAAGTTTGGATTTGCAATAGACCGCAACAACTGATCCATATTTTGTAAACCGTACTTTGGTAACATCGGTGCCTCATCCATAAGGAAAACATCAACTTGAGCAAGTTTTGTAGCTTTGATTGAACCAGGTTTAATGCTGGAAATTGAATCTGACGAAAGCGGAACTTTCAGACCAAATGTCTTGTGTGATGTTTGTCCAGCAGGCAATAGAGTTGATGCGATTCCAGTAAATGCCATACATTTAACTTTGTGATTTTGGCCACAAAGTAAGTGGTATAAGGTCTTATACACGAAGGTTTTACCGGTACCACCTGGTCCATCTATGAAAAAACATTTTGTTTCAAAATAGTTATTGTCATTGGCTGCACGTAAAATACTGTTCACAATTTCAATCTGTTTTCCTCGCAGAAGCCGATACATGCGTTCTCCAGTAGCAGCTGACTCATCAGAATTTAGAACGTCCATGTTTTGTTCATCTTCGTAATTGTCAATGACGTCCATACCATATCGTTCCACCCAGAAACGAAAATTTCGACCTTCTGTTGCTGTCGTATTTAACTTGAATGCAATAATACGATAAGCACGTTTAATTGCAGCATCATCAGATCTATTATTTCATCGTGCTTGCAGAATAAAATCTTCAGCCAACTGATTTTTGAATCTTTCCCAGAGACCTTTTGGATCTTCAGGACATCCAAAAATAAGAATCTGAACGAAGAGTATTCGCATTACCGAAGGCATTTTGGACAGTGCCGATTCTTCTAGACCATCTATCCACTGTTTATCATCGAAGGCGAGGCCATGAGCTAGGCAAGCTTGTTTGTATGTCGCATAACGAATGTTATTCACAGTAAGGAGATCATCAAAACTTGTTGCGTCCTTCACATGATAGAGAAGTACTCGCAAATGGAAGCATTCTGGTTGAGCAACATAATTTACGTTGTGTATTCGACCAATAACACGCAATCGACGAATTCGCGGTTCCCATGTACTCGTTTTTCCAACCCATTTAAAATTTTCGGGCATTTGCCAATAGTAGAAGTAGTTCTGGTTTGTTTGCATTTGCTTCAACGCCTGGTTATGTCTAAAATACGCTTCTAGCATTGAACCTTTTTGTCCAATATCTGATAGATCTTCTTGGGCTTGGTCAATATCTTGCATTCGATATTGACCACGTAAATGAATATTCAAACGCTGAACAATGTGACTCTTTCTTTGGATTTCGTAGCCAAATAATCGCCAGCATGCTTCAGGTGGTGTAATGCAGCGACCTTCTACATAGGTGTCTGCTTCATTATAAATCAAACTCCGTTGATTTTCGATAACCTTTATTGAAGCGCAATCGTGTCCTTTGTAGATGTATTTATATAAATATTTTACCGGACCTATCCTGCCAACATGTTCAACATTGATGTGACATTGGAATTTTTTCAGCAAATAAGCATTATATGTGGCCACATGCCGATTATCTCATGTAACTCGTCGATTATCCTTATCTTTTCGATATACTGCAAGTTCATGTGAAAATTCTTCTCGACTATTTAAGTCCAATTTGGGGTCATAACGACGACGATACTTTGGTTTTTCATCATCCGCTAGGGATGTTACTTCTTTGAATTGCATTGGAAAACTGAAGCGGCACAGCAATTTACCATTTTTATTGAACATACATGTAGCATCTGGATTTAACTCCACTCCGCACGGATTATGAATCATCCACTTTAAGACTAATTCTCGCTATTCAGGGTCGTCGGTATTTGGAATTTCAGCTGAAATTAGATCATAAATTTCTTCTGGATTATGGATTCGATCTTCAGGATTCATGGTCAACAGCAAATGCATATGTGGTAGTCCACGTTTTTGAAATTCAATTGTATACATATATGCGGCCACCTTTCCAAATATCTGTTTTTTATCCAAATCATTTATAATTTCATTAAATTTTTGTTTCGCTATTCGAGCGACGAGATCGGGACGATCTTGAGCGGACTGCTGTATGATAACTCCATGATCAGATATAATACGCGCTGCTTCTTTAATTTCTGGCCAGTCGGGATTACAAGTCATGGTGATGAAGAAATCTGGCGATCCAAGACGACGAACAATGGCCATTGCATCTTCGAAATGTTCAGTATAGTAACGCGTTGATCCGGTGAATGATGATGGTAGTATTATTTTTTCTCCAACAACTGCATTCTGTTTCGCAGCTAAGTCATTGATAAGTCGGGAAACACCTGCGTACTGATCGGCTAAAATAGTTTTTTGATTAAATTTGATCCATTGGATGCGATCACGTTCAACTCGAATGAAAGTATCGACGAGATATTGTTGAAAAAGTCGTCCACCAAAATGTAAAGCGTTGAAAACTGTTTGACGCAGGTCGGGTGTTAAATTAGTTTGCAAAGAAAGGCTTTTGGCATGTTCAGGTCGAAAAGCTATACGATATTGTGCTAGTTCCAGACGTGTTAAATGTGGACGACTTGCATAAGGTATTCGAAGTGGCATACCCACGGTATATCCTGACGTTCCGCCTGGATAAAACAATGGGTATGTAAAGGGCTCCACACGATGGTCGATATTTTTCAAAATAACAACATCTTTATCACGTTGTTTTACAACCATTTCATTTGACGGGAAACTTTGATCAGCGTTAAGCGTAAGAACAACGCATACTTCATTACATGCAGGAGGGTTGAACCGTCTATAATCCACACCATCTGGCACTGTAAAAATGAGCTGCACATTTGGAGGTTTTAGTCCCAGTGCAGCAGCACGTTGATTTATATCATCCTCCACTTCTCACATCCTCATGTAACTTTGGACATAAATGTTTTGTTCTCGCAATATTTTCTCCAACAGGTCTATTAATTCACGACTGATTCCATAATTTAGAGGATGTGCAAGGCGTTCATCAACAGCATCATCGGAGTCTAAAAAGTACATTTGTCCATATGAAGGTTGTTCGAAATCACCTTGAGTGGTTTGTGTCGGATGTGCCGCCATATTCATTTTGTGATAAACCTGTCCAGCTGCTTTGAAGCTAAAAATATTACGACTATTGATGGTGGCAACACGATACGACCATGCAAGCAGCAATCTCCAAATGAATCACCCTTATTTGCTACTCTTTCTTCTGGGAAATAGAGGGCTCCGCAGTTAATACATACAATGTTAAAGGGTCCCAATGATTTGTAACTAACGCTAGCGTAGTTTACGGCATCTTTGTAGGTTCGTACTGGATTCTGTGCCATAGTACGTTGCCGTCGTTCATTGCGACGGCGTTGTTCTTCTAGTCGCAGATTTCGTTGTTCCTCATTTTCGTTTGCGATTTGTTGTGATGCTCGTTGTCGTATGTCTTGTAACCGCTTATTTCGTTGTGAAATATTTTCGTTTGCGATTCGCTGTGAAGATCGGTTTCGTTTTTGTTCCAAGCGATGATTACGTTCTTCATCACTTTCGGTTGCGATACGATGCGCATTTATTCGTAGGATTTGTTCCAGGTGTTCTTGGGATTGAGATTCCTTAAGTATCATAATTACTTTTGACATTTTTTCCATGCCTTTTGCTTTAGCTTTTCGGATTGGTCTTGCCGCGTTTGGTGGTTCAGGTTGTTTGAAAAAAATCTCTTAGATTCGATTTTGCTCATTTTGATTGAATTCGATATCATTTGTAACATTTGATTGCCCTGGTTGTTGTTCTTCCAACGACGCATCATTTAGAACAATTGGGAATTTTCGTTTTTTGGGTCGTCCCCTATACATATTTCGAATTTGGTTTTTACGTTGATGAAAAATCAAAATATAATAAAACTTTTTAATTTTACAACTGTTTAAGTTTTTTATCACGATTTTATTACTTTGCAAATTATTATTTATTTTTATTTCACAAATTTTATTTTTTTTGTTTTTGAAAAAATAATTTCCGATGACAAACTAAATGTCAAATTTAGTGCAGGAAATATATTGTCTTCATATGTTGCTTTGTTAATTTTTTTTAAATACTTAGCACAGACACTCATCTTCATCAAATTTTTTTATAACTATTAAAAGTATTTGCGACGTCATTCATATGAAAAATGTTTTTCCTTAATTAAGGCCTTAAACGACTTTTTCCAAAGTCGTGTTCTATCTAGATCGTTTTTTCACACCAGAAAATGGTAGTATGCCAATTTTCAAAATAAATTATAGTACCGTTTTCGAGAAAAAATTTACAAATATACAATTATTACTCGTTTAATAAGTAAGAAAGAATAAGTAAGAAAGATTTATTGAAAAGATGATACACTAAGCAAACTTTTTAAAAACCTCTCCATTTAGTGTTTCGAGAAAATATTACAAAATCAAAAATTTAAGTTTCTTTTAATATTAAAAAATGTTCTAAAAATTATAATAAAATCGAAAATTTAAACTTTCAAAATTCTAAAAATATTTCAAAAATTATTACAAAATCAAAATTAAAAACTTTTTCAAAATTCTAAAAATATTGCAAAAATTATAACAAAATCAAATATTGAAACTATTTCCAATAATCTTAAAATATTGCTTAAGGTATAACAAAATAAAAAATACAAACTTTTTTCAAAATTCCAAAACTTATAATAAAATCAAAAATTGAAATTTTTTTCAAAGTTCTAAAATTATAACAAAATCAAAAACACAAACTTCATTCGAAATTCAAAAAATTATAACAAACTTTCGACAATCAAATTGAATTGTAGTGTGCTTTTTAAAATATTTCCAACAAAATTTATTATAAC
This sequence comes from Diogma glabrata, assembly GCA_963693315.1. Classification (NCBI taxonomy): domain Eukaryota; kingdom Metazoa; phylum Arthropoda; class Insecta; order Diptera; family Cylindrotomidae; genus Diogma; species Diogma glabrata. The sequence goes on along the minus strand of OY856187.1, from coordinate 245,853,423 downwards.
TATTCCAAGTATTTGTGACGTCATTCATATGAAAAATGTTTTTCCTTAATTAAGGCTCTAAACGACTTTTCCCAAAGTCGTGACCTATCTAGATCGTTTTTTCGCACCGGAAAATGGTAGTGTGCAAATTTTCAGAAAAAATTATAGTGCCGTTTTCGAGAAAAAATTTAGCCATAAACAATTATTGCTCGTTTAAATAAGTAAGATAACTGTATTTGACGTGATGTATGTGGTGGTCTTGGTTTCTCCATATTTTAGGGTCGTCAGAGTTCCCGTTCTTTGCTCCTTTGAATCCGTCTTCTTCTGAAAATTTTACCTGCAATTCAGCATTTTTGATGGGGTGAGGAAAGACACAGTCTTTAAAAAAAATTATCACAGAATTTCTCCCAAAAAATATGGTTATGATTTTTTATTGTTTTATTTAACAGATTTTTTATTCTAATTTTACAATGTTCACTAACATCGAATTATACTAATATACATTGGACAAGCGAATAAATAGGAATTATTTTCAATAGTTTATTTACCCGATTTTTATAATTTTTGCTAACACACAACTATAATAGATTTTTATAATTTTTGCTAACACACAACGTTAATAGATTTTTCTAATTTTTGCTAACACACAACGATAATAGGGCGATTTTTCTGTTCCGGTGTTTACCGCAATGGCGCTGCAAAAAGGGGATAAGAGAGTAAATTCAAAAACTTTTATATGGAATTTCATACAAAACACAACTTGAATAATTTTAAAAATTATCGGTTGTAATACCACGAGTCATTGAAATTTTTTCGAAAATTTTTTGATTTTACGAATTAAATTATTTAGCAACACTGCGAATCAAAGCGCACAATAAACCACGAGTCCGAAGGACGAGTGGTTTAAGTAGTGGTTTGATTGAGCAGTGTTGCTTCAAAATAATTTAATGAGTAAAATTGAAAAATTTTAGACAAAAATTTCAATGAAGAGTGGTATTTAATGAGATAATTTTTTTTAAATTATAATTTTATTTAAAAGATAATAATTATTAGTTTCTAAATAAAGTTTTTTCTACAAATTATTCAGCTTATAAAAAATTATGTAAAATTGCAAATAATAAAAATGTCCGTTTTCATTCATAAATGATTGCTTGTTTATGTTTATTTGTCAAACATAAATTACAAATTTATAGCATTTATGCGCCTACTAGGATAAAATTATATTTCATTTTGTTAGAAGAAAAAATGACAACAAAGAATTTTCATAACGACAAAGCAAAATTATCGACGACAAGAAGAATTGCCGACAGTAAAAACAAAGCCTACTGTTTAAATACCATAGTTTGTATGAATGAAAAATAAAATATCTAACAGCAAAAAAAAATTATCTATGAAATTTCTCATTTTACCACAATTGAACAATTTTAATTTACTTATGGAGTATTATTGTCTATATTTTAATTGTAATATATAAAATATCATTCTTAAGTCGCTCAAAAAAGAAACATAAAAATTACCTAAATTTCCCTTACAAAGCTGTATGAAAAATTTAAACTATTTTCGTATTTGTTTTACGGACAGAAGAAAAGAAAATATTTTATATATTATGCTTAACATATTGTCAATAATACTTTATAAACAAATTTAAAATATTTAATTGTAGTAAAATGAAAAATTTCATAGATAACTTTTAAATTATTCAAATTGTGTTTTGTATGGAATTCCATATAAAATTTTTGTGATTTTTTCTCTTATCCCCTTTTTGCAGCGCCATTGCGGTGAACACCGGAACAGAAAAATCGCCCTATAGGTTTTTCTAATTTTTGCTAACACCCAACGATAATAGATGCTCGATATGCGAACATATAAGATTTTTGTTTTTCATGATTTATTTAACAGCCCACTGTCTAACTTTTTGATATTAGTTAACACCAATTCTTTTTTTATATTTTCTTTGGTTTTTTTTGGTTTTTATCATTAAATTAATCAAAACTTGCCACAAATTGAAAAAAACCACGCTCAAAAAAACTTGATGTCTCAAATGTCAAAAAAAAATCCACAGCTGTTTACCGTTTAGCACAGAAAAAGTAAGAGAGAGAGAGAAGCCCTATATCGCTTTTATTTATATCATTATTAACAGCCGTTTGTAAACAATAACAAAACGATGAGTTTGTTTCTTGGGAAGCTTTCTTTCGTTAAGTTTTGCTCCCACTAAAGAGTTTGCACAACTAATTCATATCAAACTTGAAAACAAATTCTGTAAAAAAGAAGATTACGAACCGAGTGCAAGAAAGTGTGTTGGAAAAGGGTAAAATCAAATTAGAAAGTTCTTATTAATGTTAATTTAATGCGCGCGAGAAAGTAGTGCGACTCCAAATTACGAAGTTTGAATAACAGCTTCATTACACCATATTCCGAAATTGATCTGACATATACACAATAAAGCGTTTTGATTCATGTAGTCAAAATGATCTTTATGAGTATGAAACTGTGAAAATAACACTAAATCCTTGAACTTATAAACTCTTTCTAAGCTATTATCCCAAGTAGGTTTTGCCAGACACTGACATACGGCCAAACACTGGCCCATTAATGGTTAACAGTACTTGGCTATTGTTATTGGGCCAGTACTAGAACCATTCATCGGCCGATCTATGGTTTACAGAAAATAGTCAGTATGTATATAGTTACCTATGAATGGCCAAGCATTGGCCCATGAATGGTAAAAAGTACTTGGCTATTGTTATCGTGCCATTACTGTAACCATTAATTTGTAAATAATTTATTTTTAAATTTACATATGAAAATATTATTTTATATTTTTTTTTATGGCCGAGTACTGGCGGTCATGTTTGACAGTACTCGGCCATTCTTGCAACTGAACCCTTTGTATAGGGAGTTTTGAATTTTTTCCGTCATTTTTATTTTATTTCAAATTATTTTGTATTTAATTTATTTAAATTTACATATGATCATATTTTATATTTTTTTTAACGACAACCATTTATTGTCCGAAGTTATCACCCAGCATAATTATGTTAATGGCCCAGTCGTGGTTGCCACTATTCGCCCATTGCTGTATTACTGGCTGCCAGTAATGGACCATTACTGGACCAGTTGTACAACCTGGTATGGGATATAGATGTCAAAGTTTATTTGTGAATCATATGAATCTTTCAATTCGAAATCAGTTTTTGGGTTTATATGAATAAACCTTACAGTTATTTTGTATTAAAAACAACTTTCATCTCTAAACGTGTTTTGATTGGGATTCGATTATCTCCTAAAAATATAAAACTCTGAATTGGCCTGTAAAAAATTATTTACAACACAAGAATTCGGAAGACGAAATTAAATCTATATAACAATGATTATATGCAAGTTCAATAGGAATTAAGGGACTTATCACTGCAAAATCACAGTTATCCACAAGACAAGTAGGTTTTGCCAGACATGGACATACGGCCAAGCACTGGTCCATTAATGGTTAACAGTACTTGGCTATTGTTACTGGGCCAATACTAGAACCAATCATCGGCCGATCTATGGTTTACGGAAAATAGCCAGTATATTGTTACCTTTGGATGGCCAAGCACTGGCCCATGAATGGTAAATATTACTTGGCTATTGTTATTGGGCCAGTACTGTAGCCATGAATTTACCAATCGGTCATTTTTTTTAAATTTCACTAGAGTATTATCCCTTTTAGAAATACATAGTTTGGAAAATTTCACATATAGTTTAGTTATCGCCTTGTCGGTTGAAAGACTATGGTAATATAGAAAAGGTTGGTAAATGTTTTAATTTATTTTCATTTCTATTTTATTTTAATTATTTTGTAAATAATTTATTTAAATTTATGTATAAAAAATATTATTTTATATTTTTTTTAATGGCGGAGTCAGGGCGGAGTTTGCCATTACTCAGCCATTCTTGCAACTGAACCAGTTGTATGGGGAGTTTTGAATTTGTTCCGTCATTTTTATTTTATTTTAAATTAGTTTGTATTTAATTTATTTAAATTTACATATGATAAGATAATAATGTATATTTTTTTTAACGGCCCAGTCATGGTTGCCAGTATTTGGTCATTACTACAATGCTGGTCATTATTATTTGCCCGTTACTAGGCCAACTGTACAACCTTGTATGGGCCATTGCTGTTGTTTTTTATCTGTCCCAAGAATGGCAACAATTTATTGTCCGAAGTTATCATCCAGTAAAATTATGTTAATGGCCCAGTCGTGGTTGCCAGTACTCGCCCATTGCTGCATTACTGGCTGCCACTAATGGACCATTGCTGGACCAATTGTACAACCCTGTATGGGTAAATATCGTTTATATTTTTACTATCGTAGAAAACATTCCATTTCCTACGCGATGAACAAATTTTGCGTTCGTGAAATTGTCCCATATTATCCCAATTGTCCCTAACGAGTAAAAAAGCAGCGATTTCATTTCTTATAGCAAAATGTACTAATACCTGAACGAAGTAGTTTTATTGCCTAATAGAAAATATGTATTAGGCATTGTTAGATAATATAGGTCTTTTTTGGAAAAGTTGAAATTGTTGAACGCTAAACGGAGAGGTTTTTAAACTAGTTTTATATATAATATACATCGCTGCCCAAAACTATAAATAATGTCCTCATAAAAGCCTTCTTTTGGAAACTAAATAAAATCCCTTATAACAGACCGAAGTTTTGATATCTCAGAGCCTTGAGATTCCAGCCTCTTCATTTTTTTTTATATGAATTTCAGAATTGAAAGAAGGAAGGTTTTGTAGATATTTCAAATAACAAACATAATCGATTATTATAATCGTTTTCTATAGACCACTAAAGCTAATTATAAATTATAAACGAATTCTGATTAATCTTCTGATTAATATTAATTTTACGTAACTTGTTTTGTAATTAAAAGAAAATCTCGTCCATTTTTTAAACAAATTGAAAAGGAATAAGTCAATGGTCTTGTGTATTATTAAATGAAATAAACTGTTTATTAGAAATAAATTAATTATTTTACTATAGTTAAGTGGTTTATACATTTTAATATAATTTTGAAAATTTTATATGATTTTATTCAAAATTACATTAATTTGTCTACGAAAATTTATATTTATACTTTTCCGTATTAATCTACGTTTTTCTTCTTGTTTCAACTTGCATTTTGTTTTTAGTTTTACCAAACGAGAAGTAAAAAAACAAAATTTCATTCCATTTTAAGATAATATTTTTTCACAATATTTTCTTAAGTGCCAGTTGGCATGAATACTAATGTGACAAGGGTCAGAAGTAGATATCATTTTTCCTTGTTCATTTTAATTTTCATATAATTAAAGCATGCGGAATGAATTTTGAATGCGAAATTTTAATGGTAATTTTAATTAGCTTCCATTTTCATAAGTTGTAAAAAAACCAGTTGAAATTATATTTTGAAGAAGAGTTGAAGTTGTAATGAAAATTTTGTTTGGATAAATTAAATTTTAAGTTTATTTAATTTTGCATACTGTGGCTGGAAACGAGCTAGTCTTTATGGAGTTTAAATTGTTTAGTAGTACATTTGCATTACAAATATACACAACGTACTATTCCACCGAGCATTAATTTTTAAAACAAACTATGTACGTAGAAAATGAATGTCTTTATTAAAACATTTTTTCGAATTTGTATTTCACAATAGTTTTGATTTCATGGCAAAATTTTGTTTTTGCTTATTATTACAGTTTCGTCCTCAATCCTCTAAGGATTCTAAACTTCATCGTACATATTAGAAATTTTTGTGCATATCATTTATATATTATTAAAATAATTTTGTTGTTTACAAATTTTAATAGAGAGAAATAATTAAAATGAAAAAATAGATTAGCATTATTATTTTTTCATTTTAATTATTTCTCTCTATTAAAAGTCCTAAACTAAAAAAATTAACAAACTTACTGACAAAAAAAAAATAAAGTAATAAAAGCAACTTAACATGCAGTTTAATGTTTAGAATTATAATTTGAAAATGTGTTTATTACTATTATAACACAAATTGTTAGATAGTTGGCAATTGAATTTAAATGAGGGTAGGATAATCATCGTATTGTTATTAGGCAGCGGCCAGTAGCGACATACGGATTTAATCGGGTTTAAACCCCCCCCCACCCCCCCCCCCCATTGAAATTTTAAAGTTTATTACTATTATAACACAAATTGTTAGATAGTTGGCAATTGAATTTAAATGAGGGTAGGATAATCATCGTATTGTTATTAGGCAGCGGCCAGCAGCGACATACGGATTTAATCGGGTTTAAACCCCCCCCCCACCCCCCATTGAAATTTTAAAGTTTCTGTAATCTAGAAGAATTGCTCTAATATTCTAATATTATGATTTTTTCCCTGGTATCTTACGAATGAATTGAACAGTTGCTTTCTTTTCGTTCCACAGAACCCCACCCCCCTCCCTATGTTGTCATAGTGATAGCACACAACTCACTAGCACACATACTCAAAAAATTGACTGCCAGCTGGATGCCACGATGCGTACTATAAGTGGTGCTATCAGATCCACCCCTTTTCCTTGGCCCCTGTGTTAAGCAATATCGCTCCACGCTCGTTAAGCAATATCGCACTCAGACGCTCGCATGCTCTCATGCGTAAACATAAAAATGTAACCAACAACATCACGTTACCCTTGCACGAATATTACGGTGACCTCACTCGTTGTCGATTAAAGTCAAGAAAGCCTCCACATAAAACTGCCAGCAACCTGCTGGCAACTAATTTTAATATCTTGGATGCCTGGGACACCTCCTGGCATCATTACAACACAACTGGCCTTTCTATTACTAATCCGACTTCTACCCAACCTGGTTTCGATCTGCCACGTCATACCTGGACTACACTAAACCGAATAAGAACGAATCATGGACGTTGTGCTGATTCTTTCTACAAGTGGGGCATTTCAGAGTCCCCTCAATGTGACTGCGGAGCTCCACAACAAACCATAAAACACATTGCAACTGTGTGTCCAATTCGACGATACAATGGCGAATGCCCAGACATCTATTTGGCAAATTCCGATGTAGTAGCATGGATAGACTCACTCGATGTAAACATCTAAAGCTCAAATGTACAAATCAAATCGATTGTAAGTTCATTTAATGTGTATCCATGTTTTGTTTTAGGTAGATTTCATAGAAGAGTCTACCTATTTTAAGTTTAATTTTTAATGTGTCACAAAAAAAACCATACGCTAAATCAAAAAAAAATAGTGATACAATAATTTGGAAAAAGTAACAAATATTATGTCAAAGGTAGCTTGTCCCACATATTTTTATTTCAAAATTTATGCAAATTTATAATTTTAATTTAGAATAAACATTTTTTTTTTTAATATTTTGCTTGCGGCGAATAAAAAATAGTATATGATGCACGGACGTAAGCTATTTTGGACTTAATGTGGATGCAAACTCCACATACGTCCAAAATCTTTAGCTTTACGTCCTAGCATCATAATGTACTATTCTGGCGTCTTTTATTTACGCCCACTGGTCTACTATTTTATCTACTATTCTTTCTTTATGAGTACATCTGTAGCCCTATTCCTGTACATCGTGAAATAGGAATTGAGAAATAAATTACAGCAATTTTTTCATAACTAGTATTCCGTGCCGCGCGAAATAACAATTTCGTATTAGAAAATTTCCTTTATTTCATTTATTGCACTTTTTTCTCAACTCTCAATTCCCAGCGAAAAGCAGATATAGACGTACATTCTTTTTATTTAAATTACTTATTTGAACGAATCAGCTACTTTTTTTTTCGTTACTCGAAACATTTATTGCTCAGTGTTAATTTCAGTTTGAAGAGAGAAGTTGTTTTCTTGCGTCTTTAAATTTTACAAATAGATTTAGATTTGACATAGTTTACAAGGTAAGAAATCTTTTCCTTTAAAATTGATTATTTAATGTAAAATAATTTAAGATAGTTAAAAATAATCATTAATCTATTTTTTAAAAAATCATTAATTAAAAGAATTAAAATTAAGGAAACATTAAAATGAAGTATATATTATTGTAATGAATTATTAATAAAACTAATTAATTGGTTTATTGGGTTAAACTATTAAGTCTTATAAAATAATCTTTTATCTTTAAGATTTTTTAAATACCATTTACTTCAAACTTTGTGCACCACGATCATTTATTCCAGACTACAAACTATATATCTATTCCAATTATTCTATCCATTTCATTAATTCAATCCTTTCCATTCATTACATAGTGTATCCTTTCTATGTTGCATAACATATGTAAATCATTGAATAACCAAAACTACTCGTAAGTTGTATCACGCTCAAACCCATACAACGAAAGCAAATAGCTTATCTCATTACAATTCATTACATATCAACAAACAAGTTAAATCACAAACCCTCGTCATTATGATTATTTCTTTTTTGATTACACAATAATTAATTCCACCATTATTAAAATATTTACATAAAATTTTCGAATTGACTTAATGAAACATTAAATTAAATTTTCTTTCATTTTCGTTTTTTGTTATTTTAATAAAAAACTACATTAAAAAAACGATACGACGACAAAAGTAAAAAGAAAAACATTTTAAGCAAGAGAATAAAAATTTTGTAATTTTTCTTTGACTTAAAAGAAAACACAATAAAAAAAGAAAACAAAAGTAATAAACTAACAAATATTTAAATAATAAATAATTAAGGCAAGAGTTTTACCTTATATTTTTTCAATTCAATAAATTTGTTTAAACATTTCATCAGATTTGTTTAATTTAATTGACTTCTAATTGTATAAACTTAGAATTTGTTTCTCGTACGTTTCGTAAAAATTATTTCGAATTATAACCGCCCTTAGAAAATTACTACTGAAATTGGTTTACTTTATTAACTATCGAAAGCTATAGATACGGTGACTATCCCGTCCTTTGAGACTTTTTTGTAAAAACAGGACAGTACAAGTCCCTTATTTCTTAATTTGATATGCAAATGTCCTTTTTTTGCATAAACTTCGCACGAGTATGAATTTAAAATAATAATTGCCCTAAAATTTCTCCAAAATTCCTAAGTATTACAATCTCGAGCCAAATGTCAAAATCTTACCCCCACTTTTTGGCATTTTTCAACGGTTTAGGTTTCTAACGGTTCGAATCGATTCTAAAAAAGCAAAAATAAAATTTTCGTAAGTCTGCCGGCCGGCCATTTTTTTTTTTTTTTTTTTATTCAATGTTAGGCATGTTTAGTGTTAACCAATGTAGATCAACGTCTCTGAATATCCGAAGATACCATGCTAACTAGGGAACTAGGGTTCGAAAGTATTATTCAATTTTCTTTGAGGAATTTATTAACGTTGATCTTAAAGTTTTGAGGATTAAAATTATCAGGAAAGACCCACGCCGGTAAGGCATTCCAGAGATGAGAAACTCTGTTAAAAAAATCGCGTTGAAAAGCGACAGTTCTACACCTTGTCACTTGAAGCGTAAAAGGATGGGCTGCTATTGATGCCCTGGTAGAACGCGCGAAGTTTGCTGGTTCAGGCAAAATCGATTTGATCTCCGTAGACGCCCGTTCGTCCATAATATACTTGTAAAATACCGTCAAATCAGCGACGTCTCTTCTATGTTGCAAGGAATCAAGCTCGTTAGTAAGAGTCGAGTTGCCGATCAATTTAACAGCTCTCCGTTGTATAGAATCAAGACATTTTAAGCTACTTATGTAGGCTCCACCCCATATGTGAGAGCAATACTCCATGCAGGGACGAATAAATGATTTATATATTAAATGAAGCTGCTCGCTATTAAAAACCTTACGACAACGACCCAAAAATCCTAATTTTTGAACAGCGTTTTTTGCTAGGTTAAAAATATGAGAATTCCATTTCATATTATTTTCAATCTCAACTCCTAGAAGTCTAACAGATTCTTTCTCTTGAAGATCATTTGAATCGAACTTTAATAAAAACGGATTAGGTGTTGATAACCTAGAAAAATGACAAACTTGAGTTTTACTTGTGTTGAATTCAACACTGTTAGCAACGCCCCAATCTAAGATGGTTTTTAAATCAATATTTAATGACTCTATCAAGTTTGATCTAGCGACATTAAGATTTGATGGTGCATATATTACAACCGATGAACGCTAGAGGGCTGCTGGAGCCTTTTCAAAAATATTTTCTTCCAAAAATTGTTTCGTTAATGGTAAGAGCCGAAAGGACGATGTGTTTGATAACAGTACCAGAAGTGTGTCTAAAAAAGATCATTAAGTGTGTTGAAAAAAAAATTGGGTACTTGTTTGCTTAAAAAACGTTTATTTTCAGTGATAATGTGCAGTAAGATTGAATGTGGAGAAATTTTGATAGTCAGCATCTAAATGTGGGAACCAGGAGCTTGATTATTGTATTATAAGTGTGTCAAAAACAATAGCTAAGCTCAAAAGAATGGTTTTCCTACATTTTGTTACCCAATTTTTTAGACAAACATATAATGAGAGACATTTTGGATTGGGCTAGAAACATTTGACACATAAAGTTAATTATTTGGACGACATGAAATGTAGTTGAACCAGTGTTGCCAGAGTGCCGGATTTTTTTCCCGTTTGTGGGATATTTCAAATAAAACGGGAAAGCGGGAAAAAACTTTGAAAGTGCGGGATAATTTACATTTATTAGTAGAATCGTTTTAAATTAAAACTTTATTTCAAAATAAATTGCGACACATAAAATTAATTGATAACGTATTGCGCATTTGCAATTGATTCCATAGCTTGAAGCTAGTAGACTCAATCTTCGTTTTGTTGGTTTCCTTTTTTAACTGTATGAAAAACGGCTAGCAGGGAAAACTGATTGTTAAAGTGTCAAATGTGATTTATGTTTAAAAAATTACAAGTATCGTTATTTTTCGTGTATAGTTTTCGATACAACAAATAAATTATTTTTTGAAGTGAAACTTCTTTATCGGAATATGAGAGAAAGTTTAAAGCAATGTTAAATTAAAAAAATTCGATTTCGAAAAATTCGATCGTCACGATTTTTGGTTACGCGCCATGTTGTTTTTTTATAGATTTTAATTTTGTTTTGGTAATTTTATTTTTATTTTTTTTTGTTATAAATAACAAAATTAAAAATAAGAGTTTTTTTGTTTTCAAGATAAGGCAATGAATATTATGAAAGATAAAAGCTTTATTTTCTATTGATTAGCGTGGTTTGTTGTACGGTTATGTAAAAAGCAAAAGAATTTATATTTGTTTTAAGATTTGTTGTTGACGATTGAGATTATGGTTGGTTGGTAAGAAATATCTTATCAGAATTAATTTTTAAAATAAAATAAAAGGAAAAGATTTAAAAGTTTTTATATTGGGAAGGACTTAAAGCGGCTTTAAACATAAACAAAGAAAATTATGTTGGTGGTTAAATTAGTAGTAGGTTATGTGGCGTGGGCAAAATTTAAAGAAGCAGAAACATTCATAAAGTTTAATCTGAAAATGTTAATTCTGAAAATATTTTCCAAATTAATTTCAGATTATTGAGAGATATAACGTATAAAAGTATTTCGAAATATTGCTGAAAAGAAAACCCTTTGGCGGCCGGTAAATAAATTTATAATTTAATAACAAAAGAGTTGAAGGTTCTTCAATTTTTCCAAGTAGTAAAATTTCCAAATCATTTCGAAAAGGAAGTACATAATAGCAACAACTATAAAAATAAATAATTGAAATTGTGTTTCAAATTTTGTTTTCGGAACAACTGGTTTATGAGGAACTCCAAAGTTCTACCACAGTTCAACTAATTGCCTGTCAATAGAACATGCAAACATTTCCAAATCTTGTTAAAGAATTTAGCTTTTTGATTTTACTTACCATCAACCGTTGCAGGCGAACAATGTGGAGTGTATACAAATGGTTAATTGTTGAGTGTTAACAAATTGTGTTCCATCCAGTTAGCAATTAACTGAAGATCATCATTTATTTGAATAATCTATCTTTGAACGAACAAAAGCATAGTAGAATTGTAAAAGATTAGTTGGATGGGCACCCCAACTAATACCGGCGACTTTTCGCATTAAATTTAAACCGTTTTGACATTTTTTGTTTATATTATTTATTTCTTTTTTGCATGTTAACTTATTGTCAAACAAAATACACCTAGGAATTTACCGATATTCGTTTTTTAAATTTTGACATCCAACTATTCAAAAATATTTATAGTTAATCAATTATTAAATTTAATAATTAAAAGTAATATTATTTTTCTAACAACTTTTATTAAAAATATAAATTTCAGACGCGTTTCGGATATAAATATCCATCATCAATGAAAGAATTTATATTTATGACATTATAATCTAAAAATTTTAGTTTGTTTCTAAAAATATGTATACTATATTAAACATAAAAAATTCAAATCAAAAATGAGAAAATTTAAAACTATAAAATATGGCAAGAACAAAAGAATAAAGAAAGGTATTAATTTATAATTAAATTGTATAAAATATTAGAACTAAATGAAAGTTGTTCATTTAAAATTAGAAATGAATATCTCAAAAACAAGAGCTAACCAAAAAAATGAATATGATATTCGTGCTCAGGAGGTCCAAATCCATAAGAAAATTTGGGTTTTATTCAGGGAGACAAAAAAAGTTTAAAATTTGTAAACTAGTGTGATTCTTCAAAACTATTTTCATTCGGTTCCTTTTCGTTTACATCATACCCGTTTTGAATAAATTTCTTTATATAAGCTCTATTACGTCTATATACTTTACAATTTTCACCCTTAATCAAAAAAGACCTTGATTCTGGACCAATTTTAACAATTATTCCTTTATTCCATTTTTTATCTATCGGAATGTTCTTAAATAGAACTTGATCATTAACATTTAAATTTAACAGTACCTTCTTATTTCTATTGTAATAAAATGACTTTTGTTTATTCTCGTTACGACTTTAGGCTTTAAATAATTATCTGTGGTTGGCAAATTTGTTCTAAGTTGACGTGACATTAAAAGTTGAGCGGGCGAGTACAGACTTTGATTTGCAGTGTTTCTATATTGAAGTAGTGCTAAGCATGGATCTGAATTAGACTCATGTGCTTCGATAAGTATTTTCTTAAGCGTTGTATGCTTCTTTCTATTTGTCCATTAGACTGACTATGGTAGGGACTTGTAAATGTGAGCTTAATATCCCAACCAGGGACAAAATTTTTAAAATATTCTGAGTTAAAAGGCGGGCCCCCGTCAGTAATTATAATTGCAGGGACGCTTTGCCGTGAAAATGATTTTAAATGCATGACAACAGTACTTGAATTATTATTATCTATTACTACCATTTTAATAAATGTGCTATAATAGTCGACATATACCAATTATTTTCTATTTTTAAAATATAAAAATCAATACCTAATTTGTACCATGGAATCAATTTAATTTCATGAGGTAACAATGGTTGCTTACAATTATTATTACTAAATTCTTGACATATTGAGCAAGATGAGACGACATTTCTTACATCATTATTGAGATTTAGCCAATAAACTGAATTTTTAGCAAATTGAATACATCTTGTGATGCCAAAATGACCTTCATGAATTATTTGTAACATTTCCTTTCTTAACGTTTGTGGCACTATTATTACATCATTTTTAAATATAAGACCATTCATTATTGACAAAAATTTCATCTTTGATTTTAAAATATGGACGAACTTCTAAAGGAGTTGACTTAACATTTAACGGCCATCCCTCATAATTATATTGACTCAATAATTGTAGCGTACTATCTTTAGAAGTCTCAGTTTTGAAAGTATCTTTTCTCTCAGGTGACATATTGACATTATTTGTGATAATTAAATTTACATGAACATCGATTTCATCATCTAGCTGAGGTAACATTTCAGCTATTGATGCTCTTGACAAAGTATTTAATTAATTTAATTTAATTTAATTAATTTTTTAGTAATTAAATTTGCATGAACATCGATTTCATCATGTAGCTGAGGTAACATTTCAGCTATTGATGCTCTTGACAAATTGTCTGGAATATACATTTTACTTTCAGGCACATAGACAACTTCTAAATCATATTTTTGAATTTTCATCATAAACCCTTTGTAGGCGCGGAGGGATTTTATGCAACGGTTTTTCAAATAACGGTACTAGTGGTAAGTGATCCGTTTGAACTTTAATTTTATGACCATAAATGAACTGATGATATTTTATGCATCCAAATACAATAGACAATAGTTCACGCTCTATATTAGCATAGTTATGCTGACTTGGAGTTAACATGGCTGAGGCATATTCAATAGGGTTTGAACCATGCATGATCGAGGCACCGCCTGAGTTTTGCGACGAATCACAAGCTAGAATAAGTTCTTTATTTGGATCGAAATGAGTTAAGACTGGCGCTTGTGTAATTAGTGACTTAAGACGTTCAAACTTTGCATGCACTGCATCCCAATGTCATATGACATTCTTTTTAAGTAATGACCTCAAATTATGAGTTTCTTCTAATTTCTAAATATGATTTAATGAATTTTGATAGATATGTTAACATACCTAGAAAACGTTTAAGATCTTGAGTATTTTTGGTGACGGTATCTTATTAATTGCTTCTATCTTATTTTTATCTGGTTGACAACCTTGACTACTAAAAACATGATCTATATAAGTGACTGAATTTTTGCATATTTGAGATTTTTCTGAATTTAATTTTAGACCAATTTGTCTAGCTCAATTTAAAACTTGTTTTAAAATTTTATCATGTTCTTCTTTTGATTTTGCAAATATAAGAAAATCATCAAAATAAATTAATAGACCAGGAATATTTGCAAATAATTTTTCCCTAGTTTTATAAAATATTCAGGCGCTGATTTAATCCCAAATGGTAATCTCAAAAATCTATACCTTCCCATTGGGGTTAAATGTAAATGTACATAATTTTGAGGAATCTTCGTCTAATCTAATAGTTCAAAAACTTGGCATTGCTTAAGTGAGACCTGACTTCATCTAGAGTTTTAAATGGATAATGTGACCTTATAATAGCTTTATTTAACTTCCTAGGATCTAGACATATTCTTAATTTTCCACTAGTCTTTTTGACAATGACTAAACTATTGACCCATTTTGTTGGTTCCTCTTTTTTCTTTATAATCTCTAATTGTTCCATACGTTTTATTTCAACAGACAAATCTTTATATAATTTAAAAGGAATTTTACGTAAAGGCTCTATTGTAAAGGCTTGACTGACTTATCTATATCTATATGACAAATTTCATTTTAAATACAACCTATTCCTTCAAAGACATCATTAAAATTAGACAACAAACTTTCATCATTATTATCATATGTAAAAGTAACATTTTCATCAACAATTACGTTATGAACTCTTTTTACCACATTAAGTTCGACAGAAGATTCTCGACCCAACCGTTCTCCTCTTTGCAAATTAAAAACTCTATTAAGTACGACTTGTCTTTTAATTTACAATTAAGTTCGACTTGACCAATTATATGAACTTGTCTATGAGAATAACCTTTTATTCTAGTTCCTGTCTGTTTTATTGGTATTTTAACACCTAATGACTTAAACGTTTTCAAACTAATTAAATTGACATGTGCTCCAGTATCTATGATACATTTTAATTTTACATTTTCACTTATACCTAGAGTTACGTTGATTGATTGATTGATTTGACAGTTATATAAAAATCCTACATAAAATTCAAAATCTTGACTTTTATTTTTATGGACTTCTAACATTTTAACTTTTCTTGGTAGAAAACATTGCTTAGCATAGTGGTTCAAGCGACCACAATTTGAACATTAAGCTCCTTCAGCAGGACATTTTGACCTATGGATTTGACCACATCGATTACAATTTTTATTATTACTGTTTTGATAATTATTAGACTTATTAAACTTATTTCTAGGACTCACAGACCGATTTGAAGCTCTTGATGTTGATCTATTGTATGACTTTTGATCCCTTCCCTTGGACGTTGAACCTTGACCTTGACCTTGGGTTGTGACTGTATTGACCTTGTGATTTTGACGCATTGACATTATATACAGCTAGTGCTCCAACAAAATCTTGATTCCTTCTTTCTTCTTTTTGTAGTTGTTCAGCCTAACGTTTTGACATTGCCATAGTTTTTGCAATTTCTATATTTTTAGAGAAATCTTTTTGATCTTCTTAAATTAATTTTTGTTGAATGTATTAGTTTGACGAATTATAACCACAAATAAAGCAATCTTTTATAATCGACTCTCTTAATATATCAAACTCGCATGTTATACTTAAATTAGTGAAGGACGTAACGAAATCTTCTAAACTTTCACTTTCTTTCTGACAGCGAGAGAAAAAATTGTACCTCTCTAGCGTTATATTTGCTTTTGGCACAAAATGATTATCGAATAACTTCACGAGTTCATCAAATTTTATAGTATCTATGTCTTTGTTGAATGATTGAAATATATCCAATGCATCTGGACCTATGTTATGTAATAACAAAGCAACTTTTCTTTGGTCTTCTTCTAAGTCTAGTTTATTAGCTCTTAGAAAAATGTTAAATAATGTTTTCCATTGTTCCCAGTTAGGATTTTAAATATCAATTGGTTTAATGAAACAAGGTGCATTAGCTGCAGGTTTTTGTGTTATTTGCGTTGACATTGTTTTTGTTATTTTTGAAGTAAGCTTCGACTTTTTAGTTTGACTTATATCTTCTGGAGAATCTATCAGACATTTTATATTTGTAGCATTTTATGTGACAATTCTAGTAGTTTTTATTTTAAAATATGAAAAATTAAATTTGACATGTGGCCTTTCAATCTTTATCCACATTTATTTTTTGCATCTCTTTATATTTTTGACACTTTACTTTACACTTGACACAATGTTATGTTTTTATATTAATAAAAACAATGTTTAAATTAATTAAATATTTATTATAATTATTAATATATAAATTCAAAATACATATATATAAAGTACAAGACGAGTGACATGTTTCTTTTTAACTACTAACTTATATATAAATGCCACCAGATGTCTCGTATGTATTTATAATTAATGAATGACGTTACAATCGACACCTATTCAAAACGAAGATGGGGAGCTACAAGTAGACCTTAAAAATGGAACAAACTTCTGTCTAGAACTCTCTCAAAATTTTATTTTATTTTATTATATAATTTTATTTTGAACGTCTGTTCAGGCGAACGTTTTTGCAACTTATGAAAAATACAACAAACACGTGTTTTTGTTGCATCATAGTTTTCTATATAGAGCACGTAATTTTGTTGACAATGCAGTTTAGTACATACAAACTATAGTAAAATTGATTTTTGTACGTAATAAATACGGAATTTTACGGTTAAATAATTTAATATATACATTTAATGAAATATTCCATGATCATATCTGAATTACAATTTTAATTATTAAAACATGGAATATTCAGTGGACAATGCGCAGTTCATTATGTAAAAGTACAGATATTTTACAGTTTTTTGCATAGAAGAAAAACTTTAAAGTTCTAAAGTGGTACTTTTAAGGTTTATTCATTTAATATTAAAATGTAATGAAATATTACAATCTTATTACTTAAATTACTAGTGTTCAAAATAAAATTACTATTAAAAATGTGATTTCAACACTATTTTGTATGAAGTAATATTCAACTTATTTTTTTCAGTGTACTTATTAGGTCGGCTACAGTCGATGTAAACATGTATCAAAAAAGTACGTACCAAATATTTTATAGGATGATTTACTACGTATCAAATTAGGTATGTAGCAAATAGGTATTATTTTTACGGTATAAATAAACACTAAAATTTGGTATGACATTTGAAATTAAAATAAATCAACTTATTTTATAATGTAAATTTATGTGTCATGTGATTTTTTAGCTGAAATTAAGAGAACTGAATTTTAGCAAAAATATACTAAATATTTACAGTTTTGCATAAAAAATTTATGTGGGAATTGTTTTTGTTCTAACCAAAACTAACAGTGAAAAAGAAGCGCTAAAAATTAAAATGTCATACCTACTTACCCGACAAACATTCTGTGTGTGGTGTACGAGGTTATGCACATTTCGTGCACATTTTTATTTTACTACTTTTAAGTTTTTTTACATATTCTAGTGAATATTTTAAATTAAGTTGAAGCTTAAAAGTATTTGAGGGGTAACATCATACCTGTTTGTTTTAATTTAATAATTTATAAATCACGTCGACATATTACAAATGTGCATAGAACTTTCAGGCATAAATGCATTATGATGTATGATTTTTATGTCTAGGATTTTCTAAAACGTTATGAGTTTTTCCTAGACGAATATTTTTGGCAAAGTCATTGTGACAAATTGCATTTGTAAATGAGGCGTTCATTTTTTCGACATTTTGTTATGATAAAATTTAAATGAAAAAAAATTATATTTCAAAATATTTAAATATTTGGCTTACATGGCTTACATATTTGGCTTGTATTTTTGAATTATGAATTTTTGAAATATTTTTAAAATTTTTAAAAAATTAAAATTTTTGATTTTATTACAATTTTTGGAATTTTGAAAAAAATTTGAACTTTTGAATTCGAATTTTTGCAATATTTTTAGAATTTTGAAAAACGTTTCAATCTTTGATTTTGTAATAATTTTTGGAATGTTGTTAGAACTTTAAAAACAAGTTTAAATTTTTGATTTTATTTTAATTTTTAGAATATTTTTGGAATTTTGAAAGAAATATGAATTTTTGATTTTGCAATATTTTCTTGAAACTCTAAACGGAAAGATTTTTGAGTATTTTGCTCGGTTTATCATCTATTCACTAAGTTATATTAATTTATGATCTGTTACAATTTTCCGGCAACGTATTATTATTTCGTCTGATATTTGTCCGAAACGCGTCTGATATTTGTATTTTAAATAAAAGTTGTTTGAAAAATAATATTTTTTATTAAATTATTAAATTTAATAATTTATCAATTAGTATTTCGTGTTTGTTTTGTAATACATTTCTAAACAGAGATAATAAAATACTTGTACTTTCACAAAGAGTTTTATGATTGATATACATCGATGTCCAAAACTAAAAACAATGTCCTAATTAAAGTTTTTTGCCGAAACCTATATCAAAAGTCTTAACTCAGACCGAAGTCTATATATCTCAGAGCTGTGAGATTTCAGCCCCTTCATATTTTTTTATTACAGATGTAAATTTACCGGTAAAATATTTTTATGGTAATTTTACCGTAAAATTACCGGTAAGATTGGTAAAATTGGTAAAATAGGTAAAATATAAAACTGGATCAAAAAATTAAATTATGGTTGCATTTTTAATTAATTCAAAATGACCGACCATATAACAATCATTTCCATAGTTTATAAAAACATTGGATGCAAATCAAATATATTTTTATGGAGTTAAATATACGAAAATCGGCTGTTGTTTATACTTAGCAGTACATCTGGAAAACGGACAACACGTTGTTTGCATATCTGCGAAAATGGAACAAATCCTGGACCAACTGGCTACAACGATGACTGCTTTCTTCACTGTTATGTCAAAGTTATGTAATTGTAAGGACAATATTATATTCCAAAATGTTTACGTATTAATATTACACATGGAATGAAAATATAAAAACATTTGAACGGAACAAATTCAAAAAGTGAGTCTACAGAAAACCAAGCATATTCATTGAAACTTAATATATGTTCAAACTATATGCGATGCATCCCAATCTAGATGCTACTTTTATCGCATGTGGTTGGAAAATAGCCAGGTTCAACGTTTTTTCAACATTGATAATTGTCAACGGCAGTAAACGTGTGACGTGTCACTCCACATATGCCACAACCGACAATGGGATAGATACATTAATTACGCGGGTAACAATCAAAATCTAATTCGTGCATTGTTTCATTGTTTCTTTCATGGGAAAAATATAAAAGGCAAATGGCAAAAAAAAAATGTTTTCTCAAACTCGAAACAAAAATTTACAATGAAGGGCTGATGATGTTTCGTTGCGTTGTGTGTTCTTAACCGTTTGAGAATTTTATCGATCTGCTGCTTCGTTTAAAGTAAAATTGCAACGCGAACCAAATTACTTTCAAATTATTTCCAAATATTCTAACTTACTATATAAGAATCACGATTTGCGATTTGTGAATCACTATACTTGCGGCCAACAATAAAGACATCTATGAACTTCACAAAATTATTCAATCTAACATTCAAAGCGAAGAAATAATATAGAAATCCGTCTATACCGCAACTGCTATAGAGCCAATGAAGCATTTTGTTTTTCCAACAGAATGTTTTTAATTCACTTGATTTGTCACACCACGTACTGCAATTAAAAAACAGTTCACCGCAGTGTACCGAGGAAATGCATAAGATTTACTCTTTTTTTCGTATCAATTGCTCGCCAGTGGGTACTGCACAAAGACATACTGCTGAACCGAACTGCATATCATCTGAAATGAAATGATTTGCTGGAATCAATAACCTTGGATGGCCTCAATCTACAGCTGTTTAAAAATGTGTTCAATGCCTCAGATGCATTTTGGACTAAGATCAAGGTTTTCAGAGGCATCTTGTTGTGATAAATATTCTTGTTGTGGTAATAAATATTCCATTATTCCACAAAAAAAATCGCAAACTTTGATTTTTATTAAATAAAGATTAATAAAATTTTATTGCAATTTTACCAAGCCTAAGTAATATTACGTAACATTACCAATTTTACCGGTAATTTTACCATGGGTAATATTACCTTTACATCTGTATTTTTTATTGAAAATAATAAGTTATTTTAATTGTATTCTTTTTACTCAGGTAAGGGTAAGGTAAGGTAAGTATTGTCAATATTGCCTCAGGTAAGTATTGTCAATACAGGTAAGTATTGTACAGTTGTTTTCCTTTTCAGCTATTGGCTGAAAAAGTGCGAGAGAATGGAAAATATTGTTTTTATTAAATAAATCTTGAGATCAGCCGGTAGAAAAAAAAATTAGTATAGTTATTCCCATATCCACGTATTCCTTTCATTTTCCCCATCTCCTTCCTTTCTAGTTGACATGGTATCTTCGGCTATTCAAAGAGTCTGAATAATGAATATTTCATATTTAGTGTGCTAAACATGTCTAACTAATTAATAAAAAAAAAAAAAATGTTATTTACTAATTGAAGTAAAATAAATCTTAGTAAAGACTGACCAATTTAAATATTTTGTTTATATTTATTTAATTCAATTTTCAAGCAAAAATCCTCCAATTGTTCTATTTTCTGGAATATCGGTGTTACTTATAATATCGGTAGCGTGAGAAATTTGCATCCGTATTACCGGTATTGGCAAAAAGGGCAATTTTGGAAGCGCTTGGCATATTGCAATTATTAAACTTAAAACGAGATTTAAAGTTAACGAAAATGTTAACGACCGTCAACAAAAAATATAAATCTAAATATAAAGTGTGTAAAAATGCCACAAAAGGAAAAATATGATAACCATCCAAACGAAACAGTCTCATAATTTTCAATTAAACAAAAACGAAAAACATTTTGTAATAATCATTTGTTAGAAAAAGGTTAAAATCCATTCGACCTAAAAAATGTAAAGTAACAAATAAGTTAAAAAATAAAAAAACAAATAAGTATAACTACTAAACACCATTGGTGAAAAATAGTATATTTTCCTACAAGAAATAAAAACATTGGATTTTCGTGAGTAAACATTTGCTCACGAGATGAGCTAGCGTCGTGTGAGTAGGGCATGGTCGATTAATCGATTGGGGCTAGATATCGATTAACGATTAATATGAACATTTTAACACCGATTAATCGATTAATCGATTAAATAAAATTTTCAATAATTCTGATATTTTTATTAAATTTTTTTTAAACAAAGTTCAACTTTTACAATGGCATAAGAATAAACAAAAATTTAATAGCTATATCTATGTATTAAGGGCGTAAAGTAGGTCTTTTTTTCCATAAGAGTGAAATTTTTGCTCTATGTGTTAGCATAGGATCTCTATTTCTCTCTCTCTGTCAGTGAAATTTTCAGACCTTGCAAAATTATGTGTTTAAAAATATACTGTATACTAATTGAAAATGATAAGAAACAAGCTGTATACTTCAGAATGGAAAGTAATGGAGTTGAATATACTCCAAACCGTAGTTTACTCGTTGGATTAATAATAAAAATATTACTTAAGGCAAAGTAAAGGTTGTTGCATTGGGATCAAACTTTGTCATTAATATATTTTGTGTTATACCCATAACAACTAAAAAAGTAATTTGTAAGAAAAAGAGATTACATCTTTAGACAATAAACCTTTTTACAATTCGGTACAAAATTCGTTACATAAATTTGTAAAATTTAAACATTTTCGTAAATTTAGATTAATCGATTAATAATTTTTTTGTTCGATTAATCGAACAATTTGCGAAATGATCAATTAATCGAATAATCGATTAATCTAACCATGCCCTACGTGTGAGACACGTTTACGAACGAAAAACGTTTTTATCTCGCGTAGGAAATGCAATTTTTTCTATGATAGTATATATATAATCGATATTTACTATAAATTATAAAATCAAAAATCGACAACATAACATTAAAAATGCGTATTCTATTTTTTCATGGTTGCAAGTTGCGTTGTTTAAAAGACTTTGTAAAATTATATGAAAAACCATTGGAACTACAATTTGTTATTCTTTTTACACCAGTAGAAAAAGAACCCATTTTCACAGGGCATTAAGCGTGATGAAAATAAACTTTTCATATGCTATCATAGAAAAACTAGTTTTTTCATTTTTTTTGTGATAATTTTCGTTCACAGTGACGGCGGAAGTATTGAAAAACATTAACACACATAAAAGAACAATATTTTCAAATGGAAAAGTTTTCTCCGTTTTTTTGTCCTTTATGTATCAGGAAAAGTTATAAAAAAATATGTAACTCTGGTTATCTAGTGTTTTTCACCTTAACTTATTCAAGTTTGTCAACCTTAAAAAAAACTTTTATTTCACAAAAGCATTTAACTTTAATGGGCAAGTTTTAAATTTGTTTTTATTGTTTTATATTTAAAAGTCAAGATACTCTGTACTTTTATAAAAGCTTTTGGTTTTACTACAGACTCTTAGACTTGGGAAATATTTTGATGTGGTGGTCAAAAACAGCATTATCGGAATTCACAAAAAATACATTAAGATGGTTGAGATAACAAAAATATAAAATACAGCCTTGTTGAAACTAAAATACAAAATTGAGTACCCGACTGCTCGATACCGGACAATTTTTGTCGAGTAATTTACTACTCGATTACTTGATTGAACAAGAGGTATCAACTCTTGTAAATACCCCCTCATAGCTGATGACCTTTATAGCAAAGGGCCTACTCTAGCATTCGATAAATTCGATAAATTTATATTCGATTTTCGTTCCTTCTTTTTTGGACGAATAGCTAATTTTGCATTAGATTTTTAGGTATTTTAATAATAGCGAAAAATTCATATTCATATATAATATCACAAGTCGTCAAATAATAGTCGTTTATTTTTCATAATCATTATTACGAATGTCATTTGAGGTTTTTGAATTTTTACCCTCAAATGGCATGAGTGGTAATGTTGAAAAATAATCGACTAATAATTTGGTGACGAGTTGTATTTAGCAGACAATTTAACGAACAGAAATAGTAACATTATTTCATACAACATAATCATACATAGTAAAATATTATTTCATCTTAGTAGGCGCATAAATGTTATAAATTTGTAATTTATTTTTGACAAATAAACATAAACATGCAATCATTTATGAATGAAAACGGACATTTTTACTATTTGCAAATTGCATTTCACATAATTTTGTATGTGAATTTTTGTTTTAAATTAATATATTAAGTAGGCGGAAAATATTCGAAAATATTCGCTGTTCCTTACTACCAGAAAAAAATAATCGAAACAAATCGTTTTGGTTTGCTAAAAAATAGTAAATGAAGCGTTTTTATTGGACCTTATTGAAACATTATTTAGTGAGTTGAATTGTCAGCACAATTTATGTGAAAAAGTCCAGCGGAAGGTATATCCGCTAGAAATAGGTAGATTTCGGGGTCAGACAGTTTTGTGTACAAATAAAAATAGATGCGTCAGATTAGTTTAAATAAAAAATTTAAGTAGAAACAGAATAATTCAAAAAAATTATGAAACCAAATTAAATACATTATCCGAAATAACTTTATCAACGCAATTTCGTAACAGTTTTATTTAAGTTGGTTAAAACTACTTTCAATATCATATTAAATCCACCAAAAATCAAATAAACGTCCAACAAAGATCAAATGAACTACGTCACAACTACAATTATACCATCACACATAATTTATAATCATACAATTTTAATTCAAAATCATTTTTGTTGTTGTATTTTTTTTGTTCTTATTTAATCTTTTTTCAAACGGTTTACTTAGTGAAAAAAAAAATAAACAAAAGAGAATTTGATCATTTTCCTATGGTATTAAATGCCTTGAGATTTGTCTTGCAATAGGTGCATTATACTGCTTATAGGTGCATTATACTGCTTTCTGTTAGAAAGTTGAAATTTGTTGAGGCTATAGTTTAAAAATGTTCTTAAAAGTTAAGATAAATTTAAATAACATAAACTCAAAAATGATTAAAGCATTGCCTTTTGCGTCTGTTTTTATTTCAAAAGCCCAAGGATCTCAATCTCTGAACTTAAACAATTTGTTTTTTAAGTTTTGGATAAACTTATGCTGGTAGCTACGTGTGCAAAAGTTTTCATTTTTAAGCTTGGTCATTTTCATCTAGATTTAGGACAACGAAGTTTAGTAAATTTTTAAAATAGCTCATTTTTCAAGAACCTCTAACGCTAAGGTTGTCATTTGGAAAAAAATGATAGAAATATGTTCGAATATTCAATATTTATAAATTTTATTAAAAAATTATGATACAAACGGAAGTTATAGCGCACTATGTTATTCGACTTTTTAGGCTCTAGCCGCTTAACCGATACTCGGATATGGCCAGTTCGCGAATCAGTCCAAGAAATTACTTGCCGCAACATACACAGAAAGTTTTATTGATGTAGGTAAAAAATTGCGACCGTGAAAGTGCCGCTAAATTCCGTTATATCTCAAATCGTTAAATATATATATAAAATATATATATATATATATATATATATATATATATATATATATATATATATATATATATATATATATATATATATATGTACATATATATATATATATATATATATATATATATATATATATATATATATATATATATATATATATATATTATATATATATATATATATATATGTATATGTATATATATATATATATATATATATATATATATATATATATATATATATATATATATATATATATACATGTATATATATATAAATATATATATATATATATATATATATATATATATATATATATATATATATATATATATATATATATATATATATATATATATATATATATATATATATATATATATATATATATATATATATATATATATATATATATATATATATATATATATATATATATATATATATATATATATATATATATATATATATATATATATATATATATATATATATATATATATATATATATATATATATATATATATATATATATATATATATATATATATATATATATATATATATATATATATATATATATATATATATATGAGCAATTTCACGAGGATTCAACAACGTTTTGACTTGACCCCTTTTAATTTTGATTATTTTTTGTTTATAGATAGTCTTTGATAAATAAAAATACAAGTTCTCTTAGAATTTTTTTTTTCGACCAGGGGTCTTCACAGGGTGCCCCTCAATTTTTTGTTATTTTGTGATGTGAGTGCATTTTGACGAGCGATTGTAGAAAAACTACTCAATCGATTTTCATAAATGATATGTCGTTGAATAGGTATTAGAACAAAGTTTTTAAAAATGTACACTGTTAATTGTCGCATGGAGGGATCAGTTTTTATTAATTTGCTGGAACGCTGTAGCTTGCTCGATGAAACGAGCCTTCATATAACTACATATCTGAGCTTTAATCATTGAAAAATATACTGCGTCCCATAATCAGGGATTATGCCATTGGCTGGACTATTGGCAAACCAATTTTAGTTTTGTTCCTGCAAATTTGTAAACAAATTTGCTTTTTATCTCTTATTTTATTTTTATTTTCCCTATCCTATCACGAAATATTGGCCTATGTCATATTTTATATGTGATAGGATTTATGGTTTAGTTATCCATTACTTAACAAAAAAATATTAAAAAAAAACAAAAAAAACAGATTTGCGTCCATTAACATCCTTAGAACGCATGTTGTTGTGGGACCTTGGTCTTAAAAGGTTTTTATGTGTTGTTGTGACACATATTGTAATGCCTACTATACATCACATTTAAAAAAAAAAAAAAAAAAATATGTATATATATATATATATATATATATATATATATACAGTGGCGTAGCGACATACGGGTTTGTTCGGGTTCAAACCCCCCCCATTGAAATTTTAAAATTTCTGTAATCTAGAAGAATTGCTCTAATATTCTAATATTAAGATTTTTTCAATGGTATCTTAGGAATGAATTGAACAGTTGCTTTCTTTTCGTTCCTCAGAACCCCCTCCTTCCATCTTCCTGTCAGACCTGACGCCGAGGGGGGTTTTGGGGGTTGTGACACCCTCTCAAGAATTTTCCCATTCGGCAAATTCGGCATTTTTACGAAAAGAATTTTCCAATTCGGCAATTTTACGATTTTTTTAAAGTTAAGTTAAGTTTATTAAAGTTATTTAAGCAAACATTTAAATTTTCGCAGCGATTCCCACTTTTTGTTCAGTATCACTTATTTATTTTCTTTGTCATTCGGCAAATTACGATTTTAAAATCTTTAAGGCAACTCGACTGAAAATAGCCGAAGCAGAAAAATCTGGATGAATGACTAATATATTTTTAAATAAAATCAATAATTTATATAAATAAATTATTGTAATTATAATCAACGGAACAAACTTTTTTTGGTATATATTTATTATAACATGTTTCGAATGTAAACATTCATCGTCAGATTACCAAAATCAGTGGCGTAGCGACATACGGGTTTATTCGGGTTTAAACCCCCCCATTGAAATTTTAAAGTTTCTGTTATCTAGGAGAATTGCTCTAATATTCTAATATTAAGATTTTTTCCCTGGCATCTTACGAATGAATTGAATAGTTGCTTTCTTTTCGTTCCACAGAACCCCACCCTACACTATGTTGTCATAGCGATAGCACACATACTCAAAAAGTTGACTGCCAGCTGCATGCCACGATGCGTACTATAAGTAGTACTATCAGAACCACCCCTTAACTTTGGCCCTGTGTTAAGCAATATCACTCCACCTGCACTCAGACGCTCGCATGATCTCATGCGTGAACATAAAAAGGTAACCAACAACATCACGTTACCCTTGCATGAAGATAACGGTGACCTCACTCGTTGTCGATTGAAGTCAAGAAAGCCTCCACATAAAACTGCCAGCAACCTGCTGGCAACTAATTTTAATATCTTGGATGTCTGGGACACCTCCTGGCATCATCAATACAACTGGCCTCTCTATTACTAACCCGACTTCTACCCAACCTGGTTTCGATCTGCCACGTCATACCTGGACTACATTAAACCGAATAAGAACGAATCATGGACGTTGTGCTGATTCTTTCTACATGTGGGGCATTTCAGAGTCCCCTGAGTGTGACTGCGGCGCTCCACAATAAACCATAAAACACATTGGAACTGTGTGTCCAATTCGACGGTACAATGGCGACATCTCAGACATCCATTTGGCAACTCCCGATGTAGTAGCATGGATAGACTCGCTCGATGTAAACATCTAATATTCAAATGTACTGCCCAATGTTCAAATATTTTACTTTTTACTTTTTTACTAAAAGACGCGCAATCAAATTGAATGTAAGTTCATTTAATGTGTATCCATGCTTTGTTTTAGGTAGATTTCATAGAAGAGTCTACCTATTTTAAGTTTAATTTTTAATGTGTCACAAAAAACCACACGCTAAATAAAAAAAAATAGTGATACAATAATTTGGAAAAAATAACAAATATTATGTCAAAGGTAACTTGCTCCACATATTTTTATTTCAAAATTTATGCAAATTTGTAATTTCAATTTAGAACAAACATTTTTTTTAAATATTTTACTTGCGGCGAATAAAAAATAGTATATGATGCACGGACATAAGCTATTTTGGACTTAATGTGGATGCAACTCCACATACGGCCAAAATCTTTAGCTTTACGTCCTAGCATCATAATGTACTATTCTGGCGTCCTTTATTTATGCCCACTGGTCTACTATTTTGTCTACTATTCTTTCTTTATGAGTACATCTGTAGCCCTATTCCTGTAGATCGTGAAATAGGATTTGAGAAATAAATTACAGCAATTTTTTCATAACTAGTATTCCGTGCCGGAAATAACAAATAACAATTTCGTAGATCGGACAATAGATAAGATCGGACAAAACAAAGTGTCCTGGAAGTTGTTCTAAATACAAAACAAAATTAATTGTGTTAGAATAGTTAAAATGATATCTAACGCCTTGATATTTTAAGGAATTTGATTAATCAGGAAAATCATTTTTCATCCCTTCCTAGACACAGGTTTGAGGCGAATCAATAGGTAAAGGGTCATTCAGTTTCAAATAAATTTAAATTCCAAAATCACTAGCACAAAAATTTCTATTTAAAAATAACCAAAATTATCATTTTTTAAGTTAATAAAAAATTATTCGAAATTTGCTTTTTAAAAGTTAATTAAAAATTATTCGAAATTTGTTTTATGAAAGTTAATTAAAATTATTCGATATTTTTGTTTTATATTGCACCAACTTTCACCAAAATATTTTATAAATCCTATAAATCTGGTATTTTTCCATCCTGTTGGAAGTTGACCAATGTCCAGCCTGTCCCAAAAAAGGAACGAAATGTGATATTTCAAATTACAGACCAATAGCCTTACTCCCAGTCCTGTTTAAAATATACGAGCAATATATTAATTCACACATATCCAAATTTTTGGAGGACAACCATTTGATATCATGACAGCCAATACGGTTTTACAAACAAAAGATCAACAACCGATCGATTGAACTATGTAGCACATCTTTGGAATAGCATACTTGAGAAAGGTGGTGAAACGTACGTAATCGCATTAGACATCTCAACAGCATTTGATCGAATCTGGCATGCCAACTTGATCAACAAGCTCGTTGCGTACGGTTTTCATCCCGCAGTTGTGAAGTTGATTCAAAATTTTCTGTCTAACCGATACATCTCCGTATCTATAGATGGCTTTATTTCTGAGTCCAAATTAATTAACACTGATGTACCCAAGGCTCAGTTTTATCTCTCACTTTATTTTTAATTTATATCAACGAACTGTTGCAATTCACCAACAACCCAATAAATAGTTTTGCAGATGATAGTACACTGCACAAGTCATTCGTCCCCCTATCTTCAACGGGTAAAATGCATGAAGGAATAAATCCCGACGCTGCCATAAATGTAAACGAGGACCTGAAAAAAGTCGCCGATTGGGGTGACAAAAATTTGGTCAATTTTAATTCCACCAAAACACAGCTATTGATTGTTTCCAGATCAAAGACCGAGTTTCCCAATGATATTTCAATTAATATGTGTAACGACCAAATAGACGAATGTGAAAACATTCGTTTATTGGGAGTCACAATTTCCAATGACTTTCTCTGGAACGATCATATAATGGCCATGGCCAAGAGCGCGTCAAGAAAACTCGGCCTCCTCAATAGATGTAAAAAATATTTCACTCCGTTTCAATTACTCCACATTTATAAGTCCTATATTCGCCCCTGCATGGAGTATTGTTGTCGAGTTTGGGGCGCAGCATCTGTTACCATCTTGGGCTTTTTGGACTCTGTTGAAAAGCGTGCTATACGAATTGTTGGTGATCGAAATTTAACATTAAATCTTGATTCCCTACAACATCGTCGCACTGTTGCTGTTCTCGTTGTTTTTTATAAAAATCGTCACCAGCAGTGCTCGGATGAAATTAGATCTATAATGCCTCAGACATCTTCTTTCCCTTGTTCAACTCGTCAATCTGTTTGTGCAAATAGTCAAACTGTCGGGATTACTCACTGCCCCAGTAACAAAATGCAAAGGGATTTCTTTGTGCGTACATCGTACATGGAATGCTTTGCCTGAATCAATAGTCTCGAGTGCCTTCAATCCACAAAGATTTAAATAAAGCGTCCACCAACACCTCAAGATGCATGTTGTTGTGGGACCTATAAGGTCTTAAAAGGTATCTATTTTATTTAGCGTATGGTTTTTTTTGTGACACATTAAAAAATTACACTTAAAAATAGGGAGACTCTTCTATGAAATCTACCTAAATCAATACATGGATACACATTAAATGAACTTACAATCGATTTGATTGCGTGTCTTTTAAGTAAATTAAAAAGTAAAATATTTGAACATTGGGCAGTACATTTGAACATTAGATGTTTACATCGAGCGAGTCTATCCATGCTACTACATCGGGAGTTGCCAAATGGATGTCTGAGATGTTGCCATTTTAACGTCGAATTGGACACACAGTTGCAATGTGTTTTATAGTTTGTTGTGGAGCGCCGCAGTCACACTCAGGGGACTCTGAAATGCCCCACTTGTAGAAAGAATCAGCACAACGTCCATGATTCGTTCTTATTCGGTTTAATGTAGTCCAGGTATGACGTGGCAAATCAAAACCAGGTTGGGTAGAAGTCGGGTTAGTAATAGAAAGGCCAGTTGTGTTGTAATGTTGCCAGGAGGTGTCCCAGGCATCCAAGATATTAAAATCAGTTGCCAGCAGGTTGCTGGCAGTTTTATGTGGAGGCTTTCTTGACTTCAATCGACAACGAGTGTGGTCACCGTAATATTCGTGCAAGGGTAACGTGGTGTTGTTGGTTACCTTTTTATGTTCACGCATGAGAGCATGCGAGCGTCTGAGTGCAGGTGGAGCGATATTGCTTAACACAGGAAGCCAAGGTAAAGGAGTGGATCTGATAGTACCACTTATAGTACGCATCGTAGCATGCAGCTGGCATTCAACTTTTTGAGTATGTGTGCTATTCAACCAGACTGGTGCGCCATACTCAGCCACTGAGTAAACCAAACTTAGAGCAGTTGTTCGGAGGGTAGCTGGAGTAGCACCCCATGTAGAGCCTGCCAGTTTGTGCAATATATTGTTTCTCGTTTTAAGTTTTTGTGACGTATTTTCTAGGTGGAGTTTAAAAGAAAGAGTTCTATCGAGAGTAATGCCCAGGTACTTTGGCTGTTGATTGTATTTAATGACAGTGCCGTTAAATAACACTGATAGTTCGTGTTTTGCCAGTTTGTTGTTTAACTGGAAACAGGAGCTCTCGGTTTTACTTAGATTGGGAAATAAACTCCACGTTCGAAAATAGTCATTCATTATCGCTAGGTCAGTTGAGAGCAAATCCTCCAAAACACCCATGTCTTTGTTTTGAGTGGCCAGGGTCCAATCATCAGCGTAACCAAATTTCTTTGATGTTGTGTCAGGAATGTCATGAATGTACAGATTAAAAAGTAATGGCGCCAGGACGGAACCCTGTGGTAACCCATTGTTAAGCATTTTAGACCTACTGCAGGAATTATTTAGATGAACTTTGAATACACGATTACTCAGCTTGAAATAAAAATTATTTGATATTTGTTTTTTTAAAGTTAATTAAAAATAATTTTAAATAGTTAAAAAAAATCATTAATCTATTTTTTAAAAAATTATCAATTAAAAAAATTAAAATTAAGGAAACATTAAAATGAAGCATCTATTATTGTAATGAATTATTAATAAAACTAATTAATTGGTTTATTGGGTTAAACTATTAAGTCTTATAAAATAATCCTTGACCCCCAAAATGGAAAATTCTGGCTACGCCACTGTATATATATATATATATATATATATATATATATATATATATATATATATATATATATATATATATATATATATATAGAAAAATATATATATATATATATATATATATATATATATATATATATATATATATATATATATATATATATATATATATATATATATATATATATATATATATTTATATATATATAAATATATATATAAATATATATATATATATATATATATATATATATATATATATATATATATATATATATATATATATATATATATATATATATATATATATATATATATATATATATATATATATATATATATATATATATATATATATATATATATATATTATATATATATATATATAAAATTTGATATGTGGCTTGTATTGTATATATTATTAAAATAATAAGTTTTTTGGGTAAAGCCAATAAGTAAAACAAGTAATATTGTATCAAAGATTGACATAAATATCAAAAACAGAAAAGCTATTTTGAAAGAAAAACTGACATAAAAAAAAGGCTAACTATAATGAAAAATAGTAATAGAAAAACAAACAATTATACAATGAAAAAACTGTAACATATAAATATAAAAAAAAATTATTAGTAGGAAAAGAAAAATTTGTTTAACTTCGCAAAACAAAATCATAACTATTATTTAAAAATGCGGTGTCCGTTTGAATGTTCATATAATTAGTGTGTACGATACGGATCATTTCCAAAATTCTACGTTTATTTAAATTTTTTTCTCTACCCAATATTTTAAAATTTTTGAAGGCGCAGATTTACACTACAACTTTTTTATGGTTAGATATTGCGCTCATATTATCAATATTAAGTTTTTTGGCGTCGTTAAGATGTTGTTTGACACGTTTACCTAGATATTGTGTTGTTTGTCCTATATATGTTTTACCACATCCACAATCAGCTTGATAAACTAAATTTGATTGAAGATTTATAGGTATTTTGTCTTTTAAATTTGAAAAAATGGTGTTATATAATGTATTATTTGCTGTTCCTACGACTTCAAAATTAAATTTTTTCAACAAATGTTTAAGTTGTTCAAAAAGACATTTTACATATGGTAAAGTCAAGTAAATCTTGTTATTGTTCTTAACCGATGCATCACCCAAAATGGTTTTTTCTTTGCCATAAATTTGCTGATTGAATAATTTATGTATAAAATTTTTTGGATAATTGTTTTTTCCGAGAGTTTCGAAAAGTAATTTAAAATTTTTACTATGAAACTGTGGATCTGATAAGCTCAAAATTTTCTGGACCATTAAGGTAACTGTGTTTTTTTTATAGGATTGGGATAGCCTTGAATTATAATTTAGATATCTACCAGACCATGTTATTTTGTGGAACCAATCAGTTACTAACTTCGATCATATCCAAAAACGGTAAACAACAATCTGTTTCTGTTTCAAAAGTAAACATTAAACATTAAATTTGCACAAGATGGACTAACAGGAGAGCCCAAATTCTTAAACAAGAAGTACCTACTTCTACGTTATAGAAAACAAGGGGTTTTACTAAAAAACAGACGTCTTAAAAATACATCTAAAATAGATAACAAGTTTTTTGAAAATGCTGAACAACGTTTTTTGTTCTCAATACTTAGTCGGGAAATAACTGAAACTTTTTGCATGATCAAAATCCTTGAAATACATATTGAACATTTAAGGAATTTTATTATACCAAATCTACCACCTCAACTTTCATCTTTAATCTTTGATCGAACTGAAAAACAATTTAAAGATATTTTTGAACAAATAAAAACTAAACATCGTCGAAAAATTGACAACCTCATAAGACCAAGACACATAAACTTACAAAATGAAGGAGAAAACACGATTGCTGAAATGGAAAGTGAAAGATTGGCTGTAACGGAAAGTCAAGTTACTTCACTCAAAAAAAAAATGATGTAAATTTGATAAAATACTACATCAAATTTATAATTTTTTATTAATATACGGTCAACAACGTACGTATATAATTATGATAAAATATTATCAAAACATAAAAAAAAATTAAAATTTTTTTTGGTCAACAAATAATTATGTATATCATAACAAATTAGCATATTAATAACTTAACATCGTTTCTTAATTTTTTAAAAATTTAAGAACAATTATAAATATGATAAACTATTTTCAAATCAACAATCATTGTACGATTGTTGATTTGAAAATAGTTTATCATATTTATAATTGTTTTTAAATTTTTAAAAAATTGAAATAAAAAATGTTAAGTTATCAATATGATAATTTGTTATGATATACATAATTAATTGTTGATTTGTTGAATAATATTTTATCATAATTATAAACGTAGGCTGTTGGCCGTATATTAATAAAAAAATATAAGTTTGATGTAGTATTTTATCAAATCTACATCATTTTTTTAATGGAGACCGTAATTGCACTTGCACCTACCGGCGAAATATAATTTTGAATTATAGAAATTATTATCATATTTATAATATTTATAGATATGATAATAATTTCTATAAGTTTTAGATTTTTAAAAATACTTTTTATAAATAAATTTTCTTTCATTTATAAAAGGTATTTTTGAAAAGTCATAGAAAAAAAGTTCTTAAAAGAACTATGTTGTAATACAAAATATTACAATGATGGCAATGTTATTACCATATAGATAAATTTTGTCGATTTGTATTGCATATACATACATCACATTAGGTCAATACTTTAGTGAATTATAAAAAATCAATTAAGCTGTGAGAAATCAAAAGACAAAAACCAAGTAAATATTTTAAAACGATTTCTTAAAACCATAAACTTTTATCAATATTATAATTTATTTTTATCAATAATATAACACAAATATCATTGGATTTATAAATCGTTATGATGTTCTTAAACGATAATTTCATCTCTATAAATCGTTTTCAGATTGATAATTCATTATGAATTACTTTGAATTATAATTTAACCTACCAAAATAAACGTTTTGCAACAACACTATAATAATTATATATCAATATGATAAATTATTATCGGAATGACAAATACGAAATATTTTTTTTGAATTTTTGAAGAAATGATGTTTGCTTTGATAATATTTTTTCACAATGATAATTTACTAGTTATAAAAATAGCATAATCATTTTTATCAATATTACCTACGACTTTTTTTTGGGTGTTGTTTATCAGATAGTAAATGGCTAGTCAACTTGTCTCAAACAACAATACCAGAAAACGTTGTAAACGTTTTGAAATTAGGTGAAAAATTTGCAATCCCTATTAATCCAAAAACAATGCCTTTTGGCAAGATAGTGTGTAGTGTTCTGCTTAATAAAGATGATAATTTTGATGATTTAATGAGATCTGATTTACGTAATCGTTTTGTTAACATCTTAACAAATTTTAAACATAAACATAACCACAAAAAATTATTGTCCAATGAAGAACTTAAGCTTCTACACGACTTAAAAGATACAAAGAATTTCCTGAACGATAATAATGATATAATTATATTAAAAGCTGATAAAGGTAATATCACAGTGGTCATGGAAACAAGTGATTATGATTTTAAAATTCAAAATTTATTACAAGACGTGTTATATGAAAATTTCAAAAGTACCAATTTCCAGTATTCAACTAAATCTTAATAAAATGGTAATGTCTTGGGAAAATGAAGAACAAATAACTCAACAACAAGTAAAATGGTTAAGGTCTTATTAAGGTGTTCCTGCTGCTTTTTATGGCTTACCCAAAGTTCATAAGGCTGGCATGCCTCTTCGTCCAATAGTGAGTTGTATTGGAACAATTTGTCGTCGTTTTTGTCAAGTATATTAAATAAATTTGTTGGAAGAACAAATTCGTTTATAAAGAATGCAAAAGATTTAAAAGATAAATTAACAGAATGCCAACTTTCGGAGGACTACATTTTAATATCTTTCTATCTTTTTCAACTTGTGAAACAGAATTGGACTGAAATTAAAAAACTCAACAAACTTAAATTAACAAAAATACAATTTGTAGAAGCGTTGGAGTTAGTTTTGAATAATTGTGAATTTACTTATAACC
Source organism: Diogma glabrata (assembly GCA_963693315.1). Lineage (NCBI taxonomy): Eukaryota > Metazoa > Arthropoda > Insecta > Diptera > Cylindrotomidae > Diogma > Diogma glabrata. The sequence continues at coordinate 245,817,282 of OY856187.1, read as the reverse complement.
ATCAAGCCTATAGACAAATTTTTGGAAGTCCTACGGGCTCTCCTGTTAGTCCATCTTGTGCAAATTTAATTATGGAGTATATAGAAGAATCTGTTTTAAAAGAAATGGACATCAAACCACCTTTTTACTTCAGATATGTGGATGACATTTTTACTGCTGTTCCTAAAAAAAAATTTAAGAATTTCTTAACAAATTTAATAGTTTTAATCATAAGATCCAGTTTACTGTTGAAACAGAAACAGATTGTTGTTTACCGTTTTTGGATATGATCGAAGTTAGTAACTGATTGGTTCCACAAAATAACATGGTCTGGTAGATATCTAAATTATAATTCATGGCTATCCCAATCCTATAAAAAAAACACAGTTACCTTAATGGTCCAGAAAATTTTGAGCTTATCAGATCCACAGTTTCATAGTAAAAATTTTAAATTACTTTTCGAAACTCTCGAAAAAAACAATTATCCAAAAAATTTTATACATAAATTATTCAATCAGCAAATTTATGGCAAAGAAAAAACCATTTTGGGTGATGCATCGGTTAAGAACAATAACAAGATTTACTTGACTTTACCATATGTAAAATGTCTTTTTGAACAACTTAAACATTTGTTAAAAAAAATTTAATTTTGAAGTCGTAGGAACAGCAAATAATACATTATATAACACCATTTTTTCAAATTTTAAAGACAAAATACCTATAAATATTCAATCAAATTTAGTTTATCAAGCCTGATTGTGGATGTGGTAAAACATATATCGGACAAACAACACAATATCTAGGTAAACGTGTCAAACAACATCTTAACGACGCCAAAAAACTTAATATTGATAATATGAGCGCAATATCTAACCATAAAAAAGTTGTAGTGTAAATCTGCCCCTTCAAAAATTTTAAAATATTGGATAGAGAAAAAAATTTAAATAAACGTAGAATATTGGAAATGATCCGTATTAAACAACACACTAATTGTATGAACATTCAAACGGACACCGCATTTTTAAATAATAGTTATGATTTTGTTTTGCGAAGTTAAACAAATTTTTCTTTTGCTAACCGTTTATTAAAATAAAAGCATGTTATAGTAGATAGTAGAAGATAGTAAAAGCCCCAACTTGCTTATATTTTATTACTTTAAAATTATATTTTTTCATCAATCGTTGAGTAAAATTTGAAATCAAGAACTTCAACAACACACATACACAAAGATATATAGTTTGATATTTCAATCTAAAAATTTTGGCATTACTTAATATTCGTGATCTCTAATCGAAAAAAACAATAGAATCATGTTTTGAATTTAAATTGCTTTCGAAATTTTAAATTTTTCTTTCGATTTATTATTCTATATGTTTTCTATTAAATTAATAGAAATGTAAAAATGTGTACATGCTCGTATGAAGTTAAATTAACATTTGACATTCCTGAAAATATTTCTATTATATCTTAATATTTTTCAAGTATTTATAATTTTAAATATTCCAAGCAATTTTGTTGAAATTATTAGGGTGTATGATATATTTGTGTTATTAAAAAATCAACTGAAAGTTATTTAAAATAACTAAAATAACTTACTAAATACATAGCTTTTTTCTAATAGCTTATAGCATTAATTTAAAAAGTAGATTTACAAGCAGTAATAAAACTACTATTTTAATATCTGTGTTTAATATCAGAAACCAATTTTTATCATATCGCATTCCAATATTTCATTTATATTTGCGTTTTTTCCCTCTCGTTGATACTTCATAAAATTTTTATTTCACATCAATATTAATCCAGCACGTTTCAGATTTTAATGAATACTAATACTACAGTATTTTACGTTCTTGCATATAAATTTGTTGAAATATTAGATATTTAAAATTAATGCATTAGACATCTTTCACCGCGGCTTTGATTATGGAATTTGTTTTATTTTTGATGATTTTGATATTTCAATTGTCTACGCTGAACACTGTTATGAATCTTTGAAATATTTTATCTAATTTGAATGATGCTAAAAATAATAAGATTGACGATGCATACAATTTTATGAGTACTAAAAGGAGATAAAAGCGATCCCTCCGGTGTTCGAACTATGAAATACTACTATAGAAAATTGGACTTTTATAACGAATAAATATATTACATTACACCGGGAAGCTCCAAAAATATATGAAAACTGAATCTACGACAAACTAATTACACTTGGAAATCTCTTTTACTTTGAATCACAGAAACTTATTAATTGGCTAACAAATAAAATAATTTAGTTAAAAACAAATTAAAAATTATATAAATTAAAATTCAAAAAAAAAGCTTACATTAATTTATCTTGAATGTTGTCTTCATCATGTTTTATTTTACGTCTTCGTTTATCTTCTGTGATAACTCCCTTTATTAATAATTCCCCAGACATTTGATTTAAAATAGTATGTACTGCAGTTTTCTAAAGACGTATCCTTAACGTTGAACTTTGGTCTAAACAATTTTCCTCGAAATGCTGCGAACATATTACATCATGTTTCTGCGGTTTCCAAGGTTTTAAATTTAGTGCTTTTAGCCATGCATTTAAACATTTTGTATCGGTTGGAAATCTGTGACATGTTATTTTATTTCTATTATGCTTTTCGTAACGATTTGAGTCCACACATTTACATACACAACATTTCATAAATTTTAAATTGTAAATTGTAAATAATTGCATGTCCAAATAAAACACAAAACGTCCAGATAACATTATTTTTTCTTAAAAACTTAAACTTTCGATTTTTTTGGTTCTGTCATATTTATATATATAAATATTTTCTTTAGGCTTAAAATCTCAATTCAAATTACCACTAAAACGAATTATGGTTTTGAAATGTCACAAAATACTAACTCAATGTTTTGGTATAAAATTGATATATTTTAAAACAATTTATAAACAAATATTTAATTAATAGAATTTATTAAGAACCATTATTATAGTTTATTAAATTAAAACTTTAATTTTGCGATCACACACAATTCTTCGATTTTAATTTATGTCCTAATTGAACATTTAAAAATTATATACAAATTGATTTAAATTTTACTAATTGGCTCGATCCAAACAATTTGATCGTTTATATATCATATTATCTTCGATCTTCTGTTTCATTTTCCATCAAGTAATTCTCTTGTTTTTTCAAATAAAAAAAATCATCTTGCAAAAATTGTATTTTTGATTGAAATTAAGTTTATTTAAATCATCAATTTAAATCAAAAAAATGTTTAAATGTTTAAATGTACAGTAGTACAGATAAACGTCACAATTGAAGAAAATTAATAAAATTATTATTGAATTTGAAAACTACTATTTTTAGAATAAAAATTGAAAATAGTCCGTCGTTACGCTACTATCGCATTGTTTTGATGCGTGTCTGGTTTCAAATTCACAAAACCAGGATCGTAAAGTGTCGATCATAATACACGGGTATTCTAAGAAAAAATTGATCGTAATTAAAAAAACCGGGTATTACTTTTTTAAAATACGATCAATTTTTGCTTAGTATACCCGAGTATTATGACCGGCACTTTACGGTACCAGTTATATAGATCTTTATAATTTAGGCTAAAGTAATACATATAAACTTAATTTGTAATACACGGATGATTTTATTTTAAATTTAACAAATGAAAGGCTGAAGTTACCTTTTACGTTTACGAAAAATGGAAAAGATGTTCCAATGAATAAAAATTGATTTTCGAAGTTAAGTTTTTCCGAATAAATTAATAAATAAATTTAATTGTTTGGGCTGCGTGACGTTGACTAGTGGAATAAGATTGCGCTGTTATCGATAGGTTAGGCGGTTTGTGTCGTATTATTTGCACTAGAAATGTTGTATTCTAATATTGAAAAAATCTTTAGAGTTTTATTTAAAATACAAAATTATTTTGAATGCATTTCAAGAGAAACTATCTCCCATCTTCAACAGTGCAGAACAAAGTAAGTACAGTAAAAAGAAAATTAAAATCGAAAAATGACGAAAATAAAATTTTCCAGCAAACTAAGCTTAAATAGCAATGCAAAAATTTAAAAGAAGACTAAACAAACTTTGAAATTATAAAAGTTTAATTCTTTTATATAGAATTCTTTTATATATAATTTTAGGATTTTGAAAAAAGTTTCAATTTTTGATTTTGTAAGAGTTTTTGGAATATTTTTAGAATTTTGAAAAATTAAAAATTTTTGATTTTATTATAATTTTTGGAATTTTAAAAAAAGTTTCAATATTTTTATATAATTTTTTCAATTCATTTAAGTTTTTTCAATTTTTGTGTCAATTTTTATAATATTTGTATTTAATTTTTGTTAAACAACAAATTAGAAGTTATATTTCCGCTATCAAAATTTAAACATTTATCAAATCAGAAATAAAAATATGAAGGGGCTGAAATCTCAAGCTCTTAGATATCAAGACTTCGGTCTGGGTTAAGGATTTTGATATAGTTTTCGGCAAAAACCTTTTATGAGGACATTGTTTTTAGTTTTGGACAGCGATGTTTATCAAACATAAAACTCTCTGTTAAAGTACAAGTATTTTTTATCGCTGTTTAGAAATTTATTACAAAACCAAAACGAAACATTAATACGTTGCCGGAAAATCATAAATGTTCATAAATTAATATACTGTAGTGAAAATATGATAGATACAATCAGCAAACTACTCAAAAAAACTCTCCATTTAGCGTTTCGAGAAAATATTACCAAATCAAAAATTCATATTTCGTTCAAAATTCTAAAAATATTCTAAAAATTATAATCAAATAAAATCAAAAAATATGGAGGACAGCTCTGAGATACCAAGACTTCGGTCTGGGTTAAGGATTTTGATATAGTTTTCAGCAAAAAACTTTTATGAGGACATGGTTTTTAGTTTTGGGCAGCGATGTATATCAAACATACCTTTTTGTTAAAGCACAAGTATTTTTTTAACTCTGTTTAGAAATTTATTACAAAACAAACACGAAACTTCAATACGTTGCCGGAAAATTATAACAGATCATAAATTAACATAATTTAGTGAAAAGATGATATACTCAGCAAACTACTCAAAAACCTCTCCATTCAGCGTTTCGAGAAAATATTACAAAATCACAAATTCATATTTCTTTCAAAATTCCAAAAATATTGTAAACTTAAATAAAATCAAACTTTTTTAAAAATTCTAAAAATATTCCAAAAATTATTACAAAGTCAAAGATTAAAACATTTTCAAAATTCTAGAACTATTGCAAAAATTATAACAAAATCAAAAGTTGAAACTTTTTTCAAAATTATTTCAACTACGTCTTCTACTTGAAACAATTCCAATTTGACTATGTAGAGCGATTTTTCTGTTCCGGTGTTTCCAAAAATTCGTAAAAATTCAAACGTTTTCCAAAATTCTAAAAATATTGCTAAAATTATAACAATATCAAATATTTTTTGAAAATTATTTAGACTGTTCGATTATAATATTTATTTTATTTTTTTTTTTTTTTTTTTTTTTTTTTTTTTTTTTTTTTTTACACTAATCAGTCTTTCACATTATTTTTTTATTATTATTAAATTAATAAAAAACAATATTTCGGCACATTGCCATTCTCAAGCTAAACAAAAATTAAATACAAATATTATAAAAATTGACACAAAAATTGAAAAAACTTAAATGAATTGAAAAAATTATATAAAAATATTGAAACTTTTTTTAAAATTCCAAAAATTATAATAAAATCAAAAATTTTTAATTTTTCAAAATTCTAAAAATATTCCAAAAACTCTTACAAAATCAAAAATTGAAACTTTTTTCAAAATCCTAAAATTATATATAAAAGAATTCTTTTTTTTTTTTTTTTCAAAATTCTAAAAATATCGCAAAAATTATAACATAAACAAAAGTTAAAACTTTTTCCAAAATTCTAAAAATATTGCAAAAATTATTACACAATCAAATATACAAACTTTTTTCAAAATTCCAAAAAAATTTCAAAAACTATAACAAATTCAAAAATTTCTATGTCCAATTTCATTTTCAATTACATTTACGTCATAAAAACAGCAAAATTTTTTTATCCAAAATGTTGGCTAAAAAAATAAATGAAACCATTTTTTGACACACTTGACATTTTTTTTTTGACAAACTTATAATGCCATAACTCTCTATAATAATAATAAAATTTCATGTCATACAAATAATTAGTTTTATGTTTTTCCAAAAAATTAGGAAAAAAAATAAATAAAAATCTTTCTTTTGACACACTTGACAACATTTTTTTGACAAAGTTATAATGCAATAATATAGTTTTTGATCTCACATAGCAATCCCTACCATTTTTAGAATCGTTAGGTCCTAAAACGTCGAGAAATGCCATAAAAAGTGGGGGTAAGAATTTCACTTTTGGCTCTTGAATGTAATACTTAGGTCTATCAGACCGAAGTAATTGAAACTTTTCTTCAAAACTCCAAAAATATTCCAAAAATTATTACAAAATCAAAGATTGGAATTTTTTTCAAAATTCTAAAAATATTGCAAATATGACAATAAAATCAAAAATTGAAACTTTTTCCAATATTCTTAAAATATTGCCAAAATTATAACATAATCAAAAACACAAATTTTTTTCAAAATTCCAAAAATTATAATAAAATCAAAAATTTAAACTTTATCAAAAATCTAAAAATATTCCGAAAATTCTTACAAAATCAAAAATTGAAACTTTTTTCAAAATTCTAAAAATATAGAAAAAATTCACAATTCACAAATTCAAAAATTCAAACTTTATTCAAAATTCTAAACATTTTGCAATAATTATAAATAAAATCAAAATTAAAATCAAAAGTACATATAAACTTTTGTTCAAAATTTCAAAAATATTTCAAAAATTTTAACAAAATCAAAAACAGAAACTTTTTTCAAAATTCCAAAAATTATAATAAAATCAAAAATTTAAACTTTTTTCAAAATTTTTACAAAATCAAAAATCGAAACTTTTTTCAAAATTCTATAAATATTGCAAAATTTCATAATTCTCAAATTCAAAAATTCAAACTTTATCCAAAATTCTAAAAATATTGCAAAAATTATAACAAAATCAAAAATACTAACTTTTTTCATAATTCAAAAAATATTCTAAAAATTATAACAAAATCAAAAACACCAACTTTTTTCAAAATGTCATAAATTTTCCAAAAATTATAATACAAACAAAAATTGAAACTTTTTCAAAATGCTAAAAATATTCCGAAATTTCTTACGAAATCAAAAATTGAAACATTTTTCAAAATTATAAAAATTTTAACAAAAATACAAACTTTTTTTAAAATTCCAACAATATTTCAAAAATTATAACAAAATACAAATTTTTTCAAAATTCAAAAAAAATTCAAAAAATTATTACAAAATCAAAAATTGAAACTTTTTCCAAATCTAAAATTCGGAACTCAAAAAACTTTTTCCAAAATGCTAAAAATATCGTAAAATAATAACAAAATCAAAAATACAAACTTTCTTCAAAATTCCAAAAATATTCCAAAAATTATAATAAAATTTAAACTTTCTCAAACCTCTAAAAATATTCCGAAAATTCTTACAAAATCTAAAATACAAACTCTTTACAAAATTCCAAAAATTATAACAAAATCAAAAATGTCCATGACCAATTTCATGTTCGATTACATTTCATGTCATACAAATAATTAATTTCATTTTTTGGAAAAAAATGAAATTAATTATTTGTATGACATGAAATGTAATCGAACATGAAATTGGTCATGGACATTTTTGATTTTGTTATAATTTTTGGAATTTTGTAAAGAGTTTGTATTTTAGATTTTGTAAGAATTTTCGGAATATTTTTAGAGGTTTGAGAAAGTTTAAATTTTATTATAATTTTTGGAATATTTTTGGAATTTTGAAGAAAGTTTGTATTTTTGATTTTGTTATTATTTTACGATATTTTTAGCATTTTGGAAAAAGTTTTTTGAGTTCCGAATTTTAGATTTGGAAAAAGTTTCAATTTTTGATTTTGTAATAATTTTTTGAATTTTTTTGAATTTTGAAAAAATTTGTATTTTGTTATAATTTTTGAAATATTGTTGGAATTTTAAAAAAAGTTTGTATTTTTGTTAAAATTTTTATAATTTTGAAAAATGTTTCAATTTTTGATTTCGTAAGAAATTTCGGAATATTTTTAGCATTTTGAAAAAGTTTCAATTTTTGTTTGTATTATAATTTTTGGAAAATTTATGACATTTTGAAAAAAGTTGGTGTTTTTGATTTTGTTATAATTTTTAGAATATTTTTTGAATTATGAAAAAAGTTAGTATTTTTGATTTTGTTATAATTTTTGCAATATTTTTAGAATTTTGGATAAAGTTTGAATTTTTGAATTTGAGAATTATGAAATTTTGCAATATTTATAGAATTTTGAAAAAAGTTTCGATTTTTGATTTTGTAAAAATTTTGAAAAAAGTTTAAATTTTTGATTTTATTATAATTTTTGGAATTTTGAAAAAAGTTTCTGTTTTTGATTTTGTTAAAATTTTTGAAATATTTTTGAAATTTTGAACAAAAGTTTATATGTACTTTTGATTTTAATTTTGATTTTATTTATAATTATTGCAAAATGTTTAGAATTTTGAATAAAGTTTGAATTTTTGAATTTGTGAATTGTGAATTTTTTCTATATTTTTAGAATTTTGAAAAAAGTTTCAATTTTTGATTTTGTAAGAATTTTCGGAATATTTTTAGATTTTTGATAAAGTTTAAATTTTTGATTTTATTATAATTTTTGGAATTTTGAAAAAAATTTGTGTTTTTGATTATGTTATAATTTTGGCAATATTTTAAGAATATTGGAAAAAGTTTCAATTTTTGATTTTATTGTCATATTTGCAATATTTTTAGAATTTTGAAAAAAATTCCAATCTTTGATTTTGTAATAATTTTTGGAATATTTTTGGAGTTTTGAAGAAAAGTTTCAATTACTTCGGTCTGATAGACCTAAGTATTACATTCAAGAGCCAAAAGTGAAATTCTTACCCCCACTTTTTATGGCATTTCTCGACGTTTTAGGACCTAACGATTCTAAAAATGGTAGGGATTGCTATGTGAGATCAAAAACTATATTATTGCATTATAACTTTGTCAAAAAAATGTTGTCAAGTGTGTCAAAAGAAAGATTTTTATTTATTTTTTTTCCTAATTTTTTGGAAAAACATAAAACTAATTATTTGTATGACATGAAATTTTATTATTATTATAGAGAGTTATGGCATTATAAGTTTGTCAAAAAAAAAATGTCAAGTGTGTCAAAAAATGGTTTCATTTATTTTTTTAGCCAACATTTTGGAAAAAAAAATTTTGCTGTTTTTATGACGTAAATGTAATTGAAAATGAAATTGGACATAGAAATTTTTGAATTTGTTATAGTTTTTGAAATTTTTTTGGAATTTTGAAAAAAGTTTGTATATTTGATTGTGTAATAATTTTTGCAATATTTTTAGAATTTTGGAAAAAGTTTTAACTTTTGTTTATGTTATAATTTTTGCAATATTTTTAAAATTTTGAAAAAAAAAAAAAAAGAATTCTTTTATATATAATTTTAGGATTTTGAAAAAAGTTTCAATTTTTGATTTTGTAAGAGTTTTTGGAATATTTTTAGAATTTTGAAAAATTAAAAATTTTTGATTTTATTATAATTTTTGGAATTTTAAAAAAAGTTTCAATATTTTTATATAATTTTTTCAATTCATTTAAGTTTTTTCAATTTTTGTGTCAATTTTTATAATATTTGTATTTAATTTTTGTTTAGCTTGAGAATGGCAATGTGCCGAAATATTGTTTTTTATTAATTTAATAATAATAAAAAAATAATGTGAAAGACTGATTAGTGTAAAAAAAAAAAAAAAAAAAAAAAAAAAAAAAAAAAAAAAAAAATAAAATAAATATTATAATCGAACAGTCTAAATAATTTTCAAAAAATATTTGATATTGTTATAATTTTAGCAATATTTTTAGAATTTTGGAAAACGTTTGAATTTTTACGAATTTTTGGAAACACCGGAACAGAAAAATCGCTCTACATAGTCAAATTGGAATTGTTTCAAGTAGAAGACGTAGTTGAAATAATTTTGAAAAAAGTTTCAACTTTTGATTTTGTTATAATTTTTGCAATAGTTCTAGAATTTTTGAAAATGTTTTAATCTTTGACTTTGTAATAATTTTTGGAATATTTTTAGAATTTTTAAAAAAGTTTGATTTTATTTAAGTTTACAATATTTTTGGAATTTTGAAAGAAATATGAATTTGTGATTTTGTAATATTTTCTCGAAACGATGAATGGAGAGGTTTTTGAGTAGTTTGCTGAGTATATCATCTTTTCACTAAATTATGTTAATTTATGATCTGTTATAATTTTCCGGCAACGTATTGAAGTTTCGTGTTTGTTTTGTAATAAATTTCTAAACAGAGTTAAAAAAATACTTGTGCTTTAACAAAAAGGTATGTTTGATATACATCGCTGCCCAAAACTAAAAACCATGTCCTCATAAAAGTTTTTTGCTGAAAACTATATCAAAATCCTTAACCCAGACCGAAGTCTTGGTATCTCAGAGCTGTCCTCCATATTTTTTGATTTTATTTGATTATAATTTTTAGAATATTTTTAGAATTTTGAACGAAATATGAATTTTTGATTTGGTAATATTTTCTCTTTACAAAATTCCAAAAATTATAACAAAATCAAAAATGTCCATGACCAATTTCATGTTCGATTACATTTCATGTCATACAAATAATTAATTTCATTTTTTTCCAAAAAATGGGTAAAAAATGTAAATCATTCTTATGACACACTTGATAATATTTTTTTGACAAACTTGTAATGAAATAATCTAGTTTTTGGTCTCACATATACCAATCCCGACCATCAAGAGTTCTCCAAATTCAATGTTCCTACTCGTAATCACTTAAAATGAACGTTTTTTAAGCAAAAATTATGCAAATTTCATTGTTTTGACACACTTGACGATTTTTTGACACACTTTTGCTACATTTTTGAACATATCGTCTTTACATATCGCCGAAAGACTATTTTTAGAAACAAAAATTTTTGAAATCCCTGCAGTTTTCTTGATTTCGTCGGTTATGACGGCCGGACGGCAGACAGACATACATTTTTTTTGCTTTTTTAGAATCAGTAGGTCCTAAAACGTCGAGAAATGCCAAAAAAAGTGGGGGTAAGAATTTCACTTTTGGCTCGAGAATGCAATGTTTAGGTCTTTCAGACCGAAGTAAATCATTCAAATGCATCCAAATTAGAAACTATGTTCTTCTTTAATTAATGTAAGATTTGCTAATGAAACCAAACGATATTATGCACTGAAAAAATATTATAATATGCATAAAAAATCAATAAACGCATTTATTATTCTTACGAATAGGAGTTTCTGAAGTATTGAACAAAGTAATCAGTTAACAACTATTATGTTTATTAATTTCACGAATGGTATTGCAGTAGGCCAGACGTATAAATCATAAAAAATATGTAAAGAAATGAAAAATGGTGAAAAAATTTCTAAACGATTTCCCCTCGTTCGGTGATAAATTCTCATAATTTGTTGGACATTTTAAAAAAATTTCTTATCCCTAAAAGAAAAATTTTATAACGCTAAAACCATTTTTTCGAGTAGAAGTAAGCTCTGCCATTTAGGAAAAAATAAAAAAAGGGTGTACTGTATGGTGCTACAGTTGTGCTGGTTATGCTGCACAAAAAAAATCGTACCACCAACGGAATAATTTAAACACGCTAAAACGATTTTTGAAGTTGAAGTTGGTTCCACAAAAAATTAATACCAAAGATTGTGCTTTATTGTGCTAGGTTTGTGCTGGTTATTCTACTCAGAAATAGTAATTTCATATTACCAATAAAAAAAAGTCGACACGCTAAAACGACTTTTCGAGCCCCGCCATTTTGAGAAAAATGAAAAATAAAGGTTGTGCTGTTTTGTGCTCGAGTTGTGCTGGTTGTGATATTCAAACAAAAATTTCATATCACTAACAGAAAAATGTTACAACACAAAACAAAAGGTGTGCTGTATTGTTGTAAAATTGTGCTGGTTGTGCTACTCAGAAAAAATTTCGTGCCACCAGCGGAAAAATTTAAAGACGCTAACAAAATTAGAATAGCGGTTAGTCCCGACATTTTGCCAAAAATAAAAAAGAAAGGTGGTGCTGGATGTGCTGCTCCGAATCAACTTCATATAACCAATGAAAAAAAGTTGGCACGCTAAAACGATTTTTCGTACAGAAGGCTAACTTCGAGCAGATAGTTGTCCCTCCATTTTGAAATTGTTTGAGATTTTTTTTGGGTTAGGTGTTAAAAACGAGATTATATTATATATAACCAATGTTAAATATTTTTATGCCATCATTTGCGATGTAATAAGTATAATATTGTTACGTTTTTCTACCTTACTTCAAATTGGCCTTACTTTCGATTCGATAAACGTAATTCCCAAATCTCCTTCTGGGTTCGATCACTTATATTAGTAAGCAAAAACACCAGGTTTTATTTAGTATTCAACACAGCTTAATATAACAACGTTAATATATTACTTTTGATCTATAAAATTTGTTTGATAATTCTGGTTCCATTTAACTTTTTTAATGTAACTAATCTGATACATCCTATTGTAATTGTACGCAAATCTATCTGGAAATCTAGCTATTTCTAGAGGATATCCTGCCGTTTGGACTTTTTATTATTTATTAATGAAATGTGTTTTGTTATAGGCATTGCAATAGGTGTCACAACAACACAAATAAACTTTTAAAAACGCAGCTCAACAACATGCGCTCTAAGGTATTAAACTACGCAAATTTTTTTTAAGCTCGCTAATGGTTAGCTTAACCTCGTGAGTGTACGAACACAATAAATTATTTGGAGCATATTTTAGAAACTATATTTAAAATCGACAAAATTGATCTGATTCCGTGAGACTGAGACATATATTAAAAATAACTTTAACTTTTACAGTTTACATTAGCACATTAGCAATTAAAATAAAAAAACACAATAATCTTTTTATGAAAAGCTATAAAATGCTTACTTTCTATTCTATTTTTTGTGTATGATTAGATCAGGTGGGTGTATAAATAAAAATATTCACAGTTGTGTTTTTCTGTTTGTTGTGATAAAGATAATATCAAAAAAGTATGTTTCCGTTTAGCGTAAAATTCTACAACATTTAATGACAAGAAATAAAAATTCTTCAAAATTTTACATCTTTTTCTTGTTAATGATGTGATAAATTTATTCGAATATACGATTTCAAGCTAGAACATTATAAAATATGCCATATCTTTTGTTACCCGATTAATTTTTCTTCAAATGCAAAAACTTAAGAGATTAAATTGAAAATTTTTTACCTTAGTTTTATAGCCAATGAAATTCTCTAAAATATAATGACATCATCCAATTTCTCCAATAACATTTGAATTATACTAATAACAAATATTTATACGTCTGGCCTACTGGGATATTAAAAATTATCAGTTGTAATTTCCCAAGGACGGTGATAATTCGAAATAATTTTTTAGTAAAAATTTCGAAAGCAATTGATAAAAGCACGAGGACGTAGGCCGAGGGCATCAATACCACTTGCTTGAGGACTTTTCCAAAAAATTATGAGAATTTATCAACGAACGAGGGAAATTCGTTTAGAAAATTTTTTGCCATTTTTCATTTCTTTATATATTTTTTATGAATTATACGTTGGCCTACTGTGATATCAGTTAATTATTTCAAAATTAGACTCTCTCTCTCTTTCTGGCGTTTACATCCCATGGATGGATTTTGCCGTCTGTGCAATCAGCTTCCAATCATCCCGTTCCATGACCAGTTGACCCCAGTTTCGACATCCTATATGACGAAGGCCTTGGATGATGTCATCACGCCAGCGTTGTCTAGGTCTTCCTCTTTGACGAACACCAGCTGGTTGTTGTTGGGACGCTTTTTTAATCATTTTATCTAATGGTGCCCTTTCTACATGACCAAACCATCTAATCCGGTTAGATTTAATGAATCCGATTACATCGCAGCCTCAAAGAAGCTGTCTGATTTCATGATTCATTCGGATTCTATACTGATTTTCAGCAACTTTACATGGACCATAAATTGTTCGTATGACTTTCCTCTCGAATGTTGATAGAATTCTACAATCGGAGGAAGTAAGTGTCCAGCTTTCGCTTCCAAAGGTAAGCACAGATCGGATTAATGCTTTGTAAAGTGTGAGTTTGCACGACTGCGAAAGATGTTTGGATCGCAAAAGTTTTGAGTATGCGTAGAAAACTCTGTATGCGGCTGAGACACGGGCTTTAATTTCTGCCTGCATGTCATTTGACGATGTTATTACAGACCCGAGGTATTTGAAATTTTCTACACGTTCTACTTCATAGTCGCCAGTATTCAGATTGCCGGGAGATATATTCCTGGATGTTTTTAAAAATTTAGTCTTGCCGGTGTTAATGCATAATCCAAGTCGTTTAGCATTTCTTTCAAGCTGAGAGAGACTATCCGCAATATCGCTTGATCTACGTCCGAGAAGCGCAATATCATCTGCATAGCCAAGAATTTGAATAGATTTGTTAAATATACAGTTTTGTGTCTCAATGCGGATTTTTCTTATCGCGTACTCAAGCGCCAAATTAAATAGTACGAGCGCGAGTGCATCACCTTGTCGAACACCTGATGTTATATCAAAAGAGTCAGAAACTGACCCTTCGATTACTATTCTACAGTTTGATCCCGATGTTGTGAGTTTGTACAGAGAAACAAGTTTCGCTGGAATACCAAGGCATATGAGTGCAGACCAGAGGTTATCGCGGATGATGCTAGCATACGCTTGCTTGAAATCAACGTAGAGCTGGTGAATGCTGATGTTGTACTCCCAACATTTTTCCAGAATCATCCTTAAAGTAAAACATTGATCTGTGGTTGAACGGTTAAGACGAAAACCATACTGATAGTCGCCGATGATAGATTCGGCGAACGGGATGAGCCGAGCGAGTACAACATTAGCTAGTATTTTATATGCAGTGTTCAACAGTGCGATTCCACGATAATTCGCACACTTAAGGCGGTCACCTTTTTTATGTAGCGGAACAATGAGAGCTGTTTTCCATTCAGCAGGTAGTTCTTCTTGGTCCCAGATTGCAAGAATCAGATCATATATACGTGAGACCAGAGCTGCTCCTCCAGTCTTAAATAGTTCTGCAGGGATTCCATTGATACCTGGTGATTTGCCATTTTTTAATTTTTTGATGGCAGCTTCCACTTCTTCTATTGTTGGGTAAGGGACAAAAATCTCCTCACTTGACGGAGCAATTGCTCTAATAGGATGAACTTCATTCGTCCTATTCAGTAGGTCTTGAAAGTGGGATCGCCATACTTCCAGCACATCACGTTCACTTGTTGTAAGCTCGTTGTTTCCATTTTTGATGGCTGTAGATCTTGAGTGGAAATCTTTTGTCAGATTCCGTGCATTGGCGAAACACTCTTTCGAATTTCCATTAGCCGCATCAACATCAACATCAACCAACATGTTTTCGATACAGCTCTATATGTGTTCGCGTTTTTTTTTCCGTAGGAGTTTTGCTGAGGCTTTTCTGGCGCATAGATAATCAGTTTGGGAGCTTCGAGTGTTTCTTGTTAACCATTTTTCTCGCAGTTTTTATTTGTGCTCAATGCTTTCGCGGCACTCGTCATCAAACCATTCGTTATGTGATTTCGGTGGTCGTTTTCCGATTGTAGCTTGTGCTGCGGATATAATGGTTGATTGAAGCGTTTGCCATTCTTCTTGTATGTTTCATGGCATCTCAGATGGGATGTCATGCTCTTCTATGCTTTGCATTACAATTTCTTGATATCGATTCAGTGTTTCCAGGTGTTTAAATGCTTCGACATTCCAGCGCACGGTCTTTTTTGCTTGCTTATTAAATGTAGCTGATAATTTACACTTATACTTAAAGATGACAAGCATATGATCGGTGTCCATATCAGCACCTCTATATGATCGAACGTCAGTTACACTTGTAGAGTGTCTCTTAGAAATCATGACGTGATCGATTTGATTTTCAGTTCTTCCATCGTTTGATTTCCACGTTGCTTTGTGGATTCTCTTATGAGGAAAGAAAGTGCTAGAAATTACTAGATCATACATCATAGCCAGTTCAGCTGCGCGAAAGCCATTATTGTTACTAGTATGATGCAAGCTGTTTGGGCCGACATGTGTTTTAAGCTCTGCACTTCTACCAATTTGCGCATTGAAGTCACCTACCACGATTTTTATATCATGCCACGGGATGTTATTGATGACTTCTTCGAGTTCTAGAAAGAACAGGTCTTTAATGTCATCTGCTTTGTCTTCAGTAGGTGCATGAACATTGATGATCGTCACATTAAATTTTTGCGTACGGATTCTCATTGTGCATATCCGCATATTAATTGGGCAAAAGTCGATAACATGTTGATTCACGCGACGATGTATCAGAAAGCCAACTCCGAATTCTCCTTCGTTTTCATGACCGCAATAGTAGAGAGTGTAGTCCTTGACTGTTTCGTGGATTCCACTCCCTGGCCATCTTAGTTCTTGTAACGCCACTATATCTAGTGTATAGCTATCGATTTGATTTGTAAGTTTTAGTAGATCTCCTGGTCTTCTAAGGCTTAGCACGTTCCAGGTTCCCATGTTTAAATCGTAGTCCGGGTACAGTTTCCGAGGTCGTTCTAATAATGAATCCGAGATAATCCGAGGCCAGTGCACAGAATTCATGACAAGTAAGTTTTTACGGAAATGGGGTGTAAGCCCTTCGCCCAACCCAAATTTTCGTGAATAGGTTCGTTCTGCATCTTACGGTCACCAGAAACAACCTTTTTCGCTTATTGAATTTTTTATGCTTTTTGCGTCCATTAGTGTGGTGTTTGTGGTAAATTATAGGTTTTCGTTTTTAACTCACACAGGCAATTCTCCCGTGTTCTCCTTTTCATTACCTTTTTTATGAACAATAGACAGCAAAAGAAAATATCTATTTTACCTATATTGATCACCTCTTCTGTGAGATGGCTGTTGAATGCTTACTTCGAGGTATCCAACGTGACAGTAAAAACTGGGCGGAAGAATTAAGAGTGGCCCGAGTACCAGCAGTGCCTGCTCCAGTAGTACTGCCTGAAGGGTACCAAAATTATAAGAACTTGAGTCAATTTTGCTCAAATTGGCTGCATCTATTTTAAGGGAATGGGTCATCACCTGATGTCCACGAGTTCATATACATAATTAAAGTTGCGCGAAGGGACCGGGTGAACTGGGACGATTTGAAGGCCATTGTTCCCCGAAACCTTCGTGGAGCTGCAGATAGATAATATTTAAATCTTACTTATGAGTATCAGCTGGTGACCTACCCGGTACTCAGAGAGGGATTACTACGAACGTTTGGTACCCTTACCGATGATAAAGCTGTGCTAAGAGCACTGCTAAACAGGAAACAGTCACCATAGTAGGAGATCTACGATTGCATCATCAGATCAGCACGCTTAACAGATGGCTGCCTCAACCATTTTCGGAAAGGGAGATGATTGAAATAGTAAGGGACAAGGCATAACGATGGAATTAAGAAACGCTACATTGGTGGCAGATGCAGTTACTCTGGAAGATCTGCGAATGTTATGTCTAAAATTTGAAAAGCTATAGTCATCTCTGGCAACAATATCAAGGGTAACTGGGCAACTAAGGACCAGTGAAATTCACCCAACTAATGAAATCCGAACCCGATCCATCCTGAAGTAACAGTTTGGCCAATTTCAAGCAAACGGTCGGCAATTAACTTCTGTGCATCAACAGATGGACACAACCAACCGAATTCCACCTCGGATCAAATTCCGATACGACGGAAAAAAATTTCTGTAAAACGCCTAAAACGTTTTAAACGTTATCTGAAGTTGCAAACAATTTTCAAAAAGGAATGTGTCGCTTCTATTATTTCTGAACTAAATGATTTTAGGTCGCATGTTGACATCGATATCTTTCACAAAATTGTGTAACAACGGACTATTTTCAATTTTTACTCTAAAATAATAGTATTCTTATTTAAAGAAATTCACTAATAATTTATTAATTTATTTCTCTTCAGTTGTAATAAGTGTAGGGGCACTTTTGTACTACTGTGCAATTAAACATTTTTTTTTGTTGATGGTTTAGTTACGTCACTCAATGTCAATTAATAATACATGTTTTACATAAATGATTGTTTAACTTATAAAAAGTAGAATTGTTGTCTGTATTGGACAAAATTGTTTATTAATATTGTTACGTTTTTCCAACCTTCCTTCGAATTGGCCTAACTCACAATTCGATAAACGCAATACCCAATCTCTTTCTGAGTTCGATCACTGATTAGTAAGCAAACACACCAGGTTTTATTAAGTATTCAACACCTTAATTGTTCCACAACAATAGGAAAACAATACAGCAAACAATATTCCTAACTAGAATATTCTCTCAACAGCTTCCGAAACTCCAACGGTTTATGGTAGAAATTTCCAGTACACCACGTTCAAAATAATACACAAAATATTTCTTCTCAATAAAACTTAAAACTTTATTCACAAAAACTAATTTAAATATCACTTTTACAATTTTCACTTCACTATCGCAGGTTTAAAATAAAACTAATTTTACATTTAATCTCACTTTACTGTCGCAGGTCTAAAATAAAACTAATTAAAAACTACAAAAGGTATTTTTCTTATATACCTTCTGCAATACTTCTAGATAATTCGACATCACTTTCCAGAAACCTTGAGAAAACATTAGAATATTCGATTATTTTACGTTATGTTGATTTGATTCATAAAATCGTTTATGTTGACCCTATTTCTAAGAAGAGACAACAACAACAATATTCATTTCATTAATTTGTTTGTTGTGTTTTGTTGATTTTATTTTCCTGGAAGTGACCGTAATCGTCTAGATTTTTCTAAATCGTAACAATATAATGGAGATGGAAACAGGAAACAGAGAATCTGTGTATATAAGCGATCAAATTATTTTGATCGGGAGATTATGTAAATTGAAATCAAAAGGTGAACATTGTTAAAGTAGTGTTATTGTTGTAAAATGGAAAATGTATATTCTTTTGTTTAATTAAATTGTTGTATTAAATTGGTTATATTAATTTGTTGTTAAAATTTGTGTTTTTATTCAAACAGTGCTAAGTTTTCGTTGCTTTTATTGAGTTTTGAGTGTTAAGAACACTCGACTAGCACCAATTCTCAAAAGCAAACAGATAATCCAAACCAATTTCAGCATTTTTTATTTTATTTTGGAATAACATATTTGTATCTTTATATATGAGCGTGTTGGTATTAGAATGCTGCTTCGAAGATAGTTAAACCGTTGTTTTAACATTCCGGTTATTGGAACAAATTAAATCGATGGTGGCTGAGAAAAATGCAACAGAAGTATATGAATTGGGTACCAGGAATTGTGTTCAAAAAGGTGAAAATAACTCGGCTAAAGTTCTTCGCATAATAGTGAACGAGAAGTTGAATATGAAAAGTATGATGAGCTTAATTTGTAAATTAGCGCCTACAAATATAGCTCGTCTTCAATTTTTTGAAATTTGTATAGATTTATTTCAACTCGAAACATATACGTACAAATTAGTGTTTGAGAATTTTTTTTCATTATAAAACACAACAGTAAAATATGGAGGGGCTGAAATCTCACAGCTCTGAGATATCAAGACTTCAGTCTGGGTTAAGGATTTTGATATAGTTTTCGGCAAAAAACTTTAATGAGGACATAGTTTTTAGTTTTGGACAGCGATGTATATCAAACTTAACTCTTTGTTAAAGTCCAAGTATTTTTTATCTCTGTTTAGAAATTTATTACAAAACTAACACGAAACATCAATACGTTGCCGGACAATTATAACAGAATAAATCATAAATTAACATAATTTAGTGAAAAGATGATACACTCGGCAAACTACTCAAAAACCTCTCCATTTAGCGTTTCGAGAAAAAATTACAAAATCACAAATTCATATTTCTTTCAAAATTCCAAAAATATTGTAAAACCTAAATAAAATCAAACTTTTTTCATAATTCTAAAAATATTCCAAAAATTATTACAAAATCAAAGATTAAAATTTTTTTCAAAAATTCTAAAAATATGGCAAAAATTATATAACAAAATCAAAAATTGAAACTTTTTTTAAAATTCTAAAAACATTACAAAATTTTTTTTTTTTTTAATAAAATGTGTTGTGTAATAGGGTTTAGAATATGTGTCACGTGTGGAACGAGGGTAAGAATAAGTTTGAGGCATGATGCCGCTGATTTCATCTGAGCACTGTTGATGACGATATTTGTAAAAAACAACGAGGTCAGCAACAGTGCGACGATGTTGTAGGAAATCAAGTTTTGATATCAAAGCTCGATCACCCACAATTCGTATAGCCCGCTTTTGAACAGAGTCCAAGAGGGCCAAGATGGAAACAGAGGCAGCACCCCAAACTTGACAACAGTACTTCATACAGGGACGAATATAGGACTTATAAACATGGAGCAATTGGTATGGAGTGAAAAATTTTTTGCATCTATTTAGGAGGCCGAGTTTTTAGACTAAAAATTAGAATAAAATCAAATATTTAAACTTTTTCTAAATTCCAATAATATTCCAAAAATTCTTAAAAATTCCAACTTTTTCCAAAATTCATAAAATATTGCAAACATTATTACAAAATCAAAAATTGAAACTTTTTTCAAAATTCCAGGATAATAATAAAATCAGAAATTTTTAATTTTTCAAAATTCTAAAAAATTTCAAAAATTCTTACAAAATCATTGAAACTTTTTTCAAAATCCTAAACATATATATAAAATTCAAAAATTCTGTTTTTTTTTTCAAAATTCTAAAAATATTGCAAAAATTATAACAAAATCAAAAATTGAAACTTTTTTCAAAATTCCAAAAATATTTCAAAAATTAGAATAAAATCAAATATTTAAACTTTTTCTAAATTCCAATAATATTCCAAAAATTCTTAAAAATTCAAACCTTTTCCACAATTCTAAAAATATTGCAAAAGTTATTACAAAATCAAAAATTAAAATTTTTTTCAAAATTCAAAAAATTATAATAAAATCAAATATTTAAAAAATTTTAAAAATTCAAAAAATATTCCAAAAATTCTTACAAAATCAAAAATTGAAATTTTTCAAAATTCTAAACATATACTCGTACATAAAATTCAAAAATTCAATTTTTTTTCAAAATTTTAAAAATATTGCAAAAATTATAACAAAATCAAAAATTAAAACTTTTTTCAAAATTCCAAAAATTAGAATGAAATCAAATATTTAAACTTTTTCTAAATTCAAATAATATTCCAAAAATTCTTAAAAATAGAAACTTTTTCCAAGATTCTAAAAATATTGCAAAAGTTATTACAAAATCAAAAATTGAAAATTTTTTCAAAATTCTAAAAACATATATAAAATTCAAAAATTCTATTTTTTATTTCAAAATTCTAAGAATTCTAAGAATTCTATTGCAAAAATTATAACAAAATCAAAAATTAAAACTTTTTCTAATATTCTAAAAATATTGCAAAAACAATTACAAAATCAAAAATACAAACTTTTTTCAAAATTCCAAAAATATTTCAAAAACTATAACAAATTCAAAAATTTCCATTCCATTTACGTCATAAAAACAACTAAATTTTTTTTCCAAAAAATTGGCTAAAAAAATAAATGAAATCATTTTTTGACACACTTGACAATATTTTTTTGATAAACTTATTGGGATATTATTATACTTATATATTATCTCTATAATAATAATAATAAGATTTCATGTCATACAAATAATTAATTTTATTTTTTTTCCAAAAAAAATAAAGATCTTTCTTTTGACACACTTGACAACATTTTTATGACAAACTTATAATGCAATAATCTAGTTTTTGGTATCACATACCAATCCCGACCATCAAGATTTCTCCGCATTCTTTGTTCCTACTCATTATCACTTAAAATGAACGTTATTTTAGCAAAAAAAATGCATACATATTTCCTTGTTTTGACACACTTGACGATTTTTTTGACACTTCCGGTACAGTTATAGAACAAATCGTCCGTTCGGCTCTTACCATTGCGTGTACCTATTTTTAGAAAGCAAAATTTTTAAAATCCCTTCATCCGTTTTCTAGATTTCGTCGGTTGTGACGGCCGCACGGCCGGACGGAGGGCCGGCCGGCAGACAGACCTACATTTTTTTTTGCTTTGTTAGAATAAGTAGGTCCTAAAACGTCGAGAAATGCCAAAAAAAGTGGGGGTAAGAATTTCACTTTTAGCTCTTGAATGTAATACTTAGGTCTTTCAGACCGAAGTAACGTTGTAATGACCTACAATCAACATATGTTCCACAGGACTGGTTTTGAAAGAAGACAACTAAATTAATGTAAGCTTTGATTTTGATTTATATAATTTTTTCGGCAAACGGCTGTAAAGTTTAACTCTACTGCCGCTGGGGAGTAGCTAAAATCTTACTTTTTAGCCTGCGGTTGCAAACGTAACGCCATTTTTATTTTATCTGCCGGCGGCTTATCTGCCGGCGGCCTAAAGTAACTTTGTTATTTTTGCGGCGGCTGTTAAGTAATTTTCATATTTTTACGGCGGCAGTAAAGTAGTTTTCATATTTTTACGGCGGCAGTAAAGTAAAATAACATGATATTATTAATTTGTTCAAAACAGAATGCATTTCAGTTCATTTTAATGAATTAAAATCAATAAAAATTAATTTCAGAAAATTTATTACCTAAAACATATTTATAAAAAATTTGATGCATTATTTTCATATTTTTAAACAAATTTAAACGTTTGCCGAAAAAATAGTGTATTGAATTCGGAGCTAAATTGATTTTTTGTGTTTCGTCTATAATTGTCAAACTATAGACTCAACCAGGCGCGCCCACAAGGGGAGGGTTTTCGGGTCCGGACCCCCCCCCCCCCTCTAACCGATAATCTTTCAGTATTGTTTTTTAAATTTAGACATTATTTAGTGTTAACCATAAGAAATTATGGAAATTAACATCTCTGAATATCGTAAGATACGATGCTAACCAGGGTTACTCACTATTGATCAATTCTCTTTGAGGATTTTAAAATTGATTTGATCTAGGCAGACACGCGCGTTTATCCATAGTGTATTTGTGTACCTTCAAATCAGCAACATACAACGAATCAAGCTCATTAGTAAGATTAGAATTGCTGAGCAGCAATGAAAGTCTTACCAAGGTTTTCAACCGACTGTTCCAGATATGTGTGACAAAGAAAGTAAATTTCCCGTCGCTCTTCCTTTACAAAAACCGCATTGTCTTTCATTAAGTAACGACTTAAGAAGCTCATAATATTAAATTAATGAACATTTATTGAATCCATGTTAGCAACTTTTTTGAAATTGGCTGTATACTGGCCATTTTTTAAAGAGCATTTATTTTAAATTTTATTGCTTCTTCACATTTACCCGAATCCTAAAGATCAGCCTTCAGAACCATATATCGGAATAAACCTGCGCATACCCACGTGTATTATTTCTGAAAAATTAGAAGCAGAAATGTTTGAATTAAACATATATCTCTAAGCCCCTGCCAATCTGCAACCCAAATAAGACTAGGGTTAGATTGAAACTGTTTGGGAACTTGTAAATTTAAATGAGTGGAAATCAAATTATGGTCTGAACCACCTAAAGGTTCTGATACTTTAAATTGTACAAACGAAAGATCATTTATCAAAAACAAATAAAGCAATTTACTAATTTGACCATGACTGTCAGGAGCTCTGGTAGGTTGTTT
Organism: Diogma glabrata; assembly: GCA_963693315.1. NCBI lineage: Eukaryota > Metazoa > Arthropoda > Insecta > Diptera > Cylindrotomidae > Diogma > Diogma glabrata. Next base: position 245,793,373 of record OY856187.1, on the reverse strand, counting down.
GGCCGTTATATCCGAGTGAAAACAAATATAAAAATAAAATAATAATATAGTAATAGGTTAAATTTTGTTTGACTAAAATGTTTTAGTATCAATAAATTTGTTTCATTCTTGATAATGAAACCCCAACAAAAATATTTGTTTTCCAGCCAAATCGGACCTTAGAAACAAACAAACATTATTTATTATACGGTTCTATAACAAAAATCCCTTAACGATTTAAGTCCTAATATCTATACAGCCCAATATTATATTAAACCAGATAATCGAAAACGAAAAAAACAGAAATTGACAGAGCGAAAGCGCGAGAAAAATCACATTATTTGCGGAACGCTTTGCTGTGATCTCGACTATTTTAGAAACTCCTAAAGAAAAACCAAAAATCCAGTCTTCAGGCGTTAGTATGAAAGATTTTTATTTCAAACCCAAAATTGTCAAAAAAAATCTTAAGAGGGTTAACTACCAGCGAAGTCTCCGGTCTGAACATCATTCCTCCTATTCTAACAACATTTTCAAAGCAACTTGCACCTTCTCTTACTAAAATTTTCTACAAATCCTATAGATCTGATATTTCTCTTTCGTGCTAGAAGTTAGCCAATTCATTCTCAAAACGAAACAAAATGTGATATATATTTCAAATTAAAGACCGCAATACCCTTGCTCTCAGTTCTATCTAAAATATATGAGCATTATATTAATACACACCAGTAATGCCAGATCGGGTGATTTTTTCCGTTTATGGGATATTTCATTTAAAACAGGAAAGCGGACAAAAACTTGGATAGTGCGGGCTTTTTCACAATTAATTGTAGAAGCTTTTTAAATTTTAAACTTATTCAAAATGATCGCAACAACTATTTTTTTACTATGCTTCCAGAAAGATGTTGATTACTCAATAATTTTGTTTAAATGAATCTGCCATTCATCGCCTTTATAGTATACAGTAAAATCGATGAAATTTCAGCCTTCTGATGTTGATGTTCTGATATTTCTTACGAAAATAGAAACAAAAGTTTCGAAAATCCCACAAGCAATAACATATTTCTGAGTTTCAGGAATATTTTCACACTACGAGACGAAAAATAAAATCACCTACAATAAGGAACTACAAGATCCTTTCTATGCATCGATGCATTTTGAACATATTAAAAAATATTGTTATAGTGGTGGATTTTGAAGTTTTTTCCATATAAACAATTGGATTTATATATATGTATATTTTTTTTAATTGTAGGGGAAGTTTTTCCTTAAAGAAACGGTAAAATCGGTAAGTTTTGATACGGCAACGGGAAATTTATTTTTTAAAGTCTAGCATCACTGATGCACACATATAAACATTTTTGGAAGACAAATCTGACAGCCAATACGTTTTTTTAAACAAAAGATCAACAACCGATCGAAACACACCGATTTACATCGTACAAATGAAATGCTTAGTCCGAATCAACAGTCCCGGGGGTGTACAATCCACAAAGGTTTAAAAATCATTCATCAACACCTCAACAGGCATGTTGTTGTGTGACCTACGTCTTAAAAGGTATCTATGTGTGTTGTTGTAATTCCTACACAGCGCTTTTTATTAAAAAAAAATTTGTAGTATCCCCCCCTAAAACTTTTTCTGTGTGCGCCCCTGGACTCAACACAAAAAGTACAACTTTAGCTCCTAATTCAATAATATACTATTGTGTTTGTTTTCCATTAAAATATTTTTTTTATTTTAAATTAAAATTCCTTTTTTTTAGGGTTCCGTTTTTTATACGGAACACTATTGGTGAGAGTAAAACGAGTTTTTCACATTATATCGATTATCTCATAAACTATAAATGCTATGACTTGAAATTTGAGGTGCGTATAAAACTAATCTGCTCACATGAAATGACGGATACAAATAAAACTAAAGTGGTTTTCGTTTGGTTTACAGGGGTTCGATGTGAGACCTTTGAGAAAATATATTTTTTAATAGATTCAAGTAGGGTATCATATGAAAGGGCTTCATTTCAGTATTCCTTAAAAATTTATTTTGGAATTTTACACCTCACCATTTTTTGTATAATTTGGAATAATGACGTTTTTTTCGTGTTTTCTTACCTCGATTAGCTCCGAACCTAACTGATCGAAAATTTTCAAATGTATTTGGAATGATAGAAAAATTAGTACGTTTTTAATGAAAAATATAAAAAAGTGTCATATTCTCATACTTAGATTTATTAAGGGGGTGGATATGAGGAGGGGTAAAATCACTATTTTAAATGGGGTCAAGTAGGGTGTCATTTGAAAGAGCACTTAATTTAAAAGACATAGACATTTTTTTTAGAATTTTGCGATGCACAGTTTTTGAGTTATTTTCAAAAAAGTGCAACTTTCAGACCGCCCCCCCCCCCCTACGGTTCGACACTGATTGACAGAAAAATTTAAAAAAATTCACAGAGCTAGGAAATTTAGTAAATTTTGTATGGAAATTATAGCGAGGTCTCAAATAATTATATTTCTGTGTGTTTAGGGGACCGGTGTAAAGAGGATAAAAAAAAATGTTTTTTCACCCAAGCGAGTGGGGTGTCATTTGAAAGAACACTTAATTTAAAATTTCTTGCAATTTTTTTTAGAATTTTGCGGTGCACAGTTTTTGAGTTATGGACAAAAAAGTGCAAAATTCAGACCGTTCCCCCCCTACGTTTCGACACTGATTGACAGAAAAATTTGAAAAAATTCACAGAGCTAAGATATTTAGTAAATTTTGTATGAAAATTATAGCGAGGTCTCAAATAATTATATTTCTGTGTGTTTAGGGGATCGGTGTAAAGAGGGTAAAAGAAAATCTTTTTGGACCCAAGCGAGTGAGATGTCATTTAAAAGAACACCTAATTTATAAATCATTGCAATTTTTTTTAGAATTTTGTGATGTAAAGTTTTTGAGTTATTATCAAAAAAGTGCAAAATTCAGATCGTTTCGCTCCCTACGTTTCGAATGATTGACAGAAAAATTTGAAAAAATTCGCAGAGACAGGAAAATTTGTAAATTTTGAAAGAAAATCATAGCAAAGTCTCAAATAACTATATTTCTGTGTGTTTAGGGGATGGGTGTGGGGAGAGTAAAAAACCACTTTTGACCCAAGCGAATGGGGTGTCATATGAAGGAGCACTGAATTTAAGAAACATTACAATTTTTTAGAACTTAGCGGTGCACAGTTTTTGTGTAATTGAAAAAAAATAATTTTAGTATGTAGCCTCTACCCCCCCCCCCCCTAAATTTCAACACTTGATTGACCGAAAAAATAATCAAATTTAAACCATTTACAAGCTGGTGAATCTTTCTTGAGTTACCATAAACATCTATGGATGAGATTTAACCTAATGTAACATTTTTTGAGTTATTTTTGATCAATGTGGATTTGATTGTAATTTACTATTGACATTTACGATTAAACATTAATTATGTTGTTATGCGTCTATGGTCTGGAAATATAAGGACATTACAACACAACTTTTTGTCAATAGCTTTTGATATTGTGTTCTTTTACATTCACGGAACCCTTGATGAGCGAATTTTATTCGCACTTGTCTGACTTTTTAGGTAGATTTCATATAAAAATCTACCTATTGCAATGGGCTTCATCTCGGAATTTCGGAAAAATTTTGATGCCAAACGACTATATGTGATAAGCGGAGATGGAAAAACAAAAAAAAAAAATATATATATATATATATATATATATATATATATATATATATATATATATATATATATATATATATATATATATATATATATATATATATATATATATATATATATATATATATATATATATATATATATATATATATATATATATATATATATATATATATATATATATATATATATATAACGATATGAGGTATAACGGAATTTAGCGGCACTCTCACGGTCGCATTTTTCGACCTACACCAAAATAATTTTCTGTGCATGTTTCGGCAAATAATGTCTTGGACAAGTTCGTGAACTGGCCATATCCGGGTACCGGTTGAGCGGCTAGAGCCTAAAAAGTCGAATAATCTAGGGCGCTATAACTTCCATTTGAATAATAATATTTTAATAAAATTTAAAAATATTGAATATTTGAACCTTTTTTTATCATTTTTATCCAGATGACAACTTTGGCGTTTCAGGTTCCTCAAAAATCAGCTGTTTTAAAAATTTACTAAACTTTACTGCCCTTGATCTAGCTGAAATGGCCAAGCTCATATTTGAAAACTTTTTTTCACGTACTTAAAATATAAATCTTTCCAAAATTTTCAAAAACAATAGTTTAAGTCTAACGGTTGAGACCCTAGGGCTGTTGAAATAAAAACAAACGCAAAAGGCAATGCTTTCCTCATGTTTCAGTTTATGATATTTAAATTAATCTTAGCTTTTAAACATACTTTTCAACTATAGCCTCAAAAAATTTCAGCTTTCTAACCCAAAAGGTTCCATTTTTATAAGCATTATAATGCAACCCTTACAAGAAAAATATCAACCCATTTAATACCATAGAAAAATTATCAAAATCTCTTTTGTTTTTATTTTTTTTTTACTAAGTAACCGTTTGAAAAAAGATTAAATAAAAACAAAAAAACAAGAAATAAAATTGTTTGATAATATTTGATTATAAATTATGTGTGATGGTATAATTGTAGTTGTGACGTAGTTCATTTGATCTTTTGTGGATTTAATATGTTATTAAAAGTAGTTTAAACCAACTTAAATAAACTGTTCCGAAATTGTATTGATGGAGTTAGTTCGGATAATGAAATTAAATAATTTGGTTCGATAATTTTTTTGAATTATTCTGTTTCTACTTATATTTTTTATTTAAACTAATCTGACTTATCTAATTTTATTTGGACACAAAACTGTCTGACCCCGAAATCTACCTATTTCTAGCGGATATACCTGCCGCTGGGATTTTTTAAATTAAGTTTGGGTAATTTTTTTGTGATGGATAAGAGATTTCCAAATAGAATTCGTTTAAAGTAGATTCAGTTTTCCCGTATTTTTGAATATTATATTTCGTATTTAGTCTAATTTTCTCTACAATTATATATGGAGTTCTAGATAGTGGAGCCGCTAACAGCATTCTAGGAAGAAAGTCCTTAGAATTGTTAAACGATGCCAACCTTGCATATCGTAAATTTTCATCTACCATCCGCACAGCGGACACACGTAACCAAATTTTTTGATATATTGACGCCCCCAGTTCTTTTAATGGCTTCACAAAATCTTTTCGTTTCTATGTTGTCCCAAGTCTGAATGAGGAGTTGTACCTGGGCATCAAATTCTGGAGAGATTTTGGTGTCACTTCTTCATTTATTGGTGATCTAATTTCGAGTGTTCGAACCCAAGATCAAACCCTTCATAATCTCGTTGATCAAATTGAAAAATAGTTTTATCACGCGGAACAATTAGCGACCATCAGATCCAGCGTGCAATAACATTTGTCAGTCTAAAATTCGTTGAATCGGTTGGGTTATTAATGGCGTCTTCGTTTTGCCGTTCAGCGTCTTCATTTCCATCTGCTTCTCATATTATGCACATTAATACTCGAGCACGTCAAGCAGCTACACGCATCGGGCAATCTTTTTCGGCTCTATTCCTGTTTTTTAAATAAAATTTTCAAATGATAATTTGCGGATTTTTGTGAGGCATGGTAGAGACCACATTGATTACAAACTCTATTTATGAGTTGTGAGTTGTGACTTGATAGAGGGACAAATGTAATCATACGGGAATCGAGAAAGTCTATTACATTTTTTTTTGATAAAATATGTTGTGTAATAGGAATTACAATATGTAACAACAATATGTATTACAAAAAGTAAAAACACATAAAAACCTTTTAAGACTAAGGTCCTACAACAACATGCGTTCTAAAAATGTTGATGAACGGAAATTTGTTTTTTTGGTTTTTTATATTTGTTTTTAAAAAATGGGTAACTAGCCCTTGTAAAAAAAAGATAGAAAATGATAGAGCCGTAATCTATCGTTTCCTATGCGGTTTTTGAAAGAGAATGAATGGGTTGGAATCGTTTTTTCCGATAGAAACAGATGCGAACTTTTGCGTTTTGCTTTTTGCGGCGGATACAATTTCTATCGTTTTTGACTGTTTCTTATCGTTATTTTCTACTAGAAATTAAGAGGAGTTTAGTTTTTTTCCTTGAGATAAAGATGCAAATCGATTTTTTTTAATCGTTTTCTATCGTAAAAACTAAAAGAAACGAAAAAATAAAATACATCCTAAAACATTACCCTTTGCTTACAATACAGTTTCTTATCTTTTTTCTCAGCTTAAAACCTTAACGTGGTACCTTAATGTGGTAACTATACAGACATTATTTTTTAAACTAAAATTTTTAAACTCTAAACGAAATGTAAAAACATCATAATAAAATTATTCTATTTGGAATGTATACGACGTGTATTGTACGAAAACGATTCAAAATATGCCTTGAAAAAATGTCCACAGTTTTCAATCCGAATCTAATCGTTTTGAACGGTGAAAAAGTCGAGATTTGAACTTGACCATTTTTGATTTTCCTGAAACTTGGCATATAAGTAGTATGGACAGTATAAAAAATACAACCTATTTTACAATTTTTTTAAAGTGCATAGTTTGAACATAGGGGGCACCCCAACATGCATGAAAAATGAAAATTCTGCCAATCCGATGTAACTTTGAAATTAAATTGCTTAAGAACGGCTATACCGATTTCAGCAAACTTTTTTTTGTTTGATAATGATTAGTTAGTCGTTTGGAAAAAAATTAATTAATTGTTTTTGTAATTCATTTTTTAAATAATAGTTATTTATTTATCTAGAACGAAAAGTGTAACTTTAAAGTAAGTTAAGAGCTAGTTGTTTACGGCCGAGGCGTCTAGCCGAGGCCGAAATTACTAGTGAGTACCTTTAAAAACACTTTTCGTTTGAGGTAAATACAAAATTTTATTTCATACTGGAAATTTATTAAAATAAAAAGAAATGAGTTTTAAATTTTTCTCAAAAAGTTGAACTTTAACGTCCTAGGACTTTATAAAATTTTATAAAGTCCTAGGAATATAAAATTCAACGTTTATGGTACAAAAAGTTGAACTTTAACGTCCTAGGACTTTATAAAATTTTATAAAGTCCTAGGTCGTTAAAGTTCACTTTTTGTACCATAAATAATCCGAAAAATGTCGTTTTAGATATCAGTATGAAATAAAAATATTAAAAAAACTGTTTTAAAGATGGCGCTAGGATTGAAGATTAATTGGAATTAAATTAATTTTTTTTCTGAAAATAATTCTATTCATACTCTAAAATATTCCAAGTTACAAAGAGGCGTTAATTCGTGTTCTTGAGATATTTAATTTTAACGATTTCAGTACGACTAAAAATTCTAATTTTTCATAATTTTTTCAAACAACTTCCATTAACAAAAAATTTTAAATTCAATTAAATTTTAACTTTTTTTTTTAAGTGTAGTTCTATCCTTACTTTAAAATATTTCAAATTTACAAAGAGGCGTTAATTCTGTTCTTGAGATATTTAATTTTAAAGATTTTTGGTCCAACTAAAATTCAAATTTTTCATCATTTTTTCGAACTTCAGTGAAACTTCAATTTGAAATATTTTAAAGTAAGGATAGAAGTATGTACATTCAAAAAAAAAGCTAAAATTTAATTGAATTTAAAATTTTTTGTTAATGGAAGTTGTTTGAAAAAATTATGGAAATAAGTTGAATTTTTTATTTTGTCCATACTACTTATATGCCAAGTTTCAGGAATACCAAAATTGGTCAAGTTTTCACAACTCGGTCTGAAACACGCTTTTCTTCTATAGCTATTATGTATTTCCTTAAGCTCTCCGTCGGTGAGAATTTTTAATATGAGCGTTAAAAAATAAATTTGCCGTCTTTGGGCTTATACTGGACATGAAAGAAGTAGATGGAACACTGTTTCTCCGTTTCCTCTTCTCTATAGTTTCTTCAGAGCTCATTGGGAGGATGGTCAAGTCCTTAGCGTGCTCTATAAGGATCCAGTGACCAGTGATGACCCCTACCAATGAACCATTGTTGTGTACGCACGGATATCAGTTATTTGAAGCGCCGAAAGCACGCAAACATGATTCGGCATTTTTGCCTGCTTATCAATTATCAATTGTGCTGATGTTTGACCACCGATTTGCGATTATTCATGTAGGTCTGTCATTAGTTAGTATAGTTAGAAAGAGGTAAGAGACCACAAAAACCAAAGTAGGGGATCTGCAATATTGAAGAACCTCCCACCCAAGCCTGCTTACATAATACATTAACACTCTTCTAATATGTATTTAACTATTTCTTAAAGATGCAGTTTTGAGTCACCATACGTAAGGTGACCAGACGTCATCTTTTGAAGATGACAGTCATCTTTTACGAATGATCATCCTTAAAAATAATGTCATTTTTTTTGTCATCTTTTACAAAAATCAGCATCTTTCTCATCTTTTTTATTATATCGCATATTTATGAATGAATGAAATTAGAAAAATAAATATGTATTGGGATTATCAAAAGCTGTAATTGTGAAATGACAACCACATCAAGCATCATGACCAACGATGGGTCGAAATAGTCATTCATTTTGAGACAGAATGCATTACTTATGACAAAATTTCAAAACTTGAAGATTCTCTTTTGCTATCAAACGCATCGGCGAAAAGAGATACTCCGAATTGGCCTTACTCTCAATTCGATAAACGTAATTCCCAAAACACCTTCTGGATTGGATCACTAATTAGTAAGCAAAAACATCAACCTTTATTAAGTATTCAACTCCGCTATTACTTCACAAGAACAGGAAAACAATACCGCATTCCTTCCTAGTTTATTCAACTCCGCTATTACTTCACAAGAACAGGAAAACAATACCGCATTCCTTTCTAGAATATTCTCCCAATAGCTTCAAATCACATTACAATTAAATTGTTAACATTATCGCAGTCGCATTTTAAATCATCGCAGTCTAAAATATAACTTTTCTCATTCTAGAAAAGACATTCCTTATATATAATTCTGCTTAATTTCTCGTATATTCCAGGAAAATGCATTCTTTACAAAGAAAGCTTTAGAAATCTATGTAATTAGTTTCGATATATTTTATTTCATGTTTTGGTCTTTTTTCTTAAAAATAATGTGACGTTGGTTTTATTTTTGAAATATTGTATATCGAAAATTGAGGATTAATACAATTTTATATAGAATCGTAACACTATGATTAACGATATACGGACATCTGAAAAGTCTCAAATTTCAATTAAATGTATTGAAGATCAAGCCAGCGAAACCCTATTGAAAGAAATAAGTCATTTAAATATGGACATGAATAATTTAAAAAAAATATGCACGATTTTTGCGAAATTGATTATTTTGTATATTTTAATACTCAATAATTTTATAATAAATTTTAGTTTTGTTACAAAATTTTTAATTTATACGAAATTTTTATTTCATTAGATTGTTGAGGAGGGTGTATGTTTTAAAAAAATGTCATCTTTTGGTTTGAAAATAATCTGGTCACCTTACCATACGGCTTTTTCTTATCCGTGCCTCAAGCGCCAAAATACATATTACGGGCACGTGTACTCAGAACTTTTTAAAACTTATAGTGAATTCTTTTCGACTGTACCGAATAAATTTCGGTACAGTTCCGTCACCTTAAATTACCGAAATTTTTATTTTTTGTATTGACATCCAAAAGAATACAAAATTCTATAATTTGATGTTGAAACTTGCTCGGTACACTCGAAAAGAATTCAGTGCTCTCAGCAAAAACAAGTAAAACACTAGTATTATTTTTTTAACGCAAAAACAGTACTGCTCAAAGTTAAAAATGAACTGAAATTATTCCGCTTCAAGATATACGCTCAAATACAGGGTGTTTTCGTTAATTCATTAGGAATTTTGATTGTTCTAGTTTTTAACAATTTTTAAGATTTTCAGTCAAAATTAGAACAATCAAAATATACGAAAGCATTAGTAAAAACGCCCACTAGGCCACTGCTAAGTCAAATCAAACAAACTTAGTTTTTAAATCAAAGTTCACATCAGCAACTGCTTTTTTTATATTTTTAATTATTCTTTTTCATATTTCTGTTAAAATTAAGTCGTAAATTCAAAATGACTGAAGAAAGTATAAATCAATTGAATCATGCCTTTGCAATACATTTGGGACATATTAACGGATTTCTAAATCAAATAAATACGAATGGTAAGATCCCTATAAATAATTGTATAAATTTCATAAAATAAATTTCATAACAGATCGACTTCTCACCGTTTTGTGGATCAATAAATTAAGGACACTTGGAAGAACGTTAGAAGAAATACGTCTACGTAATGATTTTTCTTATTATTTATTAAAAAGTGTCATCAATTCAAAAAAGAAAAAAGGACTTCAACCACCGTTCAATGAAAAACCACCTTTGGGGGTTTTAAATAATTCAAGACATTTACTTGCACATTATAAACCAGAGTATCAACTAACTCAACCAGAGCTTGTCTGTTGCCGTGGAGAGTTGTTTAATCGATCACCAGATAATGGAGAATTTTTACAACAACAACCAATTCCGAAATGCGGAGCATTTTGTTATATGGCAGTTGTCAGTGCAGATAATGCCGATGCCGGATGTAAACTTAAAGCAGATTAATTAAATAACATTCGTTTGTTCGTTTGTCTATCATACAAATTGTAAATAATCGGTGTCATTTTATTTTCTATATACTTATACATTTCTTCTCATTATTCTCAACCTCTTACATATTCATCAGGTACGTAATCTTCATCTTTTGGATCATCAGTTATATCACTAGCAGTATCATCATTTTCATTTGATTGTTTTTTCTCGGCCATTATTTGTGTTTCACTTGGTTCCATATTAGCTTCATCAATATGTCTTGGTGCAACTTGATTTCTGCCAAGTAGTTGTTGCAACGCATCTGAATACGTTTTATCGACTATATACTTTTTACGTTCCTCTTCCTCATTCAATGTGTGATTATTTTCCATATCATTTTCTGAAATATTGTGAACAGGTTGTACAAAAATTCGTTCCATTTGCAATACTTTGTTTGATTTAGCAAAACATTTATGGAGAATAGGATAAGTCGGCCCATAGAGTGGATCAGAATCATCAATATAACTTTCTACTTCATCAAAATAAACATGAGTACCCATAGCAAAACTATATGTTCCTTCAATTACACAAAATTTTTGAAATTTATATATTTATAGACAATAGTTTTATTTTACCTTTGTATATTTTTTGATTAATTTGAATGATTGGATTTTCCGAGTCAATTCCGATAACTTTAAAATTCTGTAATCCTTCGTTTATTTCATCTTTTGGTAATATGGATTCAAAGTCGCAGTAAACAAAGATTTCTTCCTCTTCATATTCTTCATTATCTGCAATTTGCGTGGTTATATTTTCACTCATTTTTTGATTTAATGATTAATAAAATTTAACCAAAACAAACGAGTGTCAAATTATTTTGTTTGTTGACTAGATGCTTTATTCATATATGTGTTTGCATAAACTTTCGATGAGTTTCAAGCTTGAATTAGAATAATACGTTAATGTGGCGTGCATTGGCAGTTATTTTTAATACAATTTTGTTTTGTGTTTTTTAAAATGGACGAAGAATTGGAAAAAATTGATTTTATAGCTTTTACGGCTTTGTTGGCTTTTAAATCGTATTTTAAAATTAAAAAAAAGGAAAAGCGTTGGAGGGTGCGAGAAATAAATTTAAATAGAAAGAAATGTGGATTTTATGAACTAAATTTTAATAAAATTAAATATATGATCCAGAGCAATTTTTCAAAATAACACGAATGAAAGTTCAGACATTTGAGTACTTTTGCGAACTTTTTCGAATAGTACTTTTTTATTCTAATTCTACTTTTTTACTTCGTCAATTAATTTTTCCTCCATTTTTTATTTTTAAGTGTAACAAACCAATTTGAAAACTAATTTTTGTTTGAAAACATTGCAAAATGAAATGTCAAATGACGCACGCATCTCTTAAAGTAAGAGTAGACCAACTAGATGCGTCCGCTGCGCTGTAGCGTATAATTTAAATTACTTTCATATACATTTGTTAAATTATATGTAGTATGGTGTATGTATCATGAATCATGATAAACTTGATCATAGGTTGTTTCGCAAATCTTATTAAATCATATACAGTGGTACACAATGTCAAAAATTAGAATATTCTTGGTTTTATTCACTCGATTTCAAGAATATTTTTGGAAAATTTTCATTGGATTATAGTATATTCTATAACCTGGTTTTTATTCACTGATTTATCAGAAAATACTGAAAAATTCAAGTATTTAGAATATTCTACTTTTTATTCACTTCACCCAACGTGATAAAAAAATCATGATTTTTCAAAGTACTATACGCAGCCATTTATCACAAAAAAAACCAGATTTTTTGCTGGTTTTAAAAGTTAAAATGTTTTGAATTTAGGTAAGAATAAAGGTAGAAACACAACACGGACGATAACGTCGGACGAAAAAAAAACGTCTAAAATTTCGCTGTTGTAACCACAACAAAGGCGTCAGCGTGAAAAGCTGTCAAAAATAAAATTGCATAAACTTAAATACTTTGTTCTTTGTCAAAATGAATTTCACAAATTTCAATTTTAAAAATTACTAGTTTTTACTAATAACCCAGTGAACACAAGACGTAAATATGACATCACACGAACGTCATATATATGTGATGTAATTGTTACGTAAATTTGACATAAAACTGACACTCGTCATGACTATATCCTGGTATCATTTATATGATGCTTTCATGACATCACACTGATCTAAAATTTGACTTCGATATGATGTCATAATTTGGACTTAAATATGACCTTATTATGATTTTGTTAAATTTCACTAGAGGTATATCCATTTTAATTGTATATAGTTTAAAAAATTTTGCGTATAGTTAGTTATTGCTTCCTAGCAGGTTATAGAACAGGAGGTAAGTAGTGACCAATGAATGACTGACGCATAAGTGGTTTTGTTTAATTGTTATTAAATTTGTTTTTTAAGTAAAAAAAAGAATACATCGTAAAAAAATGTATATTACTAGGATATCAACCTTATATCATAGCAACGTCACGAATATCTCCACAGACATCACATTTATGTCATAGTTATATCACTATTTTTATGTCATGCTTCTTACGTAAACAAGTGGGAAATAATGATATACATATGACTTATATATGACCCAGATCTTACATAAGATGTGACTTAGCGTGATGTCATTTTGATATCACAATGACGTAAATGTGTTTTCTGGGAAATAAATAATAATAATTTTTCTACTAATAACTAATTTTAAAAATAAAATACAAATTATGAAAATATATAAATGAATAAAACCGAACTTTGAACATAAACAACATAAACTGAAAATTCAGTTGGCAGTGTGGTGTTCCCGTTAGGGATAATCGTGCACCATAGATATTTTTAATATTCGTTTTTAAAAAGGTTTTACTTACTTGGTTTCCCAACGGTTACATCACAACGTTTTAAATAAAACTATGATGTTTTTCGGGCATTTAAATGTTATATCTCCAACTATTTATTTAATACACCTTTTTATTGAATACAGGATGGTCATTTTGTTGCGTTTCTCCTTAGTGAGATTTCCAGTTGAATTTCACCGTGAGATACGACGTTTGTCCATGATTGATTAGTTTTTGTTGTGAATGAACTATTCCATTAAATTTTCTCCTGTGAACAAAGGCGCAATATATTTTGTCTTGCTTTCACTCGTTGAAAAAATATTGTTTGTCAATTGTCAATTTTTACATATGACATTTATTTAATTTTAGTTGTTTCATTTTTATTTCATTGTTTAAAAACTATAAAATTACTTTAAAAACATTTAATTTATGTAAAAAAAACCAAAAAAAAACAAAGAAAAACAATAACATTGGTGAGTGATATGTTTAGTGTTATTTTTTTGGGGGGGGGGGGGGGGGGGGGGTCGGTGCTATCTCTGATCGAAATTGTGCAAGATCGCAGAGTTGAGTCAAAAAAAATTTAAAAATTGAATTCAAAGTCACCAAAGGGGGGACCAAGGTAAAATTGAAAGTTTGATCCTTTATAACTTTTGACCCCCTCATTTCCGCAAATTTTTTTTTTCATAATTAGGATGCAGAGGACCTAATCTTTCTATTTATCTGAAAAAAAACGCAAATCTATTTGGGGGGATAAACTAGGATAATGCCATCTTTTGATTTATTCATGAAAAAAATTCATAATTATTCATAAAAAAGCTTAAATATTTCAAACAACTATCAATCACGAATAATAATTTGAAATGACATTTGTATTTTTTTTTGACATTTATTACCATTTCTCCTTAAAAATTCATTTTAGTTCCGATGAATTCATATAGAGGGAAAATTTAAGTGAGGGTATGTAGACTTTTTTTATTTGTCTACACATGAGAAAAAATGTCTCCAACTGGAAATCTCACTAGTGAGAAACGCTACAAAATGACCATCCTGAACTTAATTAGATTTATTACACGTTATTTAATTTATTACCAAAACTTGAATTTATATTTGTGGAGTGAATTTTCACTCCTGCACTTTTTGTTCACACTTTAAAATTTTCAAGAATTCGGGATTCGATTTCCCCACGGTTAGAATTTGACTGTCGACCGAACGCGTACTACTCGAGAACTAACTTGTTTACTGAAAAATCAGTAGTATTTATTCCAACGGTTTTCGTTTGGGCAAAAATCAATTGACCAATCGAAAAGCGTTTTTCCAAAAGAAAAATAAAATAAAATAAAATAGAAATATCTTAGGAATCGAATTTTAAGTTTTAACATTTTTTATTATATTTTTTGTCGTGTTAAAAGAAAAATTAATTATTGGAGAGTTTTATTACTTTCCGGTAATATTTGTTTTAAATGGAAATATTTTAGTCTTAGCTCGTGTAGGGTTTTATGTTTCGTATTTACAATGGAACTATTGTTGTAATTAAGTTTAATTAGTTTAGTTGATATTTCGATTTAATAAATGGAAAAGCGTTTTTCTAAAACAAAAATAAAATAAAATAGAAATATCTTAGTAATCGAATTTTAAGTTTTAACATTTTTTATTACATTTTTTGTCGTTTTAAAAGAAAAATTAATTATTGGAGAGTTTTATTACTTTCCGGTAATATTTGTTTTAAATGGAAATATTTTAGTCTTAGCTCGTGTAGGGTTTTATGTTTCGTATTTACAATGGAACTATTGTTGTAATTAGGTTTAATTAATTTAGTTGATATTTCGATTTAATAAATGGAAATTTTATTTGGATTGAAAAGAATGTATGGATTGTATATTGGACTTTGAATTGTAATTATGTGCTTATAAGATAAACGATCAAAACTGTCCCTTTTACTAAATTTTCTTAATTTACGATAAAAATAATACAAAAAAAATCCACTCGCGCCTAAGTTAAAGTAATCTTGCCTATATATTAATTTCTAATAATATAACAAATAAATTAAACATAATAAATAAAACATATAATTCACATGAAGCCTTTTTTTGTTTGTGTTATAAGTTACACGATTTACTCGAGTATGCCATTCAGAGTAAATTCGACAACACCGTGTACTACACCAATAGAATTAAAAAACGAAGAACGTCAGTGAAAATTTACACAGGTTTTATTTAAAAACGCAGTTCGCAGGCTGAATTTACACTACTCCGCACCGGTTGAATTAAAAAACCGACCTTTTACGTATATTGTACATGTGATTAAACCTACTCACAACTCGCAATAAACGCACCACATTTTCAATTTCTACTCGGGTACCACTAATTCGAAATAAATTTTATAAGATTTTTTATTTGGAAGTGAAGTTTTTATCGTGCATTATTATTCTTGTGTGTAGTGAGTGAGAACAAAAAAAAATATGTCGGGTACAAGAGAAAGTAAATTAGAAACGTTAAATGCAAAATTCCAATCAAATAATTTTGTTTATGATCGTGGGGATCTACAAGGTTCTGATAGTTCACGACCAAGGACTGGACGACGCCCCGATAATTGTAAGGAGAGATACAATAATACACAATATTTGCTATGTAGCCGTATGATCATTATTGTTTGTGTTGAAAAAAAATTTATATATTATGGTTTAATATTACAATTTGCATTATTCGAATTGAATAATAAGGTTTTTGGATTGTTTTTGTCACATATTTTTTATTTTTGTATGTCAGGGGTGTATTTGTTGTAATGGTTGTGATTGTGATATCTTGACATGTCAAAAATATATTTCTTTCTTTTTCTATCATACATTTTTAAAAATATAACACGATACCGTTGACATATGTGACAAAATCTAAGGATAAATCTATTTATAATTAATTGTTTTCTATTTTTGTTTATTTTTTAATATATAGTAGGTGAATTTCCACAACCACGTCGTAATTTGCCTTTAGATCTCACAGTTCAATTTAATCAGCATATTCATAATCGACATGTAGATATAGAAACATCAAATAAATATAAAAAAATTATGAAGTTAAATGGAATACTAACTATAAATGAAATAGAATATCAAACAGATATAAAAGATTTAGAAGATTTAGGAGAATTGGGTAATGGCACAAGTGGACATGTCGTTAAAATGAGACATAAAGCTAGTGAGACTTTTATTGCAGTAAAGGTATGTTGATTCAGTTAATTCTAGGATTAATGTTAGTTGATTTTTTATATTCTAGCAAATGCGAAGGACTGGTAATGATGAAGAAAATAAAAGAATAATTATGGATTTAGATGTAGTATTAAAATCACATGATTGTGATTATATTGTTCAATGCTTAGGATGTTTTATTACAGAATCTGACGTATGGATATGTATGGAATTGATGGCTATGTGTTTTGATAAATTACAAAAAAAATCACAAATTCCAGTGCCTGAAAATATATTAGGAAAAGTTACAGTAGCAGTACGTAGCGTAAAAACGAATATTTATCTAGATTATAAAATTTTGTATTTTTTGCAGACTGTAAAAGCTTTATCATATTTAAAAGACAAACACGGTGTTATTCATCGTGATGTAAAACCATCGAACATCTTAATTGATGAAAGAGGAAATATTAAGTTATGTGACTTTGGAATTAGTGGACGTTTGGTTGATTCAAAGGCACGGACACGGTCTGCTGGATGTGCTGCATATATGGCGGTAATTATTACTTTGTATTAAACTATTTGCTAAATCGATTTACTTTATCTTGAGGTTGCGAATTTGATTCACAGTTAAATAAAAGTTTTGTGAATCAAATATATAATGACCATATACCTCAGATTTTCAAATAATCAAAGCACTAGTAATAGGAAAAGATTGCATCAATTATAATAAAATCGAGAAAAAAAATTGTGAAAGTGAATTGTTCGTTCTGTTCCATTAAAATCCAAACCAATGATTTAGTAAACCTTAGCATAAAACCTTGTGGATAACAATTTGACATATGATATCTTTGATACTAATTTTCATACCACTTGCAAATTTTAGACATCTTTAAAGCATTTTCTGAAAATGTATGGTAAATAATTTATAAATGGTGATTCTGATCTTTTCTTAGTTACATCAGCTATCAAAAGTTATTTACGTTTCCCACACTAACTGCACTTCCCCCCAAAATATCAAGTACGATAATCAAAGACGAAAAACTAGAAATTGACAGAGTGAAGACGGTAACGGCTTACGACCATGTCATTTCTGAGAAAAGTTTATTAATTCTTTTAAAGTCTAGTACCAAATGCTCTCTTCTATCCCGGCAAAAAAAGTTATCTTATTAATATAAACCCTTGCTTCAAACTAAATTGGTTTAGAAACTACTAAAAAAATACCCCAAATTAATTTCTCAGGAGTTATTATGAACGAGTTTAATTTTAATTCCAACTTTGTCGATAGATGTTTAATGGGGTTAAACATCAACAAAGCCTCCAAACTGGACAACAACTGAACTGTTATTGTAAAAATATTTTCAAAAGAACCTTCACCCAATTAAACAAACATCTACTAAAAATATCCCAAATTATAGGCCGTATAGCGCCGTACTAACGTCATATAAAAAATATATGAGTATGACATCAACTCATGCATTCCCCACAATTTAGAGGACAACGACTTGACTTGATATCAAACGTTATAATGATAATTTTGTTTAGCGAAAAAAAATCAATCAAAGATACCTGAGCGAATAAAATGAAATTTGAATAAAAATCCAAATTAAATTATACTCAACATTTGGGCAAACCCTTAAGAAAATTAAAATATATTAATTAAAACAATCAAATTTTAAAATTTTGTCGCCGAGGTGCATTAGTACCTGTCAATGGCTTTCTCCTGACAAAATTTCAGACTCCAGTGTGCTCCAGATTTCTTTGGAGAGCGCACACAGACAGGCAAACACTTTGTTTTATTATTATAAATAATAATATATATATATAAAATAATAAATATTATATATATAAGATAGAAGATAATATATATGGTCCGGTTGAAGAAAAATTATATTTTTTCCTTTATATGCTCAAACAATTCCCTTTGTATCCTGTCGCTATGACAATGTGTGATCTTAACAGTTTGTCTATTTGCACTAACCGACTGACAAGTAAAACGGGTAAAAGAATGGAACTCCCGTCTGATCCACCCAATTTCTCCATGATACTATTGAAGACGAAACATTGGACTACTAGGTAGTGGTGATAATATTTATTTAATATTATTTAAAACAACGAGATCAGCAAAAGCTAATGTTGTTGTTGTAGCGACGGGTTTGGTGCTAATCCTCCGGCTCCATGTCCAGTTTCAGGAACTCTGCTACTGCCCTTGGGCGTGCCACAAATCTTCCTGGGCCAGGTTGGTTAAATTATCAGGATAATTGAATAGGTGGTCTACATCGTGCGGCGTGCCCTCACATACAGGACACTTGTCAATAGTTTCAGAAACAACTCTACTCATGTAGTTGTTTAGGATGCGTGACCAACCGGCTCTTAGTTGGGCTAGGATGGATCTAGTGCTGCGAGGCAGCTGGACCTCGTCAGCGGCTGTTGGTGGCTTTCTATTCAGAACTCGATTTGGAGCGATAGTTCCTTATTACGTTTTTAATAGTGCTTTTAGGCCACTTCTATAGGTAAATTCGTCAATTGATAAGGTGTCATTGCAAGGATGTTGCTCTTTGTGACATGCCAATAGATATTGTTTGGTTAGGATTTCATTATGTTCACGAACCGGCAATATGTTGCATTCCTCGTGCAAGTGATCTCGGTGTGCCATCAAGTGACATCCGGTTACCGTTCGCAAAGCAGCGTTTTGTGTTGTTTCTAACTTATTCCAGTGAGTGTTGGCAACTTTGGGTGTCCATATGGGTGCAGCATAGGTTATAATATGTTTTCATATTGTTTTGTAATTTGTTATGGTATTTTTATCTTTGCCCCATGAACTACCCGCTAGTGCTTTCGACGAAAGGTGCAAATCCGTCGCTCCATTTTTTGGTAAAGAAGCAGCTGTCGCTGGCCTCACTGCTTCAAACACTTCTCGTCATGGCTGGTATTGAAAGAAATTCAGGACCAACTAAAACATGACACTGTTTAATATGTAAAGACATCTTAAGGAGAAACACAACATCTATTCATATTCAGTATCATACCTGTAAGGAATGGTGCCATCTCAAGAACTGCTCAGGTTTTGTAGCTAATCGATATTTCGATTCGTTTATCATGCATTTGAACAGAGTCCAAGTAAACTCGGCTGAAAACAGATGCAGCGCCCAAGTATTCACACATATTCATGTTGGGGAGCTCGGTCTTCAAACTAGAAACAATCAACAGCTGTGTTTTGTTGGAATTAAAATTGACCAAATTATGGTTACTTCAATCGGCAACGTTTTCTAGGTTAACGTTTATCGCTCCGTCTCTCCTGGCAATTTTATTCGTTTATTTTGTTTACCCTTTGAATATTGGAGGACGAATGATTTGTTATCAGTACAACTATATATTGTTCGCAGTGTTCGCAGTTTGTTGATATAAATTTAGAATAGAGTGTGTGACAAAACCTGGTCCGATTCAGCAACATTCTACAAATACTTTGTGGATGAGTATTCTTCTAAAGAGATCAAATCAATCTTACCCGAGTCTGGTAAATTTTTCTCGTCCTACCTGAGCAACTGCCTCTTCTAACCCATTTATTATACACATAACTTTAGAACGTTTTCTTTTAATAATTTTATTACCGGAACCTTAAGGTCAAGTAAATTCCTTAAACAAATCCTAATTCCTCAAAGCCTTAACCTCAGTTAGGATGATATCTTCGGCTGTTCAGATGCGTTAATTTTTAATTTATAATAAATCACACCAAACATCAAGTTAGCATGCCAGATGCGATCAAATGCTTTTGAAATGTCTAATGCGATAATGTAATTTTCACCATCTTTTGTAAGTATGCATTTCGAACAATTTTATACTAAGCTCAGTAGTACGACTGTTGATTTTTGTTTCGAAAACCGAGTTGACTAT
Source organism: Diogma glabrata (assembly GCA_963693315.1). Taxonomy (NCBI): domain Eukaryota; kingdom Metazoa; phylum Arthropoda; class Insecta; order Diptera; family Cylindrotomidae; genus Diogma; species Diogma glabrata. Next base: position 245,772,787 of record OY856187.1, on the reverse strand, counting down.
CAGATATCAAATTGTTGTCTTCCAAAAAATTTGATATATGTGAATGAAATTTTTGCTCATATATTTTGAATAGGAATGAGAACTGTAAAACTGTTGATCTTTAATTTGATGTATCACGTTTCATTCCTTTTTTGTGAATCGACTGGATGTTGGCACTTCCAGCACGAAAAAAATACCAAATTTATAAAATCTGTAGAAAATGTTAGTTAAAGTGGGTACAAGTTCTTTTGAAAATGTGTTTAGATCATTAGGTTAGAAGAATGGCTAAAGGTTATCACATAGAATTTTGTCCAGTGAAAAAGCTTTGTTGTTGTTTAACCCGCCCTTAAAAGTTTTTTGGCAATTTTGGGTTTGAAATGAAGCTTTCATATTAACTCCTGAAGGCTAAATTTGGGACATTTCTTTCGATGTTCCAGAACTGTCGGATTTGAGGCAAAGTGTATCGCGAACAAAGTGAATTTCAATGATATAGGGAGGCTATACTATTTAGTAACACAATTTAAAGAATCAAAGACACTGGAAAAAATTTTTGTCAGAAATTGACATAATCTAAAGTTTTGCTACATTCGATCTGTGAATTTCGGCTTATTGGTTTTCAATTTTCTGGTATTAAACCACTGTTAGATTTTCGATACTATAGGAATGATTTACGAGATTTTTATTATGTATCTAAATGTTAAATAATCTACGTTAGCTTCTAAGAGACAATTTGGCCTCCATTGAAAACATTTTTTATTGTGGTTTCATTATTGAAAAGGGAATGAATTTATTAAGTCCGAGTTGAATGGTTTCAGTCAAGCTTTGTGCAGAATCGTTTACATCATCAGTATAACAATGACGTTCGTGAACTGGGAAACTCTTGTTTATATCGGTTTTGATAAGCAATTTTTTTATTATTTAGTTAAACATGTTTAGCACACTAAACATGAAATGTTCATTATTCAAACTCTTTAGTAGCCATGTCCACTAGAGAAGGAGATGAGGAAATTCATCGGGGAAAAACTAAGAGTGGCATTGAGTTCTATTTGACCAGTCTATTAAAATAAATGTTCTGGCAAGCCATAGTTGTTATACTACGAGGCATTTTATGTAGTTGGTCAAAAATTTTTAGTTTTATTTTTAAAAAAGTCAAAGAATTTTCACATTTTTGGTCTGGAAAGTCATGGAATTTGGTTTTGAAAAAATAGTAGACACCATGTTATATTACCTAGTTGTTCTGTGTTTTATCAGTTACCGGTAGTGCAGGTAATGTGGTTGTACGGTATATAACGGTTTTGTGAATGATAAAGGCCACCACCTAATTAATTTGGTTTCTTGAAGAACCGTGACTAGAATATTGTTATTGTTATACAAATAATTTATAATATCATCGATCTTGTTAGTGGGACGTTGCAATTTAGTTGCATAATTTTCACATCACTCGGAGTTGCCGGATGCATGTTCGTTCCCATTATTTTTTGCTGCGAGCTGGTGTTGGTATGTTGACTATATAAATGACATTGACATATGTTTGCCCTTAAAATGTTTTTACATATTGAACAATGCCATGTTTTAGTTGGTCTGGGATTTCTTTCAATACCATTATGACTAGGAGTGTTTGAAGCAGTGAGGCTAGTGACAGCTGCTTCCTTACTAAAAAAATGGAGCGACGGATTCGCCCTTTTCGTCGAAATTGTTGTGATTTCCTATGTCGGAACTGGGTTCCGAGTACTTCTGGGGCGTAGATCGGTTCATCTTCAAGCATTCCAATTGAACTAAATGATGGAATGCAGTGCTGAATATGTTGATTTGTTTCATAAAAAAAGACTTCTCAAAAGTATTTAATTGAATATAGCATGCCAACTTGATCTACACGTTCGTTGCGTACGGTTTTCATCCCGTAGTTGTGAAATGGTTTTAATCACTTAGTCGCATAATTTTCTGACTAATCAATACATTTTGTTATCCATAGATGGCTTTGCTTTTGATTCTTAATTTACTAACACTGATACCTACTTATTTCATGATAACTCTGTTTCGATAAGTTGCATTACAATTTAAGATTTCAACCATTGGCTAAACGTTAATTTTATGTTTAAAATCATCCGATATGTATTGAGATTACGGTAGAAGTTTAATAGACATTATAAAAATGCCATCATAAAATGTGGGTTTGTAAACGTTTATTGTTCTATATTTATTAGTAATGTATTATCGTTAACGATAACACCGGTATCGACAATTTTGTCAACATGTAAAAAACCTCTTTGCCTAAAAATTGCCTTTAAACTAAAATGGAGTTACCATATTTGAATTTAGTTAATAGACCGTTTATGGGCAAAGAGGTAAGAAACGAAGAATTGATGCCTTGCACTGCATACAAGTGTGGAAAGGACCATTGACAGTGCTTAACCGATTGATGTTTCGGGATGGAGACGAAAACGAGATGTCTAATTTTTTCCAAAATCGGCAATACTCTTAATGCCCAAAATGCTTATTTGATTTTTTGCACGACCGATAAAAATTGTTGGAAAAAAATGAAAATGAAATGAATGAAAATTCATTTTTAAGTTTTTATGTTTTAAAGAAAACAATTCTTAAAATTTAATTTCCAAATAGTAAGGCTCTGCTTTTTATCATAATTCTATTGGTTTTTTTGTTGCGAAATTTATTTTCTTCGAATATTTTTTCAAAACAAATTGTTTTTAAATCTTGTAATTGCAATATTTTTAAAAGAATATTATTTAAAGTTAAAGCTTGTAAATTGACATACATTCTTATTTTAGAAAAATCACTTTTATCCTTAGCTTCGGCCGGGTTTCTAAGTATGTGCTCTATCTGTCTCCATTTCCTCTATCTTATATCGCATTCAATCCTATCTGCTCTGTTTGTCGTAGAAGTTCTTCGTTACTGATTTTATTAGTCCAGAATTATTTGATCAGTCGTCTTAAGTATTTGTTCACAAACAACTGTAGTTGGTTTATAATCTTCTGTGTATGCTTCCATGTTTCACATGCATTGAACATTCGTAACTTTGTTTTTCTTGATAGGACAAACGCAGATCAGATCTTATCGAGGATGTTGAATACGTGTCAGGCCTTGTTAATGCACTGATTATTATCTTCTTCAGTTTCACCTGTTTGCTACAGTACAACCAAGGTACACAAACTTATCGACATCCTCTACTTGTGCTGCAGTTCGACGTGTGAGCAGGCAGACATCTTCTGCGTAGTCTAGATCAATGTTTTTCTCAACCGGTGGTCCACAGAAAAAGTTTGGTGGTCCTCGAATTTCTTTATATTTATTACCAATTGTTGTTTCATTTTATTCGAGTACTTTTTCACGCCTAAAATATGAATACAATAGTATTAATCACAAGTTAATTATTTTTTTCTATGATAGCAGAGGAAAAGTCTATTTTCAAGCAGGCTTAATCCCCTGTGAAAATGGAGTTTTTTTCCTCTACTGTAAAATCATTTTCGCTAAATTACAAATTGTAGGTGCTAGGGTACTTTCAAGTAATTTTACAAAGTTTTTAAAACAAAGTCACGATTAAAAAATAGAGTATTAGTTGTCGATTTCTTATTTAATAATTTATAATAAATATCGTTTATTTATTTACTATCATAGAAAAAATTACATTTCCTACGCTAGATGAAAACGTTAAACGTTTACTTGAACAAATTTTCACTCACGAAAAAACAGGAAAATCTACTATATATTTTGAATATCGTTCTTGTAAGAGTTACATTTTTCTTTTTTCTTTCACTCCTTTCTTTGGAGTCGATTTTATTAGTTTCTTTCATTTCGTATCCAGAAAAAGAAAATTATTACTTTTTTCGTCATTACTCATTCTTTTTATTTATTTTAAGAAAAATACTTGCATAATTGGACAAACCATTCAAGAAAAAATTCTACTTTTATTTTTAATACGAACGAAAGCATCAAATTGAAGCAAAAACTAAATGTGTTAGTATATGACAAAAAAAGGTATACCGGTAACTACAAATGGAGGTTTATTTATGTTTTTTTACAATGTTTTGTTGTTGTAGCGACGTTGATAAAGTGTTACTCAATCGCTTCCGTTTCTAGTTTCAGAAACTTTGCTACAGCCATAGGGCTGTAGTACAGATCTTTTTTCGTCAGGCATGTCGCATTCTTTGGACATGCATATAAGTGGTGAACATCATGTGGTGTGCCCTCACATGCAGAACACATGTCAATAATTTGAGGGACGATTCTCAAGAAGCTTTTCAAGATGGATCTACGCTTCAGAAGCACTCGAGAAATTTCGACCAAGGACCATCATAATAATCTCGACAAAAAGTGTTTTTTACAATCATAATCGTTTGCGTTATTAATCTTAGTTGAATAAAATAAGCAGCTGTTAATTTTACTGTGCAAAACACAATATTAGTATTTCGTTCGTTGGGGGTTCGTTGATATATTTTATTTTTCGAGCAAAAGTTTACAAATTTGCGAGAAAATAAAATTTCTTAAACACGAATTCAGCGTTTAATCCTTCCAACAGAGTTACATGTATTCATTTAAATTAAATATAAAATTCATTGGTCAATCAAACACAATGAACTTTATTTAATTTTTTTTACCATTGTATTCCGCAGCATTCACGCAACAAAATAAAATTACCAGTTAATTTGATTCTATTAATTCTTATAAAAACTATTTAATTAAAAGACGTACATTTTCATAATATTTTTTATTTTTCTTAATATATTTTCTGTCTCTAAGAGACCTTCTTCAGAGAATGAAATCTGATTTTCATAATATAATCATTATAGAAATCAGATTTCATTCTCTGAAGAAGGTCTCTTAGAGACAGAAAATATATTAAGAAAAATAAAAAATATTATTAAAGTGTATAAGAAACCTTTTAATTAAAAAAATTTCGTTAGAATAACACTTTAAGTAGTTCATCAACCATTAAAAATCTATTAATTCTTTTAACGCATACAATTATGTAATCTAAAAAAACAAAAATAAACCTATATTTATAGTAGCCGGAAGGATAAAACAATTTTTTTGATTGTATTTTATAAAAAAATCAACAAAAATATTTTCGCTCTTATTGTATAAAAAACAATAAATTCAAATGCGCATATCGTTTTCTCGAATATTGAAAAAGGCAAAGGCTACTATGATTAAATTGAATTAAATGTCCATTGTGAAAAATTAGTATTTTATGATTTTTTTTCAATTTTCTTTAATATTAGTAGTTAGAACTTGAATGACTTTCATTAAAGGTCATTTGATTTTCAAAATACCAAACAATTAAATAGGCATCGAAATTGAATAAAATTTATTTAATTGTTTAGAATTAACGGTACCAAAAAATAAATTAAATTCTTTGTTTTTTTTCGTTTTACTTGTTTTATCATTTAATTTTAAAATAACTTAATTTAAATTAATACATGTTACTCTGTCGGAAGAATAAAACGTTGTATTGGCTTCGTGTTTAATGAATCTTATTCTCTCGCAAATTTGCAATGCTCGCTCCCTTGCTCGTATTTTAAACTGCTGCTCGAAATATAAAATATTGCATTAAACACTTACACAAAAAATTACTATTGTTACTAAAATTACTCTTGTATTTGAGAATGTTATATTTTTTTATCTTATTCGCTCTGAAATAATAATGTAAATTAGTGATACAAGAAGCGTTTTAAACTCTGTTTATTACACATTAGAATTAATTCGTTCTTTTCCTTTTTTGGTTTCTTTAAACTTTATTTCGTTTATCCCTGTTGTTGTAAACTGCACTTTCACCCATCTAACATGAAATACTTCGCAAGGTCCGCAATAGAATCTTAAAATATTTATTGGTCCGTAGCATAAAATCAGTTGAGAAATACTGGTCTAGATCATTGAGCCGTCTTGTTTTGTTCCATTGAATGCCATTTGGACTTGTATCGTCAAGCTTTCGCATGACACTGTCTAGTACTATTAGAAATAGTACCGGGAATAGTACACAGCCTTGTCTCGTTCCTCGGTGGTTTGCTATCCTTTTTATTGTATTTTGTTTCCAGCATCCTGATAGATTTCCTTGATTAGATCAATTATTTTCTTTGGGATGCCCCTTTCACAAAGTGCCTTTTTTTTAACTTAATTTATTTATTACAATTTAACTATTACATACTTATAATTAGCTCCAGTGTATAAACTTTGAAGGAGCGTTATATTCTGTCACAACAGCAGACAAATAAAGTTATAAAATTATACTTAAAACTATTGTTAATGTTGGTTCTTTTATTTGGTTTGTTTTTTTGTTTTTGTTTTTTTTTTTTTTGTTTTTTTTCATTTTTTTTTTGTTTATTTTGTTTACTTGAGAAACTGTGTCAGCTTCGCATTTAATATCCAAGCTTTAAGTTTATTTTCAAATACATTTAAAGAGTTCGCCGTTTTGATTTCGTCCGGCAGTTCATTAAAGATCATTGGTCCTATGTACCCCATTTTTTGTTTTCCATACTCCGTTTTTGCCCATGAGATCATAAGATTATGTTCCCTTCGCAGATTATGGCGATGTGTTGGCTTACTAAAGGAGATGTTGCATGTGACTAAATTATGTTGCCTTTTGAAAACCCATGTAGAGATACGGAAAAAATACATGGCTCGCAGTGGAAGTATGCCAAGAGCAGTTGAATTGAACAGTGTCAGTGTTGAAAAACGAGGTTCAAGATTATACACGTTTTTTAGGGCTTTTTTTTTGCAGTATTTGTAGCGATTTATAAATATTACCTCGTCTACCTCCCCATAATTCTATCATATATGTAAGATGAGAATGAATTAAAGAATAATAGATCAATTTTAGTATATCGGGTGGTACTTTTTTTTTTAATTTTCCAATAATGCCGATTGCTGGTGAGATCTTTTGTATCATATTCCATGTGCTCGTTCCAATTTAAGCAATTATTGATTAATACACCCAAGTATTTAACTGAAGTTGATTCTTCAGTTATGTGTCCCTTGAAATTAAGCTGTATTTTATCGAGATTCTTATTGGGTGACCTAAAATTCATCAATTGAGTCTTTGCTATGTTTAGTGTCATCTTGTTTACTCTCATATATTCACATATGATTTCGAGGTCGCTTTTCATATTAACTATATTTTCATTGACATTTATACCTGGGTAAAAGAGGGACGAATCGTCAGCAAACAGTAAGAGAATACCTTGCAGTGGGAGTTTAGCCATATCATTAATATATATCAGGAAAAGCAAGGGACCAAGTACACTACCCTGGGGTACTACTATGTATATACTTTGGAGTTCACTTTTGATACCGTTTATTACAACACACTGAGTTCTATCACTCAAATAACTTTCAAAAAGCTTTAGACTGATTCCACGGATACCCGCATATTTTAACTTTTTTAACAGGATTTGCCTATCGAATGTATCGAATGCGTTTTTTAGGTCTAGAAATATGCTACTCACAACCTTGTTCTTTTCAAAGTTGTCAATGATCATATTTATCAGTTCTATGTGTAGTTGTAGATACTCCTGACCTAAAGCCAAATTGTTTGGGGTAGAAAAATTTCGCTCATTTACAAAAGCGCATACTCTTTTATAAGTTAACTTTTCTAGAATCTTATTGATTGAAGGGAGAACTGAGATTGGTCTGTAGTTAGATGTTTTTAGTTTGTCCCCAGATTTGAATATTGGTGTTACTTTTTGTATTTTTAGTATTTTGGGATAAATTCCTGAGCTAATACAAAGGTTAGCAAGTTTAGTTAACGCGAGAGATACGATTTCCATATTTAATTTAATACATTTATTCGTTATTCCGTCATTTTTTTTTAATAAAATGTGTTGTGTAGTAGGAATTACAATATGTGTCACAATAACACATAAAAACCTTTTAAGACCAAGGTCCCACAACAACATACGTTCAAAGGTGTTGATGGACGTAAATCTTTCTTTTTTTTGTTTTTTTTATATTTTTTGTTAAAGAATGGATAACTAAACAAAAAATCCTATCACTGACAAAATATGACATAGGCCAATATTTTATGATAGAATAGAGAAAATAAAAGTAAATTAAAAAGTAAATAGCAAATTGTTACAAAAATTTGCTGAAACAAAACAAAAATGTAGTTGCCAATAATCCAGCCGGTTGCATATTCCTTGATCCTGTGACACACTCTCTTTCTTAAAGATTAAAGCCCACACATAATTATATGAAGGCTCATTTCTTCAACGAAGCAATAGCGTCTCATCATCAAGGATTATTTAACAGCTAAGATTGAGGGTGCTACCGTTGACTGAATACAGTTCATCCGCCACCACCCCTAAGATGTCACCTTGGCTAGTGATATCTCACTGCTATTGCCAGTGGTGTGTGATATCTCACGTCAACTCGTATGTCAATAGCAGGGACACCCGTAGATCAAAAATAAAAAAAAAATGTCAAAACAATAAAAACTGATCCCTCCATGCGGGAATAGCCAGCACTTTTGCTTACATCAAGTTGTTTAATTTCAGTCTCTACTTCATTTTGACTAATATTCTCATTTCTCAATGATAAAACTCTCATTCACCCGGCTCTGATTATTCCAGTAATTGAGATCATCAACCGTTTTCGACGGTATTCTTGCTCTCATTGATTTACCGACTTTGGAAAAGTACTCGTTTAATTCAGAGGCGATTTCAAGTGGTTGGGTCAGGATTTCCCCTGCTTCATTTGCAATTTTATCTACTGTTTGCGATTTTTGTCTGCCTAATATTCCGTTGATTTCTCTCCATACTGCTTTTGAATTCGTGCCCATGTCCCTAAATCTATTTCTATAAAAATTATTTCTTGCTTCTTAGAAACACTTAGAAGTCAGTATCTCCGCTCTTTCCATTCTCTGTTGTAGGTTTATATTATTTGGGTTTCTTTTGAGTTTTTTTCTTAAATTTTGTTTATGTTTAAGTAGTTTTGCCATATTTGCGTTAACCCAAGGGCATAATAGAAATTTTTGTTTTTTCCTAACCGTGTATTCTTTAGTGAATCGAGTCACACTAGCATTGATTGTATTAACTAGGTAATCACATAGCTCATTAGGGTCATTATATGCATCAATAATGGGATTTTCGAGTTTCTGGTTCAGATCTTCTTTTATAGCATCGTAGTCTACACATTTCTTTGTTATGAGTACATGCTTGGTGTTATTTACATTTAATTTAAGTTTTATTAATAAGAAATTGTGATCACTTATCTTTTTACCTACCTCTATAGTATTTACTTGAATTTCAACATTATTTTGCAAGTTGCATATGACATGATCAGTGATCTGGAGGTAGGTCTAGTTACATGCGTGTTGGCTATAACAAAATTGTTTGTTTCACAAAGACTTTTTAGTTTTAGGGATGTATTGTTATCTTTGAGCATGTCTATATTGGAATCACCCAAAAGCAGGCTTTTTTTGTAAACACTGGTTTCTAGTCTATCATTAAGATCTTCTAAAAAAGAATCTGCTTTTTTTTTGTGATCTATAGTAGGCATATAGATTAAGAGATTTGGCCCTAATAAATATTTTGGGGTACTCTATTTCTATACTATTAAGTAGCCCTGTTCTCATTTCCTTCAATTTGTACTCTAGACTATTGTGAATGTATAGCACTACCACTCCATATCCGTCCTCTCTACATGAATATTCCGCTTTATAATTCGGTACAGTGTATATTTGCATAAGTTCCTTTTGTATCCAAGATTCATAACATATACCGTATTTGGTAATAATAACAGCTGCTCTTTAAATTTTTTAAATTTACTAATTTTTTTTTTTTTTTTTTTAATAAAATGTGTTGTGTGATAGGGTTTAGAATATGTGTCACAACAACACATAAATACCTTTTAAGACCTAGGTCTAGACCTGGGTCCCACAACAACTGGCGTTCTGAGGTGTAGATTAACGCTTTTTTTAAACATCTGTGGGTTGAAGCCACCTGAGACTAAGTGTTCCGGCAAACTATTCCATTTGTACGCAGTTCGGACAAAGAAGTCTCTCTGCGATCTGCCAGTATGACAGCGCGGGATCTTTACCGTTTCACTGGTTGCGGCAGCCGATTGCCGAGTGGAACGGGGGTAAGAATAAGTTTGAGGCATGATGCCGCTGATTTCATCTGAGCACTGCTGATGACGATATTTGTAAAAAACAACGAGGTCAGCAACAGTGCGACGATGTTGTAGGGAATCAAGTTGTGATGTCAAAGTTCGATCACCTACAATTCGTATAGCTCGCTTTTGAACAGAGTCCAAGAGGGCCAAGATGGAAACAGAGGCAGCACCCCAAACTTGACAGCAGTACTCCATACAGGGACGAATATAGGACTTATAAACATGGAGCAATTGGTATGGAGTGAAAAATTTTTTGCATCTATTTAGGAGGCCGAGTTTTTTAGACGCGCTTTTTGCCATCGCCATTACATGATCGTTCCAGAGTAGGTCATTTGAAACTGTGACACCCAATAAACGAATGTTTTTACATTCACTTATTGGTTCATCACACATACTAAATAAAATATCTTTGGGGAACTCGGTCTTTAATCTGGAAACAATCAACAGCTGTGTTTTGGTGGAGTTGAAATTGACAAGGTTTTGGTCACCCCAGTCGGCGACTTTATTCAGGTCTTTGTTCACGTTTATGGCAGCGTCTCTCCGGGCAGGATTAATTCGTTCGTGCATTTTACCTTTTGAAGGAAGGGGCTCGAACGACTTGTGCAGAGTACTATCATCTGCAAAACTATTTATTGGGTTGCTGGTGATTTTCAACAATTCGTTGATATAAATCAAAAATAGGGTTGGGGACAATACTGAGCCTTGGGGTACACCAGCGTTAATTAGTTTAGACTCAGAAGAATATCCGTCTAAGGTTACCGAAATGTATCGGTCGGATAGAAAATTTTGAATCAGCTTCACAACATTGGGATGAAAACCGTACGCAACGAGCTTGTTGATTAAGTTGGCATGCCAGACTCGATCGAATGCCTTGGAGATGTCTAAAGCGATAACGTATGTTTCACCACCTTTATCAAGTATGCTGTTCCAACAATGCGCTACATAGTTTAATAGATCGGTAGTTGATCTTTTGTTTCGAAAACCGTATTGGCTGTCGGATATTAAATGATTTTCTTCCAGAAATTTTGAAATATGTGTATTAATATAATGCTCATAGACTTTGGATAGGACCGATAGTAAAGCTATTGGCCTAATTGGCCTATAATTGAGGATATACTTCACGCATTAAAGCTTAAAACTTGAAAATGCGAAGTTGCACTTTCTTCATTATCATTTACAAAATCATCTATTCTGGAAAAATATCTATTTTGAATATTATTATTATTAATGTAATCATTATTATCTATATCCATCAAAAATTAAAGGGAAAAAGAAAGACTTTTTTAGTTAATATTAATATTATATTAATATTAATTATTAGTAAGAAACAAAAAATAAAAGTAGTTACATCGTGTTGGTTGCAGGCTGTGTCATTTTGTAGACGATTTCATCCAGTTGCTTATTAATTTTTATCCATATTATTGGTCCTCTTTTCGTGCTAAGATTCTTCCTTCCACTGTGTATACATGTTTGTAGTTGAAATTTTTTTTTAAGATCTCAAGTTCGTTGGTATAATTTATAATTTTCCGTTGTATTCAGTTCGTACAAAAACATAGTTTTGGTTATTTCTTTCTGCATCAGTTTTTTTTTGTTTTTAAGAACATTTTGCTGCAATTCAGGTGTTGCGAATTCCAATATCACTGACTTACTGCCGTTCTGTCTGGCTTTACCTAACTCGATCATATTAACAATATCATTTTCTTCGTTGTTTGGCTGAATAATTGATATTGTTTCAAGCACTTTCGATTTTAGGTTCTCACTAACTTGTGGGAGACCTCCAATAAGCATTTTTCTATTTAATTCCATCTGCTCGAGCTTGTTCACAATGAAGCTCAGTGGATCTATTCTCTCATTTTGGATCACCTGGATCACTTTGTCTTGTTTATCTAGTCGTTTTTTGGTTTTACGCGACATTTCCAGAATCTTCATCATATTTAGCAGACAAAACTTCCACGGCATTTTTACACTCTTCAACCTGGTTTGATAGATCACTTAACTTTGCGATTACCTGACCTAACTTAATATTCACAACACTTGTCCTCCTTTTTTGATGTTTGGGGTTCATCCTCATCATCACCGTTATCAAGGTTGCCCATCACGCATTTTTTGCACTCCCAATAAGTCCTTTTTTTATATATTTTATTGAATTCATCAGTGTTCATCTTGGCACACGCTAGATGTTTGTTTGCCCTTCCGTAACTCCTTTATCACATATACCACACGTATAAGTTGTTTTCGCGGCATTATTGTTTTTAACCTTATTTCCTTTGCCCATTTTAAGGTTTGTTTTAACAAACTTATATTGACAAACTTTTTTAACAAACTTATATAAACTTAGTAATAAATTATTTAGAAATTGTTTATAAAGCAATGTTTTTATTAAAATTTACAATTATTTTTTTCTATTTTGCGTCTAAAATAAAGTCATTTCGATACCCAAATGCGTATCGAAATGGCCTTCATTAGGATACGCAAAGTTTTGTCTTTCAAGGTTGGTCATATTGGTCATACAAACGTCAGTGAACATTAAAACGAATAATTATGAAAATAAAATTAATAAGAATATCCAAATTAGTGTTAAATATTTTAATTAATTAAAATAATTAGTAATAATAACAAAATTTCAAATTGACAATTTTTTAATATAATACACATTTTTTAAAATTTCAAGACAAAAGATGCAAAATAGAAAAAATAGTATAAAAAACTCGTTTCATAAGACGTTTTATCGCACTTATCCTTTAGAAAACTCCCCGCTGCGCGGGTCGTTTTCTAAAGAGATTGCGTGCGATAAAATCGTCGATTATGAAATTAGTTTCTTTATATACTATTATTTTATTTATATTCAGAAAGTAAACAAAACGTGCGTTCTGTCTGACAGTTTGACAGTATATCGCCTTCCATATCGCGCTTCTGTTTATTAAGTTCCTCATAATTATTTTCTCACCAAATATTTCCGCGCTAGTGCGTGCGCTACAGGATAGAGGAATCCTTAGCGATATTCGCGACTTACAGCGGCTACAACTGTTATCTGTCACATCCTAATTTCATGTTATCGTGCCTCTATATTAAACTTAAGTTCTTTAGAAACTGTCCGGTAACAATAACTATAGTATACTTCAACCCTTTAATATTTGTAAAACTTATTGACTTTTGTCATGGGTTTGAAATTAATATAACAGACCGAAACAGATAAGATACTCTAATATAGCTCTAATCCAGTTTAGCATCATAATCTTTGTAAAAAATCATGCTATATCTAAACTTTCAGACAAGAAAAGATCAAAATGCAACAAAAACGAGATATGTTAATTAAAATTAGAAAGGGGATTTCGAGTTACACAAAAATATTTAAATAAGAGAAACTAAGAAGATATTTTTTTTTCAATAAAATGTGTTGTATCATGTGTTACAACAACACATATAAAACCTTTTTGATCCAGGTTCGACATCATTCGTTTCTTTTATTTTTTTTAATAATGGATATCTAAACAATAATCCTAGCACATATAAATTATGAGATAGGCGAATATTTCATGATGGTATAAAGGAAATAAAAATAAAATAAATGAGCAAAAAGCCAAATTTTTCACAAAATTTGCACGAACAAAACCAAAGTAGGTTAATACGCACTATTTTCCCTCAATAATTTAAACGCAGCTATAGAGTTATATAAAACTCGTTTATTCGAGTAAGCAATAGTGTGCCATCATCAAGGAATATCCCATAACTAATATTTAGGGTGCTACCGTTGACTGAATGAGTGAATACAGTTTATCCGCCAGTACCCCTAAGATATCATTTTGGTTAGTGGTAGCCCACTGCTATTGTCAATGTTATGTGATAACTCAAGATAACTCGTATCTCAATAGCAGGGGGATTGCATTACGCTTGTTTAAAATTAATCGAGAAAAGTGCATCGGTGGTACCACGGCCTTACCGGAAGCCGCCACACTGATATTCTCCAAACAGTTGTTCGGCAAATGGTTTGATTTTGGCTGGCAAAATGTATGAAAAGATCTTATATGCTGTGCAGAGTAGCGCAATTTCCCTGTAGTTTGCACATTGTTAGCGATTACCTTTTTTATGGATTGGTATCAGCATAGCTGAGTCCTGTGGCATGGTTTAAGTCCTCCAGATCATTTGAACAAGCTCAAACAATCTTAAAGATAGAGTTTCACCACCATGTACAATCATTTTGGATGTTATATCGTCGATACCAGGTGCTTTATTGCATTTTAATTTTGACCGCCGCTTCGAATTCCTCTTTGGTGGGTTCGTCTACATGTACCTTTGACGCACGAACAAGCTTTGCTCGTCGTTCGATTTGTTGCTGGTCACTTAAGCTGAGACGAATCTCAAAAAAAGCGGCCTAAGTATCTAAAATATTTTTAAGATCTACTTGTAGCTTACCATCTTCGTTTTGAATAGCTGTCGATCTAGTTTGAGGTTCTTCTTTAAGGTATTAACCTGTTGAAAGAAGTTACGCGATTGATGTTTCTTATTTAAGCTTTCAATCTCCCCACACTTTCTCTTCCACCATTCTCTCTTCTTTCGTCTACATAGCTTTGTAACCCAGGTAACAATTTCGCCTAAATTTTTTAAATTATTCCAACTTAACTTGAAAAAGCATTGTGTAAGACCATATTATTCAAGCTTTACCTAAAAAAAGCTTGTAAAAGACTAGATTCACTAAGTTTCTTATATAATTCCTTAAGTAAAGCTTAATTCAATAATAAATATTTAGGGCATATTCAAGCAACTGTCACTCAAGTATAATACCTTTTATAAGGTTTTATTCACATATAACTTTTAAGGTAGTATTCAAGATGTTTTTACTCAAGAATTCTATCCCTTATATAAACCTTTATTAAAGTACAACTTTTAAGAAGAATCCAAGAAAATTCTTACCCAAGGATAGTTCCTTGTATACGACTTTATTTATGTATAATAATTTTAGTAGTATTCAAGAAAATTGTTACTCAAGTAATATTTCTTATATACGGCTGTTTTCAATGAATATTAAAAGATTTACAACAAATCGATCTGTCAATATTTTTGACAGTTCGTTGTTTAAACAGTTCGTTTATTAAATCACTTATCGATGTGTTTAAAAAGTTAACAAACCTTTAAGAACTTTAACAAACTATTATTGATTAATACAAAAGATTATTTCAAAATGGTAGACATATTTTCGTCAATGGAAATTTGCAATTGCCATTATTCCGCATTCATTTAATCAAACGTTTCTGATGGTGGTTTATACATTGATTGAGATTTACCATTTCTGATGATGGTTTATATAATGATTTGAGTTGGTCAACAAATAAATAAACTGATGATAATTTGTCATACAATTCATTTTGTATTAAATGTATGTAATCGCCATATTGTGCGCAATTTGCTTGGGAAAAAATTATATCAAAACTTGCAACAGATTGCAACTGACTTATGGAAAATATAACGTACAACGTTTATTTAATATGATCATTTAACATTTATTTATTAACCAGCCAAATTGTGCAACTGAAAGTAATGACTAATGCCAATCACAGCATACTATACCCCTTACGAAGCTTGAGTAACACTTTTGTTCTGTATTGAGTAACGTTTTATTCCTGTCGTGGAAATTGATTTAATGAACGAGTGCGTAAGGGTAAACGATGAGGAAGAGGGTCTGTGTTCGATTCCTGCCAGGCACGTTTTTATTTATGAATTTTATTTTCCTTTTTTTTATTTTTTTTTTTATTCTTTAATCATTTTTAATCGTACAATTGAATGGAAACACATGCGTAGATATCGTAGATGAATACGCAAAATTATTTTCATTTTGAGTTTGTCCTCAATCATAACCAATATTATTTTTAACAAAAACCCATATATTCTCATTTTAGGAAACCATTAGTACACTTTTATATGCATTCCTAATCAAAATGTTTGAATAAAAATTAATTCATAGTCGTGGTAGTGGTCCGAAACTTGAAATGTGTACAAATAATTTGTTAAACAATAGTGATTAAGTTTCAATTTTCTTTATGACAGCTGCTAAATAGAGAAGTGGATAGCGTGCGGTCCTGGAGAATCAAAGGTTACGAGTTCGATCCCTGCTACAGGCGTTTGTAAAGATGCGAAATGTGTAAAATAAATTGTAATTTCCGATAAAAGATTAACTCAATAGCAGCAATAGACAAAAAAAAAAGGAGTTTAATGCGCCAATTAACCAAAATAACTAGAGGAAAGAATCACCATTTTTTTTTTTAGTGGCATCGCTTCTTGAATAGGCTTTGAGTAATTCTCTTGAGAAAAGATTTACTCAAGTACTTTATTCAAGTAACATTTTGACAGTATTTGAATAAGCCTGGAATAACAACTTATGTACCACTTTATTCAAACACTTATATAAAACATGTATAAAGCATTATATATGTCTTCTTGAATAAAGAATATTTTTTCATACGCCTTTTCTCCTTGAGTAGAGCTTGTATAAAACTTTTATCATGCATAGTTCAAGAATTTTAAATTTCCCCTTCCATTTTAAATTCCTCTTTTAAAGCTTTACTCAATAATTACCTAGGGTAAATTGTTACCTGGGAACGGCTTGTCTTGGCAGTTTATAGTTCTCCTTCGTGGATCTGTTGTTGCGTCCTTGTAGATATTTCAGATAGCAATCTCTTTTGTATTAAATAGCGTCAAGGCATGCTTGATCCATCCATGGCTTCTGGGAGTGGTTTTGTGGTCGCCCAAGTATTCCCTCAGCAGCGTTTAAAATAGCTTCTTTGAGCGAATACCATGACTTATCGACGTCTCCATTAATGGTTTCTGATTTCTCCAATGTTTCGGCAATATGGTTTTAATATCTCTCTTCTTCTCCCTCTTCTCTTCTGTATGGTTTTAATATCTATCTCTCTTCCGCGTATGTCAGCATTCTTTAGTGATGAGACGTTAAAACGTTTCCGTTGATTGAATTTTGGAATGCCTGGATTTTGGAAGTGGAACCTTATCTTAGCACATACAAGAAAGTGATCACTTCCAATGTATGCACCTCTAAAGGATCGCACATCTAGAACACTAGAAAAGAAACATACTGTTACTACCACGTGATCAATTTGATTTTGAGTGTTTCCATTCGGTGAGATTCAAGTCTGCATATGAAACCATCGATGCGCAAAGAAAGTACTGGCAATTCTCAAATTATTTGATAATGCAAACTCAGTCACACTCTCGCCATTATCATTCGAATTCAAATGTTGAAGCCCACCACACTTCCATAAGACATATTTCTTTCCACCGGCCCATTAAGGTCACCAAGAACCATATTGAAGTCGCGTGTTGGTGATTGTTTCATACTCTCTTCCAGTGCTATGTAGAAAGTATCCTTCTCGTCGTAGGTCTTAGCTTCAGTGGGTTCATGCACGACAATAAGAGAAATATTGTTGTATGTACCGCGTACCCGTAGGTAGCAGATCCTCTCATCTAACGGAATGAATTTCATCACGGTTTCTTGTATGCGTGCACCTATAAGAAAACCAGTTCCAAATTCTCTTCAAAAAGGATGACCACTACATAAAATTTGACTATCCAAATCTTGTTTTCCGATTATTGGCTGTATATTTTCTTGCAGAGCTATGATATCCATCTTATACCTCTCATCCTCTGTTTCTAGACTTATAAGAGCATCAGAAGCGCTCAGTCTCGTCCTTTTTCACGCCCAGGTAAAATACTGTTGTTTTGTCCGGGCCTATTGCTCTTTTTTTGATTACCGAATAACTTTAGACCCAACCCAAATTGTCGTTAATGGGTCCGTTCTGTATCTTAAGGTTACCAGAAACAACGTTTTTACAAGTTTAAATAGCAAGCCGCTTGATCCAAGGCAGACGCCCCTTTCTTACCGCCCCTAACATGGAGAACAGCCGCTTGGGTCGCATTGGTTTTAAGGCACCAATTCGCTGTGATGTAGCGTCATTGACTAAGCAGTTTTTACTCTGCTTGTCTCCGATGCTCCAACCTTATTTTGTTAGCATTCCCCAGGCAGCACGGCGTAGACGTCGAATTTAGGATTTCCCTACCAAAATTCTGAGAATTGCAAGAAGAAAAAATATTGTAACACCTCTAGTTCTTAAGAGTCCCTAATGGACCATTATGATTAGAGCCGACCACTAAACCTTGACACCATACTACAAGGTTGGTCAAACTATCGCGCCCATATACAATGGATGTGGGGTTCGAGTAGTTCCGACCTTATGTAGCGACGCTTTTGCACCAAGAAAAAGCTATAGAAGCTATTTAAGACTGATTGATTTGTACGTAGTAGAAGAGTCTGCAGATATTGTTTTATTTAGTAAGGATGCAAAGAGTAGTTTAGATTTAATTCCTGAAAGTAAGATATTTACCGAAAGCGACAATATTAACATAAACCCTGTCATGAACACTGATCTTGTTAGTGTAATCACTATCAAAAACATTAGGGGAACTGTGTGCCTTGCGACACACACACACACACACACACACACACACACACACACACACACACACACACACACACACACACACACACACACACACACACACACACACACTCACACACACACACACATACACACTACTTTAATATATATTATGTAAAAAATACCAAAAAATTGAAATATTTCACCTACCCCATTAGTTCATGTTTGATCTCACTCTTCACCCTCTTCCGCCTTAGCCAATCATACTGTGTAACCTATAGTACTTATAATAACAATAGTTGCGCCAATGAACAGGTGATTGATGTAGTGAAACAAAAATTCAATATTATTCAGTAGTTGCGCCAATGTGCGGACGATAGTTGAACATAAGTAATACAAAAAAATCAATAAAATGCAACAATTGCGCCCAATGATCATAAATAGTTATTCAATATTATACAATAGTTGCGCCAGTGTACAGGTGATAGTTGAACATAAAGAATACAAAAAAAATATAAAATGCAATAGTTGCGCCAGTGTACAGGTGGTAGTTAAACATAAAAAACAAATATATTGCCATAGTTGCGCCAACGTACAGGCGATGGGTGAACAATGATATAAATAAAAAATATTGTTGATGATGACTAAGTTGTTTGTTGACCGATCGAATTTGTTGACAAAGTCGACGATCCAATACCACCACAAAACAAATCGTTTAATAATTTAGATTAATGTTGTATTCGAGGAGAACTACCAAAAGGGAGCTAATCGGTTTTTATTAAGATCACATAAAACTCATTATAACTTACTCATTATAACTTAACGGTATTTAATTTATCATCATAGATTTAACTAATTAAAATTTCTAACTATTTAATTAATATTTTTCTTTAAATCACATGCACAATAAAAGAAAATTATAGTCTATGAACGATAGAATAATCAAGAATTTTAATACTTACAGTTTACTAATATCATATGATTCTAGAATTGTTCCTTTACGATTTCAAATTAATTATTTCACAAAAATGAACTCAATGTCAAGGTTAAGAAATTTCTTCGCTACCGTTTATCCAATAGGAACGACCAACACAATAAATTTTTTCTTTTTTCAATTATATCGACGTTAAATTACATGTAACATTCAATTTTGCACTAATAAATTTGAACTATAACTAATCAATTTTGCACTAATAAATTTGAACTATAAATTTCACTTTCGTAAATTTGAACTATAAATTTCACTTTCGTAAATTTGAACTATAAACTTCGCTTTCGTAAATTTGAACTATAAATTTCGCTTCAATTAAAACTATAAATTTTCATAATAATTTAAATATAATATAACCAATTGCTTTTCACTTCAAACTGTCATTTTTTTTATAATTTTAAAACTGGTTATTGATGCAACAAATTTTTTTTCTTTTTTTTTATGTGTCTTAAACGTTTTATTCTTTTTCAATTATTTTAACTTTACTATTCTCATTAATTACAAAATTTTTGTTAAAGGTTTTAATTAAACTAACCTTTAAATTTTATCACAATTTTATGCAAAAAATTTTTTCAATTATTTAATTGAATCAAGAAATTTCAAATGAATTGCAACACTAGTAGGAAGAAATTTTAGTTCAAAAACAAAACCTTCTACGTTGAGTTGATTTTCACCAAATGACTGACTAATATATTTTTCTTTTTCACAAGTATATATGTCAAAAAAACTACGAAAAAAAAGCGCGAGAAAAGAAATGAAAAATAAACAACCATTGAATTGATTGTGTATCATGGAGAGACAAATCAATAAAAAGCCATATCGACAATATCAAATTGATAAATGCGGGTGAAGTTGTTTCAGATATAACTGCTTCGTAACAAACCCCCTTAAACAACATCCTCAAACTCCATCCTCCAAAACCATGTAGATAAATCTTCAGGAAAACCTCCATTAATATAGATTATAGCTAGTTCCGTATCTGTTTACCGATGTACCGTGTACCTATCGGTGCAATCTGTTTGTATTAAATAAGAGGAAACAGCCTCAACCAATTTAGGCACCTCCCGCTAAACTTTAATCCCATCTTTTCTATATACTTTCAAAGTTCATCAAATTGTCCCTCTCAGCTAACTAGAGATTCCGTGTTAATAATGATGATAGCTTAGCTTTCTTCCAATTGGAAGTAGGAAGTTCAGGGTTGTTGTATATTTTCAGCATTGACAGAATCTTGTTTGGTTCCTAATGACTGAGCTCTCGGTTAGGACTCGTAAAATACTTGACATTAAGTACTCGCCCTATTTAACCTAGGTAATCATTGAGTAAAGCTTTAAAAGAGGAATTTAAAATGGAAGGGGAAATTTAAAATTCTTGAACTATGCATGAGAAAAGTTTTATACAAGCTCTACTTAAGGAGAAAAGGCGTATGAAAAAATATTCTTTATTCAAGAAGACATATATAATGCTTTATACATGTTTTATATAAGTGTTTGAATAAAGTTGTACAAAAGTTGCTATTCCAGGCATATTCAAATACTGTCAAAATGTTACTTAAATAAAGTGCTTGAGTAAATCTTTTCTCAAGAGAATTACTCAGTGCCTATTCAAGAAGCGATGCCACTGAAAAAAAAATTGGTGATTGTTTCCTTTAGTTATTTTGGTTAATTGGCGCATTAAACTCCTTTTTTTTTGTATATTGCTGCTATTGAGTTAATCTTTTATCGGAAATTACAATTTATTTTACACATTTCGCATCTTTACAATCTTTAGCAGGGATCGAACTCATAACCTATGATTCTCCAGGAGCGTACGCTATCCACTTCTCTATTTAGCAGCTGTCATAAAGAAAATTGAAACTTAATCACTATTGTTTAACAAATTATTTGTACACATTTCAAGTTTCGGACCACTACCACGACTATGAATTAATTTTTATTCAAACATTTTGATTAGGAATGGATATAAAAGTGTACTAATGGATTCCTAAAATGAGAATATATAGGTTTTTGTTAAAAATAATATTGGTTATGTTTGAGGAAAAAATGAAATGAAATGGAATGTTTCCATTCAATTGTACGATTAAAAATGATTAAAGAATAAAAATAAAATAAAAAAAAGGAAAATAAAATTCATAAATAAAAACGTGCCTGGCAGGAATCGAACACAGGCCATATTTTTTTTTTTTTTTTGTGTTTTTAAATAAAATGTGTTGTGTAATAGGGTTTAGAATATGTGTCACAACAACACATAAATACCTTTTAAGACCTAGGTCTAGACCTGGATCCCACAACAACTGGCGTTCTAAGGTGTAGATTAACGCTTTTTTTTAAACATCGGGTTGAAACCACCTGAGACTTAATGTTCCGGCAAACTATTCCATTTGTACGCAGTTCGGACAAAGAAGCCTCTCTGCGATCTGCCAGTATGACAGCGCGGGATCTTGACCGTTTCACCGGTTGCGGCAGCCGATTGCCGAGTGTAACGGGGGTAAGAATAAGTTTGAGGCATGATGCCGCTGATTTCATCTGTGCACTGCTGATGACGATATTTGTAAAAAACAACGAGGTCAGCAACAGTGCGACGATGTTGTAGGGAATCAAGTTTTGATGTCAAAGTTCGATCACCCACAATTCGTATAGCCCGCCTTTGAACAGAGTCCAAGAGGGCCAAGATGGAAACAGAGGCAGCACCCTAAACTTGACAGCAGTACTCCATACAGGGACGAATATAGGACTTATAAACATGGAGCAATTGGTATGGAGTGAAAAATTGTTTGCATCTATTTAGGAGGCCGAGTTTTTTAGACGCGCTTTTTGCCATCGCCATTACATGATCGTTCCAGAGTAGGTCATTTGAAACTGTGACACCCAATAAACGAATGTTTTTACATTCACCTATTGGTTCATCACACATACTGAATAAAATATCTTTGGGGAACTCGGTCTTTAATCTGGAAACAATCAACAGCTGTGTTTTGGTGGAGTTGAAATTGACAAGGTTTTGGTCACCTCAGTCGGCGACTTTATTCAGGTCTTTGTTCACGTTCATGGCAGCGTCTCTCCGTGCAGGATTAATTCGTTCGTGCATTTTACCTTTTGAAGGAAGGGGCTCGAACGACTTGTGCAGAGTACTATCATCTGCAAAACTATTTATTGGGTTGCTGGTGATTTTCAACAATTCGTTGATATAAATCAAAAATAGGGTTGGGGACAATACTAGGCCTTGGGGTACACCAGCGTTAATTAGTTTAGACTCAGAAGAAAATCCGTCTAAGGAGACCGAAATGTATCGGTTGGATAGAAAGTTTTGAATCAGCCTCACAACATTGGGATGAAAACCGTACGCAACGAGCTTGCTGATTAAGTGGGCATGCCAGACTCGATCGAATGCCTTGGAGATGTCTAAAGCGATAACGTATGTTTCACCACCTTTATCAAGTATGCTGTTCCAACAATGCGCTACATAATTTAATAGATCGGTGGTTGATCTTTTGTTTCGAAAACCGTATTGGCTGTCGGATATTAAATGATTTTCTTCCAGAAATTTTGAAATATGTGTATTAATATAATGCTCGTAGACTTTGGATAGGACCGATAGTAAAGCTATTGGCCTATAATTTGAGATATCGGATTTTAGTCCCTTTTTGGGGACGGGCTGGACATTTGCCAACTTCCAGCACGAGGGAAATATACCAGATTTGTAGGATTGGTAGAATATTTTAGTTAAAGTTGGTGCAAGTTCTTTGGAAAAGGTTTTTAAAATAATGGGTGGAATATTGTCCATTCCTGAGGCTTTGTTGATGTTTAACCCCTTTAAAAGTTTAGCGACTATTTTGGCTTTGAAGTGAAGTTCATTCATATTAACTCCTGAAGACTGGATTTAAGGTATTTCATTAGGAGTTCCAAAGCGTTCAGCGAACAAATTAACTTTTCTTGCGGGATCATTGACGATTAAATCACCATCAATAATAGGGGGAATAGAAAATTTTGTACCAGAATTTAAAGAATTAATGGCACTGTAGAAACTCTTGTCAGAAACAGACATAGACGTAAGTTTTTTGAGGCTTTCGCTCTGTCAATTTCAGACTTTTCGTTTGAGATAATCTGGTTAGATATTTTGTTGGCCTTTAGATATTGGGTTCGATTAGTGGGAGTTTTGTTATGAATCCAAATATTAAATGATCTACGTTTGTTTTTAAGTGCCGTTTTGGCCGCTTTCGAATACAAGTATTTTTGTTTGGGTTTTACTATGGAAAAAGGGACAAATTTATTGATAGCAAATTGGATGGTTTCTGAAAAGTTTTGAGCAGAAACATTTACATTGTCAGTGTAAAAACAATGACGGTCGAAAGAGAAACCATGGAAAAAATTTTGAAGACCACTCTTATCCATTTTTGAGTAGTGAAATATTTTACGGGGTTTGGGAGCTGTAGTTTTAAGTAAATCAGTTTTGATAACTGATGAGATTAAATAATGATCAGAATTTCCAATACTACCTTTCGCGACATCGACACTCGTAATATCTGGCATTGTGGTAAGATAGAGATCTAAAAGAAAACTATTATCACCGCCATTACGGGGAGTGAAAGTCGGGCTTTTAACAATTTGGAATAGGCCCTGAGACGCGGCAAAAATTTCTGCCAGTTTTCCACTATTGTCAACATCGTCGGTCGATTTGGAGAATTCCAACCACGATTTGTTGTGGACGTTGAAGTCACCGGTAACGATAACTTCACAATTAGGGGACTTTGCTCTAATCTCGTCCACAATTTTTGTCAGTATATTAAAAAAGTTTGGGTTACGTTTGTTGGGGGACCGGTATAAAGCTATTGTAAAAAAAGTCATTTCTGGAAGACAAATCTTTAAAACCATTCTATTGAAGCCGTCACCGTGTAGCTCAAAATTTGGATAGCGCGTGTACGCAACACTCTCATGAATGAATGCGCATACGCCCTGATGGAGTTTGAAAGCTGATTCGAGCCTATATTTGGAATTAAGCGATTCTATAAAGAGAAAATTTTCAGAAACTTGTATTTCTGTAAGGAATAGAATGTTCGGTTTGTCGTGTTCAAGATGATGTTGCACGTGGTCATGGTTAGCGTTTACTCCGCAGATGTTTTGAACATGTATTTTAAAATTTTTTATTGATTCATATATGTTTTGTCCCTGCAAATTCCGTGGACGTGCCACTTTATGGGCGGGTGGATTGCGCAAATTTGCTTTACCACTTGCAGACTTATTTTTTTTCGGTTCTACTGCCACATATATATCAAAAGGTTTATTTTATTTTTTTATGTTTTATTTTCTTCCTCGTCGTTTACCCTTACGCACTCGTTCATTTAATCAATTTCCACGACAGGAATAAAACGTTACTCAATACAGAATACAAATATTACTCAAGCTTCGTAAGGGGTATAGTATGCTGTGATTGGCATTACTTTCAGTTGCAAAATTTGGCTGGTTAATAAATAAATGTTAAATGATCATATTAAATAAACGTTCTACGTTATTCATATTGTAAGTTTGTTTCGCCGGGAGTATAGTTATTAATTTTTTATTTTGTATTTCCTCAATTAAAACCCCGTTTTCAATTTATATTAATACTTGTTATTTAATTGATCAATATATTTCAGGCTAGGCCCATCTTCAGGATCATTATATAAAAAAAAATAACAATTATATCAAAATTGAAAAAATAATTAAATGACATTTATATAAAACAAAGTTTGATATACATACTACATTTGTTCTATGTTTGTTCTACGTTATATTTTCCATAAGTCAGTTGCAATCTGTTGCAAGTTTTGATATAATTTTTTCCCAAGCAAATTGCGCACAATATGGCGATTACATACATTTAATACAAAAAGGAATTATATGACAAATTATCATCAGTTTATTTATTTGTTGACCAATTCAAATCATTATATAAACCATCATCAGAATTGGTAAATCTCAATCGATATATAAACCATCATCAGAAACGTTTGCGGAATAATGGCAATTGCAAATTTCCATTGACAAAAATATCTCGACCATTTTGAAATAATCTTTTGTATTAATCAATAATAGTTTGTTAAAGTTCTTAAAGGTTTGTTAACTTTTTAAACACATAGAAAAGTGATTTAATAAAAAAATACAATTGCGAATTAAACAACGAACTGTCAAAAATATTGTCAGATCGATTTGTTGTAAATCTTTTAATATTCATTGAAAACAGCCGTATATAAGAAATATACTCAAGTAATATTGTTTCATACTACTAAAAGTTCAAATTATTATACATAAATAAAGTCGTAAACAAGGAACTATCCTTAGGTAAGAATCTTCTTGGATTCTTCCTAAAAGTTGTACTTTAATAAAGGTTTATATAAGGGATAGAATTCTTGAGTAAAAACATCTTGAATACTACCTTAAAAGTTATATGTGATAAAACTTTATAAAAGGTATTATACTTGAGTAACATTTGCTTGAATATGCCCTAAATATTTATTATTGAATTAAGCTTTACTTAAGGAATTATATAAGAAACTTAGTGAATCTAGTCTTTTACAAGCTTTTTTTAGGTAGAGCTTGAATAATATGGTCTTACACAATGCTTTTTCAAGTTTAGTTGGAATAATTTAAAAAATTTACGCAAAATTGTTACCTGGGCGGGTATCTTATAGTTATTTCAATAAAATACTCGTGTTACCCGGGTATCTGGGATTTTATGCAGATTTTTTTCGTATCACCCACTCGAAGCTATGGCCTAGATATTCGGGTAATTACATTTTTTGTTAATTAACCGAGTACCCGGTAGTACTCGATACCCGAGTGTACGAGTCCCACGTTTGGTGGACTTGGTATATCGTCCACATTAACCACTTCTAGTTTGAGTCCAGGCTTGATCAATCAAATTTTAGATTCGTACAAGCTATTAAAATGACATAATTCCGATGCTAACCACCATCCCTGCCGAACGGAATCAACCCGTGGATCTTGTTAAAAACTTTTAAGAAGGTGTGTTAGGTGCGTTACGATTTCTTTCCAATTTTCTTGTGTGGTTCTCCTATTATTTTTGACTCTATCTGCCACTGTTAACTAACACTTCAAAACTAAATACCTGACTGTAACCTGAACCTTTTGTCTCTTTCAAGGACGTTTTGGAATCTCTGTCTTTTTGCTTGGATGGTTTAGATCTGGCATTTTTGTAGTCTAATCGAAGGTGGTTTTATCTTGATTCGTTTTATCGACAGCCGACATAATCTCGAGCGGTACCAAACCTTGTATAATGTTTTCCTTTTAGCGTTTTTTGACTACTAGGTTTGACTTGGAATTACAAAATGTGTCAAAACACATAGACACCTTTTAAGATCTAGGTCCCACAACAACATGCGTCTTGAGGTGTTGGTGGACGCTTTTTTTTAAACCTTTGTGGATTGAAGGCACTCGAGACTATTGATTCGGGCAAAGCATTCCATTTGTACGATGTACGCACAAAGAAATCCCTTTGCATTTTATTACTATGACAGTGAGTAATCTCGACAGTTTGACTGTTTGCACAAACCGATTGACGAGTTAAACGGAGAAAAACATATGTCTGAGGCATTATGGACCTGATTTCATCCAAGCACTGCTGCCAATGCAATACGCGAATACTAATTTTTAAATTAGAAAAATCTGTCCTAATTATCAATTCAACTGAATCTTTCCACTGAAATTCGAAAAATTCATAAGTACTATATTGTGAAATAGGAAACGTATTAATTTATTTTAAAACCCCTTGTTACATAAATAAAAATAAGCGTCATTTCAAAACTTTAGGAATTCGTTTTTAAGCTTGTAATTATATTTTCAACATTCATCATTTGTTTTTCTTTTCAGCCAGAACGTATCGATCCGAAAAAGCCTGAATATGACATAAGAGCAGATGTATGGTCTCTTGGCATAACACTAGTCGAATTAGCAACCGGTTCATATCCATATAGTAATTGTGAAACTGACTTTGAAGTGTTGACAAAAGTTTTAGATTCCGAATCTCCGTCATTACCAACCGATCAAGGATTTAGTCAAGAATTTCAAAATTTTGTGAATAAATGGTAAAAAATTTCAACAATTAAAAATAACCATGAAAATTTTTTGCCTTAGTTTTATTTTAATTTAACCCAATGAAATTCTCTAAAATGTATTGACATCATTCAATTTCACCAATAACATTTGAATTATACTAATAACAAATATACGTCTGGCCTACAGGGATATTAAAAATTATCAAATAATTTTTGAAATAATAAACTGATATCGCAGTAGGCCAACGTATAATTCATAAAAAATATATAAAGAAATGAAAAATGGCAAAAAATTTTCTAACGAATTCCCCTCGTTCGTTGATAAATTCTCATAATTTTTTTGGAAAATTCCTCAAGCAAGTGGTATTGATAATAGCCCTCGGCCTACGGTCTCGTGCTATTTTCAATATACTTGCTTTCGAAATTTTTGGCAAAAAATTATTTCGAATTATCACCGTCCTTGGGAGATTGCTACTGAAAATTCATAAAATCTAATCAAATTTGTTTTTAGTCTATTGAAAGATTATCATAAAAGACCTAAATATTTGGAATTATTAGAACAACCGTTTTTACAAAAATATGAATCAGAGCCAGTAGATGTGGCAACGTGGTTTGGTACTGTAATGGAAAAGGCTGGCCTAAAATCACATCGCAGGTAATGTATGCATGTAATATGATATGAATACAACAAAGAAAGCAAAGGAATAACGTTTTTATTTAGAGTTTAGAAAGTTTGTTCAAATTTGCTGCATGATGATACGAATGTTAGTGATACGATTAGCTCATAAAATAGATTTTTTATTGAATGAATTTAGAGAATAAAACTTGAACAGATAGAAGTATTTGAAACCATATGTCGAAAATTAGCTTTTAGTTTTTGTTTTACAAAGTTTTGTTTTAACCATGAGATATAGATAGCGGACCCTAATATTCCAAGCTCACTATTTTAACCGGTTGACTTATTTACAAATAGTTACAACATTTTTAAAAATCCTTGCTAAAAGCCAACTTTAAATTCTTGCTTTATTCTTTACAAAAATTCTAAAAAAGGAATAACTTATCCTTCTTATTAATGACTTAAACCTTCAAATTTCACAGAAAGGCATAAATTTCCATGAATATACATTTTTATAAACAATCAATTTATTTTAATGTTTGTTTTTAGTTTTTTGTGTTTTTAAATTTTTTTATTTGTAGGTAACTTAACTATCTAATTTCTTTTAAGTAAGTATTATTCGAATAATTTAAAAATCAAACAATATAGCCAATAAAGGGATTACTGTATATTATTTTCAAACTAGCAGCTTATTTTTTCTGTTACCGCTTGCTTAAAAATAACGAAGTCCATTGTGTATATATTGTATGTTGTAAATTCTTGTAAATAGTGTTTGTGTTTTGCAGTTAATTGCTAAAGTTTAGTAAATATATATTTATCAAAATTAGAGGTAAAGAGAGAAAATATAGAATCATGTTTTATTTAATTATTTATTTAAGGCTCGAATAGAGTGGAAGCTGTGAGCGGTGCTGTGCGCATAGCTGTGTTGGAAGCGTAGAAGGCTACAAAACTACACGCCTATATTCAAATGAGAGTGTTCACAGTTGAAGCGAAGCTGCTGGCCTCGCTTCCCTATGAAACCGGTGTGCAGTTTTGTAGCTATCTACGCTTTCAGCACCGCTTTTCGCACAGCACCACTCATAGCTTCCACTCTGTTCGTAGCCTTATATATTTTAAAGTTTGTTTTAAACTTTTGTTTCTTTAGTTGATGGTTTATGTCTTATTCGTTTATAAGTGTCTCAAAACAGTTTCGTAGAAGTGCTTTTAATTGTAAAAGAAAATAAATGTAAACTCATATCCAAATGCTTACAAATTATGCTTTTTCGTACATATAAATATGTTGCTGGTTTTGAATAATGGCTTATGTTTTTAACCAACTAAGTGAAACACGTCTCTTCAATATCTACTTAAGGTAGAAACTAGGTAAGGATAGGTTCCAGTTGCTGCCATCATAACGACGTTCAGGATGACATACTTAGACCAAAATAGGTACATTGTGTACTACAGCAGGAACTCGAACCATTTGGAGCTTCTGATGTATTGTTGTAATTTAAAAAATAATCTTACATAGTGTTCGTTTCAAAATGAGTTTGCCGTCTATGGGTCAATCCTGAACACTTAAAAAGTAGATGGAACACTTTCTCTTTCTTCTAAACCTTACAGCTTCTACAGAAGTCAGTGGCGGGAAGACCAATTCTTCTTTCGTGCTCTCCAAGGATCTAGTAACCAGTCATGAGTGCTACCAATGAAACAATATTCTACCTACTTACAGATATCAGTTCTTTAGAGCAGTGGTTCTTAACCTTTTCGCAGTCGCGGTCCCCTTAAAATAAGTTTTTGGCAATCGCGGCCCCCTTATAATAAAATATTTTCGCGGTCCTCATACTCACTATAAAATAATATAATAATCATTATAATCATATATTAAATATTATATTCATTTTAAAACAACGAATTTATTGACATATTATGATAACAATAATTAATTGATAGTTTTTAAATATATCTAAAGCAGAATCTTACTTCACCTTATTCGCAAATTCATTTTACTGTATTCAAAACTATAACATAAAGCCTTCAAAATTTAACCCTCATGTAATAAAGATTTGCAAAGGTGTCTTGTTCCACTATTCCGGAGATACATATGTGAAGTTTTTTAATTTTTTTCTTTTTTATAGATTTTAAATTACGTTTTCGAAATGAATACACATTTTTGAACTGAATATTAATTTTTAATAATATGCATGGTAATTTGAAAATAAGAATTGTCTCCACGTCTACCACGACTATATATTCGCACGGTCACGTTTTCTTATTTACAGTCGCATACTACTTACGAAATGAAAATCGAAGTTATTTTCGTTTTCTTTTGGTTTGGGTTTTCGTTAGCATATGGTCCTTAATCAAACACAAAAACTGAATTTTTAATAACTGTTGACGTCGCAAGCGTTCCATTGGTGATCTACTCAAAAACTCGTTTGAGCAACTAATTTTTTCCAAAGGAACGCATTTTAAACCAAATATAAACTGAAAATTTATTTAGAGCTCATGCTTTCGAATTGAAAAATTCAATCAAAATCAATTTAAAAATCTATTCAATTTTCAGTCTAGTAAATTATCATTCAAGGCAATTTTATATATTTGCAAAATAGTGATGCATTTAAATAAATAAAAATATGTATTTTTATGTTTATTGAATGTCTTACAAAAAGTATTATTACAGCGCTCACTACGCATTTTAGCATTGTTTTACTATAACTCCAACAACCATAAATATTTCATTTTATCCCAGTATCAGTTTCATTTCAGCTATTTTGTTTGCACTTTCCTTTTGAACGGTTTGCAGAAACCTTGTAAAGCTAGTTTTTAAAGTTGATCTCCCTCGATATTGAAACGAACAGTAGAATAACTTAACTTATAGAGTTATATATATATATAGAGTTATATAATGAATTGTATCATAGTTCTGTTTAGTTGTATCTAAGGGTATGAATTTATGCCATGGGTTGACATGTCCATACTTATATAAAAACGAATATAATTTTATTTGAATACGAAAACGAAATTTTGACATCGTTCAAAATTTAAATTCTGTTTGGCACTAATAAATTTGGTAAATTTTAGTTCCGTGTTCAAAAAAACTTCTTTAAAAAGATTTCTATGTGTTTGGACAAAATTAGATAAAACGATGGAGGAGAGTGTCTTCCTAACAATTGTTTTTCTGCATCCTAGCTGGCGCTATGTCACTGCGTATGTGTTGCATAAACTCGAAACTTTACGCTGTCCTCTAAATACTTCTCGCGGCCCTCCAGGGTGCCGCGGTCCCCTGTTAAGAATCCCTGCTTTGAGCATAGCAGGTATAGTCTCGGCCAGATTTGCATGCTTACCTTGCAGGTGATGATGTTTGACCACCAGCTATCGGTTATGCAGGTAGCTCTGTCCTAAGTTAATTGTTTAAGAGAGGTAAGCGACAAGCCTAGAGTAGAAGAGTCCTCTCCTAGTAAAGGAGCCGGTTCAAGTCTCTAGCAAGTGCGTCCGTCATGCAGTTGCCCCTAACGTCACTGTGATCCGGGATCCATAATATGGATAGCAAACTGGTCATATCATTCAGAGATGAGTGGCAGCTTAGTGTCACTTTTGACGTCGTTTCTGTTGCATCTCTAACGATTTCAATGCTGCTTGGCAGTTCACATAGATATTGATGTTTGTAGTTGATATTACATTATTCTTCAACCATGCCAAGGCTTTACTTATCGCGACAACTTTGCTCGAAGTTAATATTTAACCGTTCTGAGAACACTCCTCCTCCTCCGCTCGCCTTCGAGTTTGGAGTCATCCGTAAAAATTACCAGCACTTCTCTCACCGTCAGCCTTTTATGTCGTTACTGAAAAAATCTGGGAGGTATGAGGATTTGCAAATTTGCCCCAAGCACTAATCTGAAAGAGATGTTATGTACCACATCCTCCTTAGCCAAGCACGGTCTCGGTCTGGGTTAAGGATTTTGATATAGTTTTCGGCAAAAAACTTTTATAAGGACATTGTTTCTAGTTTTGGACAACGATGTATATCAAACATAAAATTCTTTGTAATAGTACAAGTATTTTATCTCTGTTTATAAATTTATTTCAAAACCAACACGAAACATTAATACGTTTCTGGAAAATTTTAACAGATCATAAATTAACATAATTTAGTGAAAGGATTGATACACTCAGCAAACTACTCAAAAACCTCTCCATTTAGCGTTTCGAGAAAATATTATAAAATCAAAAATATTCTAATAATTATAATAAAATCAAAAATTTATACTTTTTTTCAAAATTCTAAAAATATTCTAAAACTTATTACAAAATCAAAGGTAGAAACTTTTTTCAAAATTCTAAAAATATTGCAAAAACTATAACAAAATCAAAAATTGAAATACCTTTTGCGTTATGACCTAAAACGTCGACAAAATGCCAAAAAAGTGGTTGTAAAAATTTCACTTTTCTCGACTTAATGGCAGATTGTTCGATTGATTTGTATAACGAAAGGCCACTCAACTGAATTCAGCTGCAACCTAGATAGCAGATGATAAAAACAAACTAAGATGGTAACCTTGAACGATCTAAATCAGAGACGTTTTCCGGTAATTTTTTAAAATATATTTCTGGATTGTACAAAATTTTAGGTAAACAAAAACTGTTTGATTGTAGAATTTCTGCTAAAATAATTAAGCAAACTATTCAAGTCTTATATAGACAAGTTCTAACATCTTTCTAATCAATAATCAATGTAGTGTATCAATATAAATAAACCAATATAATATAAACCGTGAATATTAATCAACTTGAAATGCTTCTGCCTGTTCTCTCTTTTTCTCTCACTTATGTAGAATAAAATTAAGTATAAATATATCAATGCAATTTTATACATTTTGCTAAATATTTTTTCAAAATTTTCTAGAATATCCCCATCCCCGTTAGCAGCCGAAATAAATCGTCCTAAATTATTACCATCAAATATACCTAACTTAATCAAGTCACACACAACAAACAACACTATTAATAATAGTAACAGTAATTCATTGTTATCAACATCTTTAAATAAAATAAATGGCCAACAAAAACAATTGCATTTAAACGGATCACATTATTTACCCTTCTCATCAGAGGCGTCATCATCATTATCAATACATCCGACACAATTGCAACAACCACAACAACAAAAGAGGACCTTGTGTAATTCTAATACAAAAATTTTAAACAACAGTTCACTGTTAAGAAGTGGTGATATTGGTGGGCATGGCGGTAGTAATAATACTACAACACATAGTAATCAAATATTAAATCAAAATTTTAAAAATAATTTATCTAATATTGGTGATAATAGTAAGGATAAAGTAAACAATAAAAATGATGTTGACATTGTTAGTGAGATGAATAAAATGTATAAAAGTTCGCCATTTACACAACGTCGTCAAGACCGTAGTGGTGGAAATAATACAGATTTAACACTAAGTAGCAGTAGTCCGAAAAGAGAATCAACACTTGTTAGTATTGGTAAGTGATCCTTCTTTAATCTTTTAGACATCAATTGAGGTATACATAAAAATCTATTATTCCAGGACAATCAATTATCCGAAATTTAACTAGTTCTCCATTTGCCCAACGTAAAAATTCAATTCATAGTCAACCACCTTCGCCATCTCCACTTCAATTACAGCATCCTCAAATACATCATCAACACCATGATGGCTTTTGGAATCTAGGACAGCACCATCCAGGTGGTGGTGGTGGAAATTCTGGCAGTGGTATAGCTAACGGAATTCAAACAGATGGCCGAACACAATGCTCGCCATCTCCTTTATCTGGTCGAAAACGCCTTCAAACAGTAGGAGCGACAAACAGTAGTCAATATGGTATTCCAGGTAACACTAGTCCAATTGGTACGTCAACGAAAACTATTACATATATTTATTTGAAAACTAATTGAACATTTCTCTAGTTTTACAACGATTTTATCATCAACAAAGTCAATTTCGTGAACAACAACAATCTGAAGAAGATGAATTGCAAAAATTACATAATACTAATCCATTTTATAATCATAGTCATATTCCAAAGTACCAACATCATCACCAAAGTACCTTATCGTCTTCACCTGCATCCTCTCAAAATTTTATACAACACAATAATTACTTAAACGATCGCACAAATTATGAACAATCAAGTATACCTGTTATACAATCACAACAGCAACAGCAATACTATCAAAATCTTAGTAAAAATTATCTAGGAACAAATAAAACAAATAATCAAATTATAGAAGGAGGTGGTGAAGGTATGGCAAGTGGTTATGGACAACAAAATGTTTATAGTAATTTATTGTATGGTAGAACGGATTCGGAAAATGGATCATTAGATAGGAATGATGAATTGAGTAAAGATGAGCAAGGTATATTTTTTATGTACATTAATGTTTAGAATTTGTTTTGAATGTTATGTTTTAATTGAATTCGTTTTAAGGAAGCCATTCTTGATTTTATTTGTTGTCATTTTCGAAGAAAATGAAGAAGAAATTTCAACAATCGATTATACTGTATGAAATTTTGTTAAGCTTCGATTACAATTATTTTTTTTATTTAAAAACAACAGCTTTCTATGCTCATCTAGCACTGAATATTTTCATAACATGACTTTAATTAGAATACAACCCATTGATTAGTTAGATGTGATTTTACTACGTTTCGATGGCTTCGTCCTTTGAAGTCTTCTTTTAGCGACGAGGCTATCCATTAGTTAGGTATGTAAATATTTTTATGTTGTCAAAGACGTATTTTATATTTTTTCGAATAATTTTTAATTTCATCACTGA
The DNA here is from genome assembly GCA_963693315.1 of Diogma glabrata. NCBI lineage: Eukaryota > Metazoa > Arthropoda > Insecta > Diptera > Cylindrotomidae > Diogma > Diogma glabrata. The sequence goes on along the minus strand of OY856187.1, from coordinate 245,737,795 downwards.
CGTATTCCATCTTTAAGTCTCCATTAAGGACAGACATCATTTCTTATACACCGCGAAGCATTAACAAGGGATAGCAGTACTTTGTTTTGGAACGGTTATATGATTTTTACGTTGGTTTTAGTTGTACAGCCCCATTACTGCAATACGTCCATACTGCCTTCAACGTTTGGCAGTAAACTTTGAGCGTCGCTGTATGGAGGCATAAATTAGGAGTTTATGATTGATTAATAATAGACTTGTTCCAACATGTTTTTTCAGTATTTTTTTAGTTATAGCAATATAAAATTTTTGGTAGCGAAAAAGAGGGAGAAATTAGTGATATAGACATAAATTAGTTGAAAATTAAAATGTTCATATCACGTTCATATCAAATGAACCGAATTTAACGTAAGTTAAATTTTCTTGCACTGCTAAATTAAATTTAAATATAATGGCGATGCAATACCGTTTTGACGTTCATTAAAAACACAAAAAAATACAAAAGAATACTAAAATTTTAGTAAAATATTAAAATATTTTTATTTTAATATTTTGCTAATATATTTTTTGGACAAGCAAAAATTAATATTTTTCTAATGAAATAATTTATTGCTGCAGTAAAATATGTTCGGGTGAAGTATTCGCAGTTTAATGGTAACTTATCGCTTCATTTTTTACTGGAAAATGCTAAACCATGCAAAGCAAAAACTTTAGCATGAAAAACTAAGATGGAAAGAGCATTTTTAAAAGAAAAAAAATTAAATTTAAAATTCTTGAGAGATGGGTTATGGGGATATTTTCTTCGCGAATTTTAAGTTCAACTTTTTTTTCTTTTAAAAATACTCTTTCCATCTTAGATTTTCATGCTGAAGTTTATTATTTGCTTATTATCCTTCTCTTCTTCCACTGTTTTTCGGTATTCAAAACTGTAGTATCATCGGCAAAGATTGCAACGAATGCCTTAATCTTAAAATGAAAAAACTTCTTGTATATAACAAGTATAATACCAAAACGTTCCTTGTGGAACCTCTGCATTAATGTTGTTTAGCTTAGAAATCGATTTATCATACTTTATTACGAAATATTAACAAAAATAATAATAGTTAATAATTAAAATGTATTTTTCGCTACTAGGATCATAATTAATTTCAGTTCTAAAATAATAGATTTTTTCACTAAATATTTAGGTTTTTATTGTACGATTAGCAGAATCATTAATCAAACATTGCGTTTTTCACTATGGAGCTAAAAATTAGTTATTATTCAAAATACCTTAAACAAAGTTTTGATGATCATTTGTAGTATTTTTTGTCATTTTGTTAAGTGGTACGCACAGATTTAAGAAGCAAGAACAAGCTCAGGAGTTTTACTTTTTCGTGAACTTTTATGACTAAGCTATTTCGTTCATAAGAGGTTCTGATTGTTCTATACAATCTTGATCGAAACATTTGTCATCTTGTAATCATTTAAACACAGCTGTAGAATGTTTACGGGATAAATTCCTTAAAACCGCGATAAAGCTGGTTCACAGTGAATAAAACACTAAAAAATTACATTTACCAAATTTTATTTAATAGTAATTTATAATAATTCATTTAAAAATAACGTTTTAATCATACGAGAATTCGAAGAATACTAACTCTAACTTGTTCATCTCATGGTGGTTACAAGTAATGTTAAAAAAATAACAAATACAAATTGAAATAATATACCTATACAAAAACAATTATGTAAACGAGATGAACAAAGCAAAACAGTAGTGGAATTTTACTAATGATTTTAGGGGAATTCATATCCTTCATGAGTTCGTTATTTTTTAATTACTTAATTTTTAACATACTCCCCCCTTTGGCGTGTATAAATGTTGTCGTGTACATAGGTATACAATACATAATATAAAAATAATAAGTTACATTTTATTTCTATTTAAAAATTTTTATTTCAATTAAAAAATAATAAAAAAATCTTTAGAGATATTTAGATTTTTGTTTATAAAAATAATAGTAATAATTGACTCGTTCAAAATCAATGCAAAAAAAAAAAACCATTTTCTTAAATTAAATAATTCATTCAAAATCAAATCGATTTTGTTCTTGAGCATTTGAATTCAAGTCCACATCCAATTGCAAGGGACATAGTTGAGCAATAGCTCTTTTGACTATGTTATTCCCCGACTTCACAGACGCCACTCTAATAAATCCATCCTTTCCACGGTGTATTTCAACTATTCTCCCGAGAGGCCACATTAATGGTGGAAAATTGTTTTCCTTTAAAATAATGAGATCATTAATTTTGGGCTCGACTTCGACTTTAGACCATTTTCGACGATATTGTAAATTACCCAGATATTTCTTTGACCAACGGTGCCAAAAATCTTAGAACATGGATTGAACCTTCTGGTAGCTTGACAATTTATCAAATTTCAAATGCATTAGTGAGGGATCAGGAAGAGCCATGATAGGTCTTCCAATTAAAAAGTGGCCTGGTGTTAGGCACGACAAATCATTAGGATCGTCACTCATTGGTCCTAATGGCCTTGAGTTTAAACATCCTTCAATTTCAACCATAAGGGTTTGCAATTGTTCATGAGTGTAAGAACGGTTTCCTACTACACGGTGAAAGTGTGATTTCGCACTTTTTACCGCAGCCTCCCTCAATCCACCAAAGTGTGGAGACCTAGGTGGGATGGTGTGCCAAGTAATATTATTGTCGCTACAACATTTCAGAACTTCATTTTGATGTATTTCTGAAGAGAATAAACGACGCAATTCCTGAAGTTCTGAACGCGATCCAACAAAATTAGTCGAATTGTCTGAGTAGACATTCGAGCATAAACCACGTCGGCTAACAAATCTGCGGAAAGCGGCTAAGAAAGCCGCTGTGGATAAATTGAATACAATTTCCATATGTATTGCTTTAGTTGCGAAATATATAAAAATTGCAACATACATTTTTTCAACTACTCGAGACCGAACTTTACTAGTTACCTGAAAGGGGCCGCAAAAGTCAATTCCAGTGTGGTCAAATGGTAAAGAAGGCATTATTTGCGAAAATGTAGCAGGTCGAGACCGAATGCAATGAACGCAATGTCTTACAATAGTTTTACATAAATTTCTCCCACCAATTATCCAAAATTTCTCTCTGATGCTGTACAAGAGCGCCTGTGCGCCGGCATGTAAAATTCGTTGATGCTCATAACGTACCAATATTTTACAAAATGAATGGCTTGCAGGCAGCAACATTTGATGCTTGTAATCATCCGATACATTACTGTGTTTCAACCTCCCACCTAAAGTAAGAATTCTGAATATGTTTTACAATTTCCTTCAAAGCGAAGTCCATTTCAGAAGGAGTTATTTCGATTATCTTTATAAGTAGTGAACTTAAATGTGGTATTTCATGGTTTCTATTTCCTTTCGACAGTTTTAATTTGAATGAATGTTTTAGATTGGTACTGAACCGAAGGACGTATCAAAATTTTCTTAAAAGTTTGATGTAGTTAGAGCAATTGGAAATAATTTCCCATTCATCGATTTTGACTGATGTACAGACTTATGTTTTGCGGCACTCCATCTGTTCGGGAGCGATGTTAATAGCACTTGGTTCGCTGCAAAGGGACAAAATCGAGAAGGGACAGATCGAATTCGGTAAAGGGTGATTTCTGAATCGGTCCAAAAATAGACAGACGTAAATGATATGTCCATGATCGATATGATATTGTGCATGAGTTCCGCTAACAAGAGAGATGCCAGAAGTTCCAATCGCGGTATACTTTGCGTCTTCAAAGGAGCAATCCTATTTTTAGAGCATAAAAATCTTAGAACACAATTATTGCTTCGATCGACTGATCGAATGTAAATACAACAGCCGTCTCCACGTTCTGAGGCATCTCCAAAACCGTGAAGTTCAATTTCAATTGGAGATGGCATGATCACATATCGCGGCACACAAATGTCGTCGATACTCGTAAGCTGTTTTTTAAATTCGATCCAATAATTGGACAAATCTTGCGGTAACTCATCATCCCAGTCTAACTTATTGGACCACAATCTTTGCATGAAGAGTTTGGCCGTAAGAATAATAGGTCCGCAGAACCCTAATGGATCAAACAGCTGTGCGATCTCAGACAACACAGATCTTTTTGTGCACACAGTGTTTAGCGGGCATTTTTTCAATGAAAAATAGAACATATCGGATTGGATGTCCCAATTCATACCAAGTATTAAAATGGACTTATTTTGCTCAATGAACTCTGATGAATTAATTAAAGGATGGTTTGAAAATATCCTTTGGAGCTCAAAGCACCCCCGAGAAAAAAGTTTTAGCAAATCCGTAATTGGTAGATGCCTCCTCATAATTATTAGCTCCTGTTAAAACATCATCTACATAAAAATCTGTTTTAAGTGAGTGGGATGCCAATGGGAAATTTGTCTCCTCATCTGAAGCCAATTTGAATAAAGAACGTATTGCCAAAAAAGGGGCGCTAGCCGTTCCGTATGTTACAGTTTTTAGACGGTAACATTTTGGCTTCTCATTCGGACTATCCCGCCACCAAATTCTTTGAAGATCACGATGTTCTCGTTTTACCAAAATTTGACGGTACATTTTTGTAATATCACCTGTAACACCGATTTGGTGTTTTCGAAAACGTAATAAAATTGAACAAAGGTCCTGTTGGATGGTGGGACCCGTCATTAAACAATCGTTTAATGATAAACCAGTAGACGTTTTACTTGAGGCGTTAAACACAACGCGTAGTTTCGTTGTTGTGCTGCTCTCACGAGTAACGGAATGATGGGGCAGAAAATATTGAATTTTTAACGGATGTTCAGATACATCTGGATTCATAACTTCCTCCATTTGGTCAAGATCCAAGTAATCTTTCATGAATTGATTATATTGATTACGAATATAGTTGTTTTTCTCTAAACGTTTTTCCAACGAGAAGAACTGTTGTAATGCATTACTCGAGGAATCACCCAAATCGGAGATATTGTCTTTGACTGGTAATGCTACAATATAGCGACCTTTTTTGTTCCGTTCAACGTTCTCCACATAATTTCTTTCGCACATTTTTTCTTCAATGGAAAAGTTGTTGGGTAAATTGACACTTTCAATTTGCCAGAACTTTTGAATTTGTTCATTCAATTCATGAAATGTAATGGGATACGATTGAATTTGAATAGTATTTGTCAAAATTGAAGGAGGGGAAGGGATACGACCCATAATGATAAATCCAAACACTGTGTTTTGGAGAATGATTCCGTTGTTGATCTCGATTTGTTCTGGCTTAATGATTTGTAAAAATAATTCTGCTCCCAATAACAGATCCACCGATTCTGGGGTAGCAAAATATGGATCAGCCAGTTGTACATTCTTCAAAACCGACGAACAATCAAGTTTGATTGGGCTTAGAGGAATAAGTCCAGCGATTTTGGACTTAAGCAAACATTCCACATTTGAATTGTAATCGGAAGACTGAGATTCAACAGCAATAGTCATTTTCTTATTAATAACTGAGATATAATCATTGATACCAGCAATTTGAACTCTAGTAGGTTCAGTTTTTACACCGAGTAATTTACTCATTTTATGAGAGATAAAATTGGCTTGAGAACCACTGTCAAGGAGTGCGCGACAAGGAACACGACCACCTTCTGAATTACGAGTCCATAGCAATATGGTAGCAAGAAGAACTTGCGATGAATTATGTTCACGAATCATTTTACAATTGTACGTAACTTCAGTTGACGTATCAACATTGGGATTATTCTCAGTTGGCTCTGTTACAGCCGTACCATTATCATCTTTATCAACGGATGTTGAAACCAGATTTTTTAATGTTACCTTAGTTTTATCTTGAACCGATTGAGACTTATTAAAGTGTAATAATCGATAGTGATTTGAAGCGCAAATAGAACAAGTATGCTTACATTCGCTTGTACGATGGTTATCGCTCAGACAAGCAACGCAAAGGATATGATGTTTAACAAAGTTGAATCGTTGTAGCGGCTTTACTTTATAATCTGTAAATTTATTACACGATTTTAGTTGATGAGGACCTTTACAAAAAGGGCAAATTATATTTTGCTCGAACCACTGCGATGGTTTAGGATGATTATGAGTCGAATGACGATTTGAGAAAGAAGTAGAATTTGACGCTGTCCTTTTAGCTTCAAGAATACGAATTCGAGTATTTAGAATGTCTGAAAATTTTTCAAAGGTCAATACGTCGTTTGATGATGTTTTTGAAATAATTTCGGCCTTAGATTGGTCATCTAGTTTTTCGCAAAGATGATGCAAGAGTAGCAAATTCCAATGTTCAATTGGTACTTTCAGTGCTTTCAAAGAATTGTAGCTTTTAGTAGCTGTATCAAGGAAGGACTGAAGGGAAGAGGCAGAATTTTCACTAGGACGTTTGATATCGTACATACGTTTGACGTGAATTTTTTGTATTTTTATTTCATTATTATAATAATTAAATAAGCTGTCGAATGCTTCTTTGTAATTTTCATGAGAGACCGGGATCGGCTGAATATATTTGTATGCCTTTCCGTCGCGAACACAGGTTATAAGGTAGTGGAATTTGGCAATATCGGACAATTGTGCATTGTTATGAATTAAGCCTGTAAAAAGATCTCTGAATTCGAGCCACTGTTCCTCTTCACCATTAAATTTTGGAAGTGGAATCTCAGGGATCTTCAAAAATATACCGGAACTTTTTGGTATTGATTTTGATTCAACTTCATTCTGTTTAGATTCCAACTTCGAAATTTCATTTAATACAAACGACTCTAATTTGCCATATCGGTCTTCGAAAACTTCACAATTGAATATAAAACTTTCATCAACTTGCTCAAGATTGGAAATTATCTGGTTGTATTCTGAATAAATCAATTGAATTCTAGTTAAAACGGATTTGAATTCACCAACCGAACTGACTTCTTCTATTTTGCTTTCGAAATATGAAAGTTTCTTTTCACATGCAGATTTTGAACGCTTCAACTCTTCTAGTTGTTCTTGTTTTTGTTTTTTAGTCATTTTAGTCAAAGGATTAATCAGTAAAAAATTTATAAAAAAATAGTTGTTAAATAACTAATAATGGATCAAATTATTTGAATAAATATCGATACGATATAGATAAAATTACTCCATATAACATATACATAAATATATTCAACTATTTATTAAAAAATTAAATGTTTAAGGAAAAATTCTAAGTTTTTCAATGTAATTTAAAATATAATGTATCCATTCAAACGTTTATCTACTGAACTTAAAATTACTGTTTTGTAACCAACTCAATTTAAAGAAAAATTTCACTTGATATTACGTAAAATATTTAAGAGAAGACAAAAATTTGTTTACTTTAAAAAATTTAAGTGGGAGTAAAATTCTTTGTAATTCTCTTTTAATTTTGATGTCTTAAGCCGCTTTTTCAGTTGCTGCAGTGTGTGCGTTCACGCTTTCGTTCCTTCAGTAATTTTTACTCTTCGATTTTTCAGTTGATGAAAAATTTGCACAACGATTTTGTCGTCGTCTGCATTTTAAAATAATCAAGTGTTTTACAGTGCGACATGCGTGGCGTGGTGGCGAACATTTCAACTAATAGATTTTCAAATTTAAAACAAAAATAGATTTTCAGTTCTAATTTTTCTGTGTTTTAAAAAGAGCTTTTTGGATTTCTCTCCCAATTTATTGAAGCTATAAAATAGAATTGATTAATTTTTGTATTATTGAACCTGTGAATCTATAAAATGGATCAAAATGATTTAGCCATTCTTTCCTCGGGCATGGTAGTTGCCAGCTCAATACTAATTTGGTATCTTGGGCAAAATAATATTAATAGTTCACGCGCTGGTATACGAGAAATTATTCAGCAACGACCTCAATATAAAATTCATAAAATTTGTTATTCATAAAATTTGTTAAAATTCTAACTTAAAAGGAATAATAAATCTTATAATTATATCCAAAAAAAAATTTTGTGTCAAAATGCCTGCAATGTTTTTGGATGGTTCGATGAAATTTATCGAACATATTATTTAATTTCTACAATACATAATCGGCAAAATTTTTATGTATATCACAGTATATGAGCCTTTTATTTTGAAAAAATTATACTAGCTAACTAACATTGTTTAAAGTAATAACAAGAAGTATGAGAATTGTTCCCAATGAGAATTGTCACCATTATCTATTTTTTTGTTAAATGTATTTACACCACTTTGATAATAAATGGTTCATGTTTATATTTACAACATGTAATAAAAATGACATTATGCTTAACATCACAACATTTTTTTATTAATATTATTATTATTATTAATATAATAATATATACAAACCATAATTACAAACTATATTCCGATGTTTGACGTTTGTATTGTTAACAAAACACAATTTTTTTATGTTTCGGTATTTTCTCTTTTTAAATTGTAATGGTCTTGTCTCTTTCTTTTTTTTTTGTTTAGAGAAAAAGTTAAAATTAAACCAACTCTGATGAGCAAAATATGGATCAGCCAGATGTACATTCTTCAAAACCGACGAACAATCAAGTTTGATTGGGCTTAGAGGAATAAGTCCAGCGATTTTGGACTTAAGCAAACATTCCACATTTGAATTGTAATCGGAAGACTGAGATTCAACAGCAATAGTCATTTTCTTATTAATAACTGAGATATAATCATTGATACCAGCAATTTGAACTCTAGTAGGTTCAGTTTTTACACCGAGTAATTTACTCATTTTATGAGAGATAAAATTGGCTTGAGAACCACTGTCAAGGAGTGCGCGACAAGGAACACGACCACCTTCTGAATTACGAGTCCATAGCAATATGGTAGCAAGAAGAACTTGCGATGAATTATGTTCACGACTCATTTTACAATTGTACGTAACTTCAGTTGACGTATCAACATTGGGATTATTCTCAGTTGGCTCTGTCACAGCCGTACCATTATCATCTTTATCAACGGATGTTGAAACCAGATTTTTTAATGTTACCTTAGTTTTATCTTGAACCGATTGAGACTTATTAAAGTGTAATAATCGATAGTGATTTGAAGCGCAAATAGAACAAGTATGCTTACATTCGCTTATACGATGGTTATCGCTCATACAAGCAACGCAAAGGATATGATGTTTAACAAAGTTGAATCGTTGTAGCGGCTTTACTTTATAATCTGTAAATTTATTACACGATTTTAGTTGATGAGGACCTTTACAAAAAGGGCAAATTATATTTTGCTCGAACCACTGCGATGGTTTAGGATGATTATGAGTCGAATGACGATTTGAGAAAGAAGTAGAATTTGACGCTGTCCTTTTAGCTTCAAGAATACGAATTCGAGTATTTAGAATGTCTGAAAATTTTTCAAAGGTCAATACGTCGTTTGATGATGTTTTTGAAATAATTTCGGCCTTAGATTGGTCATCTAGTTTTTCGCAAAGATGATGCAAGAGTAGCAAATTCCAATGTTCAATTGGTACTTTCAGTGCTTTCAAAGAATTGTAGCTTTTAGTAGCTGTATCAAGGAAGGACTGAAGGGAAGAGGCAGAATTTTCACTAGGACGTTTGATATCGTACATACGTTTGACGTGAATTTTTTGTATTTTTATTTCATTATTATAATAATTAAATAAGCTGTCGAATGCTTCTTTGTAATTTTCATGAGAGACCGGGATCGGCTGAATATATTTGTATGCCTTTCCGTCGCGAACACAGGTTATAAGGTAGTGGAATTTGGCAATATCGGACAATTGTGCATTGTTATGAATTAAGCCTGTAAAAAGATCTCTGAATTCGAGCCACTGTTCCTCTTCACCATTAAATTTTGGAGGTGGAATCTCAGGGATCTTCAAAAATATACCGGAACTTTTTGGTATTGATTTTGATTCAACTTCATTCTGTTTAGATTCCAACTTCGAAATTTCATTTAAAACAAACGACTCTAATTTGCCATATCGGTCTTCGAAAACTTCACAATTGAATATAAAACTTTCATCAACTTGCTCAAGATTGGAAATTATCTGGTTGTATTCTGAATAAATCAATTGAATTCTAGTTAAAACGGATTTGAATTCACCAACCGAACTGACTTCTTCTATTTTGCTTTCGAAATATGAAAGTTTCTTTTCACATGCAGATTTTGAACGCTTCAACTCTTCTAGTTGTTCTTGTTTTTGTTTTTTAGTCATTTTAGTCAAAGGATTAATCAGTAAAAAATTTATAAAAAAATAGTTGTTAAATAACTAATAATGGATCAAATTATTTGAATAAATATCGATACGATATAGATAAAATTACTCCATATAACATATACATAAATATATTCAACTATTTATTAAAAAATTAAATGTTTAAGGAAAAATTCTAAGTTTTTCAATGTAATTTAAAATATAATGTATCTATTCAAACGTTTATCTACTGAACTTAAAATTACTGTTTTGTAACCAACTCAATTTAAAGAAAAATTTCACTTGATATTACGTAAAATATTTAAGAGAAGACAAAAATTTGTTTACTTTAAAAAATTTAAGTGGGAGTAAAATTCTTTGTAATTCTCTTTTAATTTTGATGTCTTAAGCCGCTTTTTCAGTTGCTGCAGTGTGTGCGTTCACGCTTTCGTTCCTTCAGTAATTTTTACTCTTCGATTTTTCAGTTGATGAAAAATTTGCACAACGATTTTGTCGCCGTCTGCATTTTAAAATAATCAAGTGTTTTACAGTGCGACGTGCGTGGCGTGGTGGCGAACATTTCAACTAATAGATTTTCAAATTTAAAACAAAAATAGATTTTCAGTTCTAATTTTTCTGTGTTTTAAAAAGAGCTTTTTTGGATTTCTCTCCCAATTTATTGAAGCTATAAAATAGAATTGATTAATTTTTGTATTATTGAACCTGTGAATCTATAAAATGGATCAAAATGATTTAGCCATTCTTTCCTCGGGCATGGTAGTTGCCAGCTCAATACTAATTTGGTATCTTGGGCAAAATGATATTAATAGTTCACGCGCTGGTATACGAGAAATTATTCAGCAACGACCTCAATATAAAATTCATAAAATTTGTTATTCATAAAATTTGTTAAAATTCTAACTTAAAAGGAATAATAAATCTTATAATTATATCCAAAAAAAAATTTTGTGTCAAAATGCCTGCAATGTTTTTGGATGGTTCGATGAAATTTATCGAACATATTATTTAATTTCTACAATACATAATCGGCAAAATTTTTATGTATATCACAGTATATGAGCCTTTTATTTTGAAAAAATTATACTAGCTAACTAACATTGTTTAAAGTAATAACAAGAAGTATGAGAATTGTTCCCAATGAGAATTGTCACCATTATCTATTTTTTTGTTAAATGTATTTACACCACTTTGATAATAAATGGTTCATGTTTATATTTACAACATGTAATAAAAATGACATTATGCTTAACATCACAACATTTTTTTATTAATATTATTATTATTATTAATATAATAATATATACAAACCATAATTACAAACTATATTCCGATGTTTGACGTTTGTGATGTTAACAAAACACAATTTTTTTATGTTTCGGTATTTTCTCTTTTTAAATTGTAATGGTCTTGTCTCTTTCTTTTTTTTTTGTTGAGAGAAAAAGTTAAAATTAAACCAACTCTGATGAAAAAACTGCAGCAGAAAAAATTATCGTTTTTAAGGAATCTGATTGGTTTAAAAAAAAAACTGAATGAAGGAACGCACACACTGCAGCAACTGGAAAAGCGGCTTTATGTACGACTAATATTTCAAATATTATATTCCTTTGATTTGATGAAATTATATAAAAATGAATAACAAAAGGAAACACTTTTTACTCACACATAACCATCAAAAATATATTTATTCCTGCATGAAAAAACAAGAAACGACGAAACTTCGCCGTGGTGATTTGTATACTAGATGTTGAAGATCGTTTGATGAAATTACGTTGTTTTTATTATGTGCAACGATTTGATTTTACGACGTAAATATGGTTGATTGAAGAATTTTCAATTTTTTATTTTGTAACGAGTATGGTGGCTCTTATTTTGACTATGACGATTCTTTTAGACATTGATGAGTATGATGGCTCATAACACGTGGTGTTAGTTTTATTAGGTTTGGTTTTATGAGTATGGTGACTCCAAACACTAATAAAGTTATTTATGAGTATGATGGCTCGTTTTTTTTAACACCAATAATTATTTTTGTACTAAAACTTGTAGTACTTTTTTATAATATAGTTTGGCAAGATTACTTTATCTTAGGCCCCGGCCAATTTTTTTTTATTTTTTTTAAGGGCACTTTTATAAGCATATTACAAAAAAAACTTTTTGAAAATCAGTCCCGGGGACCAAGATATAGGCCTTTGAAAAAAAAAAAATATCGTATAAAAGTACCCTTTTTTTTACCGAATTTTGCAATCCAAATGACGTTTAATGTTATTTTTGATATATAATTTTAAAGAATCAACATGAATAACTTAAAAAAAAATAATTATAACCTTAGGGGCCCACGTTATGACCATTTGAGGCAAGAATACTTTAACTTAGGCGCGAGTGGATTTTTTTTTATTATTTTTATCGTAAATTAAAAAAAATTTTGTAAAAGGGACAGTTTTGATCGTTTATCTTCTAAGTACATAGGAAATGAAGCAAAAATAAGTAAAAAATAAAAATTTTTTGTCAAAACCAGTGCAATTTTGTATGGATTTTGCTTTTTTCAAAGGCCTGTATCTTGGACCCCGGGGCTCCGATACAACTCGTTTTGGTTTTATTCGCTTCAGTGAGTATCAAATAATCTATCAAATAAAAAAAAAATTTTTTGGGGCCTAAGAAAAAGTAATATCCCCTATAGTTTTTGTTCACTTATCAGGTTTAATAAATATTACAACACTATTATCACTGATTTGGCACGAAGGACCATGAAGAATTTTTACGGGATAAAATCCTTAAAACCGCGATAAAACTGGTTCACAGTGAATAAAACACTAAAAAATTACATTTACCAAATTTTATTTAATAATAATTTATAATAATTCATTTAAAAATAACGTTTTAATCATAAGAAAATTCGAAGAATACTAACTCTAACTTGTTCATCTCATGGTGGTTACAAGTAATGTTAAAAAAATAACAAATACAAATTGAAATAACATACCTATACAAAAACAATTATGTAAACGAGATGAACAAAGCAAAACAAAAGTGGAATTTTACTAATGATTTTAGGAGAATTCATATCCTTCATGAGTTCGTTATTTTTTAATTACTTAGTTTTTAACAACAGCAATGAATCTTATTAATTTGATAAGACGTCACAATGGTGAGTTCTATTTCTACACCTTGACCTTGATTTCCACTTGTGCCGAACCTATTTTTTCCGAAAAGGGTAGGCATATATTTTTCTTTCGTAATATGCGTTTAATATTAACAAATTTCTAATTAAAACTTAACTTTACTAATTAGATCTTGTATCAAGAAATATCAACCACGTGAAGGTGCTAATCGATATATATATCTACAAGAAAAACGGATTGTTGCACGATTCCAAATTTAATGAAAACCATCCGTTTGCACCCCTAAGACTAGTGAGATATCACTGTCATTGCCAATGGTATATATCTCACATTAATTCATATTTCAATAACAGGGGTTGGAGTACGCGAGGTCGTCAGTTGTCACATCTGTAGATAAAAAATTATAACAAACTTACAAATCAACAAAAACTGATTCTCCACTTACTCTGAAACAATCTTTGTCATGGTAAACAGCACTACTAAAAAACTCAGCCTCCTCAATAGATGTAAAAAAACCTTCACTTCTTATCAATTACTCTATATAAAGTCATATGTTCGTCCCTGTGACGAGTATTATTGTCAAGTTTGGGATGCTGCATTTGTTTCTTTCTTTTGAATTTTGCTTAAAAGCGTGCTAAACACATAGTCGAATAGTCGATCGAAACTTGTCATTAAAATTTGTTCTCAATAACGCTCACACTGAATTGCATTCCCTACGCGAGATGAAAACGTTTCACGTTCTTGAAATCAGGGCTGGAAACCGGTTTTTGAAAATCAAAACCGCAAAACCAGAAAACCACACCAAATCAGAAAAACCAAAACCGAAACCATAACCACATTCTAAAAATGATCAAAACCGGAACCAAAACCAAAACCACGTTTTAAAAATTATCAAACCCAAAACCATAACCGAAACCAAATTTTAAAAATCATCAAACCAAAACCGAACCAAAAACCAAATTTTAAAATAAACGAAACCAAAATCAAATCTAAAAATTTAGTCAGGCTCAATAAATATTGTTAAAAAATTAATGCAACAATAAAATGCAACAACAAATACTGCCGTGCTAAACACAGAGGTGGTAGCTTACTTTTTTGTCAAAAATCAGTTACGAATCTAACATGATATAAAAATAGTCGATGGATATTTTTTTTCATATAATTAAAACATTTATTTTCTTTTTTCATTAAAAAACTACCCTATAAAGATGTCGTATCTTAATATTTGTCAATTACTATAACAATTAGCTGTATCTATCAATTCCTAAGCTATTTCAGCCGTAACTTTACTGTCTTATAGTTATTATACTGTCTTAATAACTTTCCAACCCAAAATATGGCTTCCCGATCAGTTGGACAGTACAAATGATTTAGTGATTATGTTTTTTAGTGTGATTTTTGTTAAAATTTCATGAATTTGGCTTTGGAAATTCTTTTTCATTTCGACTCATAAAAACAAAACAACAATCGTTTAAATCGTTTAAATTATTAGAAATAACATTTCGAATATAAATTTAAAGTTCATGTTTTAAATTTATTTTAAATTCTTTTATTTGAATAGCAATGAATAAAATAGTAAACAAACCACGGTAGAAAGTTCGCCTTGTCATATCTTGAAATGCTCTAGGCGCTACGCAGAAATGAAACACTTTCCCCTGGGCATGTAATGTATCTTAAATTAGCTCAACATTTCATTACTGACGGATGACGGATACTCAAACAATTTTTAGCTATAAACCAAAACCGAAACCAAACCAAATTTTGACGTTTAGAAAAACCGAAACCAAAACCAAAACATGTTGCATATTAAAACCGAAACCAAAACCAAGTTTTATTGTCTAGAAAAACCAATACCGAAACTAAAACCATAATTGGCCATTGAAAAAAACCAAAAACCAAACCATTACAAATAATTTATTTTTTGCAGCCCTGCTTGAAATTGTCCCATTCGAAGCTAACGCACCTCGTGAACAAAATTTCACTCACGAAAAAATATTGTTTTCATCTCTTGTAACAAAATGTACTATTCTTTCAAAAGTTCATATAATAAATTTGATGATTTCCTTCGTTTTAAAAATAAAAATAAATTAGTTGCCTTAATATTTTGTTCAATGATGTATAAAAATAAATAAAAGGACGAAAAAGTTTTAATTATCTACTTCTGCATAAATAGTCGAGTCAAAATAGGTTTTTACTTCTAATACTAAGTTTACACCAGGATCTAATAGGTACATACTATACTTATTAGGTCGACTATGGTCGATGTAAACAGTTATCAAAAAAGTACGTACCAAATATTTGGTAGGATGATTTGCTACGTATCAAATTAGGTACGTACCAAATAGGTATTATTTTTACGGTGTGAACACTAAAATTAGGTATGACATTTAAAATAAAAATAAATCAACTTATTTTATAAATATATATTTATGTTTGATGTGATTTTTTTTTCTGAAATTAAAAGTAAAATAAATTTTAGCATTAATATAATAAATGTTTTCAGTTTTTTATAAAAAATATATATGGAAATTATTTTTTCCTAACCAAAAAATTAACAATGAAAAGGACGCGCTAAAAATTAATGTGTCATACCTAATTAATAAGAGTTTACATCACCGTATCAAATTTAAAAAGTATGATGGTGAAAATAGCTAGCAAATTTGATTCGTAGCAAATTAGATACTGGTGTAAACTTAGTATGAGTCGTCAGGGACAGGTTCGATTTTGATGATTTTTGTTTTAAAATGTTTGTTTTTGTATACTATTTGAAATCAGAAACATTATAATGTGCGCAAATAAATATTTATATTGTTTAAATAAAATAAACATAATTTATGGATTAAATTTTTTCACGGTAATTATTAACTTTTAAATAGTAAAAGTTAAAAAAAAATTGTTTCTATTTTATTTTATAATTTTTAACAGCTTTAAATTATATGAATATTGTAAGAAAAAAAATTATAAACAATTATAATTGATTTTGTATTTATTTTACATTTAAATATGACATATAATTAATTATACATTTAAGAAATTCAATAATTTCAATTCGATTATTAAAGTGCAAAAAAGCATAATGAACGAATGAATGAATGAATATAATGAATAAGCATTTCGATAATTCCATAGAAAAAAATAAAGTCGTATTTTCATCTAATTGAAATTATATTAGTTGAAAATATATGATCCATAGTAACATAACTCTCTCAATTTTAAAGCTACAACTTCCATAAAAAATCTTGTTCATAGGTACTTTCAAGGCTATAATGGTCCAAATACATGTGCAGAATTCTGCATGCAGCGAAATTAGAACATGTGTTGTTATATGAGAGCAATTACATGTAAATTCTGCATGCAGAAAAATTCTGCAAGATATCTCTAATTCTAATTTCGCTGCACAGAGGCAGTGCTACCACAATAAAAAAAACAAAAACTACTTGAAAACTCAGATAAAAATGGATGATTTTGACATTTTGTTTGAAAATGAATTATTTTTTTTATAACTCAAATAAAAATGAATGATATTTTTTTGAAAATGAAATTATTTTTGTAATGATTATTTGTTTATAAAGATATTCAAATATTCTAAATAATCCAAATTATAAAATAATTAAAACTAATATTATTTATTTATTTATTTATATCTTTTCGTATATTTATTGTAAATAAATAAATTTTTGGAAAGGATTATCGGAAACAGTGGTATATGTAATTTGAACTTAAATTTTAATTTAGACATAAAAGTTTTTACAGGCAACGATTCAATTATTTTCTTCTATCTTTTAATTAAAAAGATAGTTTTCATTAAATTGGGACAACTTTCACTAATAACTACTTCATAATACGTAAGAACACGAACTGTCATTTTTTCGAAAATGCTGCACGTCAAATATATAAAAATTCTGCACATCTATTTTAGATGCAGATATGCATGCAGCACTGCGTGCAGACTTTCTGCACATGTATTTGGACCATAAGATGATATACATTCCAACATGCCTACACCCTTCACCTTCAAATGGTTAAGGGTTGAACGACTCGAAAGGTTCTATCCGTGCACTATAATGCAAACTTAAAACAGATATATCGCAGGTAATTTTTATCCCACAGAAAACAAAACAAAACCAATTTTTGGTTAAGAAAAAACTATTGTTTTTGTGTGGAACTGGAATAGCTTTTTACGTATATTTTTTAGTTTTAAAGTTATTTTGAACAGAAGGTGATTTTTAAGAAATTTGAAAATATATTTTTATTGTTATCATACTTTTTTCGGAAAATGCGTATTCTAATCTAGCAAAACTTCTGGATCACATAAGTGACACTACAGCTAGTTGTAAAGGGGTATTGGTCAATATAAATCATATTGGGAATGCCCGAGATTTTAACGCTGAGTTTCTATTTTGAATTCGAGTTGCCCACCGTTTTTGCATCGTATCTTGTTTTTTTTTAAATCAAACGACTTGAACTAGTGATCATTTTAAAGGTATTTCCAATCATTACAAAAAAAGTATCAGATTTTTTTCGTTATTTAATGTTGAACCCTTCGAACCAAGTCGTTAAAAAAATTCTCGTCACTGCGTCATAACTTGTTTCAAAATGAACCTACAACACTCATAAAAACAACAATCTCTTCATTTTTGTAAAAAAGTATCAGATTTTTTTCGTTATTTAATGTTGAATCCTTCGAATCAAGTCGTTAAAAAAAATTCTCCTCATTGAGTCATAACTTGTTTCAAAATGGACCTACAACACTCATAACAACAGTCTCCAACAATCTCATAAAAACAACAATCAACAAAGTTTTTGATAGAACGCTAAGAGTTGAGTTATTTTTGGAAAACTTTCAAAAGCCATGCATTTCCAACGAACAAAATTAGTTTTCAATCGTGAATAACTCGAAAAATATCGAAAAACCTTATATAACATTTTATACTTAAAATGTGTCCTTTTATCTATTTTTGGGGTTATTCTGAGTGAAAATATTCCACCCTCCAGAAGGGGTGGAATCCACCCCAGGGTAAAAGCGCACATCGGCGCTAAGCCACTTTTGTTCCTTGAGCCATCCTTAAACTACTCATCAAATTTCAGGTTAATCGGTCAAGGTTCAAAGAATTCGGAGCGAAAAACGTGTATGTTCGTAAAACTCAGCAAATTCTCTGTATATTAGTGACAAATGCATACACAAGTTAGACATAGCGAGTTCATATTTTGCTACTCTTATAATACTGTTACGATTACAGAAAAATCTATTAATGAAATGAATAGTGTTGTTGTTGTATTTCGTAGAACTTGGGTCGACAACATAAAATAAATGATTTTATGAATCAAATCAACGTAACGTAAAGTAATCGAATATTCTAGTGTTTTCTCAAGGTTTCTAAAGAGTTACATCGAATGGTCGAGAACTATGCCGAATTGTATATGAGCAAATTGCCTGTTGTAAATTAGGTTAGTTTTATTTTAAACCTGCGATAGTGAAGTTATAATTATAAAAGTGATTTTTAAATTAGTTTTTGTGAATAAAGTTTAAAGTGTTATTAAGTAGAAATAATTTGTGTATTATTTTAAACATTGTATTACTGGAAATTTCTACAATCAACCGTTGGAGTTACTGAAGCTGTTGAAAGAATATTCTAGTTAGGAATATTGTTTGCTGTATTGTTTCCTGTTGTTGTGGAACAATTAAAGGGTTAAATACTTAATAAAACCTGGTTTTTGTGCTTACTAATCTGTGATCGAACCCTGAAGACATTTGGGAATTGCGTTTATCGAATCGAGAGTAAGGCCAATTCGAAGGGAGGTTGGAAAAACGTAACATTGGTGACATCGGCGGATTAGTGAGCTATTTAAAATGGTTTTCTTAAGTGAATTGAAGGTTCTTGAGTTGAAGAAGGAACTAGAACAACGTGGATTGGCAACAACCGGCAACAAACGTGAATCAATGCTACGGCTTCGAGAAGCTATGGAAGCTAGTGGAGTAGTTGTGGAAAGTTACCAGTTTGGAGTGATTAGTATAAATAATGATCTAGTGGCAACTGAAGAGGAGAAAAGTTTTGTTGCGGAAACAACAACTTCATTGCCATCCGTAAATTTCGATTTTACGCAGTTAATGGCAATGATGAAACAAATGAATTTGAATATAAGCCAGACAAAACAAGAAATTAATTCCAACATGAATCAGATGAATGCTAATATGGTTGCCAACAAAGATGAGATGAATCAAAAACTGGATTAAGTAAATGCAAATATGGAGGCTACCAAGGAAGAAATTAGTTGTAACATCAATCAACAAATGGCTGCTACTAAGGAAGAAATTAGTCTCAACATCAATTAACAGTTAGATGCAATAAACACAAACATTGCTATGAGTCGCGATGAAGTCAAACAAATTATGGATGAGAAACTTCTACAAATGTCAACAGCATTCGATGGTAAAGTCGAGAAGATGCAAAGTGAAATTCATGATTTGTAGCATAAAGTTTTAACTAAAGTTGACGATTTTGAGAAGAGGTTACAAGATGTTGAAATAGTTAAGGGTTCTTCACATGTGGTACACCAAGTAGCAAATATTAAATTAAAGCCACCCTCATATGACTGTACCACATCTTTCGGCATATTCAAATTTCAGTTCGAGATAGCAGCAGAACAAAATGTTTGGAGCAGTGAAAATCGTCTAGCTGCATTAATAATTGCGCTTAAGGGAGAAGCAGCTGAAACATTACAGGCGGAACCAGAAAACGACCGCAGAAGTTATACATAGGTGATGAATGCATTGGAACGCAAATACGGCAGCGATCGTAAAAGGGAGCTCTACAGGATCTAGTTAAAAGGTCGCTTGCAGCGAAATGGAGAATCTCTACAGGATTATTCCTTGGCAGTGGAACGGCTGGTTCATTTGGTACACTCGAATACTCCACCATATTTTATGGAGAAAATGAAGACCGAGGCCTTCATTGATGGTATCCAAGATCCAGAAACCAGGATAAAAGTAATGACTACACCTAAGGCGACTTTTCATGAAACAGTCGCATACGCAATGCAATATGAGATGGTACAAAGAATCTGAAGGCCATCTGTTGGTATCAGAAAAAGGGATGAAGAGAAGAACATCAGAGGGGAAGTTTTGGCACACAGACATAGAAGCGACATCAGATGCTGGTTATGTGATGAAAAGATTCACATGGCACGGGAGTACAAGAAAAACGGGGAAGCAGAGAGATTGTCGTCTTCTGCGAAGAATATGGGAGTCGAAGACAAGCAGCACGGAGGGTTCAGGAGTAGCAGTAGGAAAATCTTGTGTTGGATATGTAGGAAATTAGGCCATATCTCACAGGACTGCTGGAACAGGAAGTGTGAAAGTTCTTCATCTCATATTCGACGGAAGTTCGTTGAAGGTGCAACTGTAAAGCCAAGAAATGAGGAGAATGTTGCCTACATTCCAATTTCAAGAGTTGCGGTAAATGGTGAAAGCTTGGGTTTCAAAGGACAACTTGAAGGTAAAGGTTGCTTCATGACACTGGATACAGTTTCAGCTCGAACATTCGTTCGCAAAGGTTTGATTGGCGGCGATCTGGAACCATCAGAAGGATTGAAACTCCGAACAGTAACTGGAAAAAATGTGGATTCAACAGTTAGAGGAGAGATCTAGATCCTGTTCGGGACGAACAGGCTTAAGTGGAGGGTAATGTTACGAATACAGAAAAATCTAGACGATTATGGTCACTTCCAGGAAAATCAAATCAACAAAATACTACAACAAATTAATGAAATGAATAGTGTTGTTGTTGTATTTCGTAGAACTTGGGTCGACAACATAGAATAAATGATTTTATGAATCAAATCAACGTAACTTAAAGTAATCGAATATTCTAGTGTTTTCTCAAGGTTTCTAAAGAGTGACATCGAATGGTCGAGAACTATTCCGAATTGTATATAAGCAAATTGCCTGTTGTAAATTAGGTTAGTTTTATTTTAAACCTGCGATAGTGAAGTTATAATTATAAAAGTGATTTTTAAATTAGTTTTTGTGAATAAAGTTTAAAGTGTTATTAAGTAGAAATAATTTGTGTATTATTTTATTTTAAACATTGTATTACTGGAAATTTCTACAATCAACCGTTGGAGTTACTGAAGCTGTTGAAAGAATATTCTAGTTAGGAATATTGTTTGCTGTATTGTTTCCTGTTGTTGTGGAACAATTAAAGGGTTAAATACTTAATAAAACCTGGTGTTTGCTTACTAATCAGTGATCGAACTCTGAAGAGATTTGGGAATTGCGTTTATCGAATTGAGAGTAAGGCCAATTCGAAGTAAGGTTGGGAAAAACGTAAAAATACCATATTTTTATGTTATTATTGAAAGAAATTTTCTATAAATTTCAGCTTAACAATTCTTTTATTGTATAAATTTAAAACAAAAATAATTTGTTCATAAATTTTGTTTATATTGTTTAAACAATATAAATATTTAATTGCGCACATTGTAATGTTTCTGATTTCAAATAATATATAAAAACAAACATTTAAAAAACATTTAAATCATCAAAATCGGACCTGTCCCTGAGCACTTAGAAGTTTTAAGGATTTTGCAGCTAATTTGACTCGACTAATAGAATAAAAAAATGAAAAATTGAATCGTCTCGAAAGGAGTGAAGTTGCATTTAGGGATCAGTTTTCACTTGCATTTATGGATCAGTATTGACATATGAGTTGACGTGAGATATCACGTATCACTGTCAATAGCAGAGAGATATTAATATATTATTAATATATATTATATTATTATTAATATATTGATGAATATATATCTTCCACTTGTATTGATCATATTTTTGTAAGAAAAAATTTAAATTCTAAGTGTATATATGTATCTAAAGTTTTCGACTCTGATATTACGGATCATTGCGCCACTATTCTATGTTTAGAATTTGAAATGACTGATAAATATGATAATATCTGTAGTCTGTAGTACTTCATACTAAAATTGATTATACATTATTGTCTACTAAACTTGCTTCTGAGACTTGGTATAGTTGTTTCTCTGCTAATAATGTTAATTATGCATATAATGATTTTATTTCTACCTTGCAGAACCATATTAATAGCTCAAAGAAATCTTTTAAGCAGCCAATAAAAAAAATTAAAGAATGGATGTCAGATAATCTATCCAATGTCATGAAATTGAAAAATCTCCTTTATAAAAGGCACAAACAACACCCTCTAAATGTTAACTTAGCATTTAGATATTTTGAATATAAAAAAAGTGTTCTGCCTTAATTAAAAGTGAAAAGTTATTTTATTACAACAATCTGTTTAATAAATACAGGAATAATCCTAAAAAAACAGTGGTAAGAAGCTAATTGTATAATTAAGGAAAAAGTAACGCAACCTAAATCGTATAATATTTTGGATAGTAATGGCACCCTTTGTAATGTTTTACCCGTTGTATGTGACTTATTTAATAATTTTTTTATTGATATACCTGATAAACTCAAAAAAGAAAATATTACATCAGTTCATAATTCTCAAGCTACAATTGACAATATGGTTTATTCATATAACTATGAATCTTCTTCATCATAAATAGCTTAGATTCCTCTTATTCTACTGGTCATGATAATATTTCAAACTCTCTGATTAAAATTAGTTCACACTACATTAGCTCACCGCTTTCCTTTATATTTAATATGAGCTTTAGTTCAGGGATTTTTCCTTCTGAAATGAAAAAAGCAGTGATAGTTTCTCTGTTCAAAAGTGGTGACTCAACGAATATTTCTAATTATAGGCCAATTTCGCTCTTATCGGTTTTCTCTAAATTGCTTGAAAAATTAATGAAGTCGAGAATTTTATCATTTTTAGTCAAAACTAAATTTCTAAGTAACTTACAGTATAGGTATCGTGAGGGTCTAAGCTCTGAGTCTGCTCTGCTTTACTTTTTGTCGCCGCTATATGATGGATTAAATATAGGTAAAAGGGTAACTGCATTATTTATTGATATTACTAAAACTTTTGATACTGTCGATTATATTTTATTATTTGAAAAATTAAGGTCTGCTGGTTTCAGAGGAATTGTGCTAGATTAGTTGTGGTCATATTTATTTAATCGTATTCAATGTGTTAAAATTAATGGTACTTTTAGTCAATATAAAACTATATCTGCTGGTGTTCCTCAAGGTTCTTGGGCCAATTTTATTTCTCATCTATATTAACTCCCTATGTAAATTTAATTTTAAATGTTCTTTAATTGCTTTTGCTGATGATACTGCTCTGTTATATTTTTATGATTCGTGGGTGAATGTCAAACAATGTATTGAACATGATTTGATTAATTTAAGAAAATGTTTTAATATTCATTCCATGGTTCTAAGTTCTAAAACACGTTACATGACGTTTGATTTCTTTAATGAAAGTAGCTCTCTAATGATTTTAAATGTCATTCAATAAAATGTTCATCTATTCAATGTGATAGCAGTTGCATTGTTATTAAAAAAGTAAACTATTTCAAATATTTGGGGTTAATTCTGGATAATAAACTAAATTTTATCAGTCATATTGAGAAAATACGTAATGAGTTATATGGAACTATACGGAAGTTGTACATTTTACGTGAAATGTGTCCCCATCATTTGCTGAAACAAATTTACTGTTCTCTATTTACTTCTCGCTTAGAATATGCTATTACTTGCTGGGGTGGTGTCTATTTTAGTAATATTAAACCTTTATTGACTGCCCAAAAGTTTGCTCTGCGTGTCATACACTTCAAATCTCGAACTGATCCTTCGCTTCCACTTTTTAAAAAAACTAATATTCTTCCGTTCCGCTATCTCTATGTTTATAAAGTTTTAAAGTTATTTTATTCTAGATGTGGGTATAAAAAAATCAAAACAGTTGTTAAATATAATTTACGTACCAATAATCGTTGCGTAGTTAATTTTACGAGAAATGAGTATTGTAGGCGTTTTTTTGTTTTCATGGCTCCCTATTTATATAATTGTCTACCTATATCTATCAAGTCTTTTCATCCTATTAATCTTTTTTTATTATTTTCGTTTCGTGTGTGGTATTTTTCATGTACTTACTATACATATTAGTTATTTAGCTTGTTTGTTACTTTTTTAATTATGTTTTTGTTTTTTTATGTTTTTTTACCATTTTTTATGGAGCTTTTCCCACAAATGTTCATTTGTTACACTTCAAAATGCTCCTCCTTATTTCATTTCAATTACAAATTTAATTCTTATCTGGTATTTGTTTATTTAATTATTATATGTTTATAAAAAAATTTTGTAAATTACTGTATATGATTTTTATTTGTTTTTGATTGAAATAAAGATTATTATTATTATTATATCAATAACCAAGGTTATGTCTTAGGAGTGCTGCCGGATGAACTGTATCCTGTCAACGATAGCACCCCCAATCTTAGCTATTTCATATTCCTCAATGATGGCACATTGTCCCTTGCTCGAAGAAACGAAAATTATTCTATTGATATATAATCTACATCATTCACCCAAATATTTACTATGAATCAAAACTATCGAATATAATATATGTACTGATATTTAAAAGAAAATTAAAATCAAGATTAGAGTTTGTTTCCATTAAACAATTATTAAACAATCTATTCAATTAACAGTTCGTTCGGATAGTTTGCTTGTGCTAAGGCGATTAAAACGGTTGTTTTAGTTTTTCTGTCGGTTGTTGTTCGTTGCTTCAGACTCCACCATTCCTCAAATCATCAATCAAATCAAAATCATCTTAGAAGTTGAAAGTGGAAAGTAAGTTAATTTCATATTCAAAATTGTTCATTTAAAGCTACGAAGTCAGTTAGCTTTGCTTGAAAGTCTAAGCCATTTTTGCTTGAGTAAGCTTTGCTCATCTGCAAAATTAGCTTTGCTGATGAGCATAATCCACCTTTACTGGTCGAAATAACTCAGCTCTTTTGGTTGGTATGGGTTTGTTTTACTGATCTGCTGAAGCTTGCTGAAAACACATCAGATTAAACATTGTTTGCGTTACCTAAATCAGGTCCAGTAACACTGTTTGAGGACAGTAATAAATAACAAAAGTCATCTCAGTTTCTCCGCATAAACATATACAACTTTGTTAATTGATGAATATGTAATGCAACAGAAAGAAAATTCATTAACTCTTGCATAAATGTTACAGATATCCTGAACGAATGATGTTTAGTTGTTACAGAACCATGACTGCATCAACAAACAAAAAATCAAGAATGGTAGTTAAATCATTAAAAATTAAGCTTTTGAATTTATATTTAAAATAAATACTTTTGTTCTTACAATTGCATGAAAATTTTATAACTATTTGGTTACTCCAATTTCATCTGCTTATTTACACGCAATATTTTTTATAGCACAACACATATTTTTTTTATTTATTTTTATGTATATAATTTTGCTTGCCTGTGTCTATCTTATGTGCCTACCAAAAAATTCACAATATATGTACATTTTCATCCAATATATGAAACAAATATAATATGTAACACCAAATTGTTGAATGTTATTACCGCATAAATACACATATTAGGATGGTTCAATTCAATTGCAGGTGTAGTTAAAAGAAGATTTGCATCCTATGTTAAATTACATTTAAATCCAAGCGAAAAGGAAAAAGAACGATATGAACGAGAGAGTCGAAAGTTAAATGGAAATGAAAACATTTCAACAAATCCTTTTGTAACAACAAATCCAACAACAAGTACAAGTAATATTCAATATCCTCCTAGTCCTCATGTTTTAAGTGGAATCGATCGAAGGCATCGTAGTCCTGATCCACCACCAAGGTAAAATTGTAAAACAAAGAACATTAAATTTATTTTATGTACATTTTTTTTTTGCTCTAGATTCAACCGAGGTCAGTCACCGTTAATGATCCGACGGAATTTAATTGAATATGGTCAAGTGCCACCTGATTCGCCGCTATTATCCCGACGTTTTATATCATCAACACCACCAACCCCACCACCACGACGTGGCTCTGAATCTGTACCTGGGTCACCACAACATTTTCGTACTAAAATACATTATACACCAGAACCACAAAGACGTGTTTATCGTTCGATTGATCAATGAAATTTGGCACGTCAAATTAAAGTTATGTGATTTTTCTATGGTTTTTATTGTGATGACGAGTGATGTTTTGTCAGTGTTTGTATAATTCTCTTTTTGTGTGAAGGTTTTTTATTTTAAATACCCCGCGTTGAATGTATGTTTGATATATTTGACACCAAAGTGCCATAAAATATTGTTTTAAATATATATTGTAAATATTTTTTCATACAAAACAGGCATATTCAGACTATAGAATATCAAATATACATTCATTTTTTTCAATAATTAGATTATTTTGATATCTAGCTAATGTGTAAAGTATATGAGTCGCAAAATTTTACAAAATAAAACTCTGCCTATCTTGTATAAAATAATACAATTGTTTACATTCGCGTTCTTAATCTATAATTTTATAAAAATAAAATTCTTACATATTTTGGACCTTCTATTTTTTTATATAAAGTTTAAGA
Organism: Diogma glabrata; assembly: GCA_963693315.1. Classification (NCBI taxonomy): domain Eukaryota; kingdom Metazoa; phylum Arthropoda; class Insecta; order Diptera; family Cylindrotomidae; genus Diogma; species Diogma glabrata. Next base: position 245,710,949 of record OY856187.1, on the reverse strand, counting down.
ATTAAAGTAAAAAAATACAATAATTAATGTAAAAAACATTAAATGTAGCTTATTTAACAAAGAAAAGAAAAAAAGGAATTCAAACAAGTGGAAGTGAAATATTTATATAACTCACATTTTTTTGTATAAAATGACTGATTGATTGTACAAAATTATAATGAAGAAAAAAGAAAAAAATATGTTATAATTATATTATTATTAAAAAATAATTATTCTATTATTATTATAATTATGTGACCTAAATATTGTAAATTAAAATAAACAAACGAAAAAAACTTAAGATAAAAGTCAGTTCATGAGTTTTCTTATTTCGGTTACACCAGACTCCAGAGTCAGACTATAGAGTATAAAAACTAGATTATTCCTACATTTTCGTACGACTGAGTGCTGTACGAAAACGTTTCACTGTTAAGGATTCTTAATCTTAATTATTTTAAGGATTTGCTAGACCATTTTCTGTCGACAGAATTAACGTCATCAACCTGAATTTTGATCAAAAATTGTGTCGTACGATTTAGTTCAGCTGAAACTTTAACGGTGTTATTCATTTAAATTCTGACAGAGAATGTATTTTGTAAACAGAAATTTTGAAAATCGTTGGTTGGTAACTCATCAGGAGCTAGTTTTTCTTTCTAGCATGGTCCAAATTTACTGTTTTATATGAGTTACGCTTTTAAGCAAGGTTTGCTTAATAATGAGAGTCCAATATATTGTTACGTTTTTCCAAACTTCCTTCGAATTGGCCTTATACTACGTTCACATTGCCATGATTTTAAACAATTTTTGATTTCAGCTCGATTATCAGCTTGTTTTGATTAATTTTTCCATACAAAACTAAAATCATGTCGAAAGTTGATTTAAATCAAATCCATTCTAAATCACGCTAAGCACCCCTGAATATTTGATTTTCGAAAAAAAAATACAGCCCTACTTCAAAAGTGACATTTAATAAATCAAATATTTTGTTTTGGAATTCAAATAAAAAGATGGCTATTGCAAAATTTCAATAAAATTTTGAATCATACAAAAAAATTTTTTTTTCGATGGAAGTTTGGATTCAAAAAAAAGCCAAAAAAAACAGACAAAGCTATTTGGATATCTTTAACATAGCTGAAATTAAATTTTTTTTCACAGATTTGGAATATGTGCAAATAGATTTCAAACTTAATCATGTTAATGATAATGTGAACAGGTTTTTGAAATCTTTAATTTTTGGTGATTTCGAGCTTGATTTCATCGTAATATGAACGTAGTATTACTCACAATTCGATAAACGCAATTCCCAATCTCTTCCAAGTTCGATCACTGATTAGTTAGCAAACACACCAGGTTTTATTAAGTATTCAACAACTTAATTGTTCCACAACAATAGGAAAATAATACAGCAAACAATATTCCTAACTAGAATATTCTTTCAACAGCTTCAGAAACTCCAACGGCTTTTTGTAGAAATTTCCAGTACACCACGTTCAAAATAATACACAAAATATTTCTACTCAATAACACTTATAACTTTATTACACTTATAACTTTACACAAAAACTAATTTAAAGATCACTTTTATAATTTTAACTTCACTATCGCAGGTTTAAAATAAAACTAATTAATTACTACAAGAGACAATTTCCTTATATACATTCTGCTTAATCTCTAGAAATTTCGCGGTCACTTTTTAGAAACCTTGAGAAAATATTAGAATATTCGATTATTTTACGTTACATTGATTTGATTCATAAAATCATTTGTTTTATTTAGGTAGACCTTAATTCTAAGAACATGTACAACAACAACAACACTATTCATTTCATTCACTTTCTGTTGTGTTTTGTTGATTTTATTTTCCTGGAAGTGACCGTAATCGTCTAGATCTTTCTGTAATCGTTTAGATTTTTCCTTAGAGTATATATAAATATAGAGAGAACATAACTTTAAAATTGTATGAAGAGAGACATAAGAAATCGTGTTTGCTAATATGTCATATTCAATTTCTCATTTCGCCATTTGCATTTCTGTTTATTTACAACAACCAACTATTGTATTAAATTATAAATTAAAAACAATTAAATAATTTAAAACGAAACAAAAAGTACAATCTATTATTTTTAGTTGTGCTAATTTTTATAAAATGAATAAAAATAATTACGAGAGTATTTTACATTTATTGTGTTATTTCCAGTGATTTTATAATAGTGAACATTTTATTATTTTATAATGCAAATGTGCAAATATTTAAGTTATGTATACATCCTGAAAGTATATTATGAAAACTAGCTGGCGACCAACTTTTCATTATTGTGTAGTTTATTTTTAATAGATAAAAGATTAAAATTTATATATTTGGTTAGAATCAAATCCTAATCTGTCATTTTTCTTATTTCTTTTTATATAGTAGCAGTGAGGGAGAAACTATTATTTTTTTGTGGTAGGTTTTTTTCTTATAGATTTAAAAGAAACTCGCAATAATTGTACAATTTTGAATCAAATGAAAAATGTATGCACGTCTTTGGGAAGACAAACCGGTTTCTCTCTCAGAGAAATAAAGGAAAACAAACAAACAAAAAAACGATTTGACAGAAGATCAATCACGATTAATATTAGTTATGGTGGTCGGAGCTGTGAGAAGCTGGCCCCGGAATGTCACGATTTTAATTCATTTTGGTATCAATCAATTGCGCGTAATTGCGCGTTTAAGAAAATATATCCCTTTTAAAAGCGCGTCCTTTGGTTTAGGAGAAAAATGGAAAAAACTGTCCGGGGCTACGGCAAACTAAAGTCTTATATATCGCTAAATAACAACCTTAGAATTGATTTTAAGGTGTCAAACAATTGCCCGTTATTAGGAGATTCTAAATTATACAACGCGCCTTTCGCAAAAATTATATTTATTTACTTATTAAGCTTGAAACATTTTCAAAAAGTGAGGTTAGAAAAATAATTAGTACATCGATTTTCTTTAGAACAAAATGCAAACTTAGTACAAACACTCGCCGCTAGATGTCACAATTGATAGATAAAAGATTTGATCTGTTGATTCGAAGTAATTTCTTTATTATTTTGAAAATTTTACAAAGATTATTGTTATAATCAAAATTATTTTAATATCAAATAATTTTGTATGCATTTGTTGTTATTATGTGTTGTTTAATTGAACATTTTCAAAAAATAAGTTCATTTAAAAGCGCGTCCTTTGGTTTGTGAGATAACCGAAAAAATTGCGTCCGGGGCTACGAAAATTTTTGAACTGTTTTAAATCACTTAATATTAAGCCTTCCATCGAGTTTATGGTGTCAATTAATTGCGCGTGATTAGCAGATTCAAAAACACTGAACGCGCTTTTCCAGGGAATGAAATCTTTTGAATTGTATAACAACTAACATTAACTTAAGTGAGGTTAGAAACTGACTTTCTCTGATATAATTTTTCACAACTAATCCAGAATTTAATTATTTGTATGCATTTTGGTGTTGTTTAATTGAACATTTTCAAAAAAAAAGTTCATTTAAAAGCGCGTCCTTTGTTTATGGGAGAAACGGAAAAATTGCGTCCGGGGCTACGATAAACTTTGAATTGTTTTAAATCACTAAATATTAAGCCTTCCATGGAGTTTATGGTGTCAATTAATTGCGCGTGATCAGCAGATTCGAAAACACTGAACGCGCTTTTCCAGGGAATGAAATCTTATGAATTGTATAACAACTAACATTAACTTAAGTGAGGTTATACAACTGACTTTCTCTGATATAATTTTTCACAACTAATCCAGAATTTTATTATTTGTGTGCATTTTGGTGTTGTTTAATTGAACATTTTCAAAAAATGAATTCATTTAAAAGCGCGTTCTTCGGTTTATGAGATAAACGGAACAATTGCGTCCGGGGCTACGAAAATTTTGAATAGTTTTAAATCACTAAATATTAAGCCTTCCATCGAGTTTAAGGTGTCAATCAATTGCGCGTGATTGCGCGTTTAAGAAAATATATCGTTTTTAAAAGCGCGTCCTTTGGTTTAGAAGAAAAATCGAAAAAACTTTCCGGGGCTACGGCAAACTAAAAAGTCTTATATATCGCTGAATAATAACCTTAGAATTGATTTTAAGGTGTCAAACAATTGCGCGTTATTAGTAGATTTTAAATTATACAACGCGCTTTTCGCAAAAATTATATTTATTTACTTATTAAACTTGAAACATTTTCAAAAAGTGAGGTTAGAAATATTATTAGGACATCGATTTTCCTTTGAACAAAATGCAAACTTTGTGCTAGATGTCACAATTGATAGATAAAAGATTTGATCTGTTGATTCGAAGTAATTTCTTTATTATTTTGAAAATTTTACAAAGATTATTGTTATAATCAAAATTATTTTAATATCAAATAATTTTGTATGCATTTGTTGTTATTATGTGTTGTTTAATTGAACATTTTCAAAAAAAAAGTTCATTTAAAAGCGCGTCCTTTGGTTTATGAGATAAACAGAAAAATTGCGTCCGGGGCTACAAACATTTTTGAATTATTTTAAATCACTAACTATTAAGCTTTCCATGGAGTTTATGGTGTCAATTAATTGCGCGTGATCAGCAGATTCAAAAACACTGAACGCGCTTTTCCAGAGAATGAAATCTTATGAATTGTATAACAACTAACATTAACTTAAGCGAGGTTATAAAACTGACTTTCTCTAATATAATTTTTCACAACTAATCCAGAATTTGATTATTTGTATGCATTTTGGTGTTATTTAATTGAACATTTTTAAAAAATAAGTTCATTTTAAAGCGCGTCCTTTGTTTATGGGAGAAACGGAAAAATTGCGTCCGGGGCTACGATAAACTTTGAATTGTTTTAAATCACTAAATATTAAGCCTTCCATGGAGTTTATGGTGTCAAATAATTGCGCGTGATCAGCAGATTCGAAAACACTGAACGCGCTTTTCCAGGGAATGAAATCTTATGAATTGTATAACAACTAACATTAACTTAAGTGAGGTTACAAAACTGACTTTCTCTAATATAATTTTTCACAACTAATCCAGAATTTTATTATTTGTGTGCACTTTGGTGTTGTTTAATTGAACATTTTCAAAAAATGAATTCATTTAAAAGCGCGTTCTTCGGTTTATGAGATAAACGGAACAATTGCGTCCGGGGCTACGAAAATTTTGAATTGTTTTAAATCACTAAATATTAAGCCTTCCATCGAGTTTATGGTGTCACTTAATTGCGCGTGATCAGCAGATTCAAAAACACTGAACGCGCTTTTCCAGGGAATGAAATCTTATGAATTGTATAACAATTAACATTCATTACTTAAGTGAGGTTAGAAACTCACTTTCTCTAATATAATTTTTCACAAATAATCCAGAATTTAATTATTTGTATGCATTTTGGTGTTGTTTAATTGAACATTTTCAAAAAATAAGTTCATTTAAAAGCGCGTCCTTTGGTTTGTGAGATAAACGAAAAAATTGCTTCCGGGGCTACGAAAATTTTTGAATTATTTTAAATCACTAAATATTAAGCCTTCCATCGAGTTTATGGTGTCACTTAATTGCGCGTGATCAGCAGATTCAAAAACACTGAACGCGCTTTTCCAGGGAATGAAATCTTATGAATTGTATAACAATTAACATTCATTACTTAAGTGAGGTTAGAAACTCACTTTCTCTAATATAATTTTTCACAACTAATCCAGAATTTAATTATTTGTATGCATTTTGGTGTTGTTTGATTGAACATTTTCAAAAAATAAGTTCATTTAAAAGCGCGTCCTTTGGCTTGTGAGATAAACGAAAAAATTGCTTCCGGGGCTACGAAAATTTTTGAATTGTTTTAAATCACTAAATATTAAGCCTTCCATGGAGTTTATGGTGTCACTTAATTGCGCGTGATCAGCAGATTCAAAAACACTGAACGCGCTTTTCCAGGGAATGAAATCTTATGAATTGTATAACAATTAACATTCATTACTTAAGTGAGGTTAGAAACTCACTTTCTCTAATATAATTTTTCACAACTAATCCAGAATTTAATTATTTGTATGCATTTTGGTGTTGTTTAATTGAACATTTTCAAAAAATAAGTTCATTTAAAAGCGCGTCCTTTGGTTTGTGAGATAAACGAAAAAATTGCTTCCGGGGCTACGAAAATTTTTGAATTGTTTTAAATCACTAAATATTAAGCCTTCCATCGAGTTTATGGTGTCACTTAATTGCGCGTGATCAGCAGATTCAAAAACACTGAACGCGCTTTTCCATGAAATGAAATCTTATGAATTGTATAACAATTAACATTCATTACTTAAGTGAGGTTAGAAACTCACTTTCTCTAATATAATTTTTCACAACTAATCCAGAATTTAATTATTTGTATGCATTTTGGTGTTGTTTAATTGAACATTTTCAAAAAATAAGTTCGTTTAAAAGCGCGTCCTTTGGTTTGTGAGATAAACGGAAAAATTGCGTCCAGGGCTTCGAAAATTTTTGAATTGTTTTAAATCACTAAATGTTAAGCTTTCCATCGAGTTTATGGTGTCAATTAATTGCGCGTGATCAGCAGATTCAAAAATACTGAACGCGCTTTTCCAGGGAATTAAATCTTATGAATTGTATAACTATTAACATTCATTACTTAAGTGAGGCTAGAAACTCACTTTCTCTAATATAACTTTTCACAACTAATCCAGAATTTAATTATTTGTATGCATTTTGGTGTTGTTTAATTGAACATTTTCAAAAACAAAGTTCATTTAAAAGCGCGTCCTTTGGTTTGTGAAATAAACAAAACCCCCGGTATAGAAGCCATCTACATTTTTTAGCACAATAAAAATCGTGAACTTGTAGCGCCATTTTGAAATTAAAACTCAATATAAAAAAAATTCAAAAAATCGCCATAACGCTCATAACGCCATCTGGAAAAATAAAACTCCATATAAAAAAAATTCAAAAATATTTAATCAAAAACACTAATCCAATTTTTTGCATATGGCAATGTTCATTGTTTATTGCAAATGGCGTGAATGGGTATGGCTATGATATATCGGGGGTTTTGGAAATAAACGAAAAAATTGCTTCCGGGGCTACGAAAATTGTTAAAAAAACAGACAAAGCTATTTGGATATCTTTAACATTAATTGAACATTTTCAAAAAATAAGTTCATTAAAAAGCGCGTCCTTTGGTTTATGACATAAACGGAAAAATTGCGTTTGGGGCTACGAAAAGCTTTGAATTGTTTTAAATCACTAAATATTAAACCTTCCATCGAGTTTGTGGTGTCAAATAAATGCGCGTGATCAGTACAGGGAATGAAATCTTATGATTTGTATAACAATTTTAACATTCATTACTTAAGTGAGGTTAGAAACTTTCTTTCTCTAATATAGTGTTTACATCTAATCCAGAATTTGATTATTTGTATGCATTTTGGTGTTGTTTTAATTGAGCATTATGGATAAATAAGTTAATTTAAAAGCGGCTCACTTGACTGATGTCACTTGATGGCCCCCCGAGGTTACCTGAATTACCTTAACATAACGAAATGCTTACCAAACAATATTTATGGGCCTCTCTTAAAGAGCAACATCCCTGCAATGACGCTTTATCCATAACCACACCACCTAGAGACATAAGGCGGCCTGCGAAATGTTTCTTACAAGATGTTAAAAACAGTCATCTACGAGCCTACGTATAAGACGGGCTTAAAAAACATACATACCAAAGTTGCTGAATACACAATAAAGAACTACGCCACGAATCGAGTTTTTAATAGCAAGCTATACTACTATAAATCGCTGCCGAAGAAGTCAAACTATCACGCAGCACCAGAACCATCCTAGCGCAGTTTAGATCCGGTTTGTCACGCATCTCAAATAATTACGTGAATAAAATTGTTGACAAGTGTCCCGCATGTGAGAGCACGCCACATGATGCTAACCGCCAGCAGCAGAGTTCCTGAAACTGGACTTGCAGCTGGAAGAACAGCACCATATTCCGTCGTTACAACAACAACAACAAAGGCAACTATTGTTATTAGAACTTAATAAGAATAATAACACAGAAATAATATCTATTATTTAAATTTTATTAATGTATTACATTTTTTATTTTTTGTAGACCAACAATAAAGTATGGTATGTTCTTATCATCGACTGTTTTTGTTCCCTGCAAAATCATTTAAATTAAATTTTAAATATTAAGATAAACGCAAGAACATACTTTTGGCAATATATTTTGAATGTTCTTGTAAATACTAGAATTTACAAAAACGTGTGCATCGTGAGAACTGCCAGGAAACTTGTAGCTTATATCTAAGAATCTGAAATATACAATTGTTTGTTTTTTTTATGCTTATTATTAATAATAAAATAAAGTTTTTCATTACAGTAATTGTGCATTGCATATTGCTTGCATGTTGAAGGAATTCCAATATTTCTTATTAACAAAGTCCCTAGATCCAATTTTTGGGGCAACAATAGGTATGTGCCATCAATACATCCTATTATTTGTGGGATTTTGCATATTTTTTCGAAATCCTCGTTATATTTAATTGCTTCATCTTCGCTGGACATATAAATAAATTCTTTAATGTGTTTAATTAAACATTCGCAGAACTCAAAAAATTGTAGCAACTACTCTAAACTCGCAATAACTAGCGAGTTTGTATATTGCTAAAAAAAATATCAGTAGCAGTCAAATACGTTTTTGGTTCAAGATCATCATTTACAACAGTACAAATATATAAAAATGTTTCCTTTGTCATGCGAAAGTTCTCTATCCATTGAGAATTTGTGTTATGTAAAAATATATTTTCCCAAGCATTCTTTGTTAGTTTTGGTTTCATGTATATTTTGTCGTAATCTACTTTTATTGTACACAACATTTTTTCAACCCAGAGCGATGATGATGCATATATTTGCATTTGTGTAGGCCATTCCTTTATGCTGTGCTTTTTAAGTCTGCATTTCATATTCACTAATCGCAAGTTGCTTTTAATACTATTTTTCATTAATATAGAATTTATTTCTGTCATTTTAAGTAAACAAGTAAGTTAATTCTCTTTTAAAAAATTAAAACAATTTAGCGACAGCGTCAAAAGCCTTTATGATAAATATAAACGATTGTCAACTAATTTTAAAATTTCTTCAATAGAGGCGCTTTTTTTTTTTTTTTTTTTTTTTATTAATTAGTTAGACATGTTTAGCACACTAAATATGAAATATTCATTATTTAGACTCTTTGAATATCCGAAGATACCATGTCAACTATAAAGGAATGGAAGGAATGGGGATATAGGGATAACTATACTAATTTTTTTAAATGATAATGGACATTTTCTTTAAATGCCTGAGGAGAAAATTCATCGGGAAATACAGAGGAGGGCAATGAGTTCCATAATTTGGCCACTCTATTGAAATAGTCGTTTTGGAAGGACACAGTTCTACAACGAGGTATTTGTACAACAAATGGATGGGATAACTCGGCAGCTCTTGTTTGTCGATTATACTGCGCACACGATGGAAGAATATTTTGAATTTCCTTAGAGGAGAATTCGCTAAAGTTATATTTATAGTATATTGACAATTCAGCCACATTTCTTCTGTGCTGGAGTGAATCAAGCTGGTCCGTTAGTTCGGTATTACCAATCAACCGTATTGCTTTTCTCTGTACAGAGTCTAAACAATTTATTGTTGACTGACAAGCACCTCCCCAAACATGACAGCAGTACTCCATACATGGACGAATAAAGGACTTGAAGATTAGCAAAATTTGCTCGGGATTGAAATACTTTTTACATCGACTCAAGAATCCTAATTTTTGCATTGCAGATTTAGCGAGGTTGAACACATGTTTATTCCATTTCAGGTTATTTTGAATATCCACTCCAAGAAGTCTAACTGATTCAACCTCACGCAATTCCTCTTGGTTTATTTTAATAGGAAAATTTTTATGTCGCTCCATTCGTGAAAGACGGCATAATTTGATTTTGGTTGGATTAAATGAAACGAGATTACGATCACCCCATTCCATTATACGCTCCAGATCTTTGTTGATGGAATCAATTAGCAACTCTCTATCAGTGGTAACTGCAGTATGAGATCGAAATTTAGGAGATGCATGTGATGCATGTAATGTGCTGTCATCAGCAAAACTATGGATTGGGTGCACTGTGGAAATAAGTAAGTCATTAATGTATAGAAGAAACAAGGTTGGTGAGAGTGCCGAACCTTGGGGAACCCCAGCATTGGTTGTGAAAATATTGGATGTGATACCATCTAAATTAACATGAAATTGGCGACCTGTAAGAAAACTATGAATCCATGAGACAGTAAGATGGTCTATGCCATAAGAGTTTAATTTAGCTATAAGATTTTTATGCCACACTTTATCAAATGCTTTAGAAATGTCAAGTGAAATACTGAATGTTTCACCGTGGTTTTCCAGCGATTTGTTCCAGAGATGGGATACGTAGGCTAACAGATCACCTGTTGCATGACTTCTACGAAAACCATACTGCTTATCATCAATAATTTGCGACATTTCCAAATAATCTATCAAATTGTAGTTAACATATTTTTCAAATATTTTAGCTAAAACCGACAGAATTGCAATTGGTCTATAATTGTTAGGGTCTATCTTACTGCCTTTCTTTGATATGGGTTGAACGCTGGCCAGCTTCCAAGAATCGGGAAATATTCCGGTTTTATAAGATAAATAGAAAATTTTTGTTAAAATTGGAGCTAGTTGCCTAGCAAAGTTTTTAAGAATGAGGGGTGGAATACCGTCTGGGCCAGCAGATTTGTTGATATTGATAGAAAGAAGAGAGCTACAATCGACTTACAACGTTACATGTACAGGTGAACACTCATACTATACATTCGTATTTAGAAAACCACTACACTACACTACGCCCACGTGGTGAAGTGGTTCTTTAATGAAAAGAAATCAAGACCGAAGTCTTGAAGTTTTTAACAATTCATCGCGTCACAGTTACAGAATTTAGCTGTTGTCACAGCAGTTTTCAATTAAATTATGCTATTGGTTTTATTTTATTACTATTTTTTGTGCTTTAATGTAATTTTCTATTTAAATCACAATTGCTACTTGTAGACACATAAATACTTTTTCAGCTTTCTTAACTTTCTAGGGAGAGTATTATATTATAAAAACACTTGGACCTAGCTAGATGGAAGAGCCAAATATAGAACAGTTCTTTGTTGTGACATCAGGCTAGTCAGGATGGTCAACTTTCTCATATTCTCAGTTTTTATCATTACTTGCAACTCTCTGGTCAAGAAACTTACCTATTTCTAGCGGATATAATAATGCTTGAACTTTTTTTGTTCTGTTCCAATTAATTTCTTCTAAATAATTTTAAATAGGAACGGTGTTATAAAAACATAATCTTTATTGACTTTTTTGGAATTAAAAATAATTTGTTTATAATATACATACATATTTACATTTTTAAAAATAAAAAGATTTTATAGTTGAATTTAAAACTGTAAACTATTTTGAAATTATTCATAAAATAAAATTTAAAAGTTTAACTTTCAATTGAAAAATTTTCAATTGTTGATTTTTTTTTGTAATTTTTGGGATTTTTAAAAAAGTTTTTTTTGATTTAGTTATAATTTTTGTAATATTTTAAGAATTTTGAAAAACGTTTCATTTTTTGATTTTGTAATAATTTTTTTAATATTTTTAGAATATTGAAAAAAGTTTGTTTGTATTTTTGATTTATAGCGTTTTCGATTCTACAAAAAAATGTGACTTTTTTTCCCAGGTCTCATTTTTTTAATTTCATTCTCGAAAAAATGTTGACCGGAAAAAATTTGCGTTTTCTTTTCTCGATTTGGATACAAGTTTCGAGGGCAACTATATTGCATTTTATAACTTTTTCTCAAGAGACAGTGCAAGAATGTTGCCTTGTTTAATATATAAATATATTATAAAAAATAAAAAAAAACATTTTTCGTGTTTCGGTTGGGATTCGAACCTACCTCGTCAGTGGCCGGCTCGAATCCTTGGGCAGACACGCTATCGATTACGCCGTTGAGGCGATGACAATTTCAAAGTTGAAACTTCTTCATCACTTATTTATTTTTACTTAAGTTGAATTTTTCCACTGTCATTAGACTCCATATCATGGAAATGTTTTTACATTATATGGGACTTTTTGCATTAAATTTCTAGACAATACTTTGTGTGAATTCATAGAATGGGGAACATTTCTATTCTAATTAACATCCTAAGTCACGAGTGTATAGTCATTATTGATTGTTTGCAATCAATGTGAAATCAATGGCTGACACTTGGTCAATTTGTAGTTCTATTTGTATTTACATTAGACTACATTAAGGGAATTTAAATTAATTTTGGATTTTTGAGATCAATTAAACTCAAGTAAGTAAAGAAGTAATTGGAATATTTTCAATTCAAAGGTATGGTTTGAAGTTTCTCAGAAAAAAACTCCACTTCACATTTTTCGTGTTTCGGTTGGGATTCGAACCTACCTCGTCAGTGGCCGGCTCGAATCCTTGGGCAGACACGCTATCGATTACGCCGTTGAGGCGTTGACAATTTCAAAGTTGAAACTTCTTCATCACTTATTTATTTTTACTTAAGTTGAATTTTTCCACTGTCATTAGACTCCATATCATGGAAATGTTTTTACATTATATGGGACTTTTTGCATTAAATTTTTAGACAATACTTTGTGTGAATTCATAGAATGGGGAACATTTCTATTCTAATTAACATCCTAAGTCACGAGTGTATAGTCATTATTGATTGTTTCCAATCAATGTGAAATCAATGGCTGACACTTGGTTCCAAAAATCCAAAATTAATTTAAATTCCCTTAATGTAGTCTAATGTTAATACATATAGAACTACAAATTGACCAAGTGTCAGCCATTGATTTCACATGAGATTTGAATATGAGAAAGTTGACCATCCTGACTAGCCTGATGTCACAACAAAGAACTGTTCTATATTTGGCTCTTCCATCTAGCTAGGTCCAAGTGTTTTTATAATATAATACTCTCTCTAGAAAGTTAAGAAAGCTGACAAAAGTATTTATGTGTCTACAAGTAGCAATTGTGATTTAAGTAGAAAATTACATTAAAGCACAAAAAATAGTAATAAAATAAAACCAATAGCATAATTTAATTGAAAACTGCTGTGACAACAGCTAAATTCTGTAACTGTGACGCGATGAATTGTTAAAAACTTCAAGACCGGTCTTGATTTCTTTTCATTAAAGAACCACTTCACCACGTGGGCGTAGTGTAGTGTAGTGGTTTTCTAAATACGAATGTATAGTATGAGGGTTCACCTGTACATGTAACGTTGTAAGTCGATTGTAGCGCCTCTATTGAAGAAATTTTAAAATTAGTTGACAATCGTTTATATTTATCATAAAGGCTTTTAACGCTGTCGCTAAATTGTTTTAATTTTTTATAAGAGAATTAACTTAAACTTACTTGTTTACTTAAAATGACAGAAATAAATTCTATATTAATGAAAAATAGTATTAAAAGCAAGTTGCGATTAGTGAAAATGAAACGCAGACTTAAAAAGCACAGCATAAAGGAATGGCCTAAACAAATGCAAATATATGCATCATCATCGCTCTGGGTTGAAAAAATGTTGTGTACAATAAAAGTAGATTACAACAAAATATACATGAAACCAAAACTAACAAAGAATGCTTGGGAAAATATATTTTTACATAACACAAATTCTCAATGGATAGAGAACTTTCGCATGACAAAGGAAACATTTTTATATATTTGTACTATTGTAAATGATGATCTTGAACCAAAAACGTATTTGACTGCTACTGATAATTTTCAAAGTTTATCAGTAGAAAAACAGCTAGCAATATACAAACTCGCTAGCTATTGCGAGTTTAGAGTAGTTGCTACAATTTTTGGAGTTCTGCGAAAGTTTAATTAAACACATTAAGGAGTTTATTTATATGCCCAGCGAAGATGAAGCAATTAAATATAGCGAGGATTTCGAAAAAATATGCAAAATCCCACAAATAATAGGATGTATTGATGGCACATACCTATTGTTGCCCCAAAAATTGGATCTAGGGACTTTGTTAATAAGAAATATTGGAATTCCTTCAACATGCAAGCACTATGCAATGCACAATTACTGTAATGAAAAACTTTATTTTATTATTAATAATAAGCTTAAAAAAAACAAACAATTGTTTGTATATTTCAGATTCTTAGATATAAGCTACAAGTTTTCTGGCAGTTCTCACGATGCACACGTTTTTGTAAATTCTAGTATTTACAAGAACATTCAAAATATATTGCCAAAAGTATGTTCTTGCGTTTATCTTAATATTTAAAATTTAATTTAAATGATTTTGCAGGGAACAAAAGCAGTCGATGATAAGAACATACCATACTTTATTCTTGGTCTACAAAAAATAAAAAATGTAATACTTATTTAAAATTAATAAAATTTAAATAATAGGTATTATTTCTGTGTTATTATTCTTATTAAGTTCTAATAACAATAGTTGCCTTTGTTGTTATTGTAACGACGGAATATGTTGCTTTTCTTCCACCTCCAAGTCCAGTTTCAGGAACTCTGTTACTGGCGGTTAGCGTCATGTGGCGTGCTCTCACATGCGGGACACTTGTCAACAATTTTACTCACGTAGTTATTTGAGAAGCGTGACAAACCGGATCTAAACTGCGCTAGGATGGTTCTGGTGCTGCGTGATAGTTTGACTTCTTCGGCAGCGATTTATAGTAGTATAGCTTGCTATTAAAAACTCGATTCGTGGCGTAGTTCTTTATTGTGTATTCAGCAACTTTGGTATGTATGTTTTTTAAGCCATCTTATACGTAGGCTCGTAGATGACTGTTTTTAACATCTTGTAAGAAACATTTCGCAGGCCGCCTTATGTCTCTAGGTGGTGTGGTTATGGATAAAGCGTCATTGCAGGGATGTTGCTCTTTAAGAGAGGCCCAAAAATATTGTTTGCTAGGCATTTCGTTATGTACACAGACCGGCAATATGTAACATTCCTCGTGCAGGTAATCTCGGGGGCCATCAAGAGACATCAGTCAAGCGACGCGCTTTTAAATTAACTTATTTATCCATAATGCTCATTTAAAACAACACCAAAATGCATACAAATAATCAAATTCTGGATTAGATGCAAACACTATATTAGAGAAAGAAAGTTTCTAACCTCACTTAAGTAATGAATGTTAAAATTGTTATACAATTCATAAGATTTCATTCCCTGTCGCTGATCACGCGCATTTATTTGACACCACAAACTCGATGGAAGGTTTAATATTTAGTGATTTAAAACAATTCAAAGCTTTTCGTAGCCCCAAACGCAATTTTTCCGTTTATCTCATAAACCAAAGGACGCGCTTTCAAATGAACTTATTTTTTGAAAATCTTCAATTAAACAACACCAAAACGCATACAATTATTTAAATTCTGGATTAATTGTGAAAAACTATATTAGACAAAGTCAGTTTCTGTTGGAATTAAAGAATTCATATTTGTTGTATTGGTACAACTGTTTTTTGTATACAATGTTATGTAAATTATATTATAGTTCTATGGTTATATATTCTTGAGCTGTATGTCAAAATGGAAATAAAATACAAAAACGTGTTACTCTCAGTTTATTATCATTAATTATAATCTTTTTACTTTATATTTCACAACAGGTTATGTGCCCAGTGATACGTGTTAATAGTAAAACTAAAAAGTAAAAATTATAATAGTTAAATTAGTTATCAAGTTATAATCAAAAGTTTTAAATAATTTTATAAATTATAACATGTCACAATCCATCATAACCTCGATCGAAAAATTAAAAGTTCGTGATAACTACGACACTTGGAAATTCGCAGTTCAATCCTATTTAGAACTCGAAGATTTATGGGATTGCATTAAAGGTGACACCGAAGATATCACAAAATCTACCAAAGCACGTTCTAGAATAATTTTGTTGTTGGATCCGATAAATTATGTACACGTCAAGTCTACAACCACGGCGAAAGAAGCGTGGCATAATTTGGAAAAGGCGTTTGAAGACTCTGGTCTCACTCGTAAAGTGAGTTTATTAAGAAAGTTAATCACAACAAACCTAGAAAAATGTGAATCTGTGGAAGATTTTGTAAATATAGTGATAACTACAGCACATAAACTGAATGCCATTGGATTGACTGTAACCGATGAATGGATTGGAACCATATTACTTGCCGGATTACCTGAAAGTTACAAACCAATGATCATGGGAATTGAAAGTTCCGGTATTAAAATATCAGCCGATTCAATCAAGACGAAAATCTTACAAGATGTGAAATTAGTAAGCAGAAAATCTGACGATGAAGGAGCTACAGCTTTTTACGGCAAAAAATACAATCACCGTAGACAACGGGGTGTTCGTTGTTTTGATTGTAATAACTATGGACATCTTGCTTCAGATTGTCCAAACAAGAAGTCTTCTACATCATCACCAAAACCATCATCATCAAAGTCTTTTAAAAAGAAAATGCAGCCAGGAATCAGTCTTTATACATCATTTGCTGCAAGTTCAATTACAAATGACTGGTATATTGATTCTGGTGCGTCTGCACATATGACATCGAACAAAAATTTATTAAAGAATATTACAAACACCGTCAGCAACAATGAAGTAGTCATCGCAAATAATTCTTCTCTGGTTGTCGAATGTTCCGGTAATGCTGAACTATCCCTTATGGTTCAAAATAAAAGTACAACAGCTAATGTTGATAAAGTTTTGTATGTACCAAATTTATCAGTAAATTCATTGTCAGTCAGTCAGATGATTAATAAAGGCCATCATGTCATATTCGATTCATAAGGATGTAAAGTGTACAATGCCGATAACATATTGGTTACAACGGCGTCATTAAATGATGGTATGTACAAACTAGATTTAGATAAACGAAAATGTGCTTTAAATGCAAGTGTAATTCAATCAAACTTTAACTTATGGCACAGAAGATTAGGACATATTAATCCTAATAGTATGAATAAACTTAAAAATGGGTATGTCACCGGAGTTAATTTTAAACAAGAAAACATTAAATGTTCAGTTTGCGCGTTAGGAAAGCAGTCTAGGTGTTCGTTTGGAAGTTCCGATAAACGAGCAAGTCAAGTACTAGAAATGATTCATTCTGACGTATGTGGACCAATAGAGGAACCTTCTCTAGGAAGTTCCAAATATTTTCTGATTTTTGTGGATGACTACACAAGAAAAGTTTTCGTATATTTCATCAAAAATAAATCAGAAGTTTTCAGCAAATTTGAGGAATTTAGAAAATATGTTGAAAATCAGACTGAACGTCGAATAAAAATTCTACGATCTGACAATGGAACAGAATTTTGCAATGAAGTTTTCAATAAAAATTTAAAAAGTCTAGGAATTGAACATCAATTAACGGCCACATACACTCCAGAACAAAACGGAGTAGCTGAAAGAATGAATCGTACAATTGTTGAAAAGGCCCGCTGCATGCTTTTTGATGCAAAGTTAGAAAAGAAGTTTTGGGCTGAAGCAGTCAACACCGCAGTGTACATTACAAATCGTTCACCATGTAAAAGCATTAGTGACAAAACATCTGAGGAATTATGGACGGGAAAGAAGCCTAACTTATCAAATATGCGTATCTTTGGTATTAAATGCTATGCTCACATTCCGAAACAGAAACGCAAAAAATTTGATCCGAAATCAACTGAATGCTTATTTATGGGCTATCGAGGAAATTCCGGTACTTATCGGGTTTATGAATTACGCAAACAAAACATAAAAATTACTCGAGATGTAAATTTTTTTGAAAATGCATATATGGAAAATAATCAAGTAAGTGAATTTGTCAATAATATTAATTATTTTGATTTTTTCCCAGATTGGGAAGATAAAGAAAGTATCGAGACAACAGTTAATCAAAATTTAGTGGGGAACGTTGATATCAACACATCAGACGATGTTTTACAACCTGATTCTGAAACCTCAACCTCAGAGGATGAATTTTCTACGGGAAATGAAGAATATCATACATCAGAGGATGAATCCTTTTCTATTGGTAATGCCACTGGAGTTAATATAGAAGCGGACGACAACTTCGTACCACCAAGAGAAGTTGAACTAAATGTTGATCAAAATTTTGATGAACCTCGTCGATCTTCAAGAGCACCGAAACCAATACAAATGGATGACTATGTCACATATGCTTCAAGAGCTATTGAACTTAATGACCCATCAACAATAGAAGAAGCATTAAGTCGTTCTGATAGTGATTTGTGGAACAAAGCGATGAACGAAGAACTTGAAGCACTAAAGGAAAACCAAACTTGGGATTTGGTTGATCTTCCTATTAATAAACATCCAATTGATAGCAAGTGGGTCTTCAAGACAAAAAGAAATTCGGATGGCCATATCATAAGACATAAAGCAAGATTGGTTATAAAAGGATGCGCACAAAAGAAAGGTTTTGACTATGAAGAAACCTATTCTCCAGTTGTGCGATATAGCTCGCTACGATTTCTTGTAGCTATGGCCGCAAAATATGATCTAAAAATCGATCAAATGGATGCAGTTACAGCCTTTTTACAAGGAGATTTACACGATGAAATATACATGCTGCAACCTAAAGGTTTTAATCGTGGTTTAAAAGTCTGTAAACTAAAAAAGTCTATCTATGGACTTAAACAAGCAAGCAGAATTTGGAACATCAAGTTAGATGATGCATTACTAAAATTCAGATTAACGAAGTCAAAAGTTGATCCATGTATTTATTTTATAAGAACAAATGAAAAGATTCTTACAATAGCAGTTTATGTAGATGGTATTTTGTTATTTTCAAATGATAATGAATTAAAAAACAAACTGAAGGATCATTTACAAAAAACATTCAAGATGAAAGATATGGGTGAGGCACATCATGTGCTTGGAATGCGAATTACGAGAAACCAAAATTTACGTCAAATATCAATCGATCAAGAAGATTACATTAAACAATTTCTTATTCGATTTAATATGCAAGATTGCAATCCAGCTACAACACCGTTAGATCCAAATCTAAAATTATCAAAAACTATGTGTCCGCAGAACAAAGAAGAAGAAGAAGAAATGTCAAAAATTCCGTATCAGGAAGCAGTCGGTAGTCTATTGTATGCCGCTCAAGTTTCACGTCCTGATATATCGTATGCAGTAAGCAGTTTGAGTCGATTCAATCAGAATCCTGGAAGAACCCATTGGCAGACTGTGAAACGAGTTTTCCGTTATCTCAAAGGGACATTGAAGTCTAAATTAGTATTCTCACGAGATGGCAGTGAAAATATTACTGGTTTTTCTGATTCGGATTGGGCTAGTGATATTGATGAACGTAAATCAATATCAGGCTATGTTTTCACAATTCAAGATGGTGCTGTTTCATGGTGTACAAAGAAACAGCCAACTGTGGCTCTGTCTTCAACAGAAGCAGAGTATATGTCGTTATCTGCAAGTATACAAGAAGCATCATGGTTGAAAAGTTTGCAGAAGGAATTAGAAATTAGTTGCGAAGAGTCCATCACAATTTTTTGTGATAACAAAAGTGCAATTAGTCTTGCAACTATCAATGCTTATCATCAACGAACGAAACACATTGACGTGAAGCATCATTATATAAGAGAGGCAGTTGATCAAGGAAACGTCATTGTGAAATATGTATCTACACAAGATATGGTTGCAGATGTACTTACAAAAGGGCTTCCTACATTGAAGCATATGAAATGCAACATGGGTATGGGACTTACCTTCAGTAAATATCAATTCAGTAGGAGTGTTGGAATTAAAGAATTCATATTTGTTGTATTGGTACAACTGTTTTTTGTATACAATGTTATGTAAATTATATTATAGTTCTATGGTTATATATTCTTGAGCTGTATGTCAAAATGGAAATAAAATACAAAAACGTGTTACTCTCAGTTTATTATCAATAATTATAATCTTTTTACTTTATATTTCACAACAGTTTCTAACCTCACTTTTTCGTAATGTATGTTATTTGCTATACAATTCTTAAGATTTCATTCCCTGTAAAAGCGCGTTCATTGTTTTTGAATCTGCTGATCATGCGCAATTATTTGACACCATAAACTCGATGGAAGGCTTAATATTTAGTGATTTAAAACAATTCAAAAATTTTTGTAGTCCCGGACGCAATTTTTCCGTTTATCTCACAAACCATAGGACGCGCTTTTAAATAAACTTATTTTTTCAAAATGTTCATTTAAACAACACCAAAATGCATACAAATAATTAAATTCTGGATTAGTTGTGAAAAATTATATTAGAGAAAGTCAGTTTCTAACCTCACTTAAGTAATGAATGTTAATTGTTATACAATTCATAAGATTTCATTCCCTGGAAAAGCGCGTTCAGTGTTTTTGAATCTGCTGATCACGCGCAATTAATTGACGCCGTAAACTCGGTGGAAGGCTTAATATTTAGTGATTTAAAACAATTCCAAAACTTTCGTAGCCCCGGAAGCAATTTTTCCGTTTATCTCACAAACCAAAGGACGCGCTTTTAAATGAACTTATTTTTTGAAAATGTTCAATTAAACAACACCAAAATGCATACAAATAATTAAATTCTGGATTAGTTGTAAAAAATTATATTAGAGAAAGTGAGTTTCTAACCTCACTTAAGTAATGAATGTTAATTGTTATACAATTCATAAGATTTCATTCCCTGGAAAAGCGCGTTCAGTGTTTTTGAATCTGCTGATCACGCGCAATTATTTGACACCATAAACTCGATGGAAGGCTTAATATTTAGTGATTTAAAACAATTCAAAAAATTTTGTAGCCCCGGACGCAATTTTTCCGTTTATCTCACAAACCAAAGGACGCGCTTTTAAATGAACATTTTTTTTAAAAATGTTCAATTAAACAACACCAAAATGCATACAAATAATTAAATTCTGGATTAGTTGTGAAAAATTATATTAGAGAAAGTGAGTTTCTAACCTCACTTAAGTAATGAATGTTAATTGTTATACAATTCATAAGATTTCATTCCCTGGAAAAGCGCGTTCAGTGTTTTTGAATCTGCTGATCACGCGCAATTAATTGACGCCATAAACTCGATGGAAGGCTTAATATTTAGTGATTTAAAACAATTCAAAAAATTTTGTAGCCCCGGACGCAATTTTTCCGTTTATCTCACAAACCAAAGGACGCGCTTTTAAATGAACATTTTTCTTGAAAATGTTCAATTAAACAACACCAAAATGCATACAAATAATTAAATTCTGGATTAGTTGTGAAAAATTATATTAGAGAAAGTGAGTTTCTAACCTCACTTAAGTAATGAATGTTAATTGTTATACAATTCATAAGATTTCATTCCCTGGAAAAGCGCGTTCAGTGTTTTTGAATCTGCTGATCACGCGCAATTAATTGACACCATAAACTCCATGGAAGGCTTAATATTTAGTGATTTAAAACAATTCCAAAATTTTCGTAGCCCCGGAAGCAATTTTTTCGTTTATCTCACAAACCAAAGGACGCGCTTTTAAATGAACTTATTTTTTGAAAATGTTCAATTAAACAACACCAAAATGCATATAAATAATTAAATTCTGGATTAGTTGTGAAAAATTATATTAGAGAAAGTCAGTTTTATAACCTTACTTAAGTTAATGTTAGTTGTTATACAATTCATAAGATTTCATTCCCTGGAAAAGCGCGTTCAGTGTTTTTGAATCTGCTGATCACGCGCAATTAATTGACACCATAACATTGATGGAAGGCTTAATATTTAGTGATTTAAAACAAATCCAAAATTTTCGTAGCCCGGCATGCAATTTTTTTCGTTTATCTCATAAACCAAAGGACGCGCTCTTAAATGAACTTATTTTTTGAAAATGTTCAATTAAACAACACATATAATAACAACAAATGCATACAAAATTATTTGATATTAAAATAATTTTGATTATAACAATAATCTTAGTAAAATTTTCAAAATAATAAAGAAATTACTTCGAATCAACAGATCAAATCTTTTATCTTACCATTGTGACATCTAGCGGCGAGTGTTTGTACTAAGTTTGTATTTTGTTCAAAGGAAAATCGATGTACTAATTATATTTCTAACCTCACTTTTTGAAAATGTTTCAAGCTTAATAAGTAAATAAATATAATTTTTGCGAAAGGCGCGTTGTATAATTTAGAATCTACTAATGACGCGCAATTGTTTGACACCTTAAAATCAATTCTAAGGTTGTTATTCAGCGATATATAAGACTTTTTAGTTTGCCGTAGCCCCGGACTGTTTTTTTCCATTTTTCTTCTAAACCTAAGGACGCGCTTTTAAAAACGATATGTTTTCTTAAACGCGCAATCACGCGCAATTGATTGACATCTTAAACTCGATGGAAGGCTTAATATTCAGTGATTTAAAACAATTCAAAATTTTCGTAACCCCGGACGCAATTGTTCCGTTTATCTCATAAACTGAAGAACGCGCTTTTAAATGAACTTTTTTTTGAAAATGTTCAATTAATCAACACCAAAATGCACACAAATAATTAAATTCTGGATTAGTTGTGAAAAATTATATTAGAGAAAGTCAGTTTTATAACCTCACTTAAGTTAATGTTAGTTGTTATACAATTCAAAAGATTTCATTCCCTGGAAAAGCGCGTTCAGTGTTTTTGAATCTGCTAATCACGCGCAATTAATTGACACCATAAACTCGATGGAAGGCTTAATATTAAGTGATTTAAAACAGTTCAAAAATTTTCGTAGCCCCGGACGCAATTTTTTCGGTTATCTCACAAACCAAAGGACGCGCTTTTAAATGAACTTATTTTTTGAAAATGTTCAATTAAACAACACATAATAACAACAAATGCATACAAAATTATTTGATATTAAAATAATTTTAATTATAACAATAATCTTTGTAAAATTTTCAAAATAATAAAGAAATTACTTCGAATCAACAGATCAAATCTTTTATCTATCAATTGTGACATCTAACGGCGAGTGTTTGTACTAAGTTTGTATTTTGTTCAAAGGAAAATCGATGTACTAATTAAATTTCTAACCTCACTTTTTGAAAATGTTTCAAGCTTAATAAGTAAATAAATATAATTTTTGCGAAAGGCGCGTAGTATGATTTAGAATCTACTAATGACGCGCAATTGTTTGATACCTTAAAATCAATTCTAAGGTTGTTATTTAGCGATATATAAGACTTTTTAGTTTGCCGTAGCCCGGACAGTTTTTTCCATTTTTCTTCTAAACGGACGCTAAAAGGACGCGCTTTTAAAAGGGATATATTTTCTTAAACGCGCCATTACGCGCAATTGATTGATACCAAAATGAATTAAAATCGTGAGACTCCGGGGTCAGCTTCTCACAACTGGTGGTCGGTTGGATTTTTCGGTATTCGTAACAATATTTTGATAATTCATTCAGTTTAGACTTGCTATGTTGCTGGTTGGTTGCTAATGAAATCTTGCTGCAAAACAAAACCAAACATGATTCACTAGATTTGAATATTGAACGCTTTTGAATTATATATGGGGCATTATTTTACAAACCGAACAGATTTGGACAAAATCTGACCGACACATTTTTGATTTGGCTGAATTGTTTTTTACGCACAAACGAATCGTAAAACACATTTTAAATCCTAGTTATCGTGACTGAAAGATGAGCTTAACGCCCGTAAAATAAAAGCTCGTTGCTATATAAAACATTAGCGTATTTTTCTACTTTGCCGCCCGGAAAATAATCATAAAATTAGAACAAACAAATAAATTATTGTATGAAGCTTATAGAGAAAATCATGGCATGTTTAGTATAATTTTCAAAATATCTAGCGAGTTTAAAAAATTCAAAAACTGATTTATACTACAATAAGTTGTGCAGTTGTGCGTAAAACGTTGTACATACACTCAGGCTGAAAGGACGATTACGCCCTTGGTTTAATAAAAGCCCTCGCTTCGCGTCGGCTTCAATATGAACCGCGGGCGTTATCTTCTACTTTAAGCCCTCGATATGTAAATAACTATTACAGGAGCTATATCGAAAAAATGATATACGTGTTCGAGGATTTTTATTTTTTTTTTTGGAAAATATAGCGGTTCTAAATTTCGAGAATTTCGTGATTTTTGGCTTGACGAGTTATTTTCAAATATTCATAACTTCGGTTCTATTAAAGATTGAAACTTCTGGTTTGTTTTATTTTAAAGTTTAAAAATGTTAGTTTAATAAAAAATTTAAAATTAGTAAAAGTTATTAGCAAATTCCTATTGTTTATAAACAAATAAAATGTTCAAATTGATCTTTAGTCATTGCCCCACCCACGAAATGAGTCTTTAGTATAACCATTGTATTCTACGTTTCCTTCCCTATAAAAAACGTATTTTTAATTAATGGAGAAATGATTTTTACTGTTAGAAATAAATAAATTTATCGAGCGCGGGACGACAAAAAAAATCCATATATGGGTCATTATTATTTTTATTATTTATTTATTCAGTTACAAGAGTTTAAGTACAATGTAAAAAATTATTAATTTTAATTTTTTCCTTTTTAAAACAACTTAAGCAGCTCCAGTGTAATACAATACAATTAAGGAGCTTCCCAGCCAAACAAATGCAAAATTCAATAAACCACAAGTCAATAAGATACAAAAAAAAAGTATTATTAAGTAAGGTAATACATCACTTGAACATCCAGCGTATGAGCAACTTCCCTGTAACAACTTTAATTTGTAATATTTTATATAACATCCAACGTGAGATCAACTTTGTAATTAGCAAAATTTAATTAAGATATTGTCATTATTAATCAGTTATCGTCCTTTATATACGCTTCACCCAAATTTAGAGTTCCAATGCTGCCGTCGAGGTTGACAATTTAGGCCTAAACCCATACTGCTTCGAGTAAAAAAAGTTTGATTCTTCGAGGAAATTATAGAGCCTTATAAATATTAATTTTTCAAGTACTTTGTTGAATATCGGTAATACCGACAGGTCGATAGTTTTCAAGTTTTTCTCTATCTCCTTGTTTGAAAATCGGGGTGACTTTTTGAATCTTCAATATTTTGGGATAAATCCCTGTTGAAAAACATAAGTTAGCAAGCTTACCCAAGTAGCAATTTATAGTGCTAACACCGTTATATAACTGTGTTCACACTACAGTGTAGTTTCAGTGCTTGGTGTAATTAAGGTGTATATTTCGTCAGTATCACGTCGTCATATACGTCAATGCACCCGGGTTTTATGACTTTGGTAAATCAAATACGTTTAACACACGTCTGATTTTGGTAATATTGACGTTATAATTACGTCTAATAATCACTAAGAAGTAATTTTTTTACCGTATTTATGGTTTTAACAACGAGATATAACGGTGTTCACACTACAGTGTATTTTCGCTTTCTGGTGAAATGAAGGTGTATATAAAGTCAGTATGACGTACTTTTATGACTGGTAAATTAATTACGTTTAACACACGTCTGTTTTTGGTGATTTTGACGTTATAATTATGCCTTAGAATCACAAAGAAGTAATTATTTTACTGTATTATTGCCGTCTTTTTCCCCACCCTATTCTTACCATAATTTTTGTTCTCAATTTAAATTTATAAATATAAGATTTTTGATTTTCAATTTTTTTTTATTAGTACTAAAATTTTTATTATCATAAAAATAAGTTTAGTATTAATTTATTTATTTTTTATTACTTTTATTATTATTTTAGTTATTTTTATTATTTTTATTATTATTCAATATCCTGATATTTTTCTCTGTTTTTAGTAATGTTCCTATGTTTTTGATGTCCAGACGTGTCTGCAAGAAAATAAATTATTGTGTTAAAAAATTATTGTTCTTCATTACAAAAAAATTTGGCTATCACAGAAAAAAAACCTCTATTAATAACCGTGCGTGCCTTTTTTAGTTAAAAAATTTCTTTAATCTCACTTTTCACAATTTCACTTTTGCTTTTTAAACTTATTTTAACGAGCTTCTTTCACAATTTACCGAATTTCACGAATTTCAAATTACTTTGTTTGCACCTAAAAAAAGGAATACACTCGAACATAATGCGGGACTTACGATATCGTAACAAACTTTGATAGATTTAACCGTGATTTCGTCATACCCGGCACTTTTGTTTGAATCAAGCGACTTGATCAGCTCGGCCACTTCATTTGACCTGTACCTGGTCAAGAGTCATACTAGTTTCAGAGTCTTTAAGGTTATTCCACTTGTTAATGTCATCATCGGGAAATCTAGCGATTGAGTCACTCATTTGTTTTCCAACATTAGCAAAATATTGGTTAAGCACCTCCGATATTTTTCCAAGTTCGGTGTACGAGTGTCCTGCGTCGCTTGTTATTTTATTTATGACTGTATCGTGCTGTCTACCCATTACGCTATTGATTTCCCTCCAGGTGGCCTTGGGATCACCGCTGACTTTACCAAATTTTTCAGTGTAGTAGTTGTTACGTAGACCAGCGGTTTCCAAACTGTGGGTCGCGACCCACGGGGGAGGTCGCGTAGTAACCTCAAGGGGGTCGTGAAATTTTTAATTTAATAATAATAATTTAATTTAATAATAATTATAAATAATAAACGTATTATATATTGTTACAAAAGTTGTTAACTATATCAAAAACAGTCCTTTGAAAGCGAGATTATTTGGAAAGTTGTGTGAAGATATGGGAGCAGAATATACATCACTCTTGTCCTATTGTGAAATGTGAAGTACGTTGGCTATCTCGTTTAAAATTTATTCAAAGAGCGTTCGAACTTAAAGACGAAATTGCGATCTTTCTTGCTGAAAATCACAAAGATGAGGCATCTTTCTTTCGCAACGATAACTTTATTATTAAACTTGTTTATTTAGGTGAAATTTTTTAAAAATTAAGCGATTTAAATAAATCAATGCAAGGTCCACAAATGCATGCTCTGATTCAAAAAGACAAAGTCACGGCATTCATTAAAAAAGTGGAGCTATATGGATATCCCATTTAGGAAAGGATTTACATGACATGTTTCCAATTTTAAATGACGCCGGTACCAGAAACAATATTAAAGCAAACAAAAATCTTTTTATAAAAAAAAAATTTACTAAAACATTTTTCACATTAAATGCGTTCCTTTGGAACAAAATAGCTTACTTAGTAGCAGCTTTTGAGTAGATCACCAATGGAACGCCAAAAATTTGAAAAATTTTCAAAAGAAACCACACAATTTTATTATTATCAAAATTTTTTAATTGGGGCTGTTATTTAGATCTGACTGGTCCATTTTATTATTAAAAATACCAAAACTGATTTAAATAATAAACTGCTTTTCAACTACACAGGTAGAGTAGATCAGTTCGAGGTAGAGTAGATCAAAGCAAATTTGAGTAAGTTTGATTTTCAATGATTATTTCAACGATATTGATTTTACAAAGATATTGATTTTACATATTGATTGAAATATCTTGCGATACTTCATTGCAACAGGAATTTGATAGTAAAACTTTATTTCAGTTTTGGGTGGAACGAAAAAAAGATTATTACTTTGCCGGTCAGAGCTATAATAGTACTGTTACCATTCGTAACATCGCATCTTTATGCGAAACCGGATTTTCTGCTTTAGCAGCCATGAAATCGAAATATCGAAATCATTTAGTAGTGGAAAAAGAACTTCGGGTGGCTATTTCAACAATAACACCACGATTTGAGAAACTTTGCTAACAAACAAGCTCATCCATCACATTAAATATGTTTCTATAAATATACATACTAAATTTTTATTAATTTTTGTTTAGTTTTATTCTATGAATACATTACTTTTTACAACTTGAAAATGTGCTTATATTATTTTATTGTTTTATCTAATAAGGGGGCCGCCAATTTTTATTTTTTCTTATGTGGGTCGCAGTATCAGAAAGTTTGGAAACCACTGACGTAGACCATTTAAGCAATTTTTAAGCACATTGCTAATATTCGTCACTATTTTGCAACTCATGATCACCGGGATTCTTTTTCAGTTTCTTTCGAAGGTTGTTTTTTCTTTGAATTAGTTTAATAGTCTCCGAAGTTATCCATGGGCATAAGAGGAATTTCGCCTTAATTTTTTTTTCCTTTATCGTTGTTGACTTATTTATGCTTTCCCTTAAGTTGATTACAAGGTACTCGCACAGATCATCAGGATTCTGAAACTGTTCGATATTATAATTATTGAATTTATTTATGAGGTCACTCTTTACCTCATTGTAGTCAATTTTTATAGTTTTATGTATAACATATTTTGTGTCTCTATTCATGCTAAGGTTTAGTTCAAGAATCATTGTGTTATGATCACTTATTTTCCTGTGTGTGCATATTGTAGAGATGCCCATGCATGTGTTTTTTTTTTTTTTTTTTTAATAAAATGTGTTGTGTAATAGGGTTTAGAATATGTGTCACAACAACACATAAATACCTTTTAAGACCTAGGTCTAGACCTGGATCCCACAACAACTGGCGTTCTAAGGTGTAGATTAACGCTTTTTTTAAACATCTGTGGGTTGAAGCCACCTGAGACTAAGTGTTCCGGCAAACTATTCCATTTGTACGCAGTTCGGACAAAGAAGTCTCTCTGCGATCAGCCAGTATGACAGCGCGGGATCTTTACCGTTTCACCGGTTGCGGCAGCCGATTGCCGAGTGGAACGGGGATAAGAATAAGTTTGAGGCATGATGCCGCTGATTTCATCTGAGCACTGCTGATGACGATATTTGTAAAAAACAACGAGGTCAGCAACAGTGCGACGATGTTGTAGGGAATCAAGTTTTGATGTCAAAGATCGATCACCCACAATTCGTATAGCTCGCTTTTGAACAGAGTCCAAGAGGGCCAAGATGGAAACAGAGGCAGCACCCCAAACTTGACAGCAGTACTCCATACAGGGACGAATATAGGACTTATAAACATGGAGCAATTGGTATGGAGTGAAAATTTTTTTGCATCTATTTAGGAGGCCGAGTTTTTTAGACGCGCTTTTTGCCATCGCCATTACATGATCGTTCCAGAGTAGGTCATTTGAAACTGTGACACGCAATAAACGAATGTTTTTACATTCACCTATTGGTTCATCACACATACTAAATAAAATATCTTTGGGGAACTCGGTCTTTAATCTGGAAACAATCAACAGCTGTGTTTTGGTAGAGTTGAAATTGACAAGGTTTTGGTCACCCCAGTCGGCGACTTTATTCAGGTCTTTGTTCACGTTTATGGAAGCGTCTCTCCGGGCAGGATTAATTCATTCGTGCATTTTACCTTTTTAAGAAAGGGGCTCGAACGACTTGTGCAGAGTACTATCATCTGCAAAACTATTTATTGGGTTGCTGGTGATTTTCAACAATTCGTTGATATAAATCAAAAATAGGGTTGGGGACAATACTGAGCCTTGGGGTACACCAGCGTTAATTAGTTTAGACTCAGAAGAAAATCCGTCTAAGGTTACCGAAATGTATCGGTTGGATAGAAAATTTTGAATCAGCTTCACAACATTGGGATGAAAACCGTACGCAACGAGCGTGTTGATTAAGTTGGCATGCCAGACTCGATCGAATGCCTTGGAGATGTCTAAAGCGATAACGTATGTTTCACCACCTTTATCAAGTATGCTGTTCCAACAATGCGCTACATAGTTTAATAGATCGGTAGTTGATCTTTTGTTTCGAAAACCGTATTGGCTGTCGGATATTAAATGATTTTCTTCCAGAAATTTTGAAATATGTGTATTAATATAATGCTCGTAGACTTTGGATAGGACCGATAGTAAAGCTATTGGCCTATAATTTGATATATCGGATTTTGGTCCCTTTTTGGGGACGGGCTGGACATTTGCCAACTTCCAGCACGAGGGAAATATACCAGATTTGTAGGATTGGTAGAATATTTTCGTTAAAGTTGGTGCAAGTTCTTTGGAAAAGGTTTTTAAAATAATGGGTGGAATATTGTCCATTCCTGAGGCTTTGTTGATGTTTAACCCTTTTAAAAGTTTAGCGACTATTTTGGGTTTGAAGTGAAGTTCATTCATATTAACTCCTGAAGACTGGATTTGGGGTATTTCTTTAGGAGTTTCCAAAACAGTAGAGTTCAGAGCAAAGCGTTCAGCGAACAAGTTAGCTTTTCTTGCGGGATCATTGACGATTAAATCACCATCAATAATAGGGGGAATAGAAAATTTTGTACCAGAATTTAAAGAATTAATGGCACTGTAAAAACTCTTGTCAGAAACAGACATAGACGTAAGTTTTGAGGCTTTCGCTTTGTAAATTTCAGACTTTTCGTTTGAGATAATCTGGGTTAGATATTTTGTTGGCCTTTAGATATTGGGATCGATTAGTGGGAGTTTTGTTATGAATCCAAATATTAAATGATCTACGTTTGTTTCTAAGTGCCGTTTTGGCAGCTTTCGAATACAAGTATTTTTGTTTGGATTTTACTATGGAGAAAGGGACAAATTTATTGATAGCAAATTGGATGGTTTCTGTAAAGTTTTGAGCAGAAACATTTACATTGTCAGTGTGAAAACAATGATTGCAAAATTGCAGATAATGTGATCAATGGTAGTGGCGGTCAACGGTCTAGTAATGTTGTTGTTGCAGAAGGTGAAGTTGTTTGATTCGCATAATAATTTGAATCTTTGTGAGTATCTATGGTCAGCAATAGTATCAACATTGGAATCCCCCAGCATGAGCAGAGGTTTGTTGCTAAATTGTTACATTTTGTTATCAAAATATAACAGAAATTCCTTTGTGCACAGTTTGGGCGACCGGTAGTATGAAAAAATAGTCAATGGTTTAGAGTTAATGCAAATTCCAGGTAATTCTATTTTAACGCTGTTTATGAAACCAGTTTTTATTTCAATAGTACACCGAGAAAAAAAAAATAGTTGGTTATAATAAAAATGGCGATTAATATTAATAAATTGGTAGTTAAAAATGACTAACTACGTCCGTAGTTAAATTTAGTTGTTTTAAATACACAAGGATAGTAATATGTACAAAACTCTGTGTTGAAAAGTAATAAACATTTTTATTATTTTAAATACAAAATTTTGTAAAACTTGTCTTCCTGTAGCTCTATTCCGGTACATCGTGAAATAGGAATTGAGAAAGAAATTATAGCAATTTTTTCATAACTAGTATTCCGTGCTTCGGGAAATAACAAATTCGTATTAGAAAATATTTCTTTATTTCATTTATTGCACTTTTTTCTCAATTCCCAATTCCCAGGGAAATGCCGGAATACACGCACTGGTAGTAATTTTAAATACGAAAAACATTTAGATAATTTTAAGCCGTAATTGACTTTACTATGTACCGTTGTATAAATTAAAAGTTCTAGATAGTTATTTTTAATACGATGGTAGTATAAACAATTGTTGAGATCACTAGTTTTCACAACCATATAAAATATCGTAGCAATTATAAAAATAACAAATAGTGTTTTGTATGGCCTACTGGTAGTAATTTCAACTATATGGAAAGTAGTAAAAGCAATAACTTTTTTTGTCAAAATTAATTATTTATTTATTTTTACAAAAAAGTTATAAAAATATTCCATAATCTAACTACACTTTACCTGATATCCAGTAAGATCTCTAATAAAAGTTTTGATGTTGTTATTTACAACACCATGTAATGTATTAATATTGTACAAATGAGCTTGTTCCACTTGTTCACGATCACATTTATCAATTTTACATTGATAAGTATTTATTTTTTCATTAAAATGATTATATTTGAAATGATTCATAATAATTTTTAAATTTTCTAAATTAATTCTACATTTAAAACACCATTAGATTGTTTATTAGCCATTTTCCACTTTTAAACTCAAATTTTACATAACCTTGTTTTAGAAAAATTTGGTACAACCAGAGAAAACAATAATCTATAATGCAGTTGTATTAACTATATTTTGTAATAAAAATTGTAACACCATTATTGGTTTATCATTTTAGGTAGCAATTGTTACTACTAAGTTTTAGTTAAAATAATTAGATTTAATAACTATTTATTTTCACTATTTTTTATATTAAGAACAAATGCCTCAATCATTAAAATTAGTACGCGCAATCAAATTTACTACCGGCATTTTTAAATTTTACAACTTAAAGGACAGTTGTAAGTTGAACTACAGCGTAGTTAACTTTTTACTACACGTTTTTTTCTCGGTGTAGTGACATCTAAGTCTTTATGCACATAAGTAACATGACCTCCGTATCCGTCTTCCCTACATGAAAATACACCATTATATTCAGGTAATTTGTACAAATTTATCAAGTGATCAAGTATCCATGTTTCCCCTATGGAGATAATATGTATCTTATGTGGGATTAGACACAGAAGTTGTTTGAATTCATTGAATTTATCAATAGATGATATGCTATGCGCATTCAAGATTAAGACTTTCAGATTTGTTACATTCACTGTTTCTACTGAATACTCGTTGATGTTGTTATAAAACTTATTAGTGATATTTGTGTGGTTCATACTGTAGTGACAAATAAATACAAAAAAAAATAAATAAATAAATAAACCAAAATTTATGCTCATACCCTGGATATCCAAGCAATGCGAACTAGAAATGATAGATAACAAAAAGAAACAAAAGGAAAAATAATTTAAAAGGACAGAAAAAAATTTAAAAGAAATTCTTTCACATACCGAACAGATTAGGACAAAATGTGACTAGATAAACTTATTCAAAGATTTGTTCTTTTTTTTAAGGGGAAATAGAGCGGATCTATATTTCGAGAATTTCGTGATTTTTGGCTTGAAGACAATTATTTTCGAAGATTCATAACATCGGTTCTGGTAAAGATAGAAACTTTTTTTCTGTTTTATTTTAAAGTTGAAAGATGGAATTAAAAAAAACCGCTATTTATAAATATTATTAAGAAATTTTGTTATAAACAAATAAAATGTTAAAATCAATTTTTAGTCATTATCTAATAAAAATAAAGAGTCATACTAAACGATCATCGGATTCTACGTTCAATTTTCAATAAAAAATGTATATTTATAGTTATAAATATTGATGCTCAATGTATACACCTTTCGGTGTGTACAAATTATATTTGTATATTTGTACATTTATTATATTTGTACATTTTTATATTTTGTATATTTATAGTTAATATGGAGAAATGTGTTTTACTGTTACAAAAATTAAGTTAATTTTTTCAGCGCCGGAAAAAATTAATTTAAATGACTTCATTAATTGCTTGAGTTTAAGTGCTCAAAAAATCTCTAATATATAATTCAAAATTTTTCAATATTCAAATCTAGTGAATTAAAAATTATTAACCAGTTTAAAGTACAGAAACATTGTCTTTCATATATAATAAATATACATTCAAATAACATCTAAATTCTAGAAGGATTCCGGTATTTTAAAGCATGTCGATTGAGGTTAATATGATGTATCATGTATGACATATTTTAACAATAGCCCGCTAAACAATTTAAGCGAATTCGTAAAATACGTCGCGTTAACGAACTATAAACGAATAACTTTTTTTTATCTACACTAATACAATCTCAAACTTAAATAAAATATTGTAGTGCAAAAATACTTCGCAAACAAATTCAATTATCATGGGATAGAAACGACGTAAATATTTCATTTTTGCAACACTTAAATGAAACGTTTGCGAGGACTTACTTGAACAAAACTCTTCACTAACACTTCGTAAACGTAACACCTAATTCATAGGGATAAAAAAAAGTGGAGAATCATGTTTACTTTTTTTTTTAGTTTTCGATTTGTTTTTTTTTTAGTTTGCTATATGCGTTTACTAAACTTATTTGTGTTTAGAATATTTTCTAGCTTATAGTGAATTTAATTTAAAGTAAGTGTTTCTAAATATAGTGAATTTAAGTTAAAGTAAGTAAGTGTTTATAATATATAGTGAATTTAATTTAAATATACATACAAAATATACAAGATGGACAAAAGACGGTATTATGAAATAAATCGAGAAATAAAAAAAATTTGTCATGAAAAACCGAATAAACCCCATTTTGATCCGTGCGCAAATAATTTATTAAGTGTTGTAGACGATCATTTGGAGGAGCTCGAAAATGGTTACTCCGAGTCCAATAACAATTCGTTTACTTGCAGTTCCAATGCTTCGAATTTTGGATGCGTTGAATTGCCTGAAACGAATGATAATAATTTATCACGAGAGTTAGCAGAATGGCTGGTTAAATTTAATATTTCCGTTGAATGTGGGAATGCACTATTAAAGTTGCTTAAAAAATATGATTTAAACCTTCCTCAAGATATCCGAACAATAAAAAAATATTCTAAAAAATCTTGTAACATAACCAATATAGAAAATGGAGAGTATACTCATATTGGATTAAAAAATTCGGTTGAGAAATTTTTACAAAATATTGATTATGTTAAATCAGAAATAGAAATTGATATCGGAATCGACGGAGTGCCTTTGGCAAAAAGTTCAAACAGCCAACTTTGGCCAATACTTGGTAATATCCCTCCTTTAAAGAAAGTATTTGTTATTGGCGTATACCACGGCAACAAAAAACCATCGTGTGCCAATAAATTTTTGGAGCAGTTTATAAATGAATTTAAAATATTAAGCAAATCGGGAATTCAATTCAAGAATAAAATTCTTCCAATTTCTTTAAGAACATTTATATGTGATGCTCCAGCCCGAGCATTTATATTAGGTATTATCAAAGTTTTTCCGTATTCATGATAATAGTTTTGCTTAAATTTTTTTCTAGGAGTCAAAACGCACTCAGGATACTATAGCTGTACAAAATGCCATATAAAAGGAGTTTATTTATCAAATAAAGTATGTTTCCCAGGAACGGACAACTTATTAAGAACGGATAGGGAGTTTAAGGAAAAAGCCCAACTGGAACACCACATTAAAGAAACAATATTGGATTCAATAAATATTGGATGTGTTACAAATGTTCCGATAGACTACATGCACTGCGTATTACTGGGTGTAACAAAGCAGCTGCTTCATTTGTTTATTAAAATAAAACGGAAACCCTTTTCACTAAAAGAAAACGCGGTAAATGCTATCAACCGTAACTTGAGAGCAATAAGAGCTTGTACACCATTAGAATTTGCTAGAAAGCAGAGACCATTTGAAGAGCTACAACACTGGAAAGCAACAGAGTATAGATTATTTCTGCTGTACACTGGTCTTGTGGCATTTAAAGGAATTTTACCAGAAATTTATTATTCACATTTTCTGCTTTTGGTTTGTGCAATTAGAATATTATGCCACCCTGTAAATTCTAAATTCAACAATGCATGCGCAGCCGAAATGTTATCTGAATTCGTTCAAAAATTTTCAGTGTTATTTGGCCACGAAAATACGACATTTAATGTGCACAGTTTACTTCATTTGTCAGAAGATGCGAA
Source organism: Diogma glabrata (assembly GCA_963693315.1). Lineage (NCBI taxonomy): Eukaryota > Metazoa > Arthropoda > Insecta > Diptera > Cylindrotomidae > Diogma > Diogma glabrata. The sequence continues at coordinate 245,675,451 of OY856187.1, read as the reverse complement.
ACTACTAGGAAATGTAGACAGTTACAGCGCTTTTAAATTTGAAAATCATCTACGAAAAATAAAGAAAATGGTCAAGAAAGGATCTTTTCCATTAAAACAAATAGTAAATAAAGTTAATGAAATGGATGAATTTCATACAAATCAAGAAGAAACCATGCATATCTCTTTCAATTTGTCTTCAACATTTCCAAATAACTATTGTATGGTACGAAACCAAATAATACAAATACAAGTAATTGAAGAAGACAAAATTCATGGCAAAATCCTCAAAAATATTGGAAACTTTTTCAATTATCCAATAGCATCTACTAATGTGGGAATCTATTGCATAGATCCTACAAACGGAGAACAATTTACAGAACAAGAAACTTTTCGTCTTGTAGATATTGACACTAAAATAATGAAGATTAAAACAAACTCCAACTTAGTGTATATAGCACTACAACACCTTAATTAAAATTATTTTCTACTTCTAGATGGCAGATTCACAGAACTATTATAATTCTCAATTATTTGAGTCAGACGACGAAACCAACTACGCAAATTTTTTAAGTGTCGATAATAATATTAATCCGTCAACCAGTACACAACTACCAGCCATGCAAAAACCATTCTACTTTAGGACAAAGCCATACGACAAACCGAAATCTGTACCTCCGAGTGTACCAGCAACCTCAAGCGGATCTTCAAATTTAATAAAACCATCAGTAACAAAACATTTCAGAGAAGAACCAATTTCATCCGGACAAGCACATTTGCCACATTCTTCACCAGATGTGCCTACAATAATGGACGTCTGTAAAATACTTAATGAGCAAGGAAATATGATGCGTGTTTTATTGAGGGAAGTGAAACTCTTGCGGCGGGAACAGCGTTTATATAACACCAAACCAGATGAGCCGGAAGAAGCACCTCCAATATTCCAAATTCCTGCCTGCCCAATTTGAAGATCTAGAAAAAGAAGTGAAACTTAACAAAACCAAAGAAAAGCTGATGGTAAGATTTTATGAATTATTAAACTGAATTTTTCAGTTTTATTATTAACACATATTTAATTTTATAGATTAAACAATTTGAAACTGTATCCGACCAAAATATGGATAAATTTGTAAGAGCTTGTCTAAAGCTTATAATCAACGATCGTGCGGCTTCAAGTTTCTCGTGGTATGGCCGTCACGAGAACATTGCAGTGGAGAAATTTCATTTAATGAATTTAATTAAAGGTAAACAGTTTGCATCAGTTCTACGATAAATATTTATTTTGAATTGTTTTTTTGTTCTTAGAATGTGCAATGCGGAAATTTCCGACGTGTAAAACTGTAGAAATAGTTAATATTATCAAACGGTGGTTCCAATACGCAAAGGACCGTGTAAAAAAGTCTAATCTTTAATTAATAATTACATTTCAAAATTTAATTTAAGTAAGTAAGTAAGCAAACTTTATTGAGACTTTTTTTTTGAATTCATGTGTACAAAATTTTTTTATAATTTTTTACAATCTTGTTTTTTACTTCACCACATTTTGGATGTTTAAGGATAGTTGCTTACTTTCGCGTACTGCCAGGTGGTAATCTTTACCACCTGCGTTCCTAAAACATATCAGTTTGCATTTAGCGTCGTTTATTTTGATACCCCAAGTTTTGTAAAATTTAATGATTAGACCAAGGTGGTCTTTTAATTTTTTAAGAGCTACATGTGGCCTTTCGTCTTGTGTAGTGGAGTGACAATTCTCTAGAGTTTAAGGATCTGTCCTTTACACCACGTATGGTCGAAAGCCTTCTCAAGGTCCAGTGAGCACGTCACTGTGCAAAGTTTGTTGTTCAGGCCTTTTAAGATATTGTCCTGAAGGTCTAGTAACGTGTGCTCCATGGAGTGGCCCCTTCTGAAACCGAATTGTACTGCCGGTATGAAGTCCCTTTCATCCTCAAAGAAGTCCTGCAGTTTTTGGAGAATAATTCGGTCTAGGATTTTTTCTAGATTAGGTAACATTGAGATTGGTCTGAAGTCTTCAACTCTGAAGAAGTTATTAGCTTTGTGAATTAGGATAAGTTTAGCTATTTTCCATTGGTTGGGAAAATACCCGTTATTGATTCAGTTGTTCGCTATTATAGTGTAAGTTTCGGAGATTTGGATAGATGATTTCTTTATTTAATCACTTTTCACACACAAATGTACTTTAATTTAATGTAATTTAATTGATTAATAATTATTTATAATTTTTTAAATTATTTTTTGTAACTAATATTCAATTTATTTAAATTTATTTTTCAGCAAAAATTTTGTGTGTGTTGAACGAGTCGCCATTTTTTCCAATTTAATTTAAGTTTATTTACTATTTAGTATTAGTTTAATTATTTTTTTGTGATGAATTTTATGAAGATAATTTACATAGCTACTAATAGACTAAGAGCCCGTGACGGCCAGACCTTCGTTATTTTATAAAAGCTGAAAGTTTCTCTGCGAATACCCCCTACTCAGGTAGGAACGATAAGCGACATATGAAGTTTGGATCATAGTGGTTTTGGCAGGGGGCTGGTAACAGAGGGGCCTCCAAAGTTTCGTGAAAGTATAAAAGCTAATTTTATATATTATTCGGGATAGTATTAGAAGTCACGTCACGCATTGCCAGACACTTACTATCGTAGAAACCCCCTGCCAGACACCCTTAAGCTTTAAAGTTTAATGGGGTCTGGCAGGGGTTTCTACGATAGTAAGTGTCTGGCAATGGGTGACGTGACTTCTAATACTATCCCGAAGAATATATCAAAAAATTAGCTTTTATACTTTCACGAAACTTTGGAGGCCCCTCTGTTACCAGCCCCCTGCCAAAGCCACTATGATCCAAACATCATATGTCGCTTATCGTTCCTACCTGAGTAGGGGGTATGCGCAGAGAAACTTCCAGATTTTATAAAATAACGAAGGTCGGGCCATCGCGGGCTCTTAGCCTATAAGATTTTTGAATTGATATTTCAATATTTGATATTAACTATAGTTATTAAAACCTTAATTTACAAAGCTACTGAGAGTTTTGAATTGATATTTGGAATTACTTTGATATGAATATAGATAATTATTTTTAAACACGAAGTTACATAGATTTAAGATTTTTAACATTAATTTGCATAGCTACAAGGATTTTTGAATTGATATTTGAAATGATGATATGAATTTATTATATTATGATATGAATTTACTTAGATACTCAGATTTCTGAAATGATTTAATGTATTTTGAAATTAAATGTTATATTTTTAAGGATATTTTTATAGATTTTATTATTGTTTTTTTATTACATACTGTAATAAAGGTTTCGCAAGAAAATTAATTTTTTGGCAAGTGAAATATCTGAGACCTACTTGTTTTTTTAGCGAGCGCTTAATGAAAAAAACTACATAGTCTAAATCTATTTAAAACTATACATACTGTAAAATCTAAGTAAAATCAAAATAATATGTTGTGATAAATAGCTTCGTGATAAACTATTTTATAAATTTTATAAATATTATATAAAAACAAGACAAGATATAAATATTACTAAAAAACAAGACAAATTTTGCGTTTTTATTTACTGGTCCCATCAAATTTCGTAAATATTTTATTTCAATAATGTCCCGCAAAAATATTACATTAACGAATCGCTAAAATGTTTCGTTAATGTAACACTTATGACGTAATCTAAATGCAACACCTAAAGCGAACTGTTTACGACCTACTAACACATCCATAACTCCTCGCAAAAAGTCTAATTATCATAGGACAGGAACGACATAAATGCTTCGGTTTTGCAACACCAAAGTGTAACGTTTACGAAGAGTTGTATGAAGTATATTCTTCGCTAGTGTTACGTAAACGTAATACCTTGTTTGACGGGAGGCGAAAAATACGCAAAGTACATATGGGAATTATAAGCATAACAGCAAACGTTTAGCATAGTTTTTGGAAATTTGATTGTTTTTTGGGATACCAAACCATTTTATTACGATTTAAATATTAATGCTATTGTTGCCGGTTTTTATGAACTAAAGTAATCACCACCACAAGCTAAAAAGTAAAAAATTTAATAACGGAAACGTAATTTAAATTTCAAAAAATAATCGGTGCTGCCATATGAGAAAATAAACATTTATCAATCGATTTTTCCAATAAACTGTAACCAAAATTAATTAGCTTTCTAGTCTTTTACTCATATCTAATTAATTACCACTAATCATTATATACCTACCGTTTTTAAAAACAGTAATTAAATCAATAAATCAACAGTAAACTTATCGACATTATCACGGTACCATATTCCATAAACGATATATATTTCTAGATGTCAGTTTTAATATATTGACGCCGAAATTCATTCCTTTAATTAAAAGTTGTTCTTTACTCATTGATATACATATAATTTACATGACTAGAATACTAATTAAAGAAGGTAATGTTAATAATATAGAATATTGTTTTATATGAATCATATAGCTAAATATATCATGAATAACAATTTATGTAGGTAAAATAAGTAAGAGAAAAAACTAATACGAAAATCCTAACCTCAAAAACTTTAAAAAGTAAAAGATGGATCAGACGAACAAACTTTTTCGTTTCGTTCATTTAGGAACAATTAATTGTTTCTATTTAGCAAAACGAAAACCGTTCACAAATCTGGATGCACAAGCATATTTGAATTTCATAAAAGAATCAGTTGTAGCGATTGCAGGTGCAACGGCGGCTGAAGGTAGTAACCAAAACGCGGCTAGTTTACTATGGCCATTGACAACAATAAAAAAAGTAAATTTAATTATTTAATTACACAATTAGTATTTAATATATGTCATTTTGTTGAAGGCATTTAATAGTAAAACACTTCCCCGTAATAATGAAGCAATTATTGTGCTTTCATATTGCGTTTCGTATATTGATAATAAGGAACTTCGAACGGAAATATATCGAGCGGTTCCTGATTTGTTGGTGGCCCCAAATGATTTTTTTATGTTTGTGGATTATTGCAGTAAATTTCACACTGGAAAAGGATTCGGACGTGGATTAAAATCCGCCGTTAATAAATGGTACAACAATAAAACTGCCATTGTATTGGCCGATATGTTGGGCAAACAAAGACAACATTTTAAATGGAATCATGCTGATATTTTACGATTATGTCGTACAAAATTCACAGACGAAGATAGAAAAGCTTTGAAGGAAGCGGCTACAATGCGCGGTTGTCAAACTGTTCGAAAATATGAAACGGAAGAAAATTTATCTCATTTACCAGGGCTTCAAAGATTATGTAATATTGCACGTTTAAAAATTTGTGAAAATGAACAAGATGCAGCTAATATGCTTACGGTTTATTCTCTAAGTGTTGATTATATTCCATCACATTTCGTTAAATCACCAATTATATGGGATGCTATGTTATCAACTTTAAATTATAACGAACTACTTGATTATATCCCATTTTTTAATGATTGTAATCTATTAAAACCAAATGCAAGTATTGCAAAAAAAATTTGTGCGGCTGCATCGAATACAAACGCCATCGTTGAATCAAAAGTTCATCCTATTGCAATATACACGTGTATGAAATTTCATAATGAACAAAAGCGTTATTGTGAAGCTAAAAAGGTTAGGTTTTAAGATAAATTCTAAATTTGGTTATATGTGTATTTAATAACGAGTTTCTCTTTTTTAGGAAGAATATCATCAAAAAAGACTTAAACAACGAAAGGTTGAGAAGAATCCATTTTTAATTAAAAAATTTACGACTGCATTGAATCACTCATTTTCATATTTTCCTAAAACAGGATTGAGATATTTTATAACGATTGATATCCGAAAATCTGCTTTTAAAAGTGAGTATATCTGCATTGCATAGTAATGTAATATTTAACAACAATAACTTATTGTTTGATTTCTTAACAGAACCAGTTCATGGATTAAAAATCTTAACAAATATTGAAGTAAGTGTGTTAATGGCTTTATCAATATTTAGACGAGAAAAAGATGTAACTGTAATGGCGTTCAATACAGCAAAAGAATTAATACCTTTAGATTTTAAAAAAGATATGACATATGAACAAGCTTCCAATTACTGTTTATCGTTGTCACAACAAAATACTGTGCACAACTTTGATTTACCATTAGTAAAAGCACAACAACTAAAAAAGAAATGTGATATCTTTTTGACGTTTGTTGATTCTGTTATACGAACCGTTCGGGATACAAATCCGCCATTAAAAGCCTTTAAAGATTATAAAAAAAATATGAATTTAAAACAACTGAAATATGTTATATTCAATTTATCGCGTCACACAAATGATTTTATTATCGATTCGAATAATTTAGCTACAAAAGGTTTATTAGAAATTGCTGGTTTTAATTTACGAGTACCAAAACTAATTGAAGCTTTCGCTAAAAATCAATTTCATTGAATTTGTATTTCTTAAATTGAATGTTTTTATGATTTTTTAAAGAAGTTAATTTTTTTATTGAATTAATTAATATTGTTATTATTAATTGTTTTAAAATTTATGAATTTGTTTTTTGTACAATTTCTCAGTTTTTCAAAAAACCAATTTTGTATTTTAGTTGTTAATTTTTTTAAATTGATAAAATAATTTTGGACATCTATTTTCTGCATAACATATTTATTGAGATACTCTGATGCCAAAAATGAAATTGTGTTCAAATTTATATGCTTTATATGAAAAAGTGAAATTCCTTATGTTTGAATTTATACAAAAAATTGCAAAATAATGAAATGTAATTGAAATGAATATTACTGTCCAAAACTGTTGTTCTAGATATTTTTTGTATTATTGTTTTGACCACTTTTCATATAGATATTGAATTCATATTTACTTTAAATAGTATAAAACTGTTGTATTAATATTGTAGATTTTAAAAATTTCACAAACAATATTTTTTTACTTTTAATATTGACAAATTTTTAAACTGACGATAACTACCAATAAAAAAGTAGGCACATTTCAACATCTTATAATTTCACTTTTATTGTTTTTCCTAAAAATGTACAAATGTTATATTAGTAATGCTTCACATAGATACAGCTTATCAAAAATACACTTTAGGAGCTTTATTAAACACTATTTTATATTATATAAAATACTAAAAAACTACAGTATACACTAGCTACCAAATTACAGAAATCATGTCACATCAGGTGACATGACTATTGTCGTTTCACGTTGCTTAAAATTTAAAAAATCAAAACCTTGAAACAACTTACATTTTACGCCCTTCATTTTTACAAAATAATTATATTATAAATAAAATGACAAACATCTATTTTGAATATTAATAATTAAGGACCATTGAACAAATTATTGCTCCAATGTAAAATTATTTCATTTAAAGTGCAATCTGTCGTATGAGACGTAAAACAGAACTTCAACACGAAAATTGATACGATGTGACTTTAGTCATTTAAAGTGACGTGACATTTTCGGTAATTAGTGTGTAAAGCGACATGACATGACTTCGGTGATTGAAATAAATTTATTTTGGTGAAAAATTGAAACTAAAATTTAAACTAGGTAGTACGATGATTAACAAATAGAAACTTATGAGATAAAATAATATGCAACACTTTGAATCGTTCTTTGTTTCCCTTATTTTCTTCGCCTCCACCTTCGCGCCTAACGTTTGCGAACGTTTGCAAACATACATTTTCTTAGTTAAGACAAAATTTGAACACGAAAAACCGTTTGCTAACATAACGCTTGATAGAAACCAACCTTTAGAAATGAAATAATGCCAAAATAATTATTATGGAACAAATGTGAATAAGTCGAGTTATTCTAGTTGATTAACATATTCCAGTTACCATTTTACTGATCTTGAAGCTAAAAACCGAGGCTACGACATTGAACAAATTAAATTCAACTAACATTATGTATAGCACTTGTTACTTTACGCACGATAACTTTAATACTTAATAAAACACCAAATGTTGTTTATGTTTTAGATGCTCTATATATATTGTGATTTGACCCTGAAGATTGTCTCAAACAAACACAAGCTTAAATCATCTATAAACACCTTGTTCAAATTAAGGTTATTTTAAGACCTTAAGTCCTTAACTTACATTGAATGAACCCATGTGTCGGCAAAGAAGAGCGAAAGACATTAACGGCCGATTGTATGAATGCGGATAGAAGATAAATCCTCGGATTAATCGTTTTGTATTGTATGAATCAGAATAAAATAAAAAATCTATCCGAGGTTTGTTGATCTATCCTTAGATCTATCTTCTATAAAACAAAGGATAAAACAATTTGTTTTTTTCTTGACATGCGCATAGCAGGAAAATTTTGTTTTGAATTTGTGGTTATTTTTGAATTTAAATTTCTGCGTTTCAAAAATTTGTTTTTTTAAAAAATTAATAGTAAAATAAATAATATTTTTAAAATAATTTTATTATTTCAATTTTGAAATAATGTTTTTTAATTTATAATTAAATTTATTTAATAGAAAAGAAAAAGTATTACCACTTATAAACAAATGCTATAAACTGCAATAAAAACAAAAATAAAAATTAATCTATCCGTGTTCATACAATCGAAGAAAAAAAGAATCCTCGGATGAAGATAGAATTTTATCCTCGGATTTTTTTCTATCCATCCTTGTTCATACAATCGGACCTAAATTTCTTATGACGTTGAAAAAGACCATGAGAGCTTAGGTTTCGGACAATTTCCGAAATTTAAATTTATCGGTAATGTAGTTTTTTAAGGTTATTGCCATTTTCCTTGGCCCATTTCTCAAAAATGCCGATGAAATTGAAATTTTGACGTTTCTCGCTGAAATATTATTTTTTGTTTTGCTTTATTTTCTTCCACAAAAATTAAATTACGATAAAACAATTATTGAAAAACAAATATTATTGAAATTTCAACACAATCTTTCAAAATTTACTCATCGACTTGAGTCGATTCAATTCAATTCAATTTAAATTTCATCAAGAAATGGGCCACAGCAATTGTCTTTTAACACAACCGTTCTAATTAATATCATTTTGACATGTCATTTTCCTTCATAAGATTCATGATGTTCCTTCATAAGATAATAAAATTAAATGATTGTTAGGAAAATAATAGATTTTGTTTAACTTTTATTAATTGTTCAAACTGTTTAACTCTAATTGGCAAATAAAAAGAAGGTGAATAATAATTACCTGTAATTTATAGCACGTGTGACACGCTATAAAACACTACATTTTTGGATATTCTTTATTACAAACCGAAATATATTATATAGAGTACCTAAAACAGCCTTTGGTGTTTTATTAATTAACTACTAAAGTTGTCCTGCGGATAATAACAAGTACATGTAAGTACAGCAGTGTAAATTTATTCACTCAAATGTTCTATTAGGATAAATTTTAAGCTTCTGATGTGGTAATAACATTTGTTCCCAATTCCCGCATACAATTTTTTTGTATAATTTCAATATAAAAAAAAAAGAAAACAAAATTGTGAAAATGCGTACGAATTACATGTTTCGTGTTGTTTTTCAGACAATTTTAAAATAATATCGATGTCTTTTATGTTCGCCGAACTTTCTATAAAAAACATCTTAATATTTTGATTTCACTCAGAATTAAGATTTGAAGGCAACATAGAAATGATATAAAATATTAACCTCAAATACATTTAAAAACTTGAACATTTGTGATTAATAATAGTATATTATGCTACGATCATGTAATAACCATTACATGAAAGTGGCATACGCTATTTTTTCTACACCCGGTATATAAAGAAGAACGAAAATTACAACGAAAATTTCAAAGTTCAATTTGTTTTCCCATACGAAAATTTCAAAGTTCAATTTGTTTTCCCATACGAAAATTTCAACAAACCTTAAATGCATAGCATTTTTGATTGAAAAACTATGGGTTTCTTGCTATTGATTAAAAATCTGTATCGTAATAAAATTTGTATCGAAATGAATATCATTATAGGGCGATTTTTCTGTTCCGGTGTTTACCGCAATGGCGCTGCAAAAGGGGGATAAGAGAATAAATTTAAAAATTTTATATGGGATTTCATACAAAACACAACTTGAATAATTTTAAAAATTATCTATGAATTTTCTCATTTTACCACAATTGAACAATTTTAATTTGCTTATGGAGTATTATTGACTATATTTTAAGCGTAATATATAAAATATTATTCTTAAGTCGCTCAAAAAAGAAACATAAAAATTGCCAAAATTTCCCATACAAAGTTGTATGAAAAATTTAACCTATTTTCGTATTTGTTTTACGGACAGAAGAGAAGAAAATATTTTATATATTAAGCTTAATATATAGTCAATAATACTTCATAAACAAATTTAAATTATTTAATTGTAGTAAAATGAGAAATTTCATAGATAACATTTAAAATTATTCAAATTGTGTTTTGTATGAAATCCCATATAAAAGTTTTTGAATTTTTTCTCTTATCCCCCTTTTGCAGCGCCATTGCGGTAAACACCAGAACAGAAAAATCGCCCTATAAAACGGATTTTGGTCATATAAGTGTATTTTTATAGAACGGGTGTAGAAAAAGTTATTTTAAGCATCGATGACACTAAGATGGCTTACAAGCTGCTTGTTTGACGAGTTTAAAACCTGAGGAGTAGATTGTAAAGTAGCCAACCAATCAACTTTTTCGGTAGATCTGCTAGTTTATAGTGAACATGATTACATTAGGCGAGTTTATTAGCTGCTGGCAAACTCGTTGGTTAGTACACTGTTAACTGTCATCGATGCTTTAGTGTCATCGTCATCGATGTTTGGAAGACGAACAGATAGATTAGGAATTTATGTGATAGCTATAATTTTGTTGATTTTAAATAAAAAAAAAACGGAAAAAATTAGCTTCTCAAATATATATTTAGCACTATTTTGAATTAAATAAAAAAACAAAAAGAAAGGCAAGTAATGGCTATAAACTTTATAGCTTACTCGAGCTTTGATTACGACAAACTCGTTTTAACTTTTTCTTGTTTGTAGTGTATATCTGCTACCGTGTATATCTTCTACTATTTTGCTGCTATATATCGCTCTTGTTTAGATATTTACTGTCATATAATTATGCACTTTTAAATATATGACGGCGGCGCTTTCGTTAATTCATTCGGAATAGAATAGGACAATAGGTTGTTCTAATATCGAACAAAATTATCAAAATTAGTCCATTCAGAATATTCCAAACGAATTAACGAAAACGCCAATAATAGCAAATTAATTAAAAACGACTACTACGACCACTATTCAAATATTTATTAGTGTCGACATATTTTTGTATAATTTGAATTTATTATTACTTATAACAATATATTGTTTGAATAATCACTTTACATATACAAATATTTATTAAAAACAACAAAATTTACTAATAATTTATTCTTATAATTTGTTATTCATTATTTTTTTAATTTTATTTAATAAAATGAACAAAATTATTTCCAAATTTCAAGCTTTTTATTTCCACTTGTCCTTTAATCGCCTCTCGTGGAGTAATAATAAAAAACTACATCTACATTCTACACTTTACCGCAAATCTCGTTGGTTATTATCTGAAGCATGTTTAAGTCATCCCTGGTTAAACATTCCAATTCAAACCTATTGAATCCTATTAAATCCAATATAAATTCAATAGGATTACATTGGATTGAATTGGTTTAATAGGAAGACTTCGATCTACCAATTAAAATTCAATCGGAATGAATGGGATTTAACAGGAAAAGAGGTTCTGTAGGATTCTAAAGGAAATTTCCAATTGAATTTCAATTGGAAATCAAGAGATTCAATAGGAAAAAGGAACTAAGAAAAAAATTAAACAATCTTATAAATTTAACAGGATTTAATTGGAAAAGATTTAATAGGAATGAATAGGATTAATCGGAATTCTGCAATGGAAATTTCCAATTAATTCCTATTTATATACATTTCCCATAGATTCCGGTTGAAAAATAAAATAAAGATATTTAACAGGAATGAATAGGATTGTATTGGAAATAGATTTTTTGAATAGGAATTAATTGAAAATTCCCAATGCAGAATTCCGATAAATCCAATTAATTTTTTTCAATTGGTTTTAATTGGAATGTTTAACCAGGGATAGATTATTCGATATCGAATAACTTTGTTAAGAGAGAGAAGCTCTCTCTCTTAACAAAGTTACTCGATATCGCATAATATCTATGACTTCAACACCATCACATAAGAAAAATCTCTGGAACAATTATTAATATAACATCTGACAAAACAACAATTATGCTGATAAACATACTGTTACGTTTTTATGACCTTACTTCGAATTGGCCTAACTCCCCTGACGGAAAATAAAGTTTGAAAAACTATGAAAAAAAATGAAAATTTATGAAAAATAAACATGATAAACTATGAAAAAACTATAAAAAAATATGAAAAACTATCTAAATTAATGAAGAACATATCTAAATTTGGACATTTTTCAAAAATTTTCATAGTTTTTCTATAAAAAATTATGAATTTCTATGAATTCTTATGACAATGATTAATGAAAATTTAAAATATAGGTATGCAAAACTATGATGGTTGGCGGTTCGAAATTCGAAGGTGTCATTTTTGGAAGGATGTTTCCATACGAATAATTATGCATTCCCATTCAACAAGAAACTGAATAATTTTACATTCATACAGAATGTTCCTACTTAACATCTTTGAATTGCGTATCGGCAAAAACCATAGCATTACCATTAACCATAGATTATGAAGCCCCGCTAATCTGCTTCAAGACTGAGTGATTAACTATCGGATTAAGGTGTAACTGACATAAAATAATTATTATATGCTTTTGTTAAAACGCAACGTTACCTTTTCGGAATATTAAGAAATTTTGTTTGACTTTTGTAATTTTCGGCCTCTGAGTTTTCGCCAATTAATAATGCAGAGAACCTAATCTATCTATTTACAAAAATCATCATTTTGAATACCGAAATAAAATAGGATTCAAAATAATTTTTTTCTATGCGAAAAGTAAACTCACTAGTTAAAAAAAATAACAAATTATAGTTGCTATAGCATTTCATATAATTTTACAAAGTATTTTAAACAACGTAACCATGAAAAAATAGAATATGAATTTTGAATGTTTTGCTGTCGATTTATAACTTTATAATTTATAGTAAGACTGTGTTCCAATCCATGCTATTCAGTACCAAAATTCTAAATTGTACTAAAACTGTCAAATTGGCAATTTCATCGTTCCAATTCAAATATATTTTAAATTGACAATTATACATAGTTTTGTTTGTTTTTTCATTTAATGTTAAAAACTAGAATTATATACTGTCTGTCCGACGAGTAGATTTCAATATAAAATATTGAGTTGCTTTATGATTGTATAAGGCATAAAAATTTAGAATTAAATGGCGGAAATAGTCAACGAAATTTTTGACTATTTCAATTTAGAATTTTAGTACTAAATAGCATGGATTGGAACACAGTCTAAATATCGATTATATGTTAGTATCATAGAAAAAATTGCATTTCCTACGCGAGATAAAAACGTTTTTCGTTCGTAAACATGTCTCAAATGTTAACTCACGAAAAAACAATGTTTTCATCTCTTATAGGAAAATATACTATACGTGCTCAGTAATCAGATTTTTTCTTCGTTTTTCATAGCTCATAAACATAATTTTTCAGATAAATTCATAATTGTTTGCCTAATTTTCATAGAAAATAAGAGATTTAAAAAAAAATAACATGTTCATAGTCATAGTTTTATCGTAGTTTTTCATTTTTTAAGGACATAGTCTTGCAGAGAAATTCATGCTTTTTCCTAAAAAATTATATTTGTTCCTATTATTTTCTATGAAAAAATATTATTGTCTCATCAATATTATTGTTTCTTTGAATTTTTCATAGTTTTTCATAGGTTTTTTTCCGTCAGGGTCACAATTCGATAAACACGATTCCCAAATCTCTTCAGAGTTCGATCACTGATTAGTAAGCACAAACACCAGGTTTTATTAAGTATTCTACACCTTAATAGTTCCACAACAACAGGAAAACAATACAGCAAACAATATTTCTAACTAGAATATTCTTTCAACAGCTTCAGAAACTCCAACGGTTGATTGTAGAAATTTCCAGTAACACAACGTTCAAAATAATACACAAAATATTTCTATTCAATTTCATTAATTTGTTGTTGTGTTTTATTGTAATTTTGTTATAACCGTAACAATCTTCCTCTATCTATATAAATAAAATTCGATGTCTGTTTGTCTGTTCGCGATAAGCTTCGAAACAGCTGAATCAATTTAGATGAAACTTGATAAATATAAAGAAAGGAATGTCAGAAGTAACATAGATTTCTACTATAAATATAACTTTAGCGAATTCTCCTCTAAGGAAATTCAAAATATCCTTCCATCGTGTGCGCAATTTAATCGGCGAACAAGAACTTCAGAGTTATCTCACCCATTTGCTGTCCAAATAACTCGTTGTAGAACTATGTCCTTCCATAACGATTATTTTAATAGAGTGGCCAAATTGGGGAACTCAATGCCCACCTCCGTAGTTCCCGATGAATTGGCCCCTCAGGCATTTTAAGAAAATGTCCATCGTCATTTAAAACAATTATAATAGTTATCTCATATCCTCACTCCTTCCATTTTAACCATTTCCTTCCCTTCTAGTTGACATGGTATCTTCGGATATTCAAAGAGTCTGAATAATGATTATTTCATATTTAGTGTGCTAAACATGTCTAACTAATTAATTTAAAAAAAAAAACTGCTTTTGTCCATAGATTTTATAGTTTTTATAATAGAATTTTTGATTTCTCGCAACTCCGGTTCTTAATTCGTAGCAAAGAGTTTGCCTAAATGTTGATTACATACAATTTGGTTTTTAATTATTCTAATTATATATACGAGTATAATAGCATTTTCGATTGAGAACCAGTTCATAACTATAGTTCTTTTTTTTTTTTCAATACAAAAAAATTATTTCCCCTCCAAATCATGTTCGATTGAAGCAAAATAAAAAAACTAGTTCTGAACTGGTTGTGCATTTTTTCCCCTTTTGAAGAACTAGTTTTACTTTCAGTTATTTTTGAGTTTTACTCATACTATGACAAAAAGTACACACAACAAACGTTAAATCAAATCGTTATAATTATAACGCAGCATCATATAAATAGTTTAATTTTATTTTTAGTTATTTAACATTTATATTATGAAATTAGTTTTTTTTCACAAAATGCATTGTTTTTTATTGCTTTTCAAACATTCCAAAATAAAAGAATTAATAAAAAACCAATTCAATTTACTCATACAATAACACTGAATGTTTGCATGTTCGATTGAAAAAAAAGAACTAGTTATTAACAAGTTCTTCAATCGAAAACGCCATAAATTCATAGCAACGAATTTGCCTAAATGTTGATTAAAATTTGGTTTTTAATTGTTCTAATTATATATTAATATAAGTATGTTTTTATTATATAGAGACAAATTTGTATTTTGTTGTATATCTTTTAAATCTTAACTTGCAAGATTTTCTCATTTGTTGTTTATGAAGATTTTTTATTTAGAGATGAATTAGAATGTGTGTTTATGTACATATTTAGTTTATTTATTTCAGAAGAAATTTGTATTTTCTTGCGAAGATGGGATACCATACCCCTAGTATATATCGTCGCATTAATAATGAAATAACGTATGACATATAAACGTTATTATATAATGGGTGCGCACGCGCAGCATTCCCCATAATTAACGTACATGCAAATTTGAATTTGGTTAAATATTGAAACAGCGTAAATGCATGTACGATATTCCAATTCCTACAGAATAAACTTGGGTAAAATCAGTGTCGTATATTTTACATACATTACGATCGCTACACGAAATGGTAAATCTAAAATTTTGTATAAGCATCATCCATGACTACATGATATGCCGGTTCATATAAATAAAAAATTGTAAGAATATCATGCGTTATTTCAATAATAATTAGTTTTAGGCTTAATCGTACTTCCATGCAAAATGAAATAACGTATATGAAATATGAAATAACGTACAAGGTACCTGATTGACTTTTCACCTCTTTTTAGGTAGAAAAGCCAGCAGGTACCAATGTGAAATTTTAATATGCTGTGGGGAAATTAGTCAAGATTAATTGGTAGAAATTTTTTTTCCAATATCTTTATTCATTCAATAGTGCTGCCGAGTTTACGAAAATCGAAAAATCTTTAAATCCAATTATCTCGAAACTACACTTTTGCAAATACGTTGTTTCATTATTAAACCGACGATATATAAAATTCAAAAATTCTATTTTTTTCAAAATTCTAAAAATATTCCAAAAATTATAACAAAATCAAAAATAGAAACTTTTTCAAAAATTCTTAAAATATTGCAAAAATTATAAAAAATCAAAAAAAAAATTCTGTTTTTAAAATTCTAAAAATATTCCAAAAAATATTACAAAATCAAAAATTGAAACTTTTTTCCAAAATTCTGATAATATTCCGAAAATTCAAACTTTTTCCAAAATTCTAAATTATAACAAAATCAAATAAACAAACATTTTTCAAAATTCCAAAAATTATAAAAAAATCAAAAATTTCCATCTCCAATTTCATGTCATACAAATAATTAATTTATTTTTTCACAAAAATTGGGTAAAAAATAAATGAAAATCATGTTTTTGACACACTTGAGAACATTTTTTTGACAAACCTAGAATGCAATAATCTAGTTTTTGAAATCACATACCCAACCATCGAGATTTCTCTAAATTCAATGTTACTAATCAATATCACTTAAAATGAACGTTTTTTTTCTCAAAAAATATGCAAATTTCCATGTTTTGACACACTTCCGTTACAGTTATCGAACACATCGTCCTTTCGAACCTGTCCATAGAGTATGTATACCTATTTTTAGAGAAACAAATGTTTGAAACCCCTCCAGCGGTTTTCTAGATTTCGTAGGTAATGACGGACGGCCGGCCTGCCGTCAGACAGACATACATTTTTTTTTTGCTTTTTTAGTATCAGTAGGTCCTTAAACGTCGAGAAATGTCAACAAAAGTGGGGGTAAGAATTTCACTTTAGACTCATGAATGTAATACCGGTCTTTCAGACCGAAGTAATAAAACTAAAATAAAAGGGTAAAAAACAAATTTTTTAGAAAAATTTGCACAAACAAAACTAAAATTGAGTTGCCAATAATACATTCAATTCAGTGACATATTCCTTGATCATTTGACGCACTGTCTTCCTCAATGATTAAAGCCCAGATATTGAGTTATATGGAGGCACGTCTCTTCGAACAAGCAATAGCGTTCCACCATCAAGAAATATTACATAACTAAGATTAAGGGTGCCACCGTTGATTGGATACAATTCATCCGCCGACACCCCTAAGACAACACCTTGGCTAGTGATGTCGCACTGCCATTGTCAGTCGTATGTGTTATCTCCGTTAACTCGTATGTCGATAGCAGAGTATGGAATATTTGAGGTTGTCACACCCCTAGAGCAAGAATAATAAAAATTACAAACCAACAGAAACTTTTCCCTCCATACGGGCATTAACACTAAACATGCCTAACTTTGAAAAAATAAAACTGTTTACCTTTTTTAGAGAATTTAAAGTTAACATAGTTAGTGTTCTTCATTACCTTAATAATGGTAGTTCGAGTGAACGTAAAACATTTCAGTTTAACATATCTAGTTTTCAGTTCTGTGGGATTAAAAGTGCAAACTATTTTATCAGATTCATTGATGATATTTAACAAAACAACCAGCTCAACCTCAACCGAAGATCATCAACTTTGCTCCTCCAATTAAAAAATGCCAGAGGGAAGATACTCACCTTTTTGAGACACGTAACTTTTTTCGTTCGTTTATTAAAAGTGTGCTGTTTTTATTTTATAATTTCCATTTAATCAATACGATTTTGTAATACAATAATATTTGATAATAATTCCTTTTTTAATATATTATATTTTTATTTATATTTTTAATAAATTAGTTTTGTCTTTTTCGATTTTTTTCTGTTTAATTTTGAATTTTTTGTAAATAATTTTATAAAATAAGATTCAAATCCGATAACGTCAATTTTATATTTTTACTAATTTTTTAATTTAAAGAATTACCAATTGAGAGAATTTGAAATGAAGCCCAATAAACCCATTTAATATATTAGGATGAAAATCAAAATAGTAGTAGGTAAGTTAATATTTATTTTAATTTCAAATCAAGAGTTAAATGTTTTACTCAAAAATTAACAAACGTTTGCTTTAGAAGTTTAAAATATCTCAATACTTTTTCCAAATAAATTAATCTGTGACTGATGAGATGATAAAGAAGTGGTAAAGCCACGAAAATTCTTTTTTAATATTATGTGATCGACTTGGACTTCTTAACGGAACTACTACATTTATAATTAGTTTAAAAAATTTAAAAAAAACTAAAATTACTATTTTGTTTATTGGTTCTTTAGCGACATCTACACATATATGATACGACGGTATAAATATACAAATTGTTAGTTAAAGTTTTTAATAATATTTCTAAATATAAATAGTACAAATTATTCTTAAAACTTTATTTATTGGTAAATTTTATATTATTATTATAATTTTATGATTATGTTTAAAAAAAGAGATTACAAATAGTTTTTAAAGAATAAAGAAAAACGAAGATTTTATTCTTGTATTAAAACCCCATAATGTTCTTTGGTTTTGTAATTTTAATAAAGAATTGTTATCCCGTTGTGTTTCTTTTCAACATAATTCATAGTTTTAGGCCAAAAACTTTCAAAATCTATTAACTAAAAATTATTTACAAAATATTTTGTTTTAAAATCTTATATAAAAAAACTGGTAAATATGGCCACCATTATGTAAAAAGAATAGAATAAAAGATTATATCAAAAAGAAGTCTCGTTGTTTAAATTATTATTCAAATCTAGTTTCGTCTTGTCGAAATAGTTCTTTCTCGGCTTTCCTCTCTATTATTGTTATTCGAAACTCGCCTTGGTGGCGAAATACTATTACTATTGTTATTTCCACCAACTCGTGTTTTACGCGATCGTTTAAATTTAGCCATATCCTCCCCAAAAACATCACCTGTTCTCAACGCAGAAATTAGATCATCAAATTCTCCTTTTGTATCATTTTGTGTAACGGTTTTCGGGTCCGAAGATTTAAGACCTAAATTCTTAGCTACTGAACTCAATAAACCTTCACGTGATTTCCTTTCAATTGTACGTTTCTTTAACTCTGCTTCTTGTTTTGCACGTTTCTCCTCTTCTTCTTGTCGTTTACGAAAATTCTCATTATCCTGACGCGCTTCTAAGAATGCGGTTAAAAATGTATCAAAAATGCCAAAGAATTCATCCGGTTGAACAACTGAGCCGTCTTCACCAAACAATCGAACAGCACGATCAAATCGTGTTTTCATATCTTGGAATTGATCTTCTAATTCAGCAAAACGAACCGACGCTTGTGCATGGAATTCTCTCATTACCGGCAAGAAGCGATCACCACTCTGTGATGTTCCAGCACTTCGATGAAATTCAATTTCACGTGCCACTTCAGCTAAACCAGCCCGTAATATTGTTATATCTTTATCCATTTCTCCTGTTGAAACTTTTGATGCTTCACGAATATGAGGAAGATCTTCATCTAAACGTACTAAATCTTTAAATTTTGCTTCGACTATTTGAACAAGATAATGTAATAATGTTGTTCCCTTTGCTGCGCTTGATTTTGTATCAGCTAATCGATTTAATGATGCTAATCGAAAACCACTCGCATTTCCACGAGCTCCGCGATTCATGTAGTTTCCTAATGCTAAAACCAACTCAAGCAGTTTTCGTAATCGTCGTGATCTTGCTACTTCACGTGATGCTTCCATTACATTTGCTAGTCTTGGCGATACCTCACTTACTGTTATAAAGAATCGTTTTTTGTAATGTAAACTTCTTAAACGTTGTTCATAATGTGGAAGTCTAAAATAAAAATTATTTATATTTTTCAGCATTAGAAAGTAAGTTGAGCTTACTTACTTTGAAATTTCATAGAGAAAACGATCAGCTCTTGCTAACGAATCTATATCCTCTGAATGTTCATCTAAAAGTGCCCGCTCTTCAGCTGACGGTGTAAATTTAAGCAACTGCTCGACCATATCAATTGGTAACTGTTCACTTGAGTCCATCGATAAAATTGCTCTGTAAAAATTTTAGTCACAATATTTTTATGTCAATTCATCAATTATCAACAAGAAAAGTCGTATCTTACTTTGATATCTCTTCATCACTCATTTTCAATTTACTCAATAAAATTGTACAATTTTGTGCTCGTCGTCCATCAATCACAGATAGTATTTTTGTTTTGTTTTTCCCTATTAATCTTAAATCTTCCAACGAACCGTCATTCTGCAAAAATTAATAATATATTATTAGGGTTGTTTGTGTCAGAGTGCATGCAATACAGTGAAGATCGTCAAATAAAAGTGAAAATTAATAAACTGTATTGAAATGACAACAAAGTAAAGAGTAAAGTGATTTTCAGAATAAAATAACGGGCTTTTGTTCGAATTCGAAAAAAAATAGTATTGCTGTATTTAAGTATTTTTGTTCGAAAAGTATGCACTCAAACGTTAAAAGTTCGAGGGACCTGTTCATTTAGCGTAGCCCAATAAACTTACGAAAGTCATGAAAAGCCAAACGTTTTCCAGCGGTATTCGGAAACTCAAAATAAATTATCGACAAAGTTAGCATCAAAAGTAAACATCAAAAGTAAACTAAACAATAACTGAGAAAATGCAATGTGAGATAATACGGAGCATCTGAAGACCATCCATTGGTTTCCACAAATGAGATGTGATCATACTGACTATCAGCCCGGAGCCCTTTTGTGGACTGGTGACAAAAGCCATTCACGAAAGGATGAGGGACGTAATTATGACAGATTGGTCCAAAGCCTGGAATAACACCACGGGTCTACAGGAATCCAAGGAGTTGATGGGATCGTTCAATCAAAATAGAGCAGTAATGTGTTCTAGGGTGAATAGGAACAACCTAAGAATACTGACAGGGGTTCTTACAGGACACTGTAAACTAAGAAAACACATTAATAACATTGGGGTGGAGCAGAGAGATGAATTTAGATTCTGTCTTTTGGAAGAAGAGACCCCAATCCATCTTCTCAAAGATTGTGGATCATTTATCGACACGGGAAGGTATCATGGAGGGGGGAGGGGGAGTCCTCTAACTGGGTATTCACCAGGGAGTGCTAGGGTGTTGTACAATAGATCCCTTTGGTCGAAGTACAAAATCTCAACACCGAATTTGAATCTAATCGAATTTTAATCTAATCGAATCTTAATCTAATCTATCCGACTATACTACTGGATGTGAAAGAGCTGTTGTATTCTTGGGAGGGTCAAAAATATTTTTTGGATTTGGTTTCTATAACCTTTTTTTTACAGTTAGGTGAAAAATAAACATTATTTGTTATTTTGTTTATGGAACATTTCGGATTAAAGATGTTTAGAATAACGATCAATTTTTCATATTCAATAGTATTTAAACAGGTTTTTTCAGAAAGAAATAGTTGATTTAATTTAGTCTGCGTGCGATGATGTATAAGTTATAATTTAAATCACTGCGATAGTGTTAATAGTTATGATTATATGGAGTTTAATTAATTGTAAACGCAACGCTGTACCGTGTATATAAAATCGTGTAAATAGAAATTATTAAAATTTGTTATTGTGAATAAAATTTAAATGTTATTAAGTAGAAATATTTTGTGTATGATTTTAGACACTGTGTACTGGAAATTACTGCAATCAACTGTTGGAGTTCCTGAAGCTGCTGAAAGAATATTCTAGTTAGGAATATTGGTTTTTAATATTTATTTTTCTCCGGGATCACAGTGAGGAAGGAAGTAGAGATCTCGTCCTGTGTGGTGCATAATAAAGATCCCCATATGAGAAATACATGGTCGGCATACTAAAATATGACGAGTAGCAGTCACTATGAAAACACACAGAACTGACGATTCTGTGTCTAAAAAAACATATCCACAATGATGAAAGGTGCTTCAAAGAAACGCTAAATAAACTAAGCTCTCGAAACGAGACAGGAGCGCCTTCAATATATGAAATCAAAAATTCTGAAAGTAATCGAGGAAATCAGAAAAGGAAAAACGAGATACCGAAACGTATCAAATTAGTAGACGTTCGAAATAAATCAAACCTTAACACAAACTTACACAGAAATATAACCTAGAATAGACACCGCAATACGCAAAATAAACAAACTTATTATGCTGAAGATGTCCAGAAATAAAAGTCGTGGACTGCAGTTGCTGCTGTCGCTCAGCTTGAAGAAGCCGATGATGCTAGCGAGAAAAAGAAGAATAGGAAACAACTTGAAAAAAGAAACAAAAAAGCATTTGTACTCCACCTAACTGACAAGAGATGCGACGAATCACGAATCAATAAAAAGTGCTGGTTTGATAATAAAAAAACCCAAAAACAATTTGCTGCAGCTCATAATAAAGAGAATCAGAGCTGTATTCGCAAAGTAGTATCTGTACATTCCACTACTAATTATCAGTAAGCAAAATGGTCTGGATAGTGCCAGACTAGGCGAATAAAATTCGCCAGAGTTGGCATAGATGGGATGAGATCTTCGCTGGGTTGTAGAGGATAACTCTGAGACAAAAACAATAATAACAGATAAAAGCCAAGGCTCTGTGGTGAAGAATTCGTACAAAGTTCAGGAGTATGTAATGTCGCTTTGCTGTAACAAGTTTCAAAATTATGGTCACCATGGCAAATAAATGCGTGTACGCTGTTTAGACGTATCACTACTCTAAAACAGGGCATAAGCAGGAATGTCCTGAATGTTCAAATAACGCACTCTCCAAAGTATGAAACATGTAAAGCTATACCACATGCTCGCATGGTAGGAAGCAGCACACGTAGCATATTCAATAACGAAACGCTTGAACGCATCAATTCATCAAACTATTCGAACGCATGATACTAAAATATCAAAATTGTAAGACACACAAAATCAGCAAAAGATGCGAGTCTAAAACTGAAGGTTGTACAAGAAAATTTACAACACTTAATGGTAGTGTATGAAATGGGTAAATTCATCTCAGATTAAATAAACATGACATTATACTAAACAAATTAAAAGGTCCAATTATTGGTGACTTCTACGCTCTTCCAGTAATGTGGTTTGACTAGCTCACCGATAGCAGAAGTCAAAAGCAGCACGTTTGCACACAATTATAAAGTCTCAACAGACGTTACCACTGTGTCCAAAACCATGGTAAAGCGTATAAAAAACTGGTTAGTCCATGAGAGCAGAACCACCAGTGACGTGCTATCTTACTCGATATAATTGGTGAACGACAATAATTTCAATATCAATGCTACCAACTGGGAACTACTAACCTTCTATTACACTTAATACTAAGCGTGTAGAAACACAAGTCGAAGAGATTGACTGCAGCGAAAATGCAGACTGTATATCGTAATTCATTTAATTCAAAACACATATACGCAGGCGGTTAAAACAACTAAAAGAGAAAGGAAGCTTGTTACGGAAGTAGGCAACAAGGATCCATATCAGATAGGAAAGATAGCTCAACGTAGAGTACATGATACGGAAACCAAACATGGTTCCGTCTCATTGAACGGAAACAACATGCACTCGTGGAGTACATGACACCAAACAGATGATACATATGAGTATGACTCACCAGAGCATT
This sequence comes from Diogma glabrata, assembly GCA_963693315.1. NCBI lineage: Eukaryota > Metazoa > Arthropoda > Insecta > Diptera > Cylindrotomidae > Diogma > Diogma glabrata. Next base: position 245,651,639 of record OY856187.1, on the reverse strand, counting down.
TATAAGGATAGCTCTCCTACTTTGTGACTCTTGATTAGACTTGGAATTCACAGCTAACGAAAAAGGCGACTGTGATAAGTATGAAACGTTAAAAGGTTCCTGTTTTTAATCAAATTAAAGATAAAATTGTAATACAATCCTGATAAGTTGAAGCTCCTACTTACTTAAACCTCTTCAATGATGGCCACAGATTTGGTATATTTCCAAGATAGTGGAAAAATGGTTGAGTTATAATCCCAGAAGCCGACGATAGATATTTTAGATCGCACATCATACCGATCAATTTTACTACTTCTTGTGCTGGGTAAACAGTTGTTCGAAACAGCTATAAAAATTGAGCTCAACAAATGCAGGAATTTTAATGGAGGGTTGCCTATAAACAGTATAGCTTCCGTTAGATTAGCCATTGAAAAGTATTGACATGCACGAAACCGGGTATGTATGAAACCAATTCAGTCCTGTAAATATGAATCAACTCTCACAACACCTCTCACTATTAATAAATCAAAAGACGGATTCAAAGAACTACATTCCTAATAACGCAGTAATTCTTTCATAAATTTCATAGTTTCTACCCCAAACTTATCAATAATTATGGTATTGCCCTGCCTGTCATTGACCAAAATAAAAAGAAATATTTAGTACCTTCGTTTAAAATTAAAACCTAGGGCCATATTCTGTATTTTTTATTTAGTATTTCATCGTAAAATTGTAATTTAAAATAGTGACCAAGGCTTGACAATTGTTAAAAAAATGTTGAATAAAAAAAACTTACTGTAACTCCGTTTTTCTGATATGCACAAAATAGTTTATCAATCGATTCAAGTTCTATACTGTTATACCATTTGGTGTCATCCAATTCACTCCATACGGTACCTTGAACTTTGGCATCTGGTAATTTAGACCAATTGAAACTTTTCAACGGATTTGATGGTTGTGGTACGTTCTTCTTTAACGATTCTAATTTAGGGGCTGTAGGAGGAGCTTAATTGAATTGAAATATTAAAATATTTAGTCTTCAAAACAACGAAAATGTTATATATTTTTACTTACTTGGTGTCATTAGCATAGATGGGAGTATTGGACCATTGCCAGGACAAGGTGGAGGTGGTGGTGGTGCTAACAAAGGAGGAGGAGGAGGTGGTATAAATGATTTTGAAGGTGATGGCGGGGCTGGTGGTGATATTTGTCCATTACATCCCTGCAAACCTGCCATTTTTTGATCATCCGGTATACTACCTTCTGAAACCAAACGTTCAAGTCTTATTCTCTCTTGTTGTTCTTGCATGAAACGATGTTGCAAGTCTTCAACGCGCATTTCTGCATTTAATGCTCGTTGCATTGCTTGTGAATGATTTTGTGATTCTTTTTCCAAACGTTCTCGCATTCTTGCTAAACTCGTTTCTAAATCTTCTTTCTCTTGTGTTCTTAAATCTAAATCTTGTTCTTTTTTGGCTAATTTCGCTTGAGCGTCGCTATTTTCTTTTTCTAGCTCTTCAGCACGATTTCGTGCGGCTACCAACTCCTCTTCTTTGACTAAAAGTTTCACAATTTTTTGAACGTCAATTGATATTGGCGCAACATCATAATCTTGTGGTTTTGTTTCGCTTGTTTGGCTTTGATTATCTGATGATGTTGTTGATGAAGTTTCAATTTCACTTGAAGGTCGAGTTTCAGTTTGTAATATAATTTGTTGAACGACTCTATCAAACATTAACCAGTGTTGAGTATTTGGTCCTGTGTATGGAAGTAATAACATATGTTGGAGTAACGACAAAAGATGAGGGTAAGCAGATGAATGCCCTAGCTTTCGCCGTAATAAATCAAACATCGCCGTAGCGCTTTTTGTATCCACATGTTCATGATTGAATTTACGAGCCAATTCCTTTTCATCTTCATTTCGAACCATTTCAAAGAAATCTAAGTGACGATCTAATGTTTCATTTTCGTGTTTTCGTAATTTATCAATTACGGGTTGAATGCCTAACATTAAAAATTCATACCGAAGATGTAGTCGAAAATCTAAGTTTTCCTGTCCTGGTCCATAATTAAGAACAGCGTTTATAAAGGACATAATTGCAGTTTTCAAATTGACTTCGTCACGATAAACTCCTGTCGAGCGGTCTAGATCGTTTATAATATGCTGAAATCGGGTTCGTTCTGCAGTAAATTCTTGAAAACGCAACATAGCGGTTAAAACTTTTTTATGTCCACCAGGAACTAAACAAACAGCACCTAAAATTTCTAGAGCAGCAATTTTTGTTTTTATGTTATCGGCCGCTAACGAACGAGCTATTGTGTCAATTCCTGTAGGGTGTGCAAGGACATGTGCGCGACCAGTCTATAAAAAGCAATAGAAAATACAAAGTTAAAATTTATTACATTAATTTAGGCAATCCTTACGGAATTATTCATTAAAGCTTTAATGCACCCAATTAAACTTGTATGAAGTCCACTATTAGCAACACGAATATCCAAAGTTTGTAATAAAATGAGTAAAGCTGGAAGTCCTTGCATTTCAATAAATCTTAATACAAAACTGTGTGCGGATGTTCGTAACGCAGTTTTTAATGCATCTAGTAATGCTGTATGGTTATCAATTTTGTAATTATACTCATGTGACGGTGAATCTTCGGGAGTTCCTTTAACTTGGGTGGCTACATCTTTTAATCGATCAATATAATGTTCTGGTGTTGGTGGTTTTGTAATGGTACCAATTGAATTTCCATCTGTTTCTTCAATTGGAGTTTTCCGGGAACAATAAATTTGCCATTTCTTTTGGGGAGGAAGACTTAACATGGCGGCTTTATTAGGTGCGGTTAAATCAAGTTCTTCGACCAACTCTGCAAATTTTACATCTAGTTCATCAATTGCTGGCATTGGTTGAGTTGGAGTTATTGTTTGCAGAGTAAATGCACCTTCAACCACACAAATTTCAGGTGGTTCGTCATCCTGGAAAAGTAGAGAAAAAGTTTGTATAAAAAGTGTTGAATAAACTCTTCTAAGCACGAAATTGAAATATTAACTTCCACCTAGATTCGTAATGGAATCAGGAAATTAAACCAAAATTTACTTTTAATTAATTTTCTTTAACTTAACTATAAACTTATTACAATACTTCAATATGTTAAACATAAAATTTCCTAACTTAATTATTATTTTTCGTGTTAAAATTTCGTATAAGAACTGAATCTAAAAAACTATGGTGCAAATTATGAAACTTTTTGCAATCCATACAATTTTAGAGCGATCTAGTTTCGAACCAATGAGAAAATTTTTAAACTTTAAAAAAGTTTATCATTCTCATCAGGGCTAGCCGACTAGATAAACTCTACCAAAAAATGTTAACGCTAATGATTATAAACCAAAAATTGGGTTACAACTCTAGCGAAGTGTAAAAACAAAAAATTTACATAAACATACATTTAATAAATTCAGGTTTAGTCAATTAATTTCTCTGGTGATCACTGTTTTGTTATACTCTAGATTTTCTAGTATTGAATAACAAAGTTGTATCTGTGAGAAGAAGATGACTAGTCTTCACTTGTGTCTATTGACACATGATCAACAATTAATTCAGTAAATTATTTGTGATATAACATCACCCCGATGGAAAATCTCCCATCAAGAATAATATAAGAACTGAATCTAAAAAACTATGGTGCAAATTATGAAACTTTTTGCAATCCATACAATTTTAGAGCGATCTAGTTTCGAACCAATGAGAAAATTTTTAAACTTTAAAAAAGTTTATCATTCTCATCAGGGCTAGCCGACTAGATAAACTCTACCAAAAAATGTTAACGCTAATGATTATAAACCAAAAATTGGGTTACAACTCTAGCGAAGTGTAAAAACAAAAAATTTACATAAACATACATTTAATAAATTCAGGTTTAGTCAATTAATTTCTCTGGTGATCACTGTTTTGTTATACTCTAGATTTTCTAGTATTGAATAACAAAGTTGTATCTGTGAGAAGAAGATGACTAGTCTTCACTTGTGTCTATTGACACATGATCAACAATTAATTCAGTAAATTATTTGTGATATAACATCACCCCGATGGAAAATCTCCCATCAAGAATAATATAAAAACTGAATCTAAAAAACTATGGTGCAAATTATGAAACTTTTTGCAATCCGTACAATTTTAGAGCGATCTAGTTTCGAACCAATGAGAAAATTTTTAAACTTTAAAAAAGTTTATCATTCTCATCAGGGCTAGCCGACTAGATAAACTCTACCAAAAAATGTTAACGCTAATGATTATAAACCAAAAATTGGGTTACAACTCTAGCGAAGTGTAAAAACAAAAAATTTACATAAACATACATTTAATAAATTCAGGTTTAGTCAATTAATTTCTCTGGTGATCGCTGTTTTGTTATACTCTAGATTTTCTAGTATTGAATAACAAAGTTGTATCTGTGAGAAGAAGATGACTAGTCTTCACTTGTGTCTATTGACACATGATCAACAATTAATTCAGTAAATTATTTGTGATATAACATCACCCCGATGGAAAATCTCCCATCAAGAATAATATAAGAACTGAATCTAAAAAACTATGGTGCAAATTATGAAACTTTTTGCAATCCATACAATTTTAGAGCGATCTAGTTTCGAACCAATGAGAAAATTTTTAAACTTTAAAAAAGTTTATCATTCTCATCAGGGCTAGCCGACTAGATAAACTCTACCAAAAGACTGAAGACTAGTCATCTTTTTCTCACAGATACAACTTTGTTATTCAATACTAGAAAATCTAGAGTATAACAAAACAGTGATCACCAGAGAAATTAATTGACTAAACCTGAATTTATTAAATGTATGTTTATTAAAATTTTTTGTTTTTACACTTCGCTAGAGTTGTAACCCAATTTTTGGTTTATAATCATTAGCGTTAACATTTTTTGGTAGAGTTTATCTAGTCGGCTAGCCCTGATGAGAATGATAAACTTTTTTAAAGTTTAAAAATTTTCTCATTGGTTCGAAACTAGATCGCTCTAAAATTGTATGGATTGCAAAAAGTTTCATAATTTGCACCATAGTTTTTTAGATTCAGTTCTTATATTATTCTTGATGGGAGATTTTCCATCGGGGTGATGTTATATCACAAATAATTTACTGAATTAATTGTTGATCATGTGTCAATAGACACAAGTGAAGACTAGTCATCTTCTTCTCACAGATACAACAGTGATCACCAGAGAAATTAATTGACTAAACCTGAATTTATTAAATGTATGTTTATGTAAATTTTTTGTTTTTACACTTCGCTAGAGTTGTAACCCAATTTTTGGTTTATAATCATTAGCGTTAACATTTTTTGGTAGAGTTTATCTAGTCGGCTAGCCCTGATGAGAATGATAAACTTTTTTAAAGTTTAAAAATTTTCTCATTGGTTCGAAACTAGATCGCTCTAAAATTGTATGGATTGCAAAAAGTTTCATAATTTGCACCATAGTTTTTTAGATTCAGTTCTTATATTATTCTTGATGGGAGATTTTCCATCGGGGTGATGTTATATCACAAATAATTTACTGAATTAATTAAAATTTCGCTTTCAAAACAAAATGCATAAACATTTTGTTATTTTATTACTTAATTAATGGTTTATTATTCTATTTTATCATAACTATTGTTAACATTTTCTGTTTCTAAATCATATGGCAATATATTGTTATTAATTATTATATTATAAATTTTGGTTGTGCCTATATTTAAGTTAGGAACAAAACAATAATTGTAATTGCATGACCAGCTATCAAAACAGTAATGGTCTTTTTGTAATATTAGGATAATTAAGTCATTTCGATTTGTTATAAAACCTACATTACATTTTTGGAACATGTTTTTATATATTAACAAAAAAAGTATTATTAGACACACACAACCTCAGGACGAATTTTAATGCCTTATAACTTCTGCAATTTAGAGTCGTCCAAACAAGAATTGGTTAAAAAAGTATTTCCCAATATTCAAAGTAATCATAAGAATCACGGTTGGCGGAGTGGATTAGCCATTCTTGCGGCCAAAAACAAAGACGTCAATGAATTTAACAGTATAATTCAGTCTTATGCTCAAAGCGAGGCAGTCACATACAAGTCCATAGACACGGTCATGGAAGCGGATTAAGCAGTTAACTATCCAACAGAATTTTTGATCTGCCAGGAATGTCGCCGCATGTACTGCAATTAAAAATTGGCGTGCCAATTGTCATGTTGCGAAATATCAATCAGCCAGAACTTTGCAATGGCACGCGACTCGCAGCAAAAACTTATTGAACAAGGTAGTAGAACCAACAATCTTGACTAGACCTTTCAAAAGTGAAGAAGTCCTCATTCGTCGCATACCTAAAATGAAATGAAAAGATTCTAATTCCTAATTCGTGGTTGTGGTTTAGATCTAGATACCGATTGTTTCTCACATGGACAATTATGTGTTGCGTAGTCTAGAGTGCACAGACAATGGAACAATAAAAAACATTGTATTGTATACCCCATTCTGAAATTAAACATATTAGAAACGTGTATGTTCTGTTTTCTTTATTTCTTATATTTAACCAGACTGAGCCACTGCAACGCGTCGCCGGGTCCAGCTAGTTTTAAATATATATGAAAAGATTCACCCACTCCAAATTTAATTATGTTTGTCTCAAAACAAATATTTGTTATCCATGAAAATCTACAATTATATTTAAAGTGAATTGTACTAAAAAACGGTGAAAAAACATAATTAAATTTAGAAACTTTTTTATTACAATTATTAGTTTCCTACGCCTATCTCTTCACATTTCAAAAAGAATAATAGATTAAACAATTTGATTCAAAAAAATAAAATCGTGATATTTCTACTTTTATCGCCTGGGCTTAAAGTAAAAATTGAAAACAACTCGTATATATAATAAACCATTTAAACCAAAAGTCACATCCTACCCCGACTCCCTTTAATCAAGATTTCTTTACAATATCAATTCTTACAAATATAAATAAGCAATGAACTTTCTAGAGCTAAATGATCTTAAAAACCGACAACATAAACAACAACCTACCAGTTCAACTTTCTTTACTGGAGAATTTATTGTTTATATGGAATTGTTATAAATTTGGTTTATTGAAACCTTCAATAAAAGATTTGTATTATTTAATTTTGAAGAATATATTTTTTACATAAATCAATCAAAAACTTAAAAAATGACTTCTCAAAATGTGTATACAAACAAAACCCTTAACTAATATCGACACGACAATACTTTTTCTTTTCTTTGATAAAAATATAATTAAGATCAATATTAATAAAAAAAAATGTAAGCTCACCTTTAAACACCCACACAGACCACGTCTACCACGAAAACCCGGCATTTTTTTCTGTTGTGCTTTATAAAAACGGTGCAATGTTGTTTGATTTGTTTTATCAATTGATGACAGAGTATTACCACTTGGTATGGTGTTGCCAGGAATCTCATCCACCCTCGTGTTATTACGACAAATGTCGTTAATTTGAGGGTCAGATCCCCAGCAACTGGTAAACTCTGTAATGCGCGTTCGTACTGTTGTTAAATTGATATGACAAGTTGGTAAACCCTAAAACGAAAAGAAATATCGATTATTAGAACTGATTCGAACAAAATTTAACTTTTACTTTTAATAATTAGCAAAACATTTATAATAAATACATAAATCAATGGTTATAATATAAGATCGCGTGCATTTAATGATTGAAGCTGATAAACAAATTTCTAGTTAGAATAATAAGTTATTATAATTATTATAATAATTGGTGTTTATATGATGAACTTTGAACTTTTAGGCAAATTCAATTACATATTTTGTTTTTTAAAAAATAATTTTTTTAAAAAATTATTAAAACTATTAGAGCTTTTTTTGGTTGATATTTTTATATTTCATTTGTAAATCATATTCGTTATTGGCAAGAAACACGTTGAAATCAGCCAAAAACATATAATTTTGGAAATGAGGTTTTAATTTTGTATATTTAGGTATTGGAATTCGTTGAAATCAATAAAAAAAAATTTCTGCGATTTTAGTTTTTTTTTTAACCCTGTCTTAAGATACAGGGTGACGAAAAATTAAGAAATTGCTCGACCCTGGTGTATTGAAGTGGCTCTGCAGTAAAAACTACTGAACTGATTTTAATGATATATAGCTCAAAATGTAGGTATGTAGGTACAGAGCTAATCAAAATAGTAATTCACATTATATGACCTTGAACATTTTCTTTTAGAAAAATAACGGTAAAAAATTCAAAATCGAGTTTCTAGAAATGCGAATTTTTAAAATTTTTGATTTTTTAACACATGAAAGGTACCATATGTTACTAACATTTTTCGAGTTTCGAGTTTCTAGAAATGCGAATTTTTAAAATTTTTGATTTTTTAACACATGAAAGGTACCATATGTTACTAACATTTTTTTAAAATTTTCAGGAGGGAATAGTTTTTGTTTATTTTTAATTAATATTCTTGTAATGTGCTTCAGAATTTAAAAACGGTTAAACGACGACTTGCGTCTTGAAAACTGACCATCCAACCTTTCTATTTGTCTTTATTGTTTATGTTCATTGCAGCTAAAAAGTTCATAAGGCGTTTAATGGTTGAGGACCTCTTTTTTTATTCGGTAATGAAATTGCATCTTTTTTTTATAGTAGGAGTTTTGATTGTTCAACCATATATTTGTTGCAATCGAAATCTTGCATTATATGACGTGGTGGCATAGAAAATGGTAAAGCTGTTAACACTTCTATTTTTTCAGGTTTTTTTTAATCAGAAATTTTATTTATCAATTAAAACAATGAAGATTTATTGTTTTAATTGAAGAAAACGTTTTTATTTTATATTATACACAATTCTTCGTGTGTAATTCGTGTGTAATTTTCACTCGTGCCTCGCTCAAATTTTAAACTTTTGCTTGAGAATAAACTATTTCTGATTCTCTTTCTAAACTAACACTGATCGATTAAAATACTATTATTTCACAAATATTTTTTTGAAATATGTGTTTCGTCATTGACCATACATAACACTTTATTTAAAATATACCAGAACAAATAGATTATAAGAAAAATAAATAGCAGTATTTGAAGGTTAAAATCTTTGTCTATTTAAATTTTAAATATAAAACTATAATTTATTATAAACATATTCGATCTATTTTACCGCTGGTACTTTGCGCAATATGATGGATAATTATAAATAAAATTCCTTGTTATAGTATTTTGCAATTTAATTTTTATTTTTTATAGATTAACTATTTAGCTATTTAATTTATACGATTGTGACTATGGATTTTAATCGGACGATCTTGAGTCCTGAAGTATTTTAATGTTTCCGAAATCCTGGCCTTAATGACAGAAAATCCCAGTATTATGGGATGGTCATATTTACCAAGATTAATTAAGAAAACACCAAATCCTGTTAAAAAATAAGTAATATTAAATTCGCATGGAAGGATCAGTTTTTGTTGTTGGTTTTTAATTCTTGAGAAAGAGCGTACGTCACATAATTAATGAATACGTCACTAGCACTATGTTTATTGGTAATTGGGAACCTAATTTTAGTTTTGAGAGATATATTGTTTTTTAAAAAATGCTTGGCATTTTTCAACCGTAGTAATTTATTTTTATTTTCTTCATTCTAGCATGAAATAATAAAATATCGGCATTGATCGCTGTCCGATTCAGATGAATTTAAATTTTCCTTGTTGCTAAACCAGCGACTTCGACGAAACATTGTTCGTTGCTAAACATTCGACTAATTAAATCATTAGCATATGAAATTGTTGGGATTTTGTTCGAATACTGCCTAATTGTGTCGGTCAGTTTTTATTTATTTATTTATTTATTGTTAAGTAAAAGAAACCTAACAACTTAAATAGCCATATGAGCAAAAATGCTATTGCATGGCATACTAATAACAAATTACAATTACATAAAATCAATAAAAATTAACAATTAACAATTATAACAATTACAACAAGTACAAAAATAACAAAAATATCAACAAAATAGTAACAGAAATAATGTCAAAAAGAAAAAAAAAAGAAAAAAACGAAAAATAATAGAAAACGAGTTTATCAATTATCAAGAAAAATTCCACGTAAGTGAACAACTATATTAATTTTAAATTTATTAAAGTTAGTTTCATTCTTTATTAAAGTTGGGAGTTGATTAAATTTAGGCAGCCCTCTATATAAAATATTATTATTAGACGCACAAGACAAAAAGAACTCCAAAAGAATTGCAAGTAAATAACTATAGGAACAACTCATAATTTGTAATAGTATGTATATTAAGACGTGACTATAGGCTTAACTACATTATATTACATATAGTGATGTTATAATTGTTTTAAATTTGATTATTTATGAAACTATAACAAAATTGGTTACCCGGTTGACCGAGTTGATTACCGATTATTCGAATAGTAAAATTTTGCAAACATTACACGGGTAACCGGTTAGCCATCCCTAATTGAATGTATCCGTTTTCTATAGGTTTTAAAATTCTATCTCACTCTTTATTTATAAGTTATTGTCCTTGAACCTGTCGGTTCTTGGGGACTGTATACAAAAATTAAATAGGAATATAAAGAAAAAATTCTAATAGTGTTGTGTGAAAAAAAGAAACAATTAAAAACAAAAATAATAATAACAAACTATTATCGAGTAAAACAATGAAAAACATAATTAGTAAGCAATTGTCATTTGTTACAATTAATAGTTTAAGAAGCTTAATAATTAAAAAAAATATCTACATCTAGCTCCCTATCGAATTACGTACCTAGAAGATGGGTAGGCAAACAGTCGTTATTCAAGTTCCTTAGTGAACTCACTCAACTTACTGGAATCAATAGGTTATTTTAGTCTAAGTATAAATATTTGAAAACACACATGATTTTTTAATAAAAAAATAGACTAAAAACTTTAAACGCGCTTTTTCAACACGATTTTCTCAAACTTATCGCATTGATAACCCGAGCAATTATCAACTGCTTTTTATTTATTTGTCTTTGCAATAACTAAGGTTAAGTGTAGCCGATTTTTCACAAATTTATATTCTTTAATTTATTCAATACAATTTTATGACAATTATACTCTTAAATCATTCAATGATTTATCAAATTCATTACGTGTTTTGACTAATATGTATAAAACATAAAAACTTTTTCGCAAAATCAATAAAAAAAATTAATGAATTAAGTAGTAAATGCCTGAATAAAACTTGAATCATTTAAAAACCTATAAATTTTTCAGTTTCTTTATATGATATCAATGAATGTTGTGGGCTTCGTCAAATTGTGTAAGAATCCTCGTTTGCAACACATACAAAGTCATTGGCCTAATCAATATTTGACATAAATTTTGGTTGAGATAAGTTAACACATACGATAATCTAAGGAGGTTGAGTTAAAGGCTTGATTATCCGTTCTAAACATTTAGGTACAGTATTAAAAATAATACTATAGTATAATACAATATAATAAATAATAATATACTAATAATAATATTCCAACGTACAATATCGTTTAACTTGTTTCCCAGTAATAAAAATTAGTTTTTCAAATCAACTTTTATCATTATCGTCAATAACCAATTTTCCATGGTTATCGTAAAGAAAATGCATCGAATCATAAATTTAAAAAATCAATTAATTAAATTAGAAAAAAAACGGTATGATCGCGTGTGATTAAACTTGAAATTGAATTGTTTTTTAAACAAAACAAAAATAATAAATTACACTTATACAAACGATGATTATCGTATAAAAGAAATATTCAACTTAGCTCTGCGTCCTTACGAATGCAAATCAATCAATCAATATTAAAATTGTTGTGCATTCAATTGAATAGAAACATATCTATTGAAATTTTTATGACCGTTAGATTAATATCTTTAAGTTTTATATCTTGCTATAAACAATAAGAATATTATATGTGTAATTTATGGTTTATTTTAGTTTACGTGACATATACATAGTTGTAATACTTATTTAATTTAAACCTCAATTGAATTGAAAGGTTTTGAACCCAGAAAAAATCTTAAAATACGTGATCGCATGGTGAGATTTGAACATATGTGATAATCACGAGAAAAAAATTTTACCTATATTTTTTTGGCAAACATTAAATACCGATTACACATAAAATCTTATATACAGAATTAAAAAATTTCATTGATCACATTTTTTGTTCATATATCCAAAAATTATATTCTATTAACTTTGTACAGAACAAATGCTACCAAAAATATATATTTATAACTGAACCTGTCGATTATAATTAATATTGAATTCATTTCATCCAAAGTAGTTTTAGTTAACTTAACTAGGAAAACATCTATCTATGGCTGAGATTATGGTTTTATAAATTATTCACCTGACAATGATTGATAGAAAATAAATGTGTTTTTAATCCATATTTGGAATAAATGGCCGTGATGCTGTTATATTAGTTATTTAGATTGTTAGTGAATTGTGAGTTGTAGAAATTGTTGTTTTGAATATCATTACTTTTTAAGCTGGTTTCTCTAAAAATGCGTAATTACGGTAACAGAATAATTAAGGTAGTCTTTAATTAATGTATTATATATTTATTTTAATAAATAAAACACTGATTTATATTTAACAATTTATTTAACTGTAGAAACTAGTATAACAACTGAAACTGGTAGAGCAGATTTAATTACCAGCTTTTGCTAAAAAAGAATCAAATTTAAATTTTGCTGAAATATAAACATGTTCTCTAATTACCTATTAAAACAAATATTTATTATTAATAATGGTGTGCCAAATGCTTACTGTTAGTTCAATAAATATTAATGAAAAAACTGGTTTATTATTTCTGGATTTTTGTCATAGCTTTAATTGATACATTTTATCGGAATTGAACAATTTTTCAAATAAGATTTAGCCACTCACACTTGTTGGTAATTTTAATATCTGAACAAATTTTCTACCTATATACATTACCAATATGGGTCCAAAATTCAAAAAGAGCTGACATTTTAATTTGAACATCTTTAAGTGCCTATACCGCGATTTATAATTTTGTCAAACTATAGGTACGAGGCATTACAAGAAAATTCACAAAAAATTTTGCTTTGTTATTTTGATATTTTGTTCCTTGATACCTGCACAGTGGCGGATTATGCCTTTAAGGGGCCTGAGGCGGAACAAAATTTTGGGGCCTAAGATTTTACCAAAAATTTTGCAAATGAGTTTGATTAAGACTATTTCTTAAATAATTTTTTATCCGCTTCAGAACGGAGAAAGATCGTTCCCCACTTGTGTTGCATATCGGCAATGTAAGAAATATTTTTAAAATAGTTTCCACATTGGGAAATGAAGATTGCAGGCCATCAATGATTACCTTGTACATTTTAAATGAACAAGTGATGTTCTCTTCTTTTATATATTTTAAAAAATGATGTACTTCGTCTTTAAAATATTGTACTTCTATATCCCTCGCATATGTATTTGACAATTCTAAAATACACTTGTCAACTTCATCACTGGATATATTTTGATCAAAAAATAATTTAAAATTATTTAAAACAGTTTCATATATGGACGTTCTGGTAGACATTTCAGTGGCAAGTCTATCACAGATCATATTGTGAGTACTTATAATAAACAATTCTCGTCCTACTAGCTGTGTATCATTTGCAGATGATTCATCATACATAATTTTGAGTTTTCTTTTTCGTCCTTCTTTGTAGCTAATATTGTCTGTTAATAAGTTTACTTGCTTTTTTATGCTCTCAAAATCATTCCGAACATCCCTTATAAATTGTGACAAAGAATTAAACAGTTTTACTCCTTGTAATAAGTTCGTTTGAATATTTTGAAATGATTTTCTAGTACTATTGATTCTTTGCAATAACATATCCCATATCCCCTACGGTTAGTAAGGCAATTCATATTCATCGAAAGAGCTAGCTAATTTTTTAACCTCAACTTTGGTAATCGGTTTTTCGTCTTCATTTTCGCTAATTTGGATAAGAACAGTTTTAATATTTATGTAATTAAACCGCAAGGCGGATACTGCATCAGCTCTTGCAGACCATCTTGTGTCACTTAATTTTTTAATATGTTTGGAATTAGGATCGAAAAAATTATCAATAAGCAACTTCCATCTATGAGTAGATGAAGAAAAGAATACATATATATTTTGGATAAAGCTAAAATAATGCACCTCAGGAGAACAGGCATCTGCAGCATAATTTCCAATTAAATTAAGCGTATGACTTGTACAAGGAATAAAAATTGCGGTCTCACTTAGAGTTTTAATTCTGGCTTGTAAACCATTATATTTTCCGGCCATATATGTTTGACCGCGACAGTTTTTAATATCCAAAGACAAATTGTTTAAAGTTTTCAAAATAAGTTGTGCTAGATATTCTGAATTGTGATTTTCAATTTGTAAAAATCCAAAAAATCGTTCTCTCGCATCGCCCACTTTATCAATGTACCTTAATATAAAACTTAGTTGGTCAGTGTGGTTCACGTCTGGCGTAGAATCAACAATAATTGAATAATATAAAGAGTCCTGAATTTCTTGAATTAGGTGTTCTTTTACTTCAGTTCCTATTAAATTTATAAATTCATCGCATGGTATGTGATAAATAACTTACATTACCTTTTCCTGGATGGCTGTACCTCTCCAAATGATTTTTAAGAAAATCATCAAATTGGGATAGGTACTCAATGCATGTCATAAAATTTCCTTTTCTGTTCGAATCAATATCTTTTTGATGACCACGAAATGCTAAACCCAAAGTAGCTAATAGCTTTACTGTAGCTGCAACTCTTTTTAAAACTTCCCGCCTGTATTTTTGTTGTACTTCAATTTCACGAGCTATTTGAGTATCAATACGTCCAGTTACAAACAATCTTTTTTTTAAATTTTTCAAACAAATTTTTTAGACAATCTTTTTTCCAATCAACGTTGATAAAACGAAATATACAACTAAAGCTAAAACACCTATACTATATCAATCATATCATATGGAAACCCTTTTCAAACGTTAATCCAAATGATGAATTTAGCATGTATTGTATAAAAAATACATGGATTTTAAGCATACAATAATAGATTTCAATTCTACACGTTAAAAAGTTTTCATTTATTTAGTTATATATGAAATTAATCTAAAATATGTACAATTATATGCTTAAAATTGAGGTTTTCAGTTTAATGCTTTCAATAAATTGTAGGTCTTAAAAGAAATCCAAAATCATTGATGAAAACATAAAACTCAAATATACTTCAAATATCCAAAAAATACTTATCTGGATTTTGTTTTTATCAATAATTTTGCGATTGATATAATAACAGCCCATTGCAAATAAAGTTTTAGTATTAATATTCATTCGTAACAGTGGAACTTTTCAAAACAAAATGTTTTTTACTATACAAATTGGAAAACGAATTTATACATTAAAAAATTATAAAACTATCAAATTAGAATTATTAAAATAAATACATACATGAAAAAAAGCAATACAAATTGACAACCTAACACTTTTACATTTGGGATAATATTAAAAAAATCTTTAGGTTTAAAAACTTTGGTTGAATGAACGCAGTCATCTGATATTTGAATACCTATAAAATATTAATACTATTTGTAGCGAAGGGGCCCCTGTGCATGTGGGGCCCGAGGCGGCCGCCTCTTCCGCCTCTATGGTAATCCGCCACTGTACCTGCAATTAGTTTTTGCTAAGTGTTAGTTTTATAAACGAAGCTAGATTAAAAGATTCTACTGTAAAGACGCTTTTATCCAAACTTTGTATTATATCTTAATAATCATTTTCGATGACAACGTTTTTCTGGTTGGAACTTCAAAGAAAAAATGTCTCTGCTACATTGTAATAAACTCTAAATATGATTTCATAAAATCCTCCAACTTTTAAATAAGTGCAATTTATTTTTCAGATATTGATAAAAGCATAAATATCTTTACAATTATGAAAAATATGATTGATTCGATTGATTGATTTAGTCAAACAAATAGTTAATTAAATTGATTTAGCACATAAAGTACAATTTAGCAGCATTTGGAACGCAGTCTTATAGTAACATTGCATTAACGTATAAAATCCATTGAGAATAATTTATAAATAAATTTGAATTAACAAAACATCTGCAATCTGGATTAGACAAAGTTAAACTAAAGCTAATGTTTAACAGAGATTGTACATGTTGAATAAATATGAAGAGGCTGAAACCTTAAAGCTCTAAAGTATCAAAACCTCTTTGCAGAGGGCAAAGACGTATAACGAAAATAAAACTTTTTGAAAAGATACAAGCATTTTTTTTCTGCATTATAAAACTAACACGAAACAAGAAGGGATTGCGCAAAATTATAATAGACTATGCATTTACGTTACAACATTAAACGTGGCGAAACGAGGATAAATAAACCGACTTTTAAAAAACCTCAACAGCGTTCACGATTTCAACTTTTTTAAAAACCGACATTTATAGTGAAATCTTTTCTACTTGTTCGGTACAAGTTCCGACTCCGAATTTTCCAAATTTGTTTTTTTTGTATTGCTTTTTTTACAAAAGAATACAAATTTCGTTAATTCTGTGTTGGAACTTGTACCGAACAGGTAGAAAAGAATTCACTATTAATCTACCAATACCTAATACTTGTCAACTGTTCGTATTGGTCCTGAAAACTTTTCAGAACACCTCTTCATTTATTGTAAATGCAATGTAAATAATTAAAACTTTTGAATTATGCATACTGTAAAAAAATTTACTAAAAAGCAAAAAAAATATTCAAAAAAACTTGAAATATTTGAAAAAAAAAATTTATTAAGAAACGCTTTTCTTTACTTCATTGTTATGCAAACTGTAAAAAAAATTACTAAAAAGCAAAAAATAAAAATAAAACCAAAACTCAAATAAATTTTCTAAAAACCTCTGTAAAAAATTCAAAAATAAAAATAATTCCAAAACTCGAATAGATTTTCCAAAAAATTCTGTAAAAAAATTCAAAATCGAGAAAATCTGACACATTCGTTAAAGAAAAGCGTGGAACGCTAATCCTACACGCGAAACATTGACGGAATTGCGACTACTATCAATTGTGATTCTAAATGAATGAAAAATAAAATAATTATATCATTGCACTACATCGTTGAAAGAAAGTATTCGAAAAATATACACAAAAAATATAATGCAAAATTCTTATATACAAACCGCATGCTATTGACAACGTTAGATCCTAAACATGATGCTTTGAGATGCTTCTAGTCACAAAATGATAGAAAGTAAATAGTAATGATATAGTAGTCGCAATTCCGTCAATGTTTCGCGCGTAGGATTAGCGTCCCACGCTTTTCTTTAACGAATGTGTCAGATTTTCTCGATTTTGAATTTTTTACAGAATTTTTTGGAAAATCTATTCGAGTTTTGGAATTATTTTTGAATTTTTTACAGAGGTTTTTAGAAAATTTATTTGAGTTTTGGTTTTATTTTTAATTTTTGCTTTTTAGTAATTTTTTTTTACAGTTTGCATAACAATGAAGTAAAGAAAAGCGTTTCTTAATAATTTTTTTTTTCAAATATTTCAAGTTTTTTTGAATATTTTTTTTGCTTTTTAGTAAATTTTTTTACAGTATGCATAACAATGAAGTAAAGAAAAGCGTTTCTTAAAAAATTTTTTTTTCAAATATTTCAAGTTTTTTGAATATTTTTTTTAATTTTTTTTTAATTTTTTAATTTTTAGTCATCAACGCCTTGAACACACATTTTTCAGCACAGAATTTAACATTTGTTAATTTATTTTCCTTGATGCCACGATGCATGGATAATGCGTGAACTACTGCCGATAGACACATATTCCGATATAATTTCCGCATTTTCGTTAGGATCTTCAGTATCTTCATTACTTGGGCCATGATTTGATAGTCGAATCAAATTACGTTCATCAAGGTGTGCATTTTCATCAATAACAACGTCTCGGTATAATGGGTTATTTGATTTAAACCATTCTAAAGCTGCGATAAATTTAGTTCTGGAAACAGTGTAGTCTAGAGTAGAATTTGCATTTTCTAAGCGTTCCGTTACTACTATAATATCAACATCCAAGGTTGATCGAGGTAGAAACGTAGGAAGTTTTAAAATGAAGTCAAAAATGTCCAAGGCAAAAAGGATTTCTTGACCTTTAAATCCGTACTGCCCGTACAATCCAGAAAACTTGACAATTTTAAGAAAAGGGTGAATCCGAGACAAAAGACGTTGTTCAGCTTGAGAAAGTGCCTGAATTTCTGGTGGAATGTCACCGGGGTCTAAATGGTTCCAGTAAGCTTTAGCAGGTGGAGTTGTTTTGTTACTTCTTAAGTGTGACTTGCAGCGGTGACAAACTGTAAGGCGAACTTTATTTTTTAATTCAGGTGGCATCCAATCTGGAGGTCGGATTGGAATCTGGTAGTTTGACACTTGCTTGGGGTAGCACTGCTTTGTAAAAATATCACATACTTTGTCTGCAAAAGTGTTAACTTCAGCCGTGACAACAATTTTGAGCTGTGGTAGTAAGCTGATTTCTTCCTTCATCTGGATTTTCTTCTTGACGTTCTGCTTCTTTACGTGCGCGTCGGCGTTGATATACGTTTAAATTTGATAACATACAAATGTTGGCCGAAATCGGCGAAAATGTTTGAAATTAATTGTTTATTTATCGAGAAAATACCTAATTTATGAACGTAAAATGCATAATTCTGTATAGTTTATCTATCGATGTTTATGTTGTGCAAATTTCAAGTCGCAACGTTAAGTAGATCGAGAGAATTTGAATATTTCCGATGAAATTGTGTATTGTCATCGGATATACGTATGCCTGCAAAGTTTCATTCATTTTCATTGAATATAAGGCAGTCAAATTAACGTTACAAGATTTGATCCAATAGTGTGAAGTAAAGAAAAGCGTTTAAAAAAACACCACATTTCATATAACATTTAACCGAATTTGCCAATTCAACACTCAGGAGAATTTTGTTAGTAAATTTAATAACCGCCCATTTTAAAACAGCGTAATAAGTTGTCACAGTAATTAGATTAATATATCTTGTAATTATTTTAATGAAACTTTTTATTAAATTAAAAATACGGTAACCACCGGTTTAAGTAGTAAATTACAAATTTTTTTTAGTAACATTTATCAAAATTTGTCAAATAATTAAAATTTAAAATACATAAAAAAAATATCTATAATTTAAGTAAATAATTGAGAATGAAACATTTTATACAAAATTTATAATGCAAGGGATCGTATGTATTAAAAAAAAATACTTAAATAAAATAGACTTAAACAAAATAAAAGCCTTAATATTTAATAAATAAAAAATTATTAAAATAAATGTAATTATTAAATATTATACTTTATAGTTAATTTGTTTTTCATTCGTAGAAATCGGCTTTAATTATAGACCATTTTATTGTTACAAATTTTTACCAGTATTTCGACCTTGCGGGTTATCATCAGGGGTTTTATTTTTTTACCCACTTTTGCGCAGATTATTCACCAACTGGATTATTAGCAATTCAATTATAGTTTTTTTCGAGCAAGTTTTTTCTAAAAAATTAGGCTTTAACCATTTTATTTTCTTTATATCATGAAATATTTGCATATGTCATATTGTTTAGTTATTCATTCTTTAAAAATAAAAGTATAAAACATAAATAGAAACAAAACCAAAACGTTTGCGTCCATCAACACTTTAAAACGCATGTTATTGTGGGATCTCGGTCTTAAAAAGATTTTATGTGTTGTTGTGACACATATTGTAATTCCTACTACGCAACACAATTTACTATAAAAAAATTTAACACGATCTTAAATTTTGCAACTGTTCCTATTATTTAGACCTGGAAAAAGTTGAATTCTTCTTACCAAGATGGCAAGATATCAACTAATTTAAAATATGAGTAATGCCTACAAAACTGTATGTAATGGAACGATATATTAATGACATTTATTCGACTTTAAAGATAAAAAAGGAAAGAAAATATTAAAGAGCAAGAAAAAAATTACGGGCAGGATAGATAGCACCGGGTTTGGCGTGAAGGTGTATGTTTTTCCTTTAGAAAAAAAACAAAATTAATTAATTATTGATCATCGTCGTTGAATGACTTGCCTGATATAAGACGGTTTAACGATTCGGTTTTACATAAGGTAAATGTCCGAATTGCGGATCGTTTTTTTCGTCTTAATGTTTTGAAAGTTCCTACAGTAAAATGTGAATTTATAAAAAGACAAATTTGCTTCCCATTACTAAGTTTGTATAATATTTTCTGAATTTAGTTAAAAATAACTCGTAATTTATATGCGAATTGTTCAGAATTTAGCAAAACATTATTTAATTGCAATGTCCTTAATGTGGATCGTCTTAAAAAATTGTATTCCCTAAAGTGGATCGTTTGCTGTCCCAAATGTGGATCTCATTAGAGATTCTCTATTTGTTGCACAAAAACAAATAATTTTATGGGAAAAATTGTTCATTTTTTTAAAGAATATCCTGAAATACACGCAAGATTTGAATTTGCCGTCATTTATGCGGTTAAGTGTTTGTAACTACAAAATACTTAGTAGTTTGTGCTACAAGTTTTGAAATGAAGATTTTTTCAGCACTATTCCTAAGTCCTAAGAATTAGGACGTGTGCTGAAAATAATTAATTTCAAAACGAGTTGCACACAACGTTTTCTGCACTTGAGTACCACAATAGGCAAAAAATTACAGAAAATCACTACAAAAAAACTACGCGAAGTATTGATCGATGAACAATGCCTTGACAATATGCAATTTGGGTTATATGCAAGAAAAAAACGTCATTTGTTCTTGATTGTTCCCACACTACAAACGTGTTTTCATTTCGCGTGTATTTTATTGAGAAACTGCAAAAAATGAGCTCAGGGGAGGATTCCGATTTGGAAGGAGCAGCAGAAAGAGCTTTGCAAGGTTTATTGCCGGTAATATCCAAAGAAAAATACGAAAAAACGTATCGAGCGTTCAAACAATGGTGCAGTGAAAAAAGATGAAAATAAGTTGCTTGCTTATTTCGATACCGAGATGAAACAATTCTAATCGTCAACTACATGGAGCATTTACTCAATGTTAAAATCCCCGTTGAACGTGAAGGACAACATCGATATCTCAAAATTCAACAATTTTCGAGTTCTTTTGAAGCGTAAAAATGACAATTATTTTGCGGAGAAATCAAAAATCTTCACCATTGAAGAAATCTACAAATTCTTGAAGGACGCTCCCGACGATGTTTATTTGGCTGCGAAGGTAAAATTTGCTGATAATTTTTTTGCTTCATTTTCCTAACCTCACAATTTTAATGTGGCCCTTATTGTCGGTGTCTATGATGCTTGTCGACGAAGCGAATTGTTGAATTTGAACGTAAAGGATGTCGAATACATGGACAATGGCATTAAAATTACCGTACCGAAAACGAAAACCAAAATCATTCGACAATTTGTCATCAACGAAGAAAGTGATCGGGACGTAAATTCGGTTGACATTTTCAAGATGTATTCAGGACTACTTCCTCATGGCGTTATCACCGACAGATTCTTTTTGGGTTTTCGTAAAGGCAAATGCATCAAACAGCCGATCGGCATTAACTCGATTGGAGGCTATCCGAAGACAATTGCAATTTTCTTGAATCTTTCGTCACCGGGTGAGTACACTGGTCATTGCTTCCGTCGATTGTCTGCATCCTTTTTGGCAGATTCGGGTGTGAATTTAACTACAATTAACCAACATGGTGGTTGGGAGTCTGATAAGGTTACAGAAAAATACATTCAACATTCGCTCAACAATAAATGTAAAATTGCTGACAGCCTCATGGGTTCGAAAATTGTTAGTGCTGATAACGTTTCAACCACCTCATCAACCACTGCTCAATCCAGTGAATCAATCATTGAAAACGGCAATGTTTCAGCCGGTACAACTGTTACAATAATTTCGGGTCAAACAAGCCGAACAAACTTGAAAGTGGTTGGAGAGCCTTTGCCACAACCACTGATTCCTGGAGGATATTCATTCAATAGCTTGCACAATTGCTCTTTCTACTTTGGTCAAAAGTAATGTTTTCATTCATTTCTACTTTATTAATAAAAATGTTTACCAACACAAACGCACCGTTTCGTCTTTTAATTAGGCAGCAGTGCGGAAATGAAAAAGCAGTGCTGAAATGAAAAATCAGTGCGGAAATAACTCACTTTTCCGCACTCAAACGAGTTTCGATATATGTCGTATTATGGTACTCGAGTGCAGAAAACAACTTAACGTATGATAGTTTAGGTTTAGTAAAAATAACACGAAAGTACAACGCGTTTTTTTATTATTGAACAATATTTAAAAAAATTCAATAAGTTTGGCGGCACAGTTCGCAAATTTCGTGCAAAATATTATGGTCAGCATGTTAATTTAACTTCGTCATCTAGAAAGCTATTGAAAAGTAATTGAAAATTTAGAGAAGTAATTGAGTAATTGAAAAATTCAGAAACAGTTGGTTTATTTAATGCAAGTAAGCAACATTCATCGGTTGTAACATAGACGTTGAATTCGGTAGGAGAGCGATCACTATGATGAAAATGATTTTAGGACCAACATGACATGCCGTTAAAAATTAGTTCAGTTCAGAATGATCATGAATAGGGAATTCGTTTCAAATGGATGTTGGCTTCGGGGAACCATTCTCATAATATAGTTTTGGCGACTTGTGCACGAATATTTACTAAATATTGTGTCACTCTTTTAGATTTTTTTTTTTAATTTTGTACCGCGGAGCGACCTATAAAGAAAAATTCTTATGCAAGTGAAACTTGAATGGAATGAGAAATTCTTATGCAAGTGAGACTTGAATGCAACATTATTTGGGCATAAGGTTATTCTAGGTAGCGAGTAATCTCTTGCAGTTTTGAAAAAATACTTTTTGCGCCTTCTTTTTATCAGCGTTTAGATTTTTTATGTGGTTATATAAAGTGGTTCTGCTTTACTGACTGTACGGTCATTCTTTACAACGTCTAGAACGCATTTTTCCTTTCATCAACAAAATACAAAAAATTAATTTTAACCAAGATCTTCATTCGGTACAAAAGAATTTCATACAAGTTCCTAATTCGGATCGCGTGGTCCACATTAGAGACATCGATGCGATTTTTAAACAATGAGTTCTTTCTAAAGCTTAGTTAAAAAAACCTGGCATATCAATTATTTTTAAATACAAATACCATCAGAAACAAGCTGGCCTTAGTTGGACCTACACTTTTTTGTTTAGTTTAATGCGAATTTTATCAAAAAACATGCCTATCGACCAGTGAATTCAGTTAAGCGTTTCAACAAATTCATTTTCAAAAAATAAGAAATATATTTAGAAAAACCTAGATCCGAATTCGCTCAGGTTGAAAATACGTCTAGTCTGGTATTAACTGTAATTAAAGTTTTAATTTTACTGATTTTTTTGTAATAGTAAATTCGAATAAAAAATTGCGAGGATTTGAACTTAAATTGGATCGCACCGATCCACAATTGGGCAAGATCGAAAATACGATGTACATAATGTGAACCTACTCAAATTATACCTTAATTAATTTTTTTTTTGAAAATAAAGATTTTTTACGATAAATTGTATATATATATATATACCTTAGACTGGTCGTTAAAAACTAAATTTTCCGAGACGCCCCCTAGAAAAATTCTTTGTGGTCAAAAAACCACAACGGCATTATTTTTTTTTTTTTTAAATCAAAAGAACACGTGCCGCAAAATCGTCGAAGTTGAATTTTTGAAAAATTCGTAGATTTTTTCAAATATCTCATAAAATATCCAGATGTCAAAAAAAATCACATGACCATTTTTGTAGGAAATTTAATTTTCTACAAAAAAGGTCCAAGTCATTTTTTCCCGAAAACGTATAGTTCTCAAGATATTTTGAAATTGAACTTGTAAGTTTTCGTATTTTTTAAAAAACATAAAAAATAAAGATGACGGAAAAGTCCTAATTTTTTTCTTATGCTATAGAATGAAATGTATAAAAAATAATCGTGACAAAAAAAATTAAAATTAGTACTTTTTCGTCGAAATTTTCATCATTTGGTTTTACGAGTTTTGAAGAATTTCAAGTTTTATTTCAAAATATCATCAGAAATATAGGTTTTAGGAAAAAAATGACTTGAACCTTTTTTGTGGAGAATTAAATTTCCTACAAAAAAGATTAGATGATTTTTTTTGACATCTGCATATTTTATGAGATATTAACAATTTTATCAAAAAATAAACTTCGATGATTTTGCGGCACGTGTTCTTTTGACTTAAAAAAAAAAAAATTAGTGCCGTTGTGGTTTTTTGACCACAAAGAATTTTTCTAGGGGGCGTCTCGGAAGATTTAGTTTTTAACGACCAGTCTAATATACCTACTTAGCCGTAAAAATAAAAAAACACTAAGTTTAATTACACAGCCTATAAAGCTTATTTTAGTAAGGCACGTCCCTTAAGAAAAAATTAACAAAATGTCAATTTGACTGTTTTGTATTTTGTACTGCCGACGCAGTGAATATCTAAGTGATAAAACTAATGTTTGTAAGTATTTTATTCCGCTCAAAATCTGACACAGACAATATTGGACTTGAATTTATATTTCTTGATAATCTAAACATTTGAACACCCATCATTTTTCTTATTTTGACCAAATTTCTGTTAGACGATCCACAATTGGTACAACGATCCACATTATGGACGTTTACCTTATGCTAAATAATCTACATATAAGATTTATTTTTATTTGTAATAACAGTTTTTGTTACATCCCTGTTAGGTTTTTCTGAATAAACCTTTCAATTTAGGAGAGAAAAACTTTCTCGACACTTATCAGTAACACTTGTTCGATCCTTTAACCAAGTATACGATTAGAATATTATTTGATCATAAATGATTGTTGATTTGTTGAATTAAACTTCATCTTTCTTCATTTACATATTTGTATTGAATAATCTTACTATTAAAGCTAATACAGGAGGTGACAATGAAATTGAAATTCCAAATTTAATAGAGCAAGAGTTGAATTTAGCTATGAAAAAAGGTTTTAACTTCTCAAGAAAAATTCCAGCCAAAGTAGAAAGCCAGATGTCCTTATTTGAAGGTGGAGGATCTAATGTTTACAATTATTTACTTACAATAAAACCAACAAGTGTGAAGTCTGAAAGGGCTTTTCATTTGCTGGTTTCATAAATTCAAAAATTCGAAGTCGGCAAAGGAACTTTTGTCAGATTATGTTTTTTGAGATCACATTTTCAAACCAATTTTTTTATTGGGGGGATGAGTGTGAATTCAATCCTGACACGAAACACACAATTTTTCTAAATGAGTTTTTCTAAGAGAACATAAAAAATTAATTTGAATTGTGTAATTCAAGTGAATTGCAATAGTTACTTAAGTTCAATCACTCATAAAATCTCCCCAAAAATAAAATTCCATTAATATATATATGTTGTATATATATCTACTCGAGCAGAAATTTCTTAGGGGTCAAATAGGGCCCTGATCAGGTTTGTCCTAGCTTGATAGGACCCTGATCATGAGTGTAACGCTTTTGCGCAATCAGATCCTGATTGGGATAGTCAGATCAGGCTCTGATCAAGTTTGCCATAAAAAATTAAATAGGGCAAACCCTAGTAAGGTATTTTGTATCAGGCCCTGATTAGATTGCCCAACTAGAGGTCAGATACGCAAAATCAAATAAGGGCTGGATATATTCAAATAAGTTTAGCTCTAAAAGGGTATTTTAATTCAGACCCTGAACAGTCCCGCATCAGATTGCCCTAATAGGGCTTACCCTTTCTGGCCCTGATCACGCGCTGACTGTATTCAGGATTTAACTAACTAATTTCTGCTATAACTAATATATGGCAATAATTTGACCGTGTGTGTGTCAGATTTTAGCTTCGCATTGATTGCCAACAATCAATAATGACTCTAAACTCGTGACTTAGGATGTTGACTAAATAAAAATATTCTTTCTACGAATTCAGTAATGTTTAGAAATTTAATTCAAAATATCTAAAAATTTTATGTTTTTTAAGTATATTTAATAATTTATTTTCGTAGTACTGTGAATAACATATTTGTTTAACACTTGTAGTATATAGGCTCGTTAGAACGAGCATATGAGGCATACCGCATTCTTTTACAAACCGAACTGGTTTGGAAAAAATCTGACCGACACATTTTCGATTTGGCTGAAATTTTTTTACATGTTTTATATCGAAAAAAAAGATATACGTGTTCGACGATTTTTTTTTTTGGAAAATATAGCGGTTCTAAATTTCGAGAATTTCGTGGTTTTTGGCTTGACGAATTATTTTCAAATATTCATAACTTCGGTTCTATTAAAGATAGAAATTTCTAATTTATTTTATTTTAAAGTTAAAAGAAATTTACTATAATACTTGTTTAGTTTGAACAAACAATATTATTAAAATGTTAAATGATGTTAGTTTAAAATTAAAATTACTAAAAGTTATTAACAAATTCCTATTGTTGTAAACAAATAACATGTTCAAATCGATCTTTAGTCATTGCCCCACCCACAAAATGAGTTTTTAGTATGACCATCGTATTCTACGTTTCATTTCCTATAAAAAACGTATTTAAATATACGTTAAAATGAAATATACGTTTTTTATTGAAAATTGACGATGGTCATACTAAACACTCTTTATTTTTGTTAGATAATGACTAAAAATTGATTTTATTTGTTTGTAACAATAGGAATTTGTTAATATTTAGCGTATGGTTTTTGTTGTGTAAAATAAAAATAAAACTTAAAATAGGTAGATTTTTCTATGAAATTTACCTAAAACAAAACATGAATACACATTAAATGAGCTTACAATCGATTTGATTGCAATACCCCAATTGTAGAAAGAATCAGCACAACGTCCATTCGTTCTTATTCGGTTTAGTGTAGTCCAAGTATGACGTGGCAGATCAAAACCAGGTTGGGTAGAAGTCGGGTTAGTAATGGAAATGCCAGGTGTGTTGTAATGATTCCAGGAGGTGTTCCAGGCATCTAAGAAATTAAAATTAGTTGCCAGCAGGTTGCTGGCAGTTTTATGTGAAGGCTTTCTTGACTTCAATCGACAACGAGTGTGGTCACTGTAATATTCGTGCAAGGGCAACGTGATGTTGTTAGTTACCTTTTTATATTCACGCATGAGTGCATGCGAGCGTCTGAGTGCAGGTGGAGCGATATTGCTTAACACAGGGAGCCAAGGTAAAGGAGTGGACCTGATAGTACCACTTATAGTACGCATCGCAGCTGACAGTCAACTTTTTGAGTATGTGTGCTATTGTTGTGGTTTCTAATATTTGTATATTTTATGTAAATAAAAATACACAACTATTATTATTTTAGTATTTATTTTGTATAAATTTATTTGTATGATCATTATTTTTATTTTTTTTACACCAGAACAATCCAAGAACAAGTTTAA
Source organism: Diogma glabrata (assembly GCA_963693315.1). NCBI lineage: Eukaryota > Metazoa > Arthropoda > Insecta > Diptera > Cylindrotomidae > Diogma > Diogma glabrata. The sequence goes on along the minus strand of OY856187.1, from coordinate 245,624,103 downwards.
TGTTTTAATATAGTGAATAATATTTTAATAATTGAGAAACAGAGATTTTATATTACTTTAATTTATTTAACTCAGAACTGGAGTCTTCACTGTTTGAAATGTTTTCACTGACTTCTTTTAATTTTGAAAACCAACTGAATTTTTCCTAAGTTTCGAAAAGTCTTTTATGAAAAAAAAAATGAATCCAAACATAATAAAACATAAAACGAATGAATACATCAAACAATTATTTATTGTTTTATTGTTCTTGAAAGGAGAGAAATATTGTTTAGGAAATAAATTTAAAGGATGATCCGTGAAGGATAATAAAACAATCGCTGAGACAAAAAGGTATTAAGAAAAATATAATCGTGGCGACACAATTAAAAATGAGTATACATATTTTGAAGATCTATTTTAGAGGATTATAGAAATAGCGGAAACTAAAAAGACAATATTAAGGGAATAAACATTTATGGTTTTGTCAAATAATTTAAATAGAATTTAAATTGGGATTGTCCATTGTTATGAGAAAGGTGTGAACTGATAAAATATTGAAATAGTTATTTTAAACCCATAAATGTTTGTCGGAAGGTTTTATTGAAAGAAACAATTGAAGATGAGTAATTAAAATTTATATTAAAGAAAATAGTTTATGGGATCGAATTTGTGAATGGGATGAAATTTGTTGAAATATTTTATGATACGGGATTATTCTTAATTTAAAATAAAAGAAATGGTCTATGGCAAGAGAATCTAGGCGACGTCATGCTGGATAGAAGTTGGAGCATGACACTATTCAACCAGACTGGTGCGCCGTACTCAGCCACTGAGTAAACCAGACTTAGAGCAGTTGTGCGGAGGGTAGCTGGAGTAGCACCCCATGTCGAGCCTGCCAGTTTGTGCAATATATTGTTTCTCGTTTTAAGTTTTTTTGACGTATTCGTCAAAGGTGGAGTTTAAAAGAAAGAGTTCTATCGAGATTTGTTAATAATTTTTATAAATAACAGTTTTTTTTAAATTCCATCTTTATATGTACTTGAAAATTCATTTCAAATTTGGAAAAAATGGCGGGGCGTCTCCCAAACTAAGTTTAAATCTTCAATAACTTCCCGGCTTTCGAAAACTTGGTATATAAGGTTTTAGTACTGTTTAAAATATTTCTGCATGCCAACTTCCGGTTTGTCACTTCTGGTTAAAAAGTTTTTTTTACTTCACCACAATTTTAAATTGTGTGAAGTAATGCAATCTATCGTGAAAAAAAAAAATCTTACATACCCCAAATTTTATTTTATCTTTTGTTTTGGACCATCCTCTATCTAAATAGCCAAAAAAAATTTTGGTGTACGTCTGTGTGTGCGTGGGTGGGTGGGTGGGTGGGTGGGTGGGTGAGTTTTCTGCATAGGATCTTGATGAAACTTTGGCAAATGATACAGGTTCACTTGAAAATGGAAGATCTGGATTCATTTCAAATTTGGACAAAATGGCGGGGGGTCTCCCGAACACCTCTAAGTTTAAATCTTGAATAACTTCTGATCCCGGGCTATGATCTTATTGAAACTTAGTATATAAGGTTTTAGTACTGTTTCCAATATTTCTGCATACCAACTTCCGGTTTGTCACTTCCGGTTAAAAAGTTTTTTTTTCAGGTGTTTATCCCTACTGTAGCCTACAATTACCGATCGATTTTCTTGAAACGTTGCGAAAAGCTTTTAAATAACATGAGAAAGATTTTATCAGCTTTTGGAGCACATTGGATAAAGGGTTGGGGGGTCCACCATACAACAGGTGGTTTTTTCCACAAAGTTTTTATGTTTGTTGGGAGCATAAAACATTCATTCGTAAATGAATTTTGATGACACTTTGGAAAAAGACGCAAACATGTATGACAAAGAACTGATTAGTTTTTGAGCGATAGTGAACAAAGTAGTGGGGGGTCCCTGGAGCACCTGTTTTTTTAAAAGCTCTATAACTTCTGTACCTGATAAGCGAATTGGATGAAACTTGGTACATGAGTATGTAGTACGGTTTAAAATAGTTCTGCATCCCAACTTCCGGTTTTTCACTTCCGGTAAAAAAATTTTTTTTGTACTTTTTTGAAGTTTTTTCAGTGTCTTTATGCACACTACAGCCTACAATAATGAAGTGATTATGATAAAACTTATGGAATAGGGTTTCAATTAGTGTGAAAAGATAATTATCATGTTTTGGGACACATTGATCAAAGTGGTGGGGGGTCTACCATACAAATGCTGACTTTTCACACTTTGTTTTTTAAGTTTGTTGGGAGCATACAGACTTCATTCATTAATTTATTTTAATGACACTTTGGAAAAAGATGGAGACTTAAGTAACAAAGAACTGATTAGTTTTTGGATAATATTGGAATAAGTGGTGGGGGTCCTCCCGAACACCTGTTTAATGTGTCACACTTTTTTCAATGTTTGTTGGGAGCACACAGCATTCGTTCGTGAACGAATTTTGATGACACTTTGGAAAAAGATGCAAACATGTATGGCAAAGAACTGATTAGTTTTCGAGCGATAGTGAACAAAGTGGTGGGGGGTCCCTGGAGCACCTGTTTTTTTGAAAGCTCTATAACTTCTGTACCTGATAAGCGAATTGGATGAAACTTGGTACATGAGTATGTAGTACGGTTTAAAATAGTTCTGCATCCCAACTTCCGGTTTTTCACTTCCGGTAAAAAAAATTTTTTTGTACTTTTTTGAAGTTTTGTCAGTGTCTTTATGCACACTACAGCCAACAATAATGAAGTGATTATGATGAAACTTATGGAATAGGGTTCCAATCAGTGTGAAAAGATAATTATCATGTTTTGGGACACATTGATCAAAGTGGTGGGGGGTCTACCATACAAATGCTGACTTTTCACACTTTGTTTTTTAAGTTTGTTGGGAGCATACAGACTTCGTTCATTAATTTATTTTAATGAAACTTTGGAAAAAGATGGAAACTTAAGTAACAAAGAACTGATTAGTTTTTGGATAATATTGCAATAAGTGGTGGGGGTCCTCCCGAACACCTGTTTAATGTGTCACACTTTTTTCAATGTTTGTTGGGAGCACACAGCATTCGTTCGTGAACGAATTTTGATGACACTTTGGCAAAAGATGCAAACATGTATGGCAAAGAACTGATTAGTTTTTGAGCGATAGTGAACAAAGTGGTGGGGGGTCCCTGGAGCACCTGTTTTTTTGAAAGATCTATAGCTTCTGTACCTGACAAGCGAATTGGATGAAACTTAGTACATGAGTATGTAGTACAGTTTAAAATAGTTCTGCATCCCAACTTCCGGTTTTTCACTTCCGGTAAAAAAATTTTTTTTGTACTTTTTTGAAGTTTTGTCAGTGTCTTTATGCACACTACAGCCTACAATAATGAAGTGATTATGATGAAACTTATGGAATATGGAACCCTATTTGAGTATGTAGTACAGTTTAAAATAGTTCTGCATCCCAACTTCCGGTTTTTCACTTCCGGTAAAAAAATTTTTTTGTACTCTCTTGAAGTTTTGTCAGTGTCTTTATGCACACTACAGCCAACAATAATGAAGTGATTATGATGAAACTTATGGAATAGGGTTCCAATCAGTGTAAGAAGATAATTATCATCTTTTAGGACACATTGATCAAAGTGGCGGGGGGTTTACCATACAACTGCTGACTTTTCACACTTTGTTTTTAAAGTTTGTTGGGAGCATACAGACTTCATTCACCAATCAATTCTAATGACACTTTGGAAAAAGATGGAAACTAAAATGATGAAGAACTGATTAGTATTTGGACAATATTGGGATAAGTGGTACGGGGTCTCCCGAACACCTGTTTACTGTGTCAGCATTTTTTCAATGTTTGTTGGGAGCACACAGCATTCGTTCGTGAACGAATTTTTATGACACTTTGGAAAAAGATGCAAACATGTATGGCAAAGAACTGATTAGTTTTTGAGCGATAGTGAACAAAGTGGTGGGGGGTGTCCCATACACCTGTTTTTTTTAAAGCTCAATAACATCTATACCTGATAATCGAATTGGATGAAACTTTGTACATAAGCATTTAGTATGATTTACAAAAATTCTGCATCCCAACTTCCGGTTTTTTACTTCCGGTAAAAATTTTTTTTTTTAATTGTTGGCAGTTTTTTCAGTATCTTTATGCACACTACAGCCTACAATAATGAAGTGATTATGATAAAACTTATGGAAAGGTTTCAATTAGTGTAAGAAGATAATTATCATCTTTTGGGACACATTGATGAAACTGGCGGGGGATCTACCATACAACTGCTGACTTTTCACACTTGGTTTTTAAAGTTTGTTGGGAGCATACAGATTTCATTCATTAATCAATTTTAATGGCACTTTGAAAAAAGATAAAGACTTTATTGATAAAGAATTGACTAGTTTTTGGACAATATTGGGATAAGTGGTGGGGTCCTCCCGAACACCTGTGTATTGTTTCAATGTTTGTTGGAAGCATTCAACATTCGTTCGTTAAGTAATTTTGATTACACTTTGCAAACAGATGTAAATAGGTATGGCAAGAAACTGATTAGTTTTTTTTAGCGATAGTGAACAAAGTGGTTGGGGTCCTCCAAGCACCTGTTATTTTGGAAGCTCAATAGCTTCTGTACCTGATAATCGAGTTGGATGAAATTTGGTACATACACATTTAGTACGGTTTACAACAGTTCTGCTTTGTCACTTCCGATAAAAATTTTTTTACTTTTTCTCGTACAACAGAATTTATGTTTGTTGGGATACTACTGCCTGCTTTAATATTTTTATTATTAGAACTACGAAGTCCATAATATTGGTTAGCTTTTAATTAAAGTATTTGATGGATATTAGCTCATTATATATCCAGAACACTACGTTTCCAGAGCTGTGGTGAAGTCAGCCTATGCATCAGCGTCGCAATATTTTTTTCAGGAGTTTATCCCTACTGTAGCCTACAATTACCGATCGATTTTCATGGAACGTTGGTAAAAGCTTTCAAGTAACATGGGAAAGATTTTTTCAGCTTTTGGAGTACATTGGATAAAGGGTTGGGGGTCCACCATACAACAGGTGGTTTTTTCCACCATGTTTTTTATATTTGTTGGGAGCATACAACATTAGTTCGTGAATGAATTTTGATGACGCTTTGGAAAGAGATGCAAATATGTATGGCAAGAAACTGATTAGTTTTTGAGCGATAGTGAACAAAGTGGTGGGTGTGTCCCATACACCTGTTTTTTTTAAAGCTCAATAATATCTGTACCTGATAATCGAATTGGATAAAACTTGGTACATAAGTATTTAGTACGGTTCACAACAGTTCTGCATTCCAACTTCCGGTTTTTCACTTCCGGTAAAAAATTTTGTTGTAATTTTTTGAAGTTTTTTCAGTGTCTTTATGCACACTACAGCCTACAATAATGAAGTAATTATGATGAAACCTATGGAAAAGGTTTCAATTAGTGTAAGAAGATAATTATCATCTTTTGGAACACATTTATTAAAGTGGCGGGGGGTCTACCATACAACTGCCGACTATTCACACTTTGTTTTTAAAGTTTGTTGGGAGCATACAGACTTCATTCATTAATCAATTTCAGTGACACTTTGAAAAAAGATGGAAACTTAAATGACAAAGAACTGATTAGTTTTTGGACAATATTGGGATAAGTGGTGGGGGCCTCCCTAACACCTGTTTACTCTGTCACAATTTTTTCAATGTTTGTTGGAAGCATACAACATTCGTTCGTGAATGAATTTTGATGACACTTTGAAAAAAAATGTAAATATGTATGGCAAGAAACTGATTGGTTTTTGAGCGATAGTAAACAAAGTGGTGGGGAGTGTCCCGAGCACCTGTTTTTTTGAAAGCTCAATAACATCTGTATCTGATAATCGAATTGGATGAAACTTGGTAGATAAGCATTTAGTACGGTTCACAACAGTTCTGCATCCCAACTTCCAGTTTGTCACTTCCGGTTAAATTTTTTTACTTTTTCTTGTACAACAGAATTTATATTTGTTGGATAATGCTGCTTTCTTTAATATTTTTATAATTAGAACCAAGCGAAATTTCTAACATTGGTTAGCCTTTAATTAAAATATTTGATGGATATTAGCTCAATATATATACTATGTTTCCAGAGCTGTGGTAAAGTCAGCCTATGCATCAGGTTTGCAATATTTTTTTTCGATATAAAACCCATAAAAAAATTTCAACCAAATCAAAAAGGTGTCGGTCAGAAAGGTGACCCTAAAAGAATGACCCAAATACAACAAGTGTTACTCAAATATGTTATAATTGTTTAATTTTAAATTGATTTGTTGTCAGCGAAAATTTGGTGTTATTGAATCAACAAATAATGAAATGAATAGTGTTGTGGTTGTATTCTTAGAACTTGGCTCAACATAAAATTACTTTATGAATCAAATCATCATAACGTAATATAATCGAATATTCTAGTGTTTTCTCAAGGTTTCTATAAAGTGACCTCGAATGATCGGGACTATGCAGAATCGTATATATGTAAGGAGAGATGTCTGGCAAGACTAGATTACTTTTGTTTTAAACCTGCGACGGCAAAGTTAAAATTATAAAAGTGATTTTTAAATTATTTTTTGTGAATAAAGTTTTAAGTGTTATTGAGTAGAAATATTTTGTGTATTATTTTGAACGTTGTGTTACTGGAAATTTCTACAATCAACCGTTAGTGTTTCTGAAGCTGTTGAAAGAATATTCTAGTTAGGAATATTGTTTGCTGTATTGTTTCCTGTTGTGAAACAACTAAGGAGTTAAATACTTTATAAAACAGGGTGTTTGTGCTTACTAATCAGTGATCGAACTCGGAAGAGATTTAGAAATTGTGTTTATCGAATTGTGAGTAAGGCCAATTCGAAGTAAGGTTAGAGAAAAACGTAACAATATGTTTTAATTATTAGTTGTTTAATTTGTGAGTCATTGTGTTAGAATGTTGTACGCGGCCTATAAATAAGCCAAGAAAGTATTTCAAAAGTTTGTGTTATGATAATTGAAGCTTTATGTGAATATATTTTACACTTTTAAAGCTGCTGCTGGCTTGCGTGCGTATCTCCTAGTGATCATATACTTTCAATTTTTGTAACTACTTATGATTTAAAGAACCCAAATTTGAAACAATCAATTGTTATTTTCATTCAAATAAACGTGATATCCATAAAAGCAACTTAACTCACTATCTCCAATTTAAAGAAACAAAAGTTTCCGCGAATATCGTATTGTATAACCAAATATTATTATACTTTTATCTGTCCACTATAAATATATTTATTACGTTTTTGCTAACATCATGAATTTATTTTCAATTACACAAACAACCGTTGCTCTCTTGTTTCGTTGTTGTTCGCCCCCTTTCTACATTACCATAATAAATGTTCAAGTAATTGAAAAACAATTCCTTGTGGTTTCACTTTTATTTTCAATTGATTTTTTCCATTTCTTTTGGACAATTTAACTGGATATAGTTAAAAAAAAATACACATGATCTTGATCTTCTCTCTTGATCTTTCAATATTAATTTTATTTTTTGTTCCTATATTTTCTTAAAATGCCCTGTGGCGCAATAATTAAAAAATATAAAAATTAATTATAATAACAAACAATACAAAATAGTCAAAAAGAGTTAAAAACTTTCATTTGAAAAATTCCTTTTAATTTTTTCATGGCAATAAAACTGATCACACTGATCGTTTAACCATTAATAAAACAAAACAAAAATACTATTGATTGATTGATGGTGATCATCAAAAAATAAAAATCAATTTTCTCTTGGACTTGACTACTACATATTTTTGAAATAGTTTTTCTTTAAGTTTTCGTTTACTTTTATTATGTTGGCGCCATTCAATTATCTTAAGCGAATATAGTTTTTTAATTTTTATGTTGGCTTTAAATAGTTTTGAATATTCTGAAAACCTGTTTTGATTGGTAAACGAATGCATTCAGTTTTTGCGATCGTGACTTGATCATAATAATATAATATCAATAAAAATATGCAAAAAATATTTTTGGTTTCTTTATTCTTAAAACAAATAACTCTCACTTATGATTTTTAAATTCTTATTCGAACGATGAATGTAAAGATATATAACACACATGGCCAAACCGCAGCTCGCGAGCCGCATGCGGCTCTTTGAAAGAATAAATGCGGCTCTCGAAAAGAAATGAAAAAATTAAATAATATTTATTAATTCATAAAAATTGTAACAAAATTAGAAGCAATACATATAATTTATAATGCTGCTTAATATAGTATGATTTCATACAATCATAATATTATATTTAGGTCCGTCCTGTCGAAGTTACTACTGTTGGCGTTTTTTGCGGCTTTGTTTTAGTTTGATACTACTTTACTTCGCGAATCAAGTTTATAATCCGCTGTTATAAATAAATTTAACTAATTTTATTATTTAATGTTATATTCGTTTAACATATTCTAGTGGACTAAAAATAAAATCATCTGTATTGGTCTCAAATTAATGCACAAAAATCTTTCTCAAAATCCGAAGTCTTTCCTTTTGGATTCGTTTGTTTTTCTATGATTATCTTTTTCTGCAATTTTTTAATAAGCAATATTTTTGATATTTTATTTTAAGGCAATTTGCCGACGTTAAATTTAATGTATCCTTTAATATTCCAATTAAAAAATGAATAAGTTCATAATTAACTAGAATTAAAATACACGTGCAAATCCGACATATGCTACCTCAACCGCTTCTACATCTACGACAGTAAGATATTGCCCTAATGCCTAAACCAAAAAAATGAATAATTGACCATGATAACGAAATTAAAAACATAAGGAAATTGCAAGAAACAAACGGTGATTTCATTGATTTAATGGAACATATCAGAAATTTCCTCAAAGGAAAAAAAACACTCTCTGGAATTAAAGGATGATGAATGGATTAATGACTGAATGTTTTTGACTGATATAATGGAGCATCTGCAATCCCTCAACCTAGCATTACAAGGAAAAGATAAAGTTATTACTGATATTATTCAAACGATTCTGAGTTTTATGAAAAAAATTCAACTTTTTCAACGATATTTAACAACAAAAGTGTTCAACCACTTTCCTCGTCTGAAGAACATACTCTCTAAAATTAATGATAACAAACTGAGTGAATACGACAGTAAATTAGCAGAATTATTGAAAGACTTATTTGCGATTTAATGATCTGAATAATTTAAACATTTCTCTTAATTTACTTGTAAATCCGTTCGAGATTGACATTATTAACGAGGGCTTATCGATTCCTTGTTATATTTTGAATGACAGTGCCTCAGGAGAAATGGAATTACTAGAGCTACAGGAAGATCACATTCTTAAAATGCATCACAAAGCCAAATGCACCACAATCTCCAAATGAGTTTTGGAAACTAGTGTCTCAATCAAAGTACCCCAATTTGAAAAATTCAAACCACCGAATCAAACCAACTTACAAATGAGCATTTAACGGAATTATTTCATACTGCGCTAACCAACTATGAACCAGATTTCAGAAAATTCACGGCCAAGCTACAAATAAACATGCCATCTACCAGCAAGCATGTCATGTAACAAAATTTAAATATGTATTTGTATGGATTTTTAACCATAAGTACATATTTGGTTTTCAATAAAACAAATATTTCCAAACAACTGATACTTTTGAAATTTTTTATTTTTTATGTTGGCTCTCGTAACGAAAGATTATTGTACTGCGGCTCCACGTGTAGTGAAGCTTGGCCATCTCTGATATATAAAATGCTTTAGACAGGTTTGATAGATAGATAAAAAAAATATCTGGTAGGAGGTTTTTGTAAGATGTAAGGAAATGCTGATATTCGGCAACGTTTTTCGACCTTTAAAACGATAAAGCTATAAAACTATGCAAAATCCACTTGTTTTGCCTGTATGAACAGAAAGAATTTTTTTTTACAAAATACTAAATTTTTCAAACAAAAAATTACTTTCAAAATTAAAATATGTAACTTGCTATAACCATGTTGTTTCAACGTTTTTGCTGTTGTGTGTTGATTTAACACAAAAACCAATTCGACCATATCCAAAATGTTAAAAACCTATAAACTTAGAATAGCAATTTGTAGTATGTAATTGCAAATATAATGCAATTAATTGCATTATAATTTAATTAATAACTTAAATAAAACACGTAAATTTTTTTTCCGAAATGTACGTAAAACATTTGAAGGAAAATTAAAATGTTTTAATTGTTTGATTGAACAATGAAATATAGATTTGTAAATTGGCATTGTTTAAGATGTATGTCATCATTGTTTTTATTACAAAATGATTTAAAAAAACTAAAATTCATTGATTGAAAAAGTCAGAGTTAATTTATGAACAAACAATAATTAAATAAGTCATCGACTTAATGACAATTAAAATTAAGAAGAGAGGTTAAGGTCCTTAAAACGAAATCGAAAGCTGTTATTTTAAATTTTAATAAATGTTTCGCCATTACGAAGGAGATAGAGTTTGTAAAATAAAGGATGGCAATAGTTACATTTATTTGCCGTTTTCTAGACTAATAGAAACAGTTGGGATGGAAAATATCAGGTACTATCATAACATTTATCGTTTTGCGCAAAAACTGTTAGTGCTGAAAAAAAGTAAACAGCTAACAGAAGGGGTTTTCTGAGAAGGTTTTTGGATTACCATAAATTGTCGAGTTTAGTGTCATAACAGATGTCGTTTTTCACAAAAGAAATTATTAAAATTCACTACTTAAGCTCCGTAACAAATGTTACCGTAACAAGCTCGGGGATCGAACCGGCGTCCTTCTGGTTAGAATTTTCTAATCAAGGTGATCTTATTAGTCCAGTAAAGCTAGCAAAATATCTCCTATTTAATGTAAAAGCTTCTTTTCAACAATTACAACATTTTTTGTAAAAACATAGTTTAGAAAATCTCTCAATTCACTACTAAGCATAAGTAGTGAATTGAGAGATTTTCTAAACTACGTTTTTACAAAAAATGTTGTAATTGTTGAAAAGAAGCTTTTACATTAAATAGGAGATATTTTGCTAGCTTTACTGGACTAATAAGATCACCTTGATTAGAAAATTCTAACCAGAAGGACGCCGGTTCGATCCCCGAGCTTGAATTGAGATAAAACATTTGTTACGGAGCTTTCGCTTTTCAAAGCAATTTTTCATTCTATTCAATTGAATACATTCAGTTTTAGTGATTTTTAATTCTAAACAGTTCAGTTTTTAAAGTAATTTTATTAGGAAAATGAACTCATTCTGCAAGCGAGTGTTCTAACTGGAACAAAAAAAAAAGGAAAACTCATTTTGGGGACTACAGAAAAGAAGTTGTTTTTAATGTGAACGAAACCTGTTTATGCTCACATTGCATATACCAACAAGATCATCGAACTTAAAAATAAAACTAAGGTGGCAATCTGTGTTAGGAACAGGTTACTCCTGATAAGCGATTTGTTTGAAAGTAGTTCTAAAGGTTCGTTTAAAAAAAAAAGACATCTGTAAGTAATAGTGAAAAATTAAAAATTACGATGTTTAGACTAAGATCACACACTGAAAGAAAAAAATTGGTTCCTACAACCTATTTTGTGCCTACCGAATGTCTCCTGTCACAATAACCTCAAATCCGGTTGTCTTATCTTTAAAAACTAAATTTGTAGACACAACAATCGAATTGAAAACACAACAACCGAATGTTTTCAGGTCACGATAACGACCGCATAATCACAATGCCAACCGAATGATAGAATTTTTTCTTTAGTAATCTCGCTTCTAATGGGAAAAGGGATGATTACTATATCAAATGATTACATTACATAGTTCACAAGAAAAATCCCCCTAAACAAAATCCAACTTTTCTTATAGATTTAGACCTGCTGAACACGAATATCATATTCATTTTTTTTAGGTTAGCTCTTGTTTTTGAGATATTCGTGAAAAACCAATTTTTTCTGTGAACAAAAAGGTTATTTCGGTTTTTGGATCGCATCGCATATTTTACAAAACAAACAAATTCAATATATTACTAAAACAAGTGCATAGCAAAGATACAACAAACATTTTGAGCTATTTTTTGTATAAATCCATCAAGGATTCTGGAAGTTACACTCGAAAAAAGTTGAAAAAAATCAAAAATTTATACGTTTTTTTTTAAATTCTTCAATATTCAACGGTATAAATTTTGAACAAACAATGATTGTAAATTTTTTTAATTTCTTGGAGCCTATAGTTAATTTAATTTCCTTTCTTTTAAAATAAAAAACACCAATATTGGTGCAGATTTATACTATGATAACAATAGTTTAGTATAGTTTAATTCACTATAATAACAATAGTTTACAAATTTTGAACTTTTTTTTTCTTCCTGACTAAAACCCAACTTTTCTTGTGGATTTGGACCTGCGCAACACGAATATCATATTCAATTTTTTAGGTTAGCTCTTGTTTTTAAGATATTCACGCAAAACCAATTTTTTCGGTGAAAGTTGCACCAAGTTATATACGTTTTCCCAAAAAAAGTCATAACTCAAAATTTTTTGCTAATAAAAATTTAAATTCTGCAACATAATTGATTTATGTATGAGTTTTTAAACAAATTTTCGAGTTAAAATTGAGAGTTATGGTCAAAACCTGGTCGTAACACAACGTTAAAACGTTAAATAAACATTTTCTCTGTTGGACCATCTTGAATGTGTTAAGTTGCAGTTGACATAACTATTTGTCGGCATCCACGGTTTATCTTCATTCAATTCTAAGCCGAAGTAATGAAGATATGCAATTCTTATAAATGGGGTGAGTTTTTAGCAGGATGTATTATGCAAATTTCACAAATAAAACAAAATGAATTTGGACTATTTTTACACTTGAAACTTCTTGGCTATTTACACTTTACTTTTATCAAAGAATTCTTAACTGATGTTTGAAAATTGAACTTGTAAAACATTATTTACGATGCGGCACAAAAAGAAAAGAAAAAATACATAAACGCGGTTGAAATAAGGAAAACTCAAAATAGGTCGCAGTTTTTATTCGAAAATCTATATAACAACTCATATATAAATCAATTATGTTGCAGAATTTAAATTGTTCTTAGTAAAAAATTTTTTTTCCCAAATTTTGAGTTTTGAGTTTTTTTGGGAAAACCTGAATAACTTGGTGCAACTTTCACCGAAAAAATTGGTTTTGCGTGAATATCTTAAAAACAAGAGCTAACCTAAAAAATTGAATATGATATTCGTGTTGAGCAGGTCCAAATCCACAAGAAAAGTTGGGTTTTAGTCAGGTAGACAAAAAAAAGTTCAAAATTTGTAAACTATTGTTATTATAGTGAATTTGACAATCTCGAGGACGTTTTATCAACGAACGTCAAAATAAATCTTTTAGTAGCACTTTATTAAGAGAACGCGGGTAGATAAAGTAAACCACAAGAGCATTTCAAATATTTTGTACAAAGCAGGATTTTTCTAGCCTTTTTAAATTGAAAAGTTAACAACCTCCAATTGTTATGGGTCAATACACGGTTAGAGATAATCGTAAGTGGTATCACAGCAGAAAGCTATGTTAATGTTTTTTTTTCGCAAGGACCATGTAGTCATAGACATGTAGATGTAGTCATAGACATGTAGACATGTAGACTGCTAAGTCCTTTATGCCATCCTCATATTCAAAAGCTGAAGACCTTTTTGAAAAAAGTCAACAGCCTTGAATGGTCTGCTTTGCAAAAATCTTCTATCCTATCTATGTTGATGTTGATTCGCATTTGTACATCTGAGAAAATCAATGAAGATGATATGATAAATGGTGTTGTTGAGACATAATTAAGACATTTAAAAATGGCGCCATGAGTATAAATATTTATAAATATTTATAATTATTTTTTTTGTTTTCCTTTAATGTAAAAATGAAAGTAGATTTTTATCGATTTAAATTAACAATTCAATTAAAAGTTAATCAGGCTAATTATATTTAATTAAAACAAAACATCGTACAAACTTATGCTTCCTTGATTTTATGAAAAGTTGTTCTTATTGCATTCCTATTACTATCGGAAAAGAAAAAATTGCACCACCTCTCACTGTTTCAATTTTCAATATTTTCAATTTTCAATATCGTTATAAATGTAATGAGAATAAATTTATCTTTTATTATTTAAATTGTTAATTTTATTAGAAAAAAATTATTAAAGTTCTAACAAGAAAGAAATTGAAAAATAATTCTATTTTTATTTTATGGATCGAGAAAAAATTATAGTAAATTAAATGGAAAATTGATTCGTCATAAACAAGGCTATCTTCATTAAGTAAATATAAAATTTTATGATTTGGTTTCTCATAATGATAAAGTAATAATTAATAATGCTTTTTTTATTGATTTTTGAATAAAAAATAATTTTCTTAAAAAGAAGTTTATTTGATTCAAATTTCTATCACCTTGTGGTAAAAAAAACTAAAGACATAATTAGGCACGTTGACAATGCTTATCTTACGATGTCCTGTTCATCAGGAAACCGATTGGCGATTTATTTACAAATATCAATTAAAAAATGTAAGAAAGTGTTCCGATTTTTGTACTAATTTAGTATCAAAACATGACTCACAATAATCTCTAAAATTCATTTAATTTAATTAATTATACAAATATTTAAAGTATCTTATGATGGTTAACAACGACCAAATAAACAAAATTATCTTATCACAAATTTTTATTATTCTTCTTCAAACAAAAAACGCAGAAAGTTTTAAGCACTAATAATAACAATAAAATATTAGCAAAAAACATTTAGTTATTTATCGCTTTCAAAACTATTAAGAAACTAAAGAAAAATTTAAATTATTATTAAGATAACTTAAAAACGAAATTGCAAGATTTTTGTCAAAAAATAGCTTACTACATATGTCTAAGAAAAAACGAAAGTAAAAGATTTGTTTGATATCATCCGCGAAATTATCATAACTGTACTAAATTGCTACTCACACGTTTTTCGTGACAGTTATAATTGATTATTTGTTGATATAGTTTATGATTTTTTATTCTCTTCCATTTAATTATATCAGCTTTATTTGTATGTTTTTTCGATAATAATAGTATGTATTATTTATTGTTTTCTAACCTATAGCCTAATGAACTTAGCCTATTGTCTAATGAAAATTTTTCTATAAAAAAATTATCATTATTCAATTAGTATGATTCCAATTGGTCAAATTGTTTTGATTTCATTAAAATTCTTTTCAAATTATAATCACAATTGCTTTGATAAGTTTTGTTCAAAAATCAAATTTTAAATTAAATTCTCTTATTTCGTTTAGTTGAACTTGGTTGATTGTATAGGATGGGGATTATTTATCATCAGGGTTTTTAGGTAGATTTCATATAAAAATCTACCTATTGCAATGGGCTTCATCTCGGAATTTCGGAAAAATGTTTGTGCCAAACGACTATACATGATAAGCGGAGACGAAAAAACAAAAAAAAAAAATTTATATATAAATGTATATATATATATATATATATATATATATATATATATATATATATATATATATATATATATATATATATATATATATATATATATATTCGTCCGAACTCGTCCGAGATATTAATATAACACACATGTACAGAAAATTTTTTTGATCTACCTCAACAAATGCGACCGTGAGAGTGCCGGTCGTTTTCGTTATATCTCATATCGTGTATATATATATATATATATATATATATATATATATATATATATATATATATATATATATATATATACACGATATGAGATATAACGAAAACGACCGGCACTCTCACGGTCGCATTTGTTGAGGTAGATCAAAAAAATTTTCTGTACATGTGTGTTATATTAATATCTCGGACGAGTTCGTGAATCAGCAAAATCCGACACGTGGTTAAGGAACTAGAGCATTTTTTCTAAAAAAAAATTGATTTTTTAAAACCGTTACAACGGCCGTTTGGATACTAATATTTTAAAAAAATTAACAAATTTAAAATTTTTGGAATCTTTTTTATCAATTTGTTTTAAAAATAGACCTCTGCAGTTAGAGGTTCCTGAGTGAGTGGCTCCAACAAAAAACTTTGCAAAAAAAAATTTTTTTTTTAAACAACCGGCACTCTTATGGTCGCATTTTTAAGGCCAGATCAAAAAACCCTTTCTTAAAACGTGCGTTTTATTAATATCTTGAACAAATTCGTAAATCAGTCAAATCCGACTCATGGTTAAGAAACTAGAGGCTTTGTACTAGAAAAAAACTATGTTTTTTAGATCCGTTATAACGGCCGTTTAGATTCTAATATTTTTAAGAACTTCATAAATTTAGAATTTTTGAAACCTTTTTAATCAGTTTCTTTAAAAAAAGACCTCTGCAGTTGGATGTTTCTGAGTGAGCGGTTTCAACAAAAAAGCTTGTAAAACACAAAATGCGTTTGAATCAACCGGCACTCTCACGGTCGCTTTTGTAGAGCCAAATCAAAAAACCTTACGTAAACATGTTTGTTTTATCAATATCTTGGACAAGATCGTAAATCAGAAAAATCTGTTACATGGTTAAATAACTAGAGGCTTTATACTAGAAAAAAATTCGTTTTTTTAATCCGTTATAACGGCCGTTTGGATACTAATATTTTTTAAAACTTCATAAATTTAAAATCTGTGGAAACATTTTAATCCGTTTCTTATAAATATAAACCTCTGCAGTTAGAGGTTTTTGACTTGTTGGCTTCAACAAAAAAGTTTACAACAATCCATAACTACAATTTCCAAAAACCTTATAATAGTCAATGAAAAAAAAATAAAAAGGTTTGAATAGAAGAAATTAATTTTTTTTCTTAGAAATAAACTATTTTGATATTTTGCAGTTATTGGACGACATATGATATAGCGTAGGTTTATGTCATAAATTGTCACACACATATTCTGTGGTATTTGATTTGATATTTGTTTGTTGCAAAATTGGATAGATATCGTTTTGCTTATATGTAGCTAATTTTCTTTTTAAAATTTTTTCGATATCTGTTTGAAATTAGTTTGTGTTGTTTAAACTAATCTGATACATCAGATTCTACTGGCACACAAAACTGTCTGATCTCGAAATCTACCTATTTCTAGCGGATATACGTGCCGCTTGGACTTTTTTTAATAAGAAATTTGATTTATCAATTAAAACAATAAAGATTTATTGTTTTAATTGAAGAAAATGTTTTTTTCTCCGATAGACAGCAAATATAAATTTTGCAGACTTATTTCAGTCAGCAAAGTGGCACTTTTCCTGCCTAGGCAGCAAAGCAAGTACTTTGCTGCCTAGGCAGCAAAATAATTAGACTTCATAGAAATAAACAGATATTGCGATTAAAAAAAAATTTTTTTAATCGATTTTTTTTTTCATTTTTAAAATTTTGCTTTATTTTTAAAGTAATAATTATTAAATTACATATCATTGTAATTAATCGGAGAAAAAATTATATGTTCAAAAAAAAATATTATATACATAAGTTAATGAAAATAAAATCACCTTAATCACTATTATTATAGTGAGGAAGCGATAACTAATTAGCTAAAACATATATGAAACGATTTCAATTATATATTTGTAAAATGAATAATACTCTAGTGAATTTTAACCAATTTAAACTTCAGCAAATATGTTCAAATAAGGTTAACCCTAAAAGGTTATTGTAAATCAGGCCCGACAAGGGTCCACATCAGATTGCTCTAATAAGGCTTGCCTTTACAGGACTGACCAGGACCTGAACACGCCCTGAGTGTATTTAGGCTTTCCCTAACTAATTTCAGCTCGGGTTTCCTTGGAGTTTGAAAATGTCTTAAATGAAGCGATGTCTAAAATATCTCGTACATCAAAGCCAGAAAATGTTTTTTTTTCAAATAAAATATATTCTACTAGGTAGATTGACTGCCTTGGCTGAATTCCTAGCCTCGCTCGCTCGGCTATGAACTATCAGCCGCGGCAGTCAATCTACTACTTTGCTGCCTAGTTAAACAAATAACTATTATTTTTTATAATCCACAATTCTTTGTCAGAGAATAAAGTACATATTGTAATCGATTTGTGTTTAATGAATTTTATTCTCTCGAAAATTAAAATTCTTGCTCAAATTTTAAACTTTTGCTTGAGAATAAACTATTTCATTATACACTTATTGATTAAACTACTATGTTTGAAAAAAATTTAAATTCCTGAATTTTTTTTATACTAGCCGACTGAATGATTTTCATAATAGTATATTGCAGAGATGGCCAAACTTCGTTACACGTTGAGCCGGATTTCAATAAATTCTCGTTACGAGAGCCAACAAAAAAAAATTATTAAAGTTGTTATGGAATTTTTATTTCCTTGCAAGTTGCATACATCGTCTTTAAGCAAATACTTTAATTATGAATACATACAACTATTTAAGTTTTGTAACATGCCACTGACAGCTATTGATTGCTGGAAGATGGCATGTGTGTTTGTAACTTGTTTGAAATCGGGTTCATAGTTCGTTACCGCGGTACGACGCTTGTAAGTTGTGAACGGTGTTATTTGTAAGTTGTGAACGTTGCTTTGATGTTTTAAATTTCGATTGTTAGAAACAGTAATTCACAACAGTATGATGTGCCATATACGGACAGTAATCTGCAAGCAGCTTTTTTCAAATTGGGGTACTTTGATTGAGACAGTCGTTTCCAAAACTACAGATTGATGTTGATTTGTGGTGGATTTTAAGAATGTGTGCCTGAGTTTCTAATAATTCCATTTCTCCTGTAGAACTTTTATTCAAAATATAATAAGGAATAGACAAACCATCGTTAATAATAAGCTTTGCTTCTATAAATAGGACGATTTAATTGTAAGAGATGAAAGGTCGATGTGTTCGATAACTGTACCGGCAGTGTGTAAAAAAATCATTAAGCGTGTCAAAACAAAAAAAAATTCATACTTTTGGCTTAAAAACCTTCATTTTAAGTGATAATGAGAAATGTTGATGGTCGGGATTGGTATGTGAGAATAGATGCTTTATTATTGAACTATAAGTGTGTCAAAAAATACCGTCAAGTGTGTCAAAAGAATGATTTCCATTTATTTTTTTGCCCAATTTTTTTGAGAAACATAAAATGGGAAACATTTTCGATTAGAAACATTTGTCAAATAAAATTAATTATTTATATGACAAAAAGCGGTTTTTTAATTGAATCAACTGAACCTATCATCTTGCTAGATTTAATCTTGATTGATTGAATCATCTTGGAAAAAGTTTGAATTTTGATTTTGTTTTTTTTTTTTTTTTTATATAGTTCGGTTAATCACTTAGGTTATACACCTTTAATGCTTTATGCACGTGTTAACGATAGGAAAGGAAAGTTAAAAGGTTACTTTTTAAGGACTTGGGATAGGACTGAAGCGATAGTGTTGGTGTACTGCTGATTTAAAAGCTTGGGGATTGTATGTAGCGGGAAAAACATTTTGTGGTAATCGATTCCACCAGTATACGGAACGTGAAATGAAGGAGTTATTATAGCTAGATGTTCTCACATATGGGACCTCCAAGGTATGTGTATGGGAATGTAACGATTGTCTAGTGGCTCGTGGATATCTACGCAATGGTGGTATTAAATCATTAACTTCATTAGAGCATTTGCCGTAGTAGTATCTGTAGAATAGTGTAAGAGCTCCAACCACTCTTCTATGATGCAGAGAATCCATACCCGATGTTATCATTGGATCATCAATCAGTTTCAAAGCACGTCTGTGAACTCTGTCAACAAAATCTAAAGAGGTTTCTGGTGCTGCAGCCCATAAATGGGAGTCGAATTCAAGGATCGGTCGTATATATGCCTTATAGATTGTAGCGATTTCAGATGGAGAGAAAAAGCTTTTACAGCGACGTAAGAAACCAAGTCGTTGGGATCCCAATTTTGCCACGGAAAGAATATGTTCATGCCATTTTAGTTTGTGATTGATGTTAGTACCCAACAACTTAAGCGTAGGCGAGTTTATTATTGGTTGTCTGGAAAATGTTGCATTACAGCTATATAGCGAGGTTTTATGGGACAAAACGCACGACTTCGTCTTCAGAGCATTAAATGTCACAAGATTCCGTTTACCCCAATCCAGAATTAATTCAAGATCTACATCCAAGGATTCAACTATTTTTCTGCGATGGAAATTGGTAGTTAGACTAGATGGCTGTTTTTTAAAAGAATAGGAATGGAAGATAGTGCTGTCGTCGGCAAAGCTATATACTGGGTTTGTAGTGATAGATAACAAATCGTTGATAAAAATTAGAAAAAGGGTTGGTGATAGAACCGAACCCTGGGGAACACCGGCTTGAATTGGAAATTTATCCGAAATGGCACCATCCAGCACTACTCTGATAGATCTCTGGGATAAAAAATCTTCTAACCAACAAATCAAGGTCTTACAGACTCCAAATGAGATTAATTTATTGTTAAGAGCCCGATGCCAAACTCTGTCAAACGCCTTGGATATGTCAAGGGAAATAATATGGGACTCACCAAAGTCATGAATTGTTTTACCCCATTTCTCCGTGAGGACTGACATGATGTCACCAGTAGACCGTGTTTTACGAAATCCATATTGGCGGTCGTGGAGAAGATTGTTGTTTTCGAGATAAGCCATTAGTTTATAATTAATAATTTTTTCCATGACTTTAGCAAGTATCGAGGTTCATGCAATGGGACGATAATTTGAAAGGTCAGACTTGTTGCCTTTTTTCGGGACTGGTTGAACATTAGTCAGTTTCCACATTGATGGATAAACACCCGCGCTTAGGGATAAATGAAAGAGACTAATTAGTGGATAAACCAGGGTATCCGCGCATCGTTTTAGTACAACAGGTGGTATACCGTCCGGACCAGCAGATTTGCTAAGATCCAGATTAAGCAGTGTTGACCGCAAAATTCTTGGACGAAAGTAAATTTTGTTCATTGTTGATTGAATAGGTGGAATGTACGGCGGATTTATACCGGAATCATCGACAACAGAGTTAGCAGAAAAATTTGCCGCAAGTAGATCTGCCTTCGCTTTGATGTCCGTTACAGGGTTTCCTTGGTTATCCATTAATGGTGGAATAGAAGATTTGATAAAGTTATTGCCAACCTCTCGGATAAAATTCCAATACGATCGGCTGCCTTTTGTGGCTCGTAAGATTTTACGCTTAGCATTAGAATTGAAAAGAAATTTAGCTTTTTTAAATATAATATGACAGTTGTTTCTAGCCCTGATATAAAGAGATCGACTGCTGGGAGATTTATCACTCTGGTATTTGTCAAACGCCAACATTTTGTTGATTTTGGCTATAGAACATACATCAGAAAACCAGGATTTAGACCCATTTTTCTTTTTCACAATACTGGTTGGAATAAAAATGTTCATTCCCAGTAGAATAATGAACGTGATCAACGCTGTTGCTTGGTTAACATTTTTATTCTGTAGAAATAAACGCCAATCGATTTCGTTGTAAAATTGGTTCAGTTTCTGCCAATTGCATCTTTTGTAATGCCAAACCTTTCGAGGAGGGGACAATTTTGTGATAGGCGCTCGAGAACTTATTTCAAAATAGGCGGAAACCACACAGTGATCTGATCTGCCAAGAGGAGCATCAACTGAGCAGGTATAATTAGCAGAATGAGTTGTCATGAAAAGGTCAAGTAGATTAGAAGAATGGCTAGCAATATTTGGAATATGGGTTGGCCTATCTACTAGTTGTGTAAGCTGATTGGAATCAGCAAGAAATTTAGCATATTGACCTTCTAATGATGTTTTGGTTGAGAAACGGAGCCAATCTTTGTGGTGGACGTTGAAATCACCTGCTAATATTATTTCTGCATTAGGTGCTGTGGTGAAGATAACATCGATTGTGTCTGTCAGAGAATTAAATGCGTCTAAGGTTTGATTATGGTGGTAATTAGGACTGCGGTATAAATAACATAGATACATGTCATGTTTATTTACGGTAATTTTAAGCCAGATAAAGCAGAATTCAGAAATACTACTTGTTTCATATTGAAGGAGCCTTGTATATTTAACATCATTGCGTATATATACCATTACACCACGGTGCTCAAAAAGTGCAAATTCAGGAGAATAATTGTTACAGCTGAATCTTGCATTGTCAATATTTGAAACTTGAGTCTCGCCTAGCGCAAGTAAATGCGGTTTCTTTTGGTTGAGATAATATTGAATGCTAAGAAAGTTTTTTGAAAGGCCCCGTATGTTAGTGGAATCGATTACAAAGTTTGAGTATGGTATAGGCATTGTACTGAAATTAATAATGGTTAAATTAAAAGTTAATAGGGAGGATACTAAAAAAAACCAAAGACCAGAAGAGACTGATAGAGTAACACAAACATAGGCTGCAAAGATAAGATTGGCATAGGCCATAAAAAATTTTGCAGTTCTGTGAGTTCTCACTATCCCACCGGCAGTGGTAGAAAACAAAACAAGGAAAAATTGTAACTGAAAGTTATTGTAGAAAAGAGTTTATTGATTGAATTGCATGTAATGTATTAATTGTAAATATGAAATGTTAAATTACTCTACATTGATGTAAACAGAATTTAATCAATAAAAAATTTGAAAAATAAGAGAGTAAAACAAGAAAAGACAACTGTACTATGGAATATTATATGAATTGTATATTGCAGTTATGCGTATTTAAATATAGTAGGAGATGGACTAAAAGGATTACCGTTAACATTTCACTTTTTATAAATAAACTAATTTTAGGTTTTGTTCAAAAATAATTATGATTTTAATGTCGTGTTCTTTGGCTTGATCGAAAAAAGATTGATTTATTTGCTTGCCAACGAACAGCTTAAAATAAATCAATCTACTTTTGTAAATGTAGTAGTAAATTGTTTTGACTTTTTGTTCTATCAGTTGATATGTTTGGTTATGTTTACATTTGAAAATGATAGATTTTACGTTTTATCATTTTATTTGTAATAACTTTATTATTAATTAGTAATTTAAATAATAATAAATTATTTTTAAACAAAATAATAAAAATAGTTAAATTGGCGGGTTTTTTTGTTTACATAAATTTGACAATTAAAAATTATATATCAATGTATTTGTAAAATCCACCAAAAAATCTAGATTTTTAAAACTTGATCTAGATCAGAAAATAAATCAATCTTTTTTTGCCAAAGAACACAAACTGACAGCTAATTTGATCTGACAGCTAATTTTTTTGATCTCAGATCAAGTTTTTTTGATCTCAGATCAATTTTTTTTTGCCAAAGAACACGACATAAGCTTTAACACAAACACAAATTTAAAAATGCACGGAACACTTTTTAGGACAACACTAAACTAATAATTTAATACAACACTAAACTAACAATTTACTACAACATAAGGTTGTACTCGTCAAAAATTTAACAAATTTAATACAACAAAAGGTTGTACTCGTCTAGTAAATAAAATAAACATTAAACAGCAGTTAAAATGAATTAAAATTAAAATCAACAACCGACCGGTACGGGTGGATAAATGCAACTGTTATAATTTTTGCAATATTTTTCGAATTTTGAAAAAAGTTTCAATCTTTGATTTTGTAATAATTATTACAATATCTTTAGAATTTTCAAAAAACGTTTAAATTATTAGAACATTTTTGGAATTTTTGAATTTGTAATATTCTCTTGAATATTTTAGGAATTTTGAAGAAAGTAGCAATTTTTGATTTTATTATAGTTTTTGGAATCTTGGAAAAAGTTTGAATTTTTGATTTTGTTTATTGTTATAATTTTTTGAAATCGATTCAATCAAACCCCTTTTATTTGAAAAACAATTAAATTATTTATTTGTATGACATGAAATGTAATTGAACATGAAATTGTTAGATAATGGACTATATGTATTTGAAAAAATGAAATTGCTGAACGCTAAATGAAAAAGTTTTTGAGTAGTTTGTTGAGTGTATCATCTTTTCACTATAAACTATGTTAATCTATGATCTGTTATAATTTTCCGGTAACGTATTGATGTTTCGTGTTAGTTCTGTTATAAACTTCTAAACGATGTATACCTATTAAACATTCTTTTTATGTTGAATAAACATCGCTGCCCACAACTAAAAACAAGTGCTCATAAAAGCCTTTTGCCGAAAACTATATAAAAATCCTTAACCCAGTCCAAAGTTTTGACATTTCAGAGCAATCAATTTTTCATCAATTTTAGAGAGTTTATTTTCCAGACGAGGAAGGTGGTTTAACATTTTTGTAGTTAAATCGCGTTAAAAAGCTAAATTTTTTTAATAAAACTCAAAATCGTTTGAATAAGATCAGTAACAACTTTATCTTTTCCTTGTAATGCTAGGTTAGAAATGCAGATTCTCCATTATATCAGATAAGAATACACAGTCATTAATCCATTGATCATCCTTTAATTCCGGATAGTGTTTTTCTTTGAAAAAATTTGCTAAAATTTGCTGATAGGTGGGGAAGTAGTTAATTTTTTATTTGTTTTAATTAACGAAAGTTATCCCATTTTTCGATATTTTGGATTAAGAGCTGGTAATTTACTGGTAATTTAATTACAACTTTATTACAATTTTAATAAATTTTTCAATGTTATTAAATTTTATCATTTCTTTTTGAGAGCCGCAATTTGGCCATGTGTGGTATATTGTATTACAAGCACATAATATTATACGTGTATGAAGGTTTGAAACGCGAGCGTTGCGAGTGGTAAGTTCATAGAGTTAATACATATTATCATTCTGTACGAGTTTAAATTATACTTTTTCTACGATCAAATTAGAAATGAACTAGAAATAATCGTTTCGAGATAATTTTTTAATAATAGCAGGCGAGAATCATTAATATTGTCCTTTCCACACTTGAATGCAGTGCAGCATATCCCGTCTTCGTTTCTTACCTCTTTGCCTATAAACTAAATTCAAATATGGCAACTCCAATTCAATTAAAATCAATGATATTATCGGAGTAACTTGAGCGATCCGTTATAAATATAAATTATTTTTGTATTTTTTTTTTAAAAATTGTATATTCTTAAACTCATTCAAAAAAAAAAATAAATAATAAAATAAAACTTTTTACTTTTTTAAAAATGAAAAATTATTTTAATTTTAATTGTTTTCTTTTTTTTAACTTAACTATAGTAGAATTTTTTTGCCAGCGAATTTTTGACAGATAGGACGCAGCAAGAGATAAAAGATGAAACAAAAAGTAAAACAGAGATGTATTATTTATTTTGGGATAAATTTGTTTTCAAAACAATTATATGTAGTTAAATTTTTTACTTCTGATTCGTACCATTTGTTTGTTGTGATACTGGTTTACATAGGCGTCGTCGTTATTTTTATTATAATTATTTTTAATTATCAAAATTTCGTTATATTTCCTACAAAATCATTGATATTTCTACTAGTTTTTGGGTTTCTATTATAATTGGTTGAATTTCAATAGTAATTTATAAATTTGATGCGTTTTTTTTTGTCCATTTCAATGGGACCCCAATAGTTTTTTTTAATATTTTAATCGAGACACTGAATATTCCACGCATGTGCAAACAATATGCGCATAACAAACAAATTTCGTGTTCGCTGGCAAAAAAATTCTACTATACATGTTTCGAGATACGATATCTCATCTACAGGTTGTTTGTACAATTAAAAACTTTTTAATTGTACAAACAACCTGTAGATGAGATATTGTATCTCGAAACTAGTAGTCAAGTTATAAAAAAAAAGAAAAGAATTAAAATTAAAAAAAATTTTTCATTTTTAAAAAAATAAAAAGTTTCGTTTTATTATTATTATTTTTTTTTTTTTGCGTGAGTTTAAGCATATACAATTTAAAAGAAAAATACCAAAATAATTTATATGTATTTGCAATTTACCTTATAGGCAATTTATAGGCAGAGAGGTGAGAAACGAAGAAGTGATGTGTTGCACAGCATACAAGTGTGGAAGGGGCCATTAAATTTGTTACGGACTAATAAGACTATAATAGCAAAAGTTTGGTAGGAAAATATCAGATTGTGTTAGAGCAAATGTTATTTTTTTCAAATGTTGTAATGTAAGGAATCATTAACGCTAAATGGAGAGGTTGGACTGAGCATTTTTCTGGACTATTAGAAACTCACAGGCTAAGCAATATCAGGATTTGTTGAATGACATAAACCAAGACTTGAAAATTATTCGCAGCTGGTTAGACTCCCAAACAAAATATATGCTTTTCAAAATATTAGGTGATTTACACTTAGACCCCAACATGCATGTTATTTATCATTGTTCAAATTGTAACGGTACTTCTTCCAATTCCACTTGTTTGTTCATTGAGCGTGTTGATATATTAAGCACAAACTTAATTGGAAACAACATAGAAATAAATTAAAAAAAGTTAAGAATAATGCTGTCAGATCTATGTATCTTATGCGTAATTTTTGTCCATTTTCAGTCTTGAAGATTGTTCATTTTTTAAATATTTAGTCAATATTATTATAGTGTTTTCATTTCATTACATATAAACCCATTAATATATTTATACTCAGAATAATGAATTATCAAAAGCGTCGTGCTCTCTCTTGGTCACTCTTCCAGTCTAAAGGTAAATGGTAATTTTCCTTTGCAACACTTGTATGTTTTTAAAGTTGGAAGGTTGTTTTTTAAAAAAGAGCAAACCTGTCTCCAAGGATTTCATCTAAATATTATTTTCCCTCTAAAAACGACACTATACATGCAGCTCCAAGATTTCGATGCGAGCATTTCGTAATTATTTTGTTGTTGTCGGTCCCACGTTCTTCAATAAGCTTCTAGCTACGATTAGAATCCAGAACTCAGGTAGAATATTTACGCGTATGCTAAAACTGTGGCTGTTTGAAAATGAGAATGTAGACTTATTTTTTAATTTAAATCTCTAACCAATAAATTTTTTTTGTAACATATGCACAAAGGAAACCAAAGTTTGGTTTTGGTTTAATAACAAATTTTTATTATGGTTTTTGGTTTGGTTTTGGTTTCTTGATATTTCAAAACTTGGTTTTGGTTTGGTTTTGGTTCGGTTTTGGTTCAATTTCAGAATTTAGATTCACATTTTTATTCTTAATTAGTTTTCGATATTCAAATAAAAACAGCTGTATTACCCTAATAAGTCGCATTAAAGAGACTGTTTTTATGAATTTCATTAAATTCGAAAATATAAGCATAATTTCACGCTGTATTCCGCTTAATAAACTAAAAACCTAAGAATTGTCAAAACAAAAAATACCTGTAATTTAAATTTGAATACAAAAATATAGTAGTCGTGAAAAAATAATGTAGTAGTTTCAAAATAGTACATTTCGTAACAAGTGGAGAAAGTAAGTTATTTCAGCATTGGTGAAAGTTTGTGCACGAGCGATAGCGAGTGCAAACAATTCACCAATTCTGAAATAACTTACTTTCTCCACGAGTTACGAACAGTGCTTTTCATAATTTCTCCCAAATTCATTAGGTCCACCATCACTCAAGTCACTTGTAGGATCTTCCATTTGTGTTTTGTTTCTGTTTCTGCTCTGAATCAATTTACAAGGAAGTTGAACAATGAACTGAAATAGTTTGTTTGACAGGAATCACTCGTGTACTTTGATTTAAAAAAGAAAATTTGAGGCCAAAACTTCAGCAGTTACGATAAGTAATTGACAGCGGTTACGATATGAACTTTAAACTGCTTTGATATTGACAGCTTTCGCAACGCTGGACAATTAAAGCAAAGTGTACTTTTTAGAGAGAAATTATGAAAAGAAATTAATAGAATTTTCCAATTTATGTAGATACTAAACCAAATTTTCTACTATAAAACCGAACCGTGAACCAAACAGAAAAACATTGGTTTATGGTTCGTTTCAACTATTATTTAAAAAACTGGTTTGGTTTTGGTTTGGTTTTGGTTTGGTTTTGGTTCGGTAAAATTTCGTTGGCTCAGTGGTTTTGGTTTGGTTCAAACGAACCGGTTTCCGTCTCTGGTTTTACTTTATAAAATAAAACAATCTATAGTTACTTGTCTTTGTTCAGCTATCAAAATAACTGTATATCTGTAGGCAGAAGTGTGAGTATAATCATACCCGGGTAGGAGCTGCCAATCAACAGACTTAAACAACGGACCAACCTCGGGCCAGTATTGGCGAGCCAAGCCTTGGATAGTTAGCTTTGGTTTCAGTCTGGGCCAGTTGTAAATGCCTAGACTGAACCAAGGTTCAGTTTATTATATTACGCGTTATTAACCAGTCTCATGCATTGTAAACATGGTGCAGACCATATTATGTTTCTCTTTATTTTCATATATGTATTTCACAACCTCTTTCCACACATTTAAAGGAGGTTTGGGGAACGAATTGGTTTGGTAGACCTGGCCCAAGTCTTATTTGCCAGACTTGGACCAATTCTGGTTTGCCAAACTTGGCCACAGGACATCAGCCCAAGCTTGGACCGTTTGAAAATTTTAAGCCTGTCCCAACCCCCAAAAGCTGTTCCGCGGGCTCGGCCCCGGGCCCAGGTTTGCCCCTTAGTTTTTTCTTACCCGAGTACGAACCCTAATATCATTTGAAAATATCCTAGACATAAGTTAATTCAAAAATTGAATAAAAAAGATTTATTTGCATAGTGTATATCAGTTATTGCTGGATAAAGGTTAGCAGTGTAAATTGTATAAAGGTTGAATTTTAAGCTGGAGTAAGACCTCGCACATTTGCTTGCCCTACGATTAGTTGGCCACACTGTTTAAAATATATTAAGATATTTTATTTTCAAAACACACTCTAAATTATTAAGTTGCATGACTCAGATCAGCAATTCAAACTATTAGATTTGCAGGTAACAGTTGGTAAGAAGTTATTGTATGCAAGAAGATCGTTGATTGATATTATGAGTTTTGAAACTCTTTTACTGAATTCATAATTGGAGGGTTCTTTTGTTGAAACCTTAGATTACAGCTTTATGAAGCACAAACAGAAATTTTGGTCTTGAAACAAGATCTGAGGTATCCGAGATCTGACTTACAAATTGTATTCGTTTCTCATTTACTACTACAAAATCTAAATTTCACCGATTCTTTCACTAAATCTATACCACCCGCTAATTTATCCAAACAAATGATGAAATTTTAAGTAGACTAAAAAAACTTTTAATCAAATTTGAATAAGATTGTAAGTTTTTTTGTCAAATTATAATCAAAACTTCACTCTAAACAAAACGTTTGTTGTTGATGTTATTAGAGAAATCAAATGAACTAAAAATTGAAAATAACTTTTGATTTTATTTAATTTTCTTGAATGTTTTTTTAAATAATTTAAAAATCTACACTTAAGAATAATAATAAAATCAAAACTAGTCACAACTTAATGTAACATAATACCTTCATTATTTGAAGATTAATTGATCGATCGATCGTTAAACTTTAAAAATGAAAACAAAAACGGAAGAGAAATCAAACATAAAAATAGTTTTGTTTGGATTTTGTGGGAGAGACGCAATAATTTACACAGTTAATTGAACATCGTTCTTTGTTAATTTGTCAGGGTTCAATAGGATTCATACGAAAATTAAATAAAATAAACAAAGAGCTTCTTATAATCACCATATTAGGATGTAATGCGAATTATTTATAAACTAAAGATGTAAATAATAATAACATAGCTGCCCATGACATAAATCGATGTTACCGACATATAAATATTGGATTCGGTTAACCACACAATCAATAATGTTTATTAATGATAATATAACAACGAAGTAATAATTATAGTCACTTTAATTGGAATTTTAAATGAAAAAAGTTATTTATTTGGCGGTTTTAAAATTTATAACAGATGTATTTAATTAGGATTCGATTAATCTTTACAGTTGTAAGACTCGTAAGGCTTGATTCACACTATAATGTCGACCACGGTCCGTTCCTGGTCCGATCTCGGTCTGGTAAAATATTGTCAAATAAGAAACAGTGTGTGGATTCATACTATCGGTAACAGTCAAGCTCCGGTCCAGTCCCATTTCAGTTACGATCAGTCTCGAAGAAATTTTGCAAGCGAGATTGAACTTGTAACGGCATGTCCGAATAGTGTGAATGTTCTTTTGTTTTCGGTACCGTCAGCTATTGCCCGCTCCTGAAGTGACAAATGCGTCAAATATAATTATTGTACATTTAAATTATTTTATTAAATTCATAAATAATAATGAAAAAACATTATTTATTTAAGATTATCCTAAGTGCTAATACGATGACTTAACATATATGGACTTTTGTTGGAAAAGCAATTACGCATAAATAATCGATTTTTTAAAGGAAAAAATAACGGAAAGCTATTTAAGGAAATGTTATCATTCTCGAAATCTTGTGTTTTATCGTATTTTTGGGATGATCTTGTTCAAAATCATTTCAAACGTGTCCCAATTAATTCGATAGTATTGTAAAAACTTTTTTTCATCACTAATTAAATGACGATAAAGAGTACAGCAGCAAAATGTTTGAATCATTGAATTTTCGATCTTCGATGATTTATCATATAAATCGATGATTAATTTCGATATTGATGATTCATCGATAGTTTTTCGATTCGATTGGAAAAGGTGATGTGATGATGATTCAGTGATACCCAACATTTTGCTGCAGTATTCTCCTTCTGTTTTTCGTTGCAATAAACAAGGATGGACCCACATTCTTCTTCTTGCTTGCTTCATTCTTTTTCTTTTGTTGACAATATTATCTTCTTCATAAAAAATAAGAGATATAACTGCTAATTCTTCAATGGAAAAGTTAAATGACATTTTTCACTCGTAAATATTCCACGCAATTGAATACCTTTATAAACTTTATTTTAATTATAATCACGAGAAAAATACATCCGACTTCGAATTGAGAACTGAGTCAGATTGTATAATGTGAACATGATTAGACATTACCAGACCGAAATCGGAACGGGAACGGACCGTGATCGACATTATAGTGTGGATCAAGTCTAAATCTTGATAGTAATTTTAAATCTATTTTAAAAGGCATATTTTAATCAATTAATTATTACATTTCAAAGGTTCAATCGCAAATTTCAATTTCACGAAGATATAATCAACTAGAAATATTTTCTATATGGATATCACAAATTAATTAAAAGTTCACAATAGCACAATTTTGTAAGTGCAACCAGTTCCAGAGCTTGTGATTAGATAAATATAACTATAATCAGGATTAATGTACAACACTATTGAGTATGCGTAATTTATGGGAACATGATAGCTATATATTCAATTGCTTCTTTTGTTAATAATTAAATAAAAACAATCTAATGTTAATATGACAACGGTTGTCATGAAAACCCAATAACATTTCATCAAACAAAACATACATTTCATACTAGTATAGGATATTTGTTTTCTTCTGTACTCATTATACAATATGCTATTTCCTAGTCGTGAATCATGGCAAAATTTAACAGCAATTAGAGACACAATCAGTAACGATCCCAACTACATCAAGTAGTGCAATGATAACCACTGCAACCTCATAATACACTGAAAAAATAGTGGGAGAAACAATCAAAAACTTGATTAATACAACGAATAAAGGGGTCAAAAGGTGTGTGTGTGTGTCTGTCTGGCTGTAGACACAATATCTCACAAATTAACATATTGACCCCAAATTTGATACCTTAGGCCAATATACGTTATGTCATTGATTTTCAGATCCGTAGGTCAATTGTTATCCGAGATATGGAGGGTCTAAAAAATTGTATGGTTGGGTGTCTGTGGGACAAAATATCTCAGATACTACTTGGCCTATTAAAGTCAAATTTGATACACAGGTATCTTAGACCAATATATGCTATGACATTGATTTTCAAATTAGCACGTAAATTGTAATCCGAGATATGGTGATCTATAGATGTGTCTGTCTGTATGAGGACACGATATCTCAGGAACTACTTGACCTATTGAACCCAAATTTAGTAGACGTGTATGACCACTTTTTCATTTTTCTTCTTTTTTGTGATGTTTTGTTATATTCAGTAATATATGGAAAATCGAATCAAGACGCCGATAAAAAAAGAACCTGACCTTTTCCGATTTGTTTGAAACTTCGGTAATCGTTAGAATAACAAAAAAAAATTAATGCCTGTTTTTTATTTTTTCACTAGTTTTGACACAGCGTGGCTCGAAATTTCTTAAGAAATTTAATGACAAGTACAGATTAAAGTTAAATTGTACTCGAACGGGTTATTCGATTTGAGTAATTTTTTTTGTTTGAAAGGTACTCTGTGTGGCTTTATAAAAATATTACACTGACAAAAAAAATTTATATCTTAGATGATTTTTTTAAATTTTATTTCTTCAAACATGGTTTATTCAAAAAGTACCTTTTTGTTTTCTTTCATTTTTTAATATTTTAAAGTTTTATTATTTACTCAAAACATACTAAAATTACAGTCATGCGTTATTTTTTGTGTTTAAGAAAAAGGCATTTGAGTATATTATTAGTTTGATTTTTTTGTACTTTGTGCCATTTACTAAGAACAAGTTTACCGATTTTATTCAATTTTTTTTTTGTTTAGAAGGTAGTAAATAAGGCTTAATAAAAAAACTTACACTGAAAAATTTTTTGCTTATTTTACATGAAATTTTTCAGTTTTATTTTTCAAAAAATAGAATTTTTAGAGATGCCGAAATATAAAAGTCCCCTTTTTTCTTTCCTTTTTTTTTTTTGGTTTTTCAAATACTTTGTTTTTGAATCAAAATATACTCAAATAACAGACAGGCGTTTTGATTCGTTGACGAGAAAACCCCATTTGAGTATTTACTAACAAGAACTGAAAAAGGTTTTGATTTTCTCATTGTTTATAATTTGATAATTTAAAAATTAGTTGTTTTTTGATATTTTATGTCTTCACTACAGTGCTCTTGCTTGAAATCATCATGATGAAATGCGAAACCACATATATTATTTCAAAATTTTAATAAATTTTGTAATTTATTTAAAAATTGCTTTAAATATTTAATACT
Source organism: Diogma glabrata (assembly GCA_963693315.1). NCBI lineage: Eukaryota > Metazoa > Arthropoda > Insecta > Diptera > Cylindrotomidae > Diogma > Diogma glabrata. Next base: position 245,591,056 of record OY856187.1, on the reverse strand, counting down.
TATATTAACTCATAATATATAATAACTAATTATATGAGTTGTTTATTGTAATTTAAAAGAAAATTCACCATCTATATGCCAAATTTCAGGAAAATCGGCAACTTGCATATTTTTTGTTAGTAAGTACATATTTAAATGGGTTTGTCTCGTTATCGAAATAAAACGCTACTCTGTAATTTTAGTATGTTTGGTGTAAAGGACTCAATCTTTAGAAAACTAAAAAAAGAAAACGAAAAAAGGTGATTTTGGTTTAAGCCAACCTTGAAAATACTATTTTTTTACAAATTAAAACTAAAAAATTTCATGTAAAATAATCAACAATTTTTTCAGTGTAATTTTTTTATTAAGTCTTATTTACTACCTTCTAAACAAAAAATATTTGTATAATATCGGTAAGCTAGTTCTTAGTAAATAGCACAAAGAACAAATCAAACTAATAATATACTCAAATGCATTTTTCTAAAAAACAAAAAATAATGCATGTCTGAAATTTTAGTATGTTTTGAGTAAATAATAAACCTTTAAAATATTAAAAAATGAAAGAAAACAAAAAGGTATTTTTTGAATAAACCATGTTTGAAGAAATAAAATTTTAAACAAATCATCTAAAATTTACATTTTATTACAGTGTAATATTTTTATAAAGCCACACAAAGAACCTTTCAAACAAAATTAATTATTCAAATCGAATAACCCGTTCAAGCACAATTTAATTTTCATTGTCATTAAATTTCTTAAGAAATTTCGAGCCACCCTGTGTCAAAACTAGTGAAAAAATAATAAAAAATTAAAATCACGTATTAATTTTTTCTTGTTATTCTAACGATCTACGAAGTTTCAAACAAATCGGAAAAGGTCGGGTTCAAACTGCGTCTTGAGACTCTGTTGAAAAAATCATTTTAGGAAAAAACTGCTCAACACCTTGTCACTTGAACTATAAAAGGATGAGCTGTTACGAATGCTTTGGCGTTACACGTGAGGTTTTCAGACTAAAGTAAAATCGATTTAATTTCTGCGGATGCCCGTTTATCCATTATGTACTTATAATTGTCAGATCAGCGACATTTCGACCCGAAAACCCATCTTTTGAACTGTATTTTAAAAAAGCTCAATTAAAATTATGAGAATTCCATTACAAATTGTTTTCAATTTAAACTCGTAGAAGTGTATTGATTCCTTTTCTACAATGGATGGATTAGGTGTAGATAACCAAGTAAATAGGTTATATACGTATATCATAGAATAATATGGTGTTTTGTAATTAAAATTATATAAATTAACAAACAAATATTTTAAAAAACAATCGTTTAATAGATGTTGAACATTCTATTATTATTTTATGGTGATGTATGTACACTTGACATTAGTATGATATTTAACTTCTGATCACTAATATAACTTCTAACTAAACTTCTGGTCACAAAATTCAGTATCTGAGAGATAATTATGAACTGTTTTTTCGGAAATGTATCAGAAATTTTAAATAATGTGAACGTTTGAAGACGACCTATGAGCGATGACAAAATTTTACTGTGCTTTCAAATATGTATATAGGATTAAGATAAACATTTTGAAACTCTTTAACCAATCCAATTTCCATTACATTCATAATTTGTAAAAGGCAATCAATTTTATCTGAAACAATGTGACGTACTTGACAATGATTAAAGGGAATTCCTTTCATATCAAAAAAATTATACGGTGCTCTTATCAAATGAGAGAAAGTTACAATAAATATATAATTTCTTATTATATTTATTTATATCGTTTTTCATATAATCGAAAGAAAAGAAAATTATTTAAAATTTGTGGGGCGATTAATTTCGATGGAGTCCGGTTGTTTTGGTTTTATTAATTGTTTTGTTGTGAAAAAACAAATAATTTGTACTCAAGATAAAAAAAAATATTTGTTGCTACTTATAACGTTTAAAAGTAATGCAATTGATTTTTTTATTTATAGAAATAATTAAATTTAAAATAAAAATAAAACGTTACCTTTTTATTTCAATAAAAACATGTATTATTTTTTTATTAAGCTTATATGTAAATGAATTTGAAAACAACTTTTATTCAAGATCTTTAGTTGCTATTGAAAAATTTTATGTGTTGAGGTTTTGCTATAATAGATAAAATTACTGTTTGCGGTTTTTGTTATATAAAAACAAACCACAGGCATTTTTGGAACTTTTTTTAAAAATAAAATGTGTTGTGTAGTAGGGTTTACAAAATGTGTCACAACGCATAAAAACCTTTAAAAACCTAGGTCCCACAATAATATGTGTGTTGATGGACGCAGTTTTTGTTTTGTGTATGTTTTCTTTAAAGAACGGATTACTAAGCCATAAATACAATCACATAATAAAATATGACATTTAATGATAGAATGTGGGAAATAAGAGATAAAAGGGCAAATTGTAAAAAAATTGGCAGAAAGAAAACTAAAATTGGTTGAGCCATAATCCTATAGCGAAAATTACGAGTACTATTGACTGAATAGAGTTTATCCGCCAGTATCACCTTGGTTAGTAATATTTTACTGATATTGCCAGCATACATTTTAATTTAACTCATATGTTAATAGCAAGAACTGGAATTGCGTACTAAAACCCGTAGATAAAAAATAAAAAAATTACAATCAATTAATCATTTAAAACGCATAAGTTATAATGATAACATTTGCTCTTATTTAATTTAACTCTACATAATTCAATAATTTTTCTTAAACTTTATTCCTCATCAGTTTAATTTATTGAACAAAAGCATGAAATAAAATATCACACTAACCTAAAAAACATAGAAATGGGAATGGTTATTACTTATTATAGTACATAAAATAGAGTAACCCTTTATTAAATTACATTAATATATATATATAAATATAACATAGCTTTTGATCCATCATATCACAGAATCGTACAAAAAATTAACTGTAACAATAAATCTCAAAACTATTATTTTTTAATTTTTGTTTAAACAAAAGATAAACTTGACGAATTATATATTACTATGTTTACCAGACTAGAAAATGTGTGATTACTACTAAGAATAATGCAATTTTATTCAATTTGTTGTTACTATTATTGTTACAGTTTGTTTTTTTTCTTTGATAAATTATATGTTTGTTGTTCTTTTTTCACCTCATTTTGGAGTTGTGTTATTAATATTATACGCTTAATAGTACATTATGATGCTAAGCTAAAGATTTTGGACGGATGTAGAGTTTGCAAATCGAGGCACTAGCCGAGATTTGCATCCACATTAAGTCCAAAATAACTTACGTCCGAGCATCATATACTATTTTTTATTCGCCGCAAGCAAAATATTTTTAAAAAAATTTGTTTACTTTAATTTAAAATTATAAATTTGCATAAATTTAAATAAAAATATGTGGAATAAGTAACCTTTGACAAAATATTTGTTATTTTTTCCAAATTATTGTATAACCATGACAACAAATGATAACAACTATTTTAATTGGATAATGAAACTTTGAATTTAAGGATTGCTTGGATGAAAAATTCTATTTTTCATAGAATTTAAACAAATAAAAATGCTTTTTACTTTTTTGGACGTAACTATGGCAACAAAATAAATAGTTAAAAAGTGCCACTTTAAGGCCGCAAATCACAGTAATAAAGTAATACTTTAATAGGTAGGCGAATAAAAAGGTATATTAAAATTTAATATGAATATTTGAATTTTTTACAAAGATTTATGGCAATTACGGTTACGGAAATATTTTCAAATAAAGCAATGTTTTTGAATGAATTTTAAGTGAATGTTTCCTATCCTTTTAACAGTAAAAATAATAAATCCCCACCAAAACTAGGTAAGAGGATAGTAACTTTTAATTTTTAAGTAATGTACATATCTCATTTTCAAAATATGCTAAGTAAAAACATATTCTGTAAAAATGGTAGAACACTCAAGAATTCGACTCGACACGACTTTTTCAAATAAAATTTGTCACGTTAATATCCGTAACCGCTTGACCGGCTAGATATAAAGCAAACATTTTATTCTCAATGAAAAAATTTGTTTTAATAGGTTGCTCAAGCAAAACAACAAGTAGGAACTAGAAACAATACAAAATTATTGCAAAATCAAAATATACAAAGCCAGCAAAACCAACCACCCACCCGCAAGCACCAGTAGAGAAAGAATGATAAGAATATAAGAAGAGATAAGGATAGCGAGGAAGAAAGACAAAAAGAAGAAGGAAACGGTAGAAAGTAGATAAAAAAAATAAGATAAAGAATAAGATAAGGAAGTAGCAGATGAAAAACAAAAAAGAGGAAGGAAAATGAGAACGAAAAGTAGTCGGAAAAGAAGATGGAGACGAAGAAGAAAGGATAAGACGAAGACAATGTTGGAGATACAAAAAAAAAAAGGAGAAGAATGAGCAGGAAAAATAGAAACAGAACGAGAAAAGTAAGTTTGTTGCTTAAAGAACATTGCTTATCAAATATAAATCTAGTTTGTAAATATCAGTTAAAAAAGAATAAAATTACAAGAAAGATAACGTTTGTGCGGAAAATATCAAACAGCATTTATTTGTTACATTAGTTTAGAGAAATAGACATTGACAGTTGACACTATTAATAGACAAACATACTATTAATTGAAGTTTTTTGTTTTAATATTTTAAAATTGTATCAGAGGTTGCTTTGAAAATTAACAATAAAACCTTTTTAAAGTTGAACTGATGTTTGATCAATTGTTTGGACCACTGTCAAAATCGTTTGGTTTGCTTTATTTTCGTTATCATTATTTATTATGTTTTCAGTATCCGAAATTTCTAATTAATCGCAATTTTAGAAGAATTACTTAAAAACCAAATTTTGAAGTGAAACGTAGCCGATTTGAAAGGTTTTGTCACAAAATCAGTTTTTGTAAACCGGTGTTTAAGTTCAAACTGCAATAATGTCTGCTTTATTAACTTCTGTAGAAATGTTGGAATGCGGAATAACTTTCTTAATTTAGAATAAAGCAAAATGATTTAAAGATAGATCGAAACTTATAGAATAAAAGATTAATTTGTTAAAATTTAAAGGGAGTATTTGTTAGAAAATTAAATTTCTAAGATTTTCATTTCATATTTACCAAGAGGTATATAAACTGTAAACAATTCTGACAGAAACTTCAAATGTTAAAGTTCTTTGATAATAACCAATAGGCAATACTAACATCCGTAATAGTACGAAAAATTTTGCAAAAATTGAATATGTTACAAATGCACTCTAAACAGCTTAACCATAAATATATGACAATAATATACAAAATAATCTCCTAGTCAAACGACAACAAATTACAGTTCTATCAAACACTCCTTTTTACAAATCACTCCAATTTCGTAAAAATATTTTAAATGAATCATATAGAACCGTAAACGAGTCTCTGTAATGTATACAGTTGATTTTATCATAAATTCGCAACAAAAAGAGATTAAAAGTTTGGCAAAATATCATTAATCAAAATTAATTTTTTTAAATAAATATTATACTTAAGTACAAAATTTGAAATTACCGAATTCACAAATCATCGCTATTCACCATCACTAAACTATTCACTTAATTGATAAAAAATTTAGCGGCATATCGCATGATAAACTATCTCTCTTTAACTAGCATAACTAAACTTAATTAATTAAGTAATTAAATTATATGTAAATTTTTTGTATTTATTTCAATGTCACCACACAAAAAAAACTTAATCTTTTATTACTCTACCTACCCACCCGTTTAATTAATTAAAACTTCTAAAACTATTACTATCATTGTTCTGTTTTGTTAATTAAATTCAATTTTAATTAAAAGAAATTAATTGTTTATTTAGAAATGTATGAATTGAATGTTTGTTTGTTCACTACTTTGGCCAAGCTTAAAATTAGAATTTTTGTTTATTTAATATTTTTAAATTTAAACAAAATTAATGATTAAAATACAATTTATTAAAAACTTCCTGTTCACGAATTATGGTAACTGAACTAACTTCACTTAATTTTTTTTTGTAGATTTATTGAAATGTGCGATCTAATTTTTTGTTTTTTGTTGTTGTTACAGAAAGATTAATGGTGAGGAAAGATAAAATTTTCTTAATCTAATATTGTCGTTTGCTATTTATCAGTTTTTGCTATTGTTATTTGGATTTATATAATAAATATAATAATAAGTGAATAATAGAGAGAAAATACAGATTGATCACATGATTCTTGGTTATCAGGTATGTTCGCCAATAAAAATCGAAATATCATGGTTTTGTTTTCCCGGCTTTCTCGTTTAGTTTTCAAAATATTGTATCGCGCTTAGATGAAGAAAACTCTTTGATCCACGATGAGCATTGAAGTTGGTTCCAATTTAGAGTGTTATTGAATCGAAGTCATTAAAAGAAAACATACAGTAAAACAAAGAGTAAAAATTATACCATAAATGATGCATATACACACAAATAACTTTCGTAATAAGTGGCGAAAGCAATTTTTTAAAAACTATCTTATGTATTTCTAATTTTCAAGCAAGTGAAACAATTCATTAATTTAAGACCGCCAAAATTGCCGGTCATTTATTTCATTCTACTTTATTATTTATTATAAACGAAAATTAATATGAAGAAATTCTATAGCAATTGTAGTACTCTTTGATTCAGCTATAGATTTAAAATTAAATGTATTTGTTACTTTTTAGGGTTCCGTTTTTTTATAACGATCCCTATTGGTGAGAGTACAAAGTGTTTTTCGCATTATATCGATTATCTCGTAAACCATTAATCCTATGAACATAAAATTTGAGGTGCTTATAAAACTAGAAATACATATTCGAGAAAACACATTTTTTTATCGAGACGAGTAGGGTATCATATGAAAGGGCTTCACTTCAGTATTCTTTAAAAATGTATTTTGGAATTTCGCACCTCACCATTTTTTGTATAATTTTGAATAATGACGTTTTTTTATGTTTTATTGCTTCGATTGACTCCGATCGAAAATCTTAAAGTATATTTGGAATGATAGAGAAATGAGTAAGTTTTTAATGAAAAATATAGAAAAGTGCCAAATACTCATAAATATATTTATTAAGGGGGTGAGAATCAGGTGAGAATATATTTATTAAGGGGTAAACAAATCATTTAAAACCAGATCAAGTAGGGTGTCATTTGAAAGAGCATATGATTTTAAAAACATTGCATTTTTGTTGGAATTTTGCAATGCACAGTTTTGGAGTTATTGTTAAAAAAGTGCACCAAAAAGTTGGTCTTCCCCTTGGATTTCGACTTACATTGACAGAAAAATTTGAAAAAATTCGCAAAGACAGAAAGTTTGATAAACTTTGAACGACAATTACAGCGAAGTCTCAAATAATTATATTTCTGTGCTTTTAAGGGATGGGATTGGAGAAGGGTGAAAAAATGCTTTTTTGATCCGAGTGGGGTGTCATTTGAAAGAGCACCTAATTTTAGAAACATTGCATTTTTTAGGATTTTGCTTTCCACAGTTTTGGAGTTATTGTCAAAAACGTCAAACTTTCAGAACGTTCCCCCCTCTACGTTTCGACACTGATTGACAGAAAAATTTGGCAAAATGCGCATTGAAGGAAGTTTGGTAAATTTTTAACGAAAAATATAGCGAAGTCTCAAATAATTATATTTCTGTGTTTTTAGAGGATGGGGAGGGGAGGATAAAAAACATTTTTTTTGACCCAAATGAGTGGGGTGTCATTTGAAAGGGCAACTAATTTAAGAAACAATTTATGAAACATTTAACAAACAATTTTTTTTAGAATTTTGCGATGCACAATTTTTGAGTTATTGTTAAAAGAGTGCTATTTTTAGTACGTACCCCACCCCCGAAATTTCGACACTAATTTCCAATTTAAACCATTTACAAGCTGGTTAAATCTTTTTTTAGTCATTTTTTGTGTCATTTTTTAGTAATGTAGATGTGATTGACATTTACTATTGACGTTTACGATTAAACATTTATTTTTTTATGCGTCTATGGTTTGGCAATATAAAGAGTACAACACAACTTTATGTCAATTTTTTCCGACTTTTTATTTGATAATCAAAGGTACTTAACAATTATGCCAAATGTAATTCTTTCTAGAGTTCTATCTACTTTCGAGAACGAAGGCCGAGTATATAGACGAATATAACAAATAAAAAAAAACAAAATGAATAATAAATAATATGTTTTATAATAAATAATATGTTTAAAATCCCTCAAACTTAAAAGAAAAATACGACAGACTAATCAACTTAAACCCGTCTATAACACCAATTTATATTAGTAGTAGCTCCCCGGTCCGTATTTCTTCATAACCTCGTTTCAAATTTATTTATTCAATTCCCACGTCATTTTATTGAGTTTTTATGTGCAATACAAGGTTTTTTACACATTTTTTACACAGCAATGTGGATTTTCTTGCTGGGTCAGTGACGAATAAATCACCGTCAATAATAGGAGAAATAGAAGGTTTGGTACCAAATTTAAAAGAAATGATTTAAAACCTGGTTTGGCCAAATCTTCTATTTCTCCTATTATTGGCGGCGATTAGATCGTCACTGACCCCGCAAGAAAAGCCACATTGTTCGGGGAACGCTTTGCTTTGAACTCATCCGTTTTGAAAACTCCTAAAGAAATACCCCAAACCCATTCTTCAGGAGTTAATATAAAAGATCTTCATTTCAAACCCAAAATTATTAAACCCTAAATTATTATTCTAAGAATGTTTTTTAAAAGAACTTGTACAAAGTTTTTTATAAATCCTATGAATCTGGTATTTTTCCTTCGAACTGGAAGTTGGCCAACGTCCAGCCCATCCCTAAAAATGGAACAAAATGTGATATTTCAAATTATAGATCTAAAGCCTTACTCCCAGTTCTATCTTCTAAAATATATGAGCATTATATTAATAGTTAATACACAAATATCAAAATTTTTTGAAGACAGCCATCTGATATCTGACAGCCAATAGGGTTTTAGAAACAAAAAGCCAACAACCGATCTATTAAACTATGTAGCCCTTAGTTGGAACATCAAACTTAAAAAAAGTGGGGAATCGTACGTTATCGCATTAGACATCTCAAAAGCATTTGATCGAATCTAGTATGCTTGTTGCATATGGCTTTCAACTCGCAGTCGTAAACCTCATTTAAGATTTTCTCGATGGAACAGTTTATGACCGCGAGGTAGACCACGACTACAATGGGATACGGACGTAATGAGTTACCTTGAAAAATCGGCTGTTATGGTAACTAAGCCGCTGTTGAGAATATCCGTGGTGAATATTCGAAGCTGGTTAGGTCAGAAACTTTCCTACATGGAGCATAGACGCAAAAAAACATTAAACTAAACGTTTTTAAACACAAAAGTATGCCCAAATTTTTATTGACTCTCTCAATTTTTGACACACTACCCGTACAGGTATCGAACCCATCGCTCTTCCTGCCTTCTGTATTAATAAGCATACTTAAAGCAACGCCAAATTGGTGACAAGCAAACGACCAGCTGGGAGACAGAAACGTTGTTTTATATTCGTTGGACCAAAAACGTAGGAAAAAGTGGGAAGTAGGTCTTTCAAACCGCAGTAATTTACTACTTTAACCAGATAGAAAATTGTAAATTTCGATCGACTGCTGAAAGCTCAATATCACATTTTAATCATAATATGTAAAACATACATTCCTGCAAATAAGACACCTTCACCGAGTTTCACTGAACGATTTTTTGACTTTTCAGAAACATTAACTTTTAAGTGAAAACTATTATTACAAAGAGATAAGTTTTCATTATGCAACGATCTGTCAATTGTATTTGTTTATACTATAAATAAAAAAAACTGCTTACATTCAAAACCAATTAACAATATTTGATGTTGTACAAGTATTTAAAAAAAATTATTAAATCATTATATCATATCCGAAGTCTTAGAGTTATTCTTAGTACTTTTCCGAGATTAATTTCATAATCACAAAAATTGTTAGAAAATCAGATTTTATTGAATAGGTAAATTTAAATTATAACAAATTTTTAATATTGATTAGTTGTAAAAAATTTATAGAGGTGTGGTGACACGTTCAAAGAATTTAGTTGCAGCATTAATGTGTCAAATGATATTTTTTTTTTCTTTGAAATCAATATAACAGTTATTGATTTATTTCTGACGATTAGAATTGTAGGTAATTATAATAAAAAATATTTTATTAAATGGATGATAAATTTTCAACATAGATGATTGGTGCCCTTGATATCTTACCTATACAAATAATTTCTGGTTTTGATATTTCAATTTTCTGTTTGTTTCTTGTCATTAATTAATGTATACAGAGGGTGGCACAAAGTAAAGGTTGTTGTATGCATTGTTTATAACTTTTATATTTTAATGTTTTTTCAATATTTTATCAAACAGACTTGGGAAAATTTTAATGAAATAATTCACATCCAAACCACGAAAAATCAAACCATTCAATTCAATATAATCGCACAATTTTGACAATATTTTAAAAACTGTGTGATTTGAAATTAAATAAAGATCGCAATGTAACAAAAATTAACTTGAAAGAACCAAGTGAGTTCCCATTCGTTTGGGTAGAAAAAGGCTTTTTTAAACCTTCCCAACGCACAGCTTTTCAAACAGTAGAATAAATCAGTATAATTAGTATAAATTTTAGATATCTTATCTTATTTGCAAAAATTCATAATTCCAAAATTCTTAATATATTCCAAAAATCAAAACAAAATCAAATGTACAAACTTTTTTCAAAATCTCAAAAATTATAATATAATCAAACATTTAAACTTTTTCAAAACCCTAAAAATATTCCGAAAATTCTTACAATATCAAAAATTGAAACTTTTTTCCAAATTCTAAAATTATTGCAAAATTTTTTATTTCAAAAAATTCAAACTTTTTCCAAAATTCTAAAAATATTGAAAAAATTATAATAAAATTAAAAATTGAAACTTTTTCAAAATTCTTAAAATATTGCAAAAATTATAACAAAATCAAAAATACAAACTTATTTTAAAATTCCAAAAAATTTCAAAAATTATAACAAAATCAAAAATACAATTTTTTTTCAAAACTCAAAAATTATTACAATATAAAATTGAAACTATTTCCAAATCAAAAATTCGAAAAAAGTAAAAGACTTTTTCCAAAATTCTTAAAATATCGCAAAAATTATAACAAAACTAAAAATACAAATTTTCTTCCAAATTCCATAAATATTCCAAAAGTTATAACAAAATTTTCAAGTTCAATTTCATGCTCGATCACATTTCATGCCATACAAATAATAAATTTCATTTTTTCCCAAAAAATTGGGTAAAAAAAATGAAAATTATTCTTTTGACACACTTGACAACAATTTTTGGACAAACTTATAACCGAATAATCTAGATTTTGGTCTCACCATCAAGATTTCTCCAAATTCAATGTTCCTGCTCGTAATCACTTAAAATGAACGTTTTTTAAACAAAAATATGCAAATTTATATGTTTTGACACAAATTTGCATTTGTAGCGCTATTGCGGCAAACACATGCGTTAATTTCATCAGCATATGTAGCACGTGCAATGTGGATAATTTTTCTAAAGTTTCTTTATGTTACACATCATTCTTCGAATGTTACACGTTGAGTCTAGATTTGTGTGAATGTTCAAAATTGAGTGCTGAATGCCCAGTTCATAAACCATCAATCAAGGTTGAAGCAATACCTTATGAAGCAATTGCAACGTGCAATTTGATCTTAGAATAGAATGGGAGCAAGTAATATTAAGATGAGGAATGTTTTGCCAGTGTCATCTGATTCATCCAAAAAGATGGGTCGACTTATCCCGATATCGGTCAAAAACTAATCAGTTCTTTGTCATTATAATCTCCATTGAATTTGATTATCAGGTACAAATGTTATAGATCTTTAAAAAAACAGAGACTCCCACAACCTCCAAACCTTTGTCCAATGTACCCAAAAGATTTAAAAATTTTTCTCAAATATTTTGTATTATTTTTTATCAACGTTTCATGAAAATCATTTACATCTGTAAACAATAGTATAGGGAAATACTTTAAATAAATGCAAAACAATTTTTAGGAATTTAACCGGAAGTGACAAACTAGCAGTTGGTATGTAACGACGGACTATTTTCAATTTTTGCTCTAAAATAATAGTATTCATATTTAAAGAAATTCGCTAATAATTTATTAATTTATTTCTCTTCAATTGTAATAAGCGTAGAGACATTTTTTTGTACTACTGTGCATTTAAACATTTTATTTTTGTTGATGGCTTAGTTACGTCACTCAATATCAATTAATAATACTTTTTCATATACTAATAATACTTCTTCAATCTTTTACATAAATTATGGTAATTTTGTTCATAGGTGCAGTTGTTTAATTTATGAAAAGTAGAATTGTTGTTTGTATTCGAGAGAATTGCTTATTTAGAATCTATTTGCGATGAGAAAGATAATGGAGAGGGAAACAGGAAACAAAGAAACTGTTTGTATATAAGCGATCAAATTATTTTGATCGGGAGATTTTTGGGAATTTAAATCAAACGACACTAGTGTCTAATTAAATAATTTTTGAATTAAGTAAAATAAAATCAAATTAAGCAGTGTTATTGTGGCTCAAAAAAAATGTATATTATACTTATATATTAATTGTTCATATTAAATTTTTTTAAATTGATTTATTTTGTTAAAATTGCTGTTTTTATTCCCAAAGTGTTTAAGTTTTCGTCGCCTGTCCTAAAGTTTTGTGTGCTAAGAAGTTTGACTAGCAACAGTTTTTTTCAAACAAATAATCCAAACAATTCAATATTTTATTAAGATTTTTATCTATACGATAGCAATAGAATGAAAAATTGCTTTAAAAAGCGAAAGATCCGTAACAAAAGTTTTATCTCAATTCCGGTTACGGATCTTTCGCTTTTCAAAGCAATTTTTCATTCTATTCAATTGAATACATTCATTTCTAGTGAGTTATAATTCTAATCTACATAATGGTTAGATCCATTGCTATCGTATATATAAAAATCTTAATAAAATCTTGAATTTAAATTGGTTAGTGGCCATTCTCCACTAGTTGGGATTTGTTTCCCATATTCGTAGATCCATAATGTTCTTCATTCAATGTCAACTTGGTTGAAGTATGAAGAACGGTAAAATGTGTTCGTAGAATAAATAAAAGTAAGACAAAAATTGACACTAAAAATGAATTAAAAATAATTGTGGTGTTAAGTCGATCGTCTAAAAACAAATTTTTATTTCGCCGCTCGTCGAGTTGGTTAAATATGGTTAACCATAAACTCTGATCAGAAGGACGCGCGCCGGTTCGATTCTCGAACCGACCGGAATTGAGATAAAACTTTTGTTATGGATCTCTTTCAAAGCAATTTTTCATTCTATTCAATCGAATTCATTCATTTCTAGTGAGTTATAATCCAAACAAATTACAACATTTTTTTTGATTTATTTTGATAAACATATTTTTGATGTTTGGATGAGAAAAGGGTTTCAAAAATAGCGAAACCGTATTTTTACCATTCCGGTTACTGGAAAGAGAATTAAATCTATAGTGGCTGAAAAATATGGCAATGGATGAATATGAATTGGGTGTCCAAAATTATGTTTAAAAAAGGTGAAAATAACTCGTCTAAAGTTTTTCGCATAAAAGTAAATGAGAGGTGCATAGCTTAATTTGTAAGTAAACGCATACAAATTGAGCTCGTCGTCAATATTTAAACATGATAGATTTATTTCAACGCGCAACATATATGTACAAAGCAATATTTGAGGAATTTTTAGCCTTGCAGTATTGCAAGGTAGTAACCATTGCAGTAACCATTTTAATGATATCACAGTATCTTTTGATTTTGTTCATCTTTCTTGTGATTAACATAGTACATTGCATTCTACAAAGCGTCTTTGGATAACGCTTCATATTTTTGGATAAGTGATATATGGACAGCCTACAATCAACATTTGTTCCACATTCCATTTGTTTTGGAAAAAGACAACATTCAAGATATCATTTTTGTACTGTTAAATTATTTTCTCTGTTAGCTAATTTTACGATCTATAAATGTTTTTTTTTAATATTTTGTTATAAATAAGAGATTTGCAAGTCTAATTTGTTTAAAGTAGATTCGGTTTTCCGGTTTAATATTACAGTTTGGTTTACAAAGTCCGATTTTGTCTACAGGTTTGTAGAACTATTGGAAACAGTACTAAAACCTTTAATTCTCAACTAGTTTAGCCAGAGATAAAACCAGTATATGAAGTTATTGAAGTTTAAAACTTATAGATGTTTAGGAGACCTCCCGCTGTTTTGTCCAATTATGTACAATTGTAAATCTAAACCGTTCTCAAATCACACAAAATCTAATAAAAATAAATCCAACCGTTTAAGAGGAGTTCAGTCACAAACAAACTTACAGAAGAAATATATGAGCAATTTCACGAAGATTCAACAACGTTTTGACTTGACCCCTTTTAATTTTGATTATTTTTTGTTTATAGATAGTCTTTGATAAATAAAAAATACAAGTTCTCTTAGAATTTTTTTTTTCGACCAGGGGTCTTCACAGGGTGCCCCTCAATTTTTGTTATTTTGTGATGTGAGTGCATTTTGACGAGCGATTGTAGAAAAACTACTGAATCGATTTTCATAAATGATATGTCGTTGAATAGGTATTAGAACAAAGTTTTTAAAAATGTACACTGTTAATTTTTTGAAATAATTTTTAACGGTGTAACATAAGAAAAAAATGGTGTAATTGAAAAAAAGATGGCATAGCCTTTTTGTTTTTTTTTTTTTTAACTAAATTGAAGCTTATTTTATATCTAACAACTTGTGAAAGTTTGGGACTAGCGTCATTTTTTGTTTTAGAGATAAAATTCGTTGTGCATATGACTGTCGGGAATCAGTTTTTTTTGTTCTGAAGGAAAATTATAAAAATGGCGATTTTTAGATTCAGATTTTTTTTTTATGTTAAATATCAAATATTTTATTATTAAATGAACTTTTTAAAAAGCAATTTCAGTCAAGTTCAGCAAAATTTTGCGACATTTTGACTCGACCCTTTTTAATTTGGTTTATTTTTAGTTTATAGATAGCCTTTGATAAATGAAAAATACGGCTTCAAGTAGAATTTTTTTAAATATAGACCAAAATAAACCAAATTAAAAAGGGTCGAGTCAAAATGTCGCAAAATTTTGCTGAACTTGACTGAAATTGCTTTTATAAAAGTTCATTTAATAATAAAATATTTGATATTTAACATAAAAAAAAAATCTGAATCTAAAAATCGCCATTTTTATAATTTTCCTTCAGAACAAAAAAAACTGATTCCCGACAGTCATATGCACAACGAATTTTATCTCTAAAACAAAAAATGACGCTAGTCCCAAACTTTCACAAGTTGTTAGATATAAAATAAGCTTCAATTTAGTTAAAAAAAAAAAAAACAAAAAGGCTATGCCATCTTTTTTTCAATTACACCATTTTTTTCTTATGTTACACCGTTAAAAATTATTTCAAAAAATTAACAGTGTACATTTTTAAAAACTTTGTTCTAATACCTATTCAACGACATATCATTTATGAAAATCGATTCAGTAGTTTTTCTACAATCGCTCGTCAAAATGCACTCACATCACAAAATAACAAAAATTGAGGGGCACCCTGTGAAGACCCCTGGTCGAAAAAAAAAATTCTAAGAGAACTTGTATTTTTTATTTATCAAAGACTATCTATAAACAAAAAATAATCAAAATTAAAAGGGGTCAAGTCAAAACGTTGTTGAATCTTCGTGAAATTGCTCATATATTCAAAGATAATTTAAAATAATAAGTGTAATTATTAAAAATATGAATAAAAAAATAAATTTTTAATTTTATGTAAATTTGTGTTAATTTCAACTCTCCAAAACCCTTTACCAATCACTTTAAAATTTTGACATGCCGTTTAATTCTCAATCCATCTGAATTGATCAGCTAGAATGTTAATGCTCTCTGTTATTCATATTCCCCAAATGGAAAAATAAAAAAATACGCTTTCTATTCTCATTACGACTCTTTGAAATTATTCTTACTAATTCAACAAAATGTACGCGCACAAACTTTTGAATAGGCGTAGCAACACACGCCGGGTGCTGCTTATATTTTATATATAAAAATCTACATATTGCAAATTGCAATGTGCGTAATCTCTGAAAATTGGGAAAAAATTAAGTTCTTTCACTGCAACTTCTTACATACGTATGCAGAATATCAATCTTTCCGAAACATGAGAATAGCTCAGTTAACGTCCGGTGAATTGATAAATTTGTTAAGAACCTCTATTTTTTGCCGAATATGTTTCGTGTTGCCAAATACGAACGTAGGCTGTCAACAAATGTCCCAGGTCCCTCGCCTGTATTAATATCAATTCATTCAATTTTTTGGTTGAGTTTCACTTGAAGATTTAATTTAATCGATTAGTTTTATTATAATATAAAATTTGTTTTCAATTTATCGACCATATTGGTTTTCTGTCGGTGATTTGAAAAACCAGTGTGTTGATGGTAGTTAATGTTAATTGTAGTTAATGGCAGTCGAACTCGGGTCCGCCAAGTTATAGTCCAGCGAGCTAGCCACCAGATCACTTAACACACCTAATACATATCTATTTTAACAAGAACCTCTATATTTTATTAGATTATTTTGTTTTAATTTATCATATTGGTACGATTCAACAAAATCGCAACGAAATGCCAAACAAAATTGTATTCGACCTCAATGTACCCTAAACTAAAATCACTGTTGTCAACATGTGTTACAAATTCCAAGAAAAAAAGGTCGACAAAACAAAAAAATTTAATAAAATATATGCAAAATAATTACGTTTATTATTTTCAGAACTTCTCGGGTTTCTTTGTAAAAAAATTGAAATCGAAAAATTAAGTAATAGTAGATTCTAAGGATGAAGTTTCCCGGAACGAGCGCAGCGAATGGAGGGAATCATCCGAGTGAAGAATTGCCTTCATCCTAAGCGAATACAAGGTACTATTTTATCCCCGACTACAAATATTTCAAATAATTTCATTCAAGTTTTCCTGTAAAAGTTTATATCGCCATATTAAAAGATTTCTATGAAAAGAAAAACAAAATAAAACATGTTTGTTTATTTTATATGTATTGTTCTTGTTTTATGTTGTTTATATTACTATACCAACAAATCAAGTTTTTAATTTGTTAGGGGAATTTGAAATAAATAAAGCAGAATGAAATAAATAAAAAAGAATTTGATATATAGAAAGGAATGAATACAATTACAATGAAAGATATACGCATGGAAAGTATATATTCTTTAGTAGTCGTGGATAAAATTGTATATAAGGTATTTGTTTTGCAGAACGAAAGTTGGTAGTTCATTTCAAATTAGACTATGTAGGTGTAAACAATTTAAGTTAGAATATTGGCCCATGGACCATGACACCACAGTCAATAGTGCAAAGAAAGAAATTAGTGTACAAAAACGCTGTATCGACAACAATAAATCAAATAAATAAAAATAAAGTGCATACATTTAATTGTTAATAAACGAAGTTTAAAACTTTAACGTTATTGAATAGAAATATTTTGTAATTATTTAAGACGCTCTAAATATTTTAATCGATTATAACGGACGTTAACGTTAATGACGTAATTAAAATATTTATATTTGTTAGTATATATATTACAATATGTACTTATATAATATTGTTTTAGATGTTTTTTATACTGAAAATTTCTGCAATCAATCGTTGTAGTTTCTGCAGTTGTCGAAGGAATATTCTTGTTCGAGAATATTGTTTGCTGTATTGTGCTCCTGTTGTTAAGAAACAAATGAATACTTAATAAAACCTGATGTCTTTGCTTACTAATCAGTGATCGAATTCAGACTTACGTTTATCGAATTGAGAGTTAGGCCAATTCCAGGACCATATAATAAGATGATAATAAATTTAGCACATAAACTAATTAGGGCATATAATCAATCTTAGTGTGCTACATCAAAACATTTTTTTATTTTGAAATAATGCAATGAAGTCCATAGAAGTTAAATCGTCATGGACTTCCATCAGAAGATATGTAAACTGGTTATTTCAATGGCAATTAGGTTTCATCAGTAAATTTTTTGACTGTCAATGAAATTTTTTTTATATTTCTATTAATCTATACCTCAGTTTTCTATTTTCTATTTATGCTTGACAATGATTAATTTTATTGTTTTAATCAATAGATTTGTTATATTCGGGGTTGAAGTTGATCAACAACACCAAACACCTATCAATGTTATTGGATAAATGTTTACAGAGGATATTCCATTAATAACTAGAATTTGTAGTATTGTATATTAAAAAGAGTATCATTTTCACGGCCACACCTGTTGTGTGCGCAACGCGCGCATCGCAGGCAAGCGGCCGATAATATAAAGCAGTAAAATCGAAGTAAATTAAAAGTAGACAAATTCTAAATTATACTTGCGTAAACATTTTCTTTACCTTCGAATAAATCACTTAAAACTCTTAGTCCGAAATTCTTATCAGTAAAACGTCTTTTAAATTTACAAAATTTGTTCTTTTCTCTTTGTTATTGTTCCCAAACATGTCAAGATTTGTATCTTCAAGGTTTAATTATAATTTTTTAAGATATATCTATAGACTTCTGGAGAGTCTAGTCTGTATTGTTTAAAGATCTGTTCTGTTTATAAAGTATATAAACGTAAGATTCTGTTGAAATTTTAAGACATATACACATGAAATACTAATAAATTAAGTTTACTGTTAGCAACCGCCAATCTGCTGCAACAAAATTATTTTGTTCTTCACAAGCCACAAATTTTTATATAGTTCAGTGTAAAAACACATTACAATGGTGGTTTGTGGTCAACAAGGAACATTCAAACAACTAAATAGAATGTCATTAAATTGGATGGCACCGTGAAGATCTTGTAATATTATATTTATGTTATACAATTGCGGTTTGTTGTCGATTCTGCATATCAAAACGAAGTCTGCAAAAAAGCTTGAACGTGAGTCATTATAGTATATAATATATACTATATATAGACTACTATACGAAAACATGCTTCACAAAATTTTTTCTTAATAAGCAGCAATAAAATAGTTCGAAAGCTATCCATCAACTGCAACCAACACTATCGTAAATTCATACAAGTGGGTTAAACTACAATTTAATAGCATTAACATTTTTTGGCATGATTAGATAACTAAAATGCATTCTATTAAAATCTATTATAATTTCCGTAATTTTAGTTGTGACAAAATATGTTATAAAATATGTTATGAGTATGTGGCTGAAAATTAGCATACCAAATTTTGATATTTAGACTATAATGTTTATTAATTTTAATTTAACGTATATTAAATATATTATAACAATTTTTTTTGTATAAGATAAATGTTTAAATTCAGCTAAATTAACCTTTTTTTGGATTAACCGAATCTGAACTTCTTCGGATATTTGTTTGGAATTGTATATTAAAACCATAACATGCATAGAAGACTATGATTATTGATTAGAAAACAAGCTACCAATTGGAAAACCAGCTTTTTGTTATACTCGGAACCGTTAATAATATATAAATTTGTACAACGAGATGTTGCAACAATCATGTATAGTCTCATCGAGTACACAATTGTACTAAAATAGATGAGATTACCGTTCTGGTAGATCCTAAAAGTCGAAATTTGAACCCGGCCATTTTTGATCAACTTCATCCTTGCATACTACAAAATAAAAAATTTAATTAGTTTAGTTTGAGAATAGCGTGGTCCAAAAGATTTCTGGAAATTTAAACTCAGGGTAACTTTGAAATCAAATTACAAGAGATAGACTCACCGATATCAATTTGAAAAGTTTTTTTTTCAATTTCCTACTTAAATTTTAATTATTATATTTAAATGAAGAAAGTTATATACATTTTAAGTAAATAAGAACCAGTACAGTAAACGTAAGCGTCGTTATAGTTATTTACATATCGAGGGCTGAAAGTAGAAGATTACGCCTGCGGTTTAGATTATAGCCCGATGTGAAGCGAGGGCTTTTATTGAACCAAGGTAGTAATCTTCCTTTCAGCCTGAGTGTATGTACAACGTTTTACGCACAACTGCACAACTTTATTGAAGAATAAATCAATTTTTGAATTTTTTAAACTCGCTAGACATTTTGAACATTATACTTAACATGCCATGATTTTCTCTATAAACTTCATACAATAATTTATTTTTCTACTTCAAGCTACGAAAATGTCATTTTTTTACTTCAAGCTACGAAAATGTCATTTTAATATACATATAGTAAAACCTATGTGAAAGGGAAACTTTTTCTAATACTAAGTTTACACCAGTATCTAATTTGCTACGTATCAAATTTGCTAGCCATTTTCACCATCATACTTTTAAATTTGGTACGGTGCTGTAAACTCTTATTAATTAGGTATGACATATTAATTTTTAGCGCGTCTTTTTCATTGTTAGTTTTTTGGTTAGAAAAAAGAAGTTCCATATATATTTTTTATAAAAAACTGTAATCAGTTATTATATTCTAGCTAAAAATTTTTTACTTTTAATTTCAGCAAAAAAATCACATGAAACATAAATGTATATTTATAAAATAAGTTGATTTATTTTTATTTTAAATGTCATACCTAATTTTAGTGTTCACACCGTAAAAATAATACCTATTTGCTACGTACCTAATTTGATACGTAGCAAATCATCCTACCAAATATTTGGTACGTACTTTTTTGATAACTGTTAACATCGACCATAGTCGACCTAATAAGTATAGTACGTACCTATTAGATACTGGTGTAAACTTAGTATAAGTAGTGACTGAAAATGTTTTCAGTTATTTGAAAGTAAATAAGTTTCGATGGTCGCCTACAGGTGGTGGTTATTTGAGATTGAATTTGATTTACTGTTTCTGTTGTTGTTTCGGTTGCTGTGTTTATTTCTGTCAATATCGCAGTATTTTGAAGGGATTTAATATTTTGAATATTTTGATCGAACCGAATCGAAGCTTGTGTGTAATTAATTAATTAAACTAATAATGAGTGTGTTTTTTCTATATCGGAGAAATCAGAGCGATAAAATAAAATTTGTATCAGATATATCGTATAATTTTTTCCTCCGATAATTAATTATCACTGAGTTCTTTCCAATTAAAAAAAATTTACTAAATGAATAAATAAATATTATTAAAAAACTTATTTTTATTTGTTTTTAACTGAAACTTTACATACAATTTTTCAAATTTATACTTTAATAAACGATGACTTCCAGTCGGTAAAAAAAATATATGTAATATCTGTAAAAGTTTTTAGAGAAAATATATGAACTATTTTCATTTTTCATATTGTCAAATTCATCTACTAAAAACTTACAAAACGACATATCTAAATTTGACTATGTAAAAAATAAACAATTATATATCGCATTTTTACCAGTGTAAAATAATGTTATTGCATGTTATTATTCCATCTGTAGGCGAACACCATAATAACATTATTTTACACTGGTAAAAATGCGATATATAATTGTTTATTTTTTACACAGTCAAATTTAGATATGTCGTTTTGTAAGTTTTTAATAGATGAATTTGTAAATATTATCATTTATATTTACAAGCGTAGAAAAAATAGCGTTTTCTACGCGTGGTAAAAACGTTTTTGCGTTCCTGAACTCATTCTACTCGACGCTATCGCGTCTCGTGGACAAACCGTTCAGTCACGCAACAAGAGACGTTTTCACCACTTGTATAAAAATCTACTATTTAATATATGGGCTATTATTTTGAAAACGTACATCGAAAAAAAAACAACTATTTTTTAAAAATCTGAAATTTTGATATTTTGTTGGTATTGACGAAAGGAAAAAAGTAATTTCTGCTTTATTTTTTGTGTACTCTGAATTGGAGTTATGCGCGGTTGAGTTTTGAGGCTTTTTCACGTAGTTTTTGGTAATGGTGGCAATGTTTTGTGAATAGGTGCCACAAATTTCATCCGAATTACGTATATTTTTGCAAGTAAAAAGGAAAATAATTGAATAATTGAAATAAGTAAGTTTAAAATTAATAACTTTTCTCGTTTCCGCTAGGCGGCGCGTAAAACCTTGGTTCACTTCAAAGCTCATATCTCAAAAAGTAGGCTTTTTTTTTTTGTTTTTCACAAATTTTAAAGTAAACATATGCAGCTATGAAATTGAGAAATAAAAAGTCAGCAATTCAATATGGATTTTTTTTTACGATTTTTTAAAGTTTGGTATATGAAAAATTCACATGTGTTTTTTTATTAAGTTAATAATCCTGTATTAAATGTGGATCTAATAAATTAAACATTTTATATTTTAACACCTGCAATAAATTTGAACCATTTTTTGTGTATTTCTGATTGAGAAACAGGTTTTTATTCAGAATAAGAATTGGAGATCCCAATGATCGAAGATTTTGTTATAATTTCAACATCACCAACACTAACATTAGAAAAAAACATTAAAAAAATATTTTTCCTATAAACATTATAATTTAATCAATATTATAAATAAATACATTAAAAAATTAATTTATATATATTTTTTTTGCCTTTAAATTGAAATATTTATGATCATCAGAAAAAGAAAACATTTTGGCAATTATTTTATCGGGTGTAGTGTTATCCGGTAAAAAACAGTGGAATCCTTGAGTTCTTTGTTTTCTTCCAAGAACATTTCGTAGATGTCGGTGAGGGTCCATAACACCAACCGCTTTGATTTCTTAATTTTTGTCTGTCCTTCTGTAATAGTAACAACATCTTTAAGGCCAGGCATTGTTCTACTAATTTCCTCTGATAAGAAGTATGTTTGAATTTGTTTTACTATATTTTGTGACAAACTGTTTGCTTTGAGGCCAACTGTAAGGACCTACTGTTTCCAACAGATCCATGGCGAATTCTACCAGTCGTCTTGATGCATTAAATTCATCCTGGATACGTTGATTTGACCAAAATTTACGTGGTAGAGTTGTCAACAAAAACACTTGTTTTGATTTACAGCTGACATCTTTAAACTCTTTTTTAAGGTTCACAAGCCATGATGTATATTCACATTCTTCGTTTGGTGATAACACTTTAACTGAATCTACTTGAAATATTCTTTGACTTATTGCCGATATGACACTTGCAATTTTTTTATAACTTCCTGTTGTAATATGATTTTGTTTGATAGGAGATTCGGCTAAACTTCCAAGAACATTGTTAATATCTTCTAAAGTGTCATTAAGTAGTTCAGGAACTGGTGGAGATATAGTATCAACCGAAACTGGTGATGGATCTAAAGATGCTGGAGGTATTTGAATATTTTCGTTCGTTGGAACATTTTCAACATCCTGATTTATAGAAATAATTTCACTATCGATAGTTTCCGAACATGAAAGCTGCTGTATAGAAAATATTAGTTGCATATGAATTTTTATTCATTTTAATAAAATAATTAAATTTACCTTATTTTTATAGATATAAGTGCGACATGTTTCACATATAAACTGGTCATCACGCAAAGTAAAATTTAGGGTCGCAGCTTTTTGAATAACAGCTGGTGTGACCAGTTTCACATTTTTTGATGTCCGCTGATGATTTTTGAGACCGTACAAGTTACAGCACAATTTGAAAGGCATTTCTATTATTATCTTTTCTAAACGTTATGTCTTCTAAATATTTTGGAATATAATTGATTATAAGGCAATTCAATCAATATATATATATACCCTTGAAATAGTTTTGACATAGGTAGAATCAGGTAAAATTAGGTAGGTACAATTTAATATATTTTGATTGGATGCAAGTATGATTTGGTCAAAAACCGTTTGTGGGCGTCATTAGAAATTTTAAATGTTAAAATTATGAGCCTCTAATGAGATTTTAATTAGTAAAAAGGGGCTGAATAGACATTTTTTAAAATGAATAAACATTTTACACACCCTTTTAATAATTTAAATTCCTTTATTTTACCACTTAACTTAAATTAATTTTTAATAAGTTTTTAACCATTTAACCGCACAGAAAATGGTTCAAATTTATTGCAGGTGTTAAAATATGAAATGTTTAATTTATTAGATCCACATTTAGTACAGGATTATTAACTTAATAAAAAAACACATGTGAATTTTTCATATACCAAGCTTTAAAAAATCGTAAGAAAAAATCCATATTGAATTGCTGACTTTTTATTTCTCAATTTCATAGCTGCTATGTTTACTTTAAAATTTGTGAAAAACAAAAAAAAAAAAGCCTACTTTTTGAGATATGAGCTTTGAAGTAAATCAAGGTTTTACGCGCCGCCTAGCGGAAAAGAGAAAAGTTATTAATTTTAAACTTAATTATTTCAATTATTCAATTATTTTCCTTTTTACTTGCAAAAATATACGTAAGTCGGATGAAATTTGTGGCACCTGTTCACAAAACATTGCCACCATTACCAAAAACTACGTGAAAAAGCCTCAAAATTCAACCGCGCATAACTCCGATTCAGAGTACCAAAAAATAAAAGCAGAAATTACTTTTTTCCTTTTGTCAATGCCAACAATATATCAAAATTTCAGATTTTTTAAAAATCAAAAATTTAAAAATCAACAAAAAAATGTACGTTTTCAAAATAATAGCCCATATAGTAAAATCTATCTGAAAGTGAAACTTTTTCTAACTAGTGACTGAAAATTTTTTTCTAACTAGTGAGTGGAAATAAATAAGTTTCGGTGGTCGCCTACAGGTGGTGGTTAAAACCAAATATTTAAAAATTATCTTTAAATTTACATATTAGTACAATTAAGCAATTTTCATGTATTTACGAAGCATTAATGCGTATATGTTAAACATTTAATATATAATATGTTACTGTAATTTATCCCATAAAAACATAATTTTACACATTATTAAAGTTTTTGTAAATTATAAAAGTTTATTCTGTTTTATTTGTTAGAAATATTGAAAGTACAATCAATATAATGATTAGAAGTAGTGGTTGGTTTCATCGATGATGTAGATGGCAGATTTATGTTGGAAACTGATGTATTATTTAAAGGATTGAATATTTGAGATTGAATTTGATTTACTGTTTCTATTGTTGTTTCAGTTGCTGTGTTTATTTCTGTCAATATCGCAGTATTTTTAAGGGATTGAATATTTGAGATTGGATTTCATTTACTGTTTCTGTCAATATCGCAGTACTTTCAAGGGATTGAAATATTTTATTACTTCTTTTTATTTTATTATTTATGGAATCATCTATATACTGTTCAGCCACTTCTGTTCTGGCAGATGCAGGAGCTGATATAATTGAAATTAAAAGACATGGTGGATGGAAATCCAGCACTGTGGTAATAAAAGATGGTAATAAAATATTTCAATCCCTTGAAAGTACTGCGATATTGACAGAAACAGTAACAGTAAAAAATCCAATCTCAAATATTCAATCAAAATATTCAAAGTATTCAATCCCTTGAAACTACTGCGATATTGACAGAAACACAGCAACTGAAACAGAAACAGTAAATCAAATCCAATCTTAAATATTCAATCCTTTAAACAATACATCAGTTTCCCACATGAATCTGCCATCTATACATCATCGATGAAACCAACCACTACTACTAATCATTAAATTAATTGTACTTTCAATATTTCTAACAAACAAAACAGAATAAACTTTTCTATACCTCGGAGGTAAACTGCACTATGTTACTAGTAAAATACATAGAACATAGTGCAGTTTACCTCCGAGGTACTGTTTTATAATTTACAAAAACTTTAATAATGAGTGTGTTTTTTCTATATCGGATACATCTAAAAATATCTGTAATATCTGTAAAAGTTTTCAGAGAAAATATATGATCTGAGATATATCCGAGAATGAAAAAAAAAACACGGAACAGATATATCCGAGAATGCAAAAAAAACACAGATAATTTTTTTGACGTTTAAAATATCTCAATGTGTAAACTTAAATCTATGTTTTCGAACTATTCATATTGTCTTCCATCTGTAGGCGAACACTATTATTGTATTGGCATACAATAATAACACTAGTTTACACTGTTAAAAATTATATGTAAATACAATATTGCTATTTTGGTTTCCACTGTCAAAGTTAGCTCTTGTAAGTTTTTAGTAGATGAATTTGTAAATATTATCATTTTTATTTACAAGCGTAGAAAAAATAGCGTTTTCTACGCGTAGTAAAAACCTTTTTGCGTTCCTGAACTTATTTCACTCGACGCTATCGCGTCTCGTGGAATAAGTTACTTAATTTTTATTCAAACATATTGAACAGTGGTATCTTACCAAAAATATTTAAGAGATCAAAAGTAATAGCGATTTGTAAACCTGGTCGTAACGGAAATGATGCTTCTCATTATAGACCGATTTCTCTGCTGTGTGTTCCTTACAAACTACTTGAAAGATTAATTCTTAATAGAATATATCCTGTGATAAATAAAATTGTACCGAAAGAACAGGCAGGTTTTCTTGAAAATAGAGGTTGCACGGAACAAGCATTAGCTTTAATTACATTTATTGAAGATGTTTTAAGAATTTAAGAAAACCTTTGTTGCTTTTGTTTATTTAACTGCTGCATACGATACAGTTGTAGAGAAAGGCCTATTGTTGAAGTTAATTATGGTTGTTCCTTGCAGCAAAATTTTGAATTTAGTCAACAACATGCTATCTAGTCGTTGCTTTAGAGTGTTTATGAATGACAAATCTAGTAGATGGCGTCGTTTAAATAATGGTTTACCTCAAGGCTCTGTTTTGGCTCCAACACTTCAATTTATACTCATATGATTTACCAATGATAGACAGTAAGAAATTTCAATTTGCTGATGATTTGGCTATTGGTTATCTATGTGATTCTTTTGAAGAAGGAGTTATAAAGCTTTTGTTTGGTGTTTTCGTTAGTTCATTCAGAATATTCTGAATGTACTAATTTTGAAAGTTTTGACAGAATTTGTTCGAAATTAGAACTATCTATTCTATCTCGAATGAATTAACGAAAACGCCAGTTGTTGACGCTAGTCCATTCGTCTAGGGATCTGCTTAACTTTTTGTTACTGTTGAATTAATTTTATTTAGTAACTCAAGCTTTTAGTTTCCAAAAATTTAATGACTAGTTCCTTAATATCTAAAGGATTTTTTGGAAAAGTGTTGGTCGAATAAAACTGGTTTTTGTAATTCTGGGGAAAGAAACCCCATCAATAGCAACTAATTGAGCAATTACTTTACTCATCGACGGACACCGTTTTTTCATGAATTTATCGATTTTTTGCATATCAATGTTGATTTGAACACATCTTTTATGCACAGAACTACTTGTGCCTGACTCTGGCTGTTTTCTTTTCAAAGAATGTATGGGATTGAAATGTCGATGAAGACCAGTGGTTGCAGATGCAGATCCTTTACATAATATCGTTTTACCACAAATATTGCAGTTTGATGCATCCTTATTGTTTTTGGTAAAATGTTTCCAAACATCATTGAATTGATTTGGGTTGTTCATTTTAATGGTTATTTGAATTTGATGCAAATGGCTAAATTTTAAGAATAACTTAAAAAAACGGCTAGCTACGTAAAATATTTTTATTATCTCAATAACTGTTGTTTCTTGAAAATTTTTTGTTTTTCTGATTATTTTACATTTCACACAAAATGTCAAACTATTTAGAAACCAGTGGTACATAAATCTACCTTACCGTAATTTTACTTCTCTTTTGTTCCAAACAGCGCAAAAATTTATAGTTTGGGTTGTTTTTAGTAAATACGACGTTTGTTTTTCAAAATAAAGGAAATATATTTTTCTCGAGAAAAATAAAAATTTTCTCGAGAAATTGAGATTAGATTTTTGTTAAATTTCTCGAGAAATTCTCGAGAAATATTTCTCGAGAAGAAACACTAATTTTAACTGTATATTTCTACAAAGGATAATAGTCTAGTGAATTTTAACCAATTGAAATTTCAGCTAGGGTTTAAATACGAAAAACCAAATCAGGGCCTGATATATTCAAATAAGGTTAACCCTAATAGGGTATTGCAAATCAGGCCCGGAAGAGGACCACATCAGAATGCCATAATACGGCTGGCTTTTTCTGGATTGACCAGGACCTGATCACGCCCTGACTGTATTCAGGCTTTCCCTAACTAATTTTTGCTCGGGTTGTTGTTTACTTTTTATTTTATTTTTATATTTCTATCCTATCATGAAATATTGGCCTAATTCATATATTATAATAATATGTGATTGGATTTATTGTTTAGTTATTCCTTCTATAAAAAAAATATAAAAATAACAAAACAAAACAAATTTGCGTCCATCAACACCTTAGAACGCATCTTGTTGTGGGATCTTGGTTAAGGTTTTTTGTTTTGTTGTGACACATATTGTAATTCCTACAACACAACACATATTATAAAAGTAAAAGTTTACCAGCCGAGATTGATATAATGATCGAGAGATTCAAAATATGATTTTGTGCGAGTAGAATTCTATAGTTTTTTTTCTATCTTTTCAAAACATATTATTAATTGTTTAATTTTCCTATCTAATTACATACACAAATATATAATAGTTGTTTGTATAACGTTGGCAAAATGTACTTCATTTCACGCGAGTATGAAATTTATAGTACAAACGTAGCGAGGCGGGAAATGGCGAGGCGGAAAATTTACATTTAAAAATGTACATTTATACGTACATTGCGAGTTATACACTATTATTTTTCTACGGTATTTAACAAACATACAAATACGCCTTTTAGTTTACTACTTACTTTACACTACTTGTTATTTTTTGATTTGTTCGTTAGAATAAAAATTATAAAGTAAAACCTCGCTTAACCAGCACCTCGCATAACTAAAATTGTAAAAAAGTCTCACTTAACGAGTGTCGTTTCGCATTACGAAAAAAATTACGCAAGCATACAAATTTGAAAATACGATTTGCATTGGGAATAAAGGAAAAAGATTTTCATTGACCTCGTAAAAAAACGGAAACATCAACAACCGAAGAAGCAGTATTTTTCATTGTGTTTACACTCAAGAAGTTGTAGAGGAGACTTTGTAGAGAAGGAGAGGATGTTATAACAAAGCAAGAATCTTCTGACGCAATAAGAGAAATAGTGAAAGATTGGGAAAGTGTTGAAAACCATCGCCCTAATAAGACAGTACCTATACGTGCTACAATGTTATTTAATGATAATGTTGTATCGTCTTTCATCAAATTATGAAGGATCTGCAAAAACAAATGTTTCTAAACAATGAGTATAATGTATATAATTTTCTTTGAATAAACGATATATGTACATAAAATTTTAAATATTTTTTTCGAACTGGAACGCATTATCGTCCCGAGCAGAAATTTGTCAGGTTTGGCCTAGTCCGGACCAGGCGTTGGTAGGGTAGCCTGATTAGGCCTTGATCTTGAGTGTAACGCTTTTTTCCTATCAGGTTCTGATGGGGATTGCCGGATCAGGCTCTGAATGGGATAATCGGATCAAGCCATGATTGAGATAGCCGAACCAAAGCCTGATATAGTAGATTTATATATTATATACATAAGTTAAATAAATTAAAATAAAAAAAATTACAATGGAAAAAATTAAAACATACATACCTCCTTAATCACTATTATTATAGTCTTTTAGCCGAGAAGCGATAACTAAAACTTATATGAAACGATTTTAACAATACTCTTGTGAATTTTATTTAACCAAAAGAAATTTCAGCTAGGGGTCAAATACGAAAAACCAAATCAGAGCCGAGTATATTCAAATTAGGTTAACCCTAAAAGGGTATTGTATATCAGGCCCGGAACAGGCCCACATCAGATTACCCTAATAAGGCTTTCCTTTTCTAGACTGACCAGGACCGGATCACGCTCTGACTGTATTCAGGATTTCCCTAACTAATTTCTGCTCGGGAAGTTTTACCTCATAAAAGACTATTATCACGAAAACCATCTTGGCTCTTACTTGAAAAAGGAAGTTATGATTTAAATGTAGAGTGGCAAAATCAATGGGACTATGCTACGGTTCACAACTATAAACTAGTTAAGGATGTAACTGTTAAATGTTCTGGCTTTGAATTTAAAAGAAAAGATTGGTTACGTTTAAACCGTTTTCGTTGGGGTTTCGGAAGATGTAAAATTTATTAAATAAATGGAATATATCAGGGAATCCATTTTGTGAATGTGAAGAAAACCAAACCATGAATCAATTAGTTAATGATAGTAGTATTCATAAATTCAAAAGAGGTTATCCTGACTTACATGGAATTAAAACAGATGCCTTACAATGGATTCAAAACTTAAATGTTGAAGTTTAATGTATTGTTGTTAAATTTTGTTCAAATTCATACGATAATAATAATAATTAAACATGGGTTACATACTACTACATACAGCTGCTTATTTGAAACTTCAACAACTTTAAACATTGGTAACCAATTCATTGGTTTTAATGAAAACTGGTATTGTAGATTTTCGAAAAAACTGGAACTGCTGAGCCTTGGTCAGTCTGACTAACCAATCTTATTCACACCTTATCTGGCCTGCATTGTTTGCGGACTTATATTTCTGTTGAGCTTTAATAGAATAAGATGGAATAGTAGAATAAGATGGAATAATTATCTACGAATTCTTTTCTTCTATGTTAATTTTTTTTAAAATAAGCATTTATGATATGAAAATTCT
The DNA here is from genome assembly GCA_963693315.1 of Diogma glabrata. NCBI lineage: Eukaryota > Metazoa > Arthropoda > Insecta > Diptera > Cylindrotomidae > Diogma > Diogma glabrata. The sequence continues at coordinate 245,560,294 of OY856187.1, read as the reverse complement.
ATTCAACGAATGACAACAACATTATGTATTGAATAAAGATTGGTAAACACTCCTTAGCTATAAAAAAACTGAATTTTCAGCCATAAAGTCTCTAATTTACTATTATCAATATCTCAATTAAATCTGACAAATGAATTGTTCTTAAACATAATTCAATGCACTTACATGTTCAATTTATGCAAATAAAACTTCTATTAATTTGTCTTTCATATCACAAGCACGGATATACAAATCTTTAATTCTTCAATCATATTTATTTAAAAGTTTTTATTGTAAACAAAATAAATTAACAAAAAGTTTTTTACTGAAATTTATTATATACATTTCTTTTCACTTTGGAACAAATTAAGAAACGTTTCTTAAACAAAACAAAATACGTTAATACAATTAAAATGTGAATGTTTTTTTGTGGAATTTAAGTGGAATTTTTGCAAATATTTTTTCTTAATTTGTAATGGTAAATTATTGTAGAAAACGAAATTTCAATTGACTTATTTTTGTTTTTGTGACATTGCCCTCTGAATGAAGTAAATATGCTTGTGTGTTTACTAAACACTTATAGTTACAAATATTTATTTACGCGAAAGAAATGTTTAATTTTTGTTTGATTTCATTGCTAAAACGCTTTAAGTTTGATACTATTTCAATGTTGATTTTAGGAGAAAATAGTTTTGCTTGACTTAGAGAGATTTATTGTTATGATTGTGGTTTGTGGGAGAAATAAGCGATATTATTATTATAATAGTGTCAATGGTTTTTGCCAAATGTCATTAATATTAATAGTTTTTTTTATAATTTTTAAGGACTGTTTTACATTGCTAAATGATATTGCCAAATCGGATCAACCTTTTTGCTCAACCTCCAAATGTTCTTCACGTTTGCTCTATCATTTGGGCTACGTTAGTGCCCGTTTGGAAAGGATTTGTAATTTTTTTGTTTTTGATCTACGATTGTGCAGACGATCCCAGTTCGCAAAAGTACACTTTCTTAAACACATAACGCTTCGATTTTTTTTTGCGAGACGACCAGGTAGTCATAGCCTGACATGTAGACTGCTAAGTCCTTTCACCATTAGCCTGCAACATTATTGCACTATTTTTGACTTAATAGTGTAGTTTCCCAAAGCTTTTAGAGCAGCCTGGCTATCAGCAAAAATATTAATGATCTTGCCAAACCACTTAAGCTCCGTCGCTCGCCTCGATGCTGCATTTATGGCGAATACCTCAGCCTGAAAGACTGTGCATTATTCGCCAAGTGGAAATTGCAGCCCTAGATCTTCATTACTGAAGTAAACCGCGGCTCCTGCACCATTTTTAGTGAGGGATCCATCTTTGTAGATGTCTAACGTGTAAATCAAATCAGCTGAGAACCGGTCCTCTATCGTTGGAATTACAACTCTATACTGCTTTTGAAAGGCAGTTAGAGTTACTGTGTCATCACTTGGCATGGACAAATCTGTCAGGTGTTCTTCCAGAGATCTTCCATAGCACTTGAATGATTTTTCCTATAGCCCCGGGTGTTTCCCAGGAGTTCGAGCGTTTTTGTAGCCATAAGAGCCTTCATGATTACAAATATATGTAAGGGAGGAAGTCCTAATAAGACCTGCCGACTCGCTGTGGGTGTTGTCCTACCTAAAAGCACTTGTGATACATAAGCTGCAAGCAAGCTTTTGTACCGCCTCCAGTTTTTTTATCGCATTCTCAACAAAAGTTCTTGAGAGCCATACAAGGGACCCATAGCTGACAATGGGTCTAACTACTACTTTATACAGCCAGTAGACCATTTTCGGAGTTAGCTCCCATTTGCTACCGAAAGCCCCCTGCATTGCCACAGAACTCGAGTTGCATTTGCGCATTTAGTCTCAACATGAACAGCCCAATTGAGTCGCTTGTCGAGAGTAACACCAAGATACTTCACATTATCTTGGAGTGTTAATGAGTTATTACCGATTGAAGGAAGAGTGAAGTTATTTAGTTTCCTTCTGTTGGTAAACGCAACGAGCTGTGTCTTAGAAGCATTGATCGAGAGACCATTTTTCTGACACCAGCTGTTGGTAACATCCAGTGCCTTCTGCATTTTTCGGGGCAGAGATGCCCTATGTTGTCTCCTTTCAAAAGAATGCTAATATCATCGGTATAGCCGTATGTGCTTAGCCCTTTATCATTTAATTCAATTAGGAGCTGGTCTACCATCATGTTCCAAAGCAGGGGTGATAGAACGACTCCTTGGGGACATTTACGTTTCACACCTTCCTGGATTGTGATGTTGTTCTTCGTGTGAATAAACAGACATCGATCTTCCAGTGCCCGTCGTATCCACCTTAGGAGTGTTTTATTCACACCGTACCTTTCTGCTCCGTGACTCGAAGTAACTCAAAAGTGGCTTTGTCAAAAGCCCCTTCTATGTCAAGAAAAGCGCCAAGAGTGATAGCCTTTTTAGAGACACTCTCTTCAGTATCAGAGACCACCTCTGAAAGGATTGTGTCCGTAGACTTTCCCGCTTGATAAGCGTGTTGCCTATTGCTTAGCGGAGTTTTCTTCAGACAGACGTTTCTGATGTAACGGTCGATCAACCTTTCCAGAGACTTTAGAAAGTATGAGGAAAGACTGATCGGTCTGAAGTTTTTTGCTTCGCAATAGTTGATTTTCCCTGGTTTTGGGATAAATACAACTATCACGTTTCTCCAGGCCTGTGGTACGTAGCCGAGAGCTATGCAAGCCACGACGATCTTTAAGAGCCTATCTCCTATTATGTCAAGACACTGTAGTATCATAATAGGCCATATTACGTCTGGACCTGGAGATTTGTATGGCCTAAAGGAGCCGATAGCATAAGATAAGATAGGGCAGAGCCTCGGGCGATACAACTCTTTTTGCCATTATCCAGTCCATTCGGATTAGTTTTTCCCTATTTTTCGCGGCTGTCCCCTGAGGAATCTGCCCAAGTACACAACCAAAAAAATGGTGTTGAAACAGTGCTGCATAAGTTTCTTCATTAGAAGAAGTGTGAGTATCATTGGATAATTTAATATTATCCAGTCTCGCTAAAGGATCCTTTTTCACGACCCTCATTTATAGTGATAGTCTCAATCGACTCACAGTACTTTTCATAAGACCTCTTCTTTGATTTACGAATAAGCCCTTTGAAAAGTTGCCTTGCTTCACTGTTCAGAGCCCAATCAGCTTTATCAATAGTTTTCAATGCTCTGTTCAGAAGTTTCTTGGATCTTTGTCTGAGTTGATCAAGGCTTTTGTTCCACCAAACTGACTTTTGTGCACTTCGTTGCCTCGTTTCGGGACACGAGCTCTCAAAAGCCCAGACTAACAGACTGTTGAGCTGGTCAATGGCACGTTCAATTGCACGAACTTTGGAAATGCTTCCACTAGCCCGTTCCGCCTCTACAATTCCCCTGAAGCACACCCAATCCGTTTGTCTTTAATTCCAGTAGACGCGATCCTCGGCTGGGATCGCCTTTACAAGAAAGTCTATATATCTATGATCGCTCATGGACATATCCGCAGACACTCTCTAGCTCCTGATGTCTTCTAGCAGAGATCAGGAGCATAGAGTGATGTCTATGGTTTCTTGCCGTCGGGAGTTAACAAAAGTGTGCTCTCCTCCGGGATTCAAAATTTCCAAATTAGTAGTGGCCAATTACTCTAAGAGAAGCTGACCTTTGCTTTTATTATTGGTACTTCCCCAGCTTACGTGATGTTAATTGGCGTCACAGCTGACTATGATATCCCGCCTTTTTCCGTAGCTGTTCCATAACTGAACATTCCTACGGTTAAATCACCTGAGGATAGCTCAGCCAGAAGATGAATATCAAGACTTTGGTGTGATGCTATCCAGGTCCTGGTTTTGTCTGGATCCCCACAGAATGTCCCAGCCCTTCAATGAAAGACCGGCTACTCTGTTTTTAATAATGTAGGGCTCTTGAATTATTAATATTTTTGTATGCAACTTCACTTGCTAGAAGCAATGAGATTATATGACCCACGTAGCATAATGTTGCAGATTGATTTGTCGAAATTCAAGCCTATCCAATGCCTAGCGCTTTGATTAAAACACAAGTGTTTCTAAATATTATCTAATTCCATTTGTTTTTTAACCCAAAACTTAAAATAAACATGGCAAAACAACGAAACATCATGATAGTCATATACAGCGTGTTACCACTTATACTGCAGCAGAATGTATAAAAGTAAGGTATGATGAACGTTTATGTAATAAACGCTTTCACGGCAATCAATTAGTATATTAAAGAAGATTTATAACGCTGTTCTTACACAATTGTTATGACTTATAAGAACAATTAAGTCTCAGGTTTAAAATTTTATTTTGTATTCTCACTGACTACAATTTTTTCTCAGGTGTTCAAACTTGTTTTAGAATTTACATCAGAAAGTAATAACTTTTTATTGATTCATCAAATTTAAATAAAATCCTTGAGCAGTCTACAACACAAAACACAAAATCATCCGCAACGTTCTCTTTTATTACTACTTTATCCTTGTGCATCTCACCAAATTTCAAAAATAAATATCACCAAATTAATTAATTAGTTATCTGCAACATCAATTCAAGAAACAACCTTTTATAATATCCAGTTTCGATTAGAGTTAAAAATCGATCTTAACAAAAATCAAAGTATTTACAAATTGCAGATACCAAAAAAATAACTAAATGGTAAGATAAACCGTGCAACATATTACTTACCATAGTTTGGAATTGTTATTTAAACAATCCCAAGGTTCCTACTGTGTTTTGTTGTTGCTTTATGTTTTATAGCAGACCACTACTCATCATCAATTTTAAATGGTTGACTTACCTAAAAGCAAAAAAAAAGTGTTTAGTAAGAAATTTATATGTTACTACGAAAGGTGGGCAATGATTAAACCCGTAGACAAAACAAAAACTTTAAAATACCACCTTTGTCGTCATAAGTAACAACATTCCAATCACTCCTTCCATTAAACAACCTTCACAAACCAATTTAAAAATAATTGTTAGGTGTAACGAACTTTTAAAAACAGACTTACTGAACAAAACGCTCACTATTCCATATTCCAAATAACTATTATTGATCCATTCACAATAACAAAAAATTATACTTTTATTATTATTAATTACATTATTATCTAATATTTTTTTGCCCGTAATTAAGATGATGATGATGATTATATTTCGATTATAATCGAAAATCTTAATAATATCAATTTCTTTTTAAAAATATTTAAGACATACTAATATTTTCTTATTTAAAATAATTACATTCGGAGAAAGAGAAATCTTTTTTAGCAAAGTTTAAAATAACAAGCATTTTTTTTGCGCCATAATTGCTGTCTGTAAATTCAAATAATTTGCTATTGTTGCTGTTAAATGATGATTAACTGTCGAAAAAATTAAGTTTGATAATAGTCGGGTAATAATGATAAATGTCTTTGTAAGTAAGGAAATGAGTTGCTATTGCTTTTTTGCTTGTATGTTTTTGATTTTTTTTTATTAGACTAGTTACACAACAGTTGTGTGTTGATGAATAGAAGAACAAATCGATTTGATACATTGAAATAATTGTGCGTATGTTTTCATTATGTTAAAAAATTACCGGTTGGTGAACCGTTATGTACCGGTAGGTTTCCTAGTTCATTAACCAGCATAAATTTATTTTTTCTATTAGTATATCATGACCTAAGCGTCAGAATGAAAATGTATATTTATATATATATATATATATATATATATATATATATATATATATATATATATATATATATATACAATACTAACACGAAACAACAATACTTTGCCGGAAAATCAGATCATAAATTAACATAATTTAGTGAAAAGATGATACAATCAGCAAACTACTCAAAAACCTCTCCATTTAGCGTTTCGAGAAAATATTACAAAATCACATATTCATATTTCTTTCAAAATTCCAAAAATATTCTAAAAATTAAATAAAATCAAACTTTTTTCATAATTCTAAAAATATTCCAAAAATTATTACAAAATCAAAGATTAAAATTTTTTTCAAAAATTCTAAAAATATTGGAAAAATTATAACAAAATCAAAAATTGAAACTTTTTTCAAAATTCCAAAAATTAGAATAAAATCATATATTTAAAGTTTTTCTAAATCCTAATAATATTCCAAAAACTCTTATACATTCAAACTTTTTTCAAAATTCTAATATTTTTGGAATATTATTAGGATTTAGAAAAGGTTTAAATATTTGATTTTATTCTGGTTTTTGGAATTTTGAAAAAAGTTTCAATTTATGATTTTGTTATAAGTTTTGCAATATTTTCAGAATTTCTGAAAAAAGCTTAATTTTTAATTTTGCAAATATCATAAACAATATCAAAAATTGAAACTTTTTTTAAAATTCCAAAAATCAGAATAAAATCAAATATTTAAACTTTTTCTAAATCCTAATAATATTCCAAAAATATTAGAATTTTGAAAAAAGTTTGAATTTATAAGAGTTTTTGGAATATTATTAGGATTTAGAAAAACTTTAAATATATGATTTTATTCTAATTTTTGGAATTTTGAAAAAAGTTTCAATTTTTCCAATAATAATATCAGAAAATTAAAAATTTTTCAAAATTCTAAAAATATTCCTAAAATTCTTACAAAATCAAAAATTGAAACTTTTTTCAAAATTCTAAAAATATTGCAAAAGTTATAACAAAACCAAAATTAAAGCTTTTTCCAAAATTCTAAAATTATTGCAAAAATTATTACAAAATCAAAAATACAAACTTTTTTCAAAATTCCAAAAATATTTCAAAAACTATAACAAATTCAAAAACTTCTATGTCACATTTACGTCATACAACAGCCAAATTTTTTTTTCAAAAAATTGGCTAAAAAAATAAATGAAATCATTTTTTTGACATACTTGACAATATTTTTTTGACAAACTTATAATGAAATAAAATTTTCAATAAAAATATCATTTTCATTTCATACAAATAATTAATTTTATTATTTTCTAAAAAAAGAAATGAAAATCATTCTTTTGACACACTTGACATTATTTTTTTGACAAACTTATAATGCCATAATTCTCAATAATAACAATAAAATATCATGTCATACTTAATTTTATTTTTGCCAAAAAATTGGGCAAAAAAATAAATAAACCGAAGTAAAATCTTTCTTTTGACACACTTGACAACATTTTTTTAACAAACTTATAATGCAATAATCTTTTTGGTCTCACATACTAATCCCGACCATCAAGATTTCTTCAAATTCAATGTTTCTATTCGTAATAGCATAAAATATGAAAATTTATTTGTTTTGACACAGTTGACGATTTTTTTGACACACTTTTGGTACAGTTATCGAACAAATCGTACTTTCGGCTCTTACCATTGAGTAAACCTATTTTTAGAGGTTTACTCAATGGGATTTTAGATTTTTGAAATCCGTCCAGCAGTTTTCTAGATTTCGTCGGTTGTGACGGTCGGCCGGCAGACAGACATACATTTTTTTTTGCTTTTTGTCCTAAAGGTTTGCTAGGTCCTGAAACGTCGAGAAATGCCAAAAAAGGTGGGGATAAAAATTTCACTTTTGGCTCATGAATGTAATACTTAGGTTTTTACAAAACCGGAGTAATAAAGTGTGGTTATTAACGCACTTTCACTAAAAAACACCACCCACCTTTTCGTTGTGTATTTTGGACCAATTAATTAAAAATCATGTTTGGCCTAATAGCTGCATATGTAAATAATCTCATTTTTCTTCATGTAGATAATCGAAAAAAGTGGTTGAATTAATTTTTTTTGATATTGTTTGACATTTTTAAATTTAATGTTTAGAAATTTGTATGTAACTAAGTGATAAACGTTATGATAAACTTTTTAATTCCTAAAATTTGTTCATGAATCTTTACATCTTTATTTACATAAGAGTAACGGTGTTATTAGTATCTGAATTTTGATGGGAAATGACAATAATATAATTTTCTAGCACGATTTTTCTTTTTTAATTATAATTTAATTTTCTGTGACAAAGTGAGATAAAAAACTTGATTTTATTTTAATGAGCGAACCGTAGTAAATTGAGATTTTTTCAATGCGAAATCATCATGTTTTTTGGGTTTTATTTTGAAAAATTTATTTTCGACCGTGGTATAATATATTGTTACGATTACAGAAAAATCCAAACGACTACAGTCACTTCTAGAAAAATCAAATCAACAAAACACAACAACAAATCAATGAAATGAATAGTGTTGTTGTTGTATTCCTAGAACTTGGGTCAACATAAAATTACTTTATGAATCAAACCACCATAACGTAATATAATCGAATGTTCTAGTGTTTTTTCAAGGTTTCTAAAAAGTGACCTCGAATGATCGAGATTATGCAGAATCGTATATATATAGGGTACGAGGTCGTATGTCTTGCAAGACTAGATTAGTTTTATTTTAAACCTGCGACGGTAAAGTAAAAATTATAAAAGTGATTTTTAAATTAGTTTTTGTGAATAAAGTTTTAAGTGTTATCGAGTAGAAATATTTTGTGTATTATTTTGAACGTTGTGTTACTGGAAATTTCTACAATCAACCGTTGAAGTTTCTGAAACTGTTGAAAGAGTATTCTAGTTAGGAATATTGTTTGCTGTATTGTTTTCTGTTGTTGTGGAACAATTAAGGAGTTGAATACTTAATAAAACCTGGTGTATTTGCTTACTAATCAGTGAATTACGTTTATCGAATTGAGAGTAAGGCCAGTTCGAAGTAAGGTAGGAAAAACGTAACAATATATTATTTGTATGAGAGACATTATGTGTATATTAAAATTGCAGATCGCAACTTTGCATATACATACAAGTGGATCAAGTAAGTTGTGTATAGCAATTGATTTGCAAAACAACAATTAACTTCAAGATAAATTTTTTTCGTTTTGTAAAATATCTGAAATATTCGTTATCTTTTATTATTTCTTTCAACAAGTGAAAGGTTTTTAATACAAATTATTATTTTAAGCTTTATTATTGTTTTTTGTCAACTTTTATTATAAAAATATTTAACTGTTTTGATATTTTCAAAAATTGTCGTAAAACTGAAAAAATTCAAATTAAATATAAGCATGATGACAATGATATCATACTCGAATTGATCACAGTAAATTAAAATTATAGAAATGAAATATAGGAAATAAAATGTAATGAACATATAGTAATTAGTCCAACGAGATAATCATTCATAACTATAAATATCAACGTTAAAAAGATGCTACTTGTTGTAACATAGAAATAAATGTCTTTAATTTTGTTGAACTTTCGATTATTGAAACAGCATTTCTGATGAAGCTATGATGTAAGACATCATTGGATTGCTTTTTAATTTTTTTTTTCAGTTCCGGCTCAATGAGGAAATAATAAAGATGAGAATTTGAGATAGAGGCGTAGTTGACAGGTTATTTTCTACTATCAGCTTTGATGAAACTAATTTGTTATGGGATACAAAAACTTTGACCGATTTTTTTTTTTATTTAGCAGAAGTAGTTCTTAAAACGATTTGTAATGCGGTTAATAATGAGTCAACTTTAGTGGTCAGCAAACCTGATTTTGTTTACTTGCCGCTCATTTTTTGGTTGGTTAAGGTCAACTAGACCATATTGGTCGTTGAAACCTTTCTTCAACAGTAAGGGTGAGCAAGCTTCAATAGATTTACTAGTTTTTTTTCGTTGGATAGGGGTTGAGTTTGTTTTGATGGTATAATTGGGTTGAACCAGCTTTTTTACTTGGCTAGATTAAATCAACAAGAATTGAAAACACTAGACGAAGTGTAAACGACATCAAAAGTTACAGTCTGCTGCCCTCATCGCCAACGAAATGCAGAAAAGCATAAGAAGATCCAAATAAAATGCTCTATTATGATCCGGGTTGGGTTAGAGTGTAAATGCGCAAGCTCTAATAGGGTATTTTTTATCCGGACCATATTAAAAATTATATCAGATTTGCTTATTAGCGCATATCCTATTTGTCCTGGTCTGAGACCTATTTAATTTAGCAGAGACCTATTTCAACAGGTACAAATAAGGATTCTCCTACTATGACGACCCTTATTTGAAATGATCTGGCTCGAACAGCATAAACCTATTCCAAACCTAGTAGTAAATGCCTGGTCAGGATGAACTGAGGCCGCCTGATCCGGCTTGGAAAGTTTGAGGTGTTACATTTATGATCAGCTAAACTAATCAGGCTGTCTATTTTAGGAAAACCTGAATCTTGCACAGATCTGAGCTATAACACAATGCTAGTCGGATATTTTTGGACAGTGCCGTCAATGGTAATTGTCAGGTGAACTTGCTATGCTAGAGGTTTAGTTAGACCTACTACCGGATAAAGACTTCTAATGGAAAGCATGCTCGAGCATTGGTGTCATATCAATCATACCGTTGTCTTAGGTCGCCGAGGTTCAGTTCTTAATTACTGGGTTGAGGCTTCTTATACATAATTCAGTTTCAGCCATTTCTATTACTGTAACGACGGACTATTTCGATTTTTGCTCTAAAAATAAGCATATTAAAAATTAAAGAAATTCGCTAATACTTTGCTAATTTATTTCGATTACGGTCTTTAAATTAAAACAAACATAAAAGCATTTATGTAGGTCAATATTTTAATATTTTTTCTCAGTTAATTGTTTTGATGCGTCACAATATTAGTTAATAAATACAAGGTTTTTTCTACTGAAATAAATTGTTAATAAATTAAAAAAACTGTCGTGCCATTATGAAGTTTTGTGTGTAAAAAAATTTGACCGGTAACAATTTTTTAATAAAGATCAAAACATAAACTATATATGTATTTGAACATTTTTTATTTATAAAACAAAAGTAACATTTTCGTACTTTTTCGTATATGAGCGAGTTTGTTTTAGACAACGGCTTCGAAGAAAGTGAACCGTTGTTTTACCATACCAAAGTTGGAACAAAATTAGATAGATGTCATCTGAATAAAAATGTAAAGATCATAATTATTTGGATGTAAGAAATTGTGTTCAAAAAGGTAAATTGACATTTTGGGACTTTCTATCTTCTATGAAACACTGTTAAGCAAGACCCTTAATTTTTATAGCCTTAATAAAAATATAAAGACTTGGAAGCCAGGATTCATCAATCATCTCTCGGTGGTATTACTATTTATGAAATGATTTCACAATTATAAGAACTTTTATTTCCTAGAGTAAAAAATGAAGAATGATAAAAGAAACATCACCATGCTTATGTATAATCTGATTTATTATAAAATAAAATTCCACGCGTCATTCAAATGTAAGTATATGTCGCGGCTTTTTTAACCATGAAGGTAAAAAATGTTTTGCGCATTACTTAGAGTGAGCATGCTTTGTTAATTAAATAGACTGAGCCAGGGTTGTTTTTATGTTTTACTAATTATTTACTCTGATGAACACTAATTGTTTACTCTGAGCCAGGTTTGATAAATGGTTCGATGAGCCGGTTGTCAGTCTGTTAAACTAAACCAGCTTTAGTATACAGCTATGCCGGTTCAGTTGTGCTTATAGAATAAACTGAGTCAGCTTTGTTTGTCGCCTAGGCTGAGCCTAAATTGAATTGATTCTATGATACTTAATACCGGCATATTGAATGCCAAAATACTATCTTTGTGTAAAGGGTTGTAAGTGTTACCGATAAAATTTTTTTGGTTATATAACGTATACGAGAGCGATTCCTTGCTGTATTATTTCTGTTAGCTTTTACGTTGTGAGCACTGTTTTTCAAAGCCTGCTCTTTGCCAAAATTTCGGTAACGTTTTCATATTCTCTTTAAATATGCGAATTACATATTAAATATACGACATAAAATTTTCTTTTTGCACGAATACTTCATTATATCTTCTTTCACTTTATTTTGTTTTTACTAATAATAGAAAATTTACGATTGATTAATTGTAACTAATTATAAAACTATAAAAAAACTATTGCAAAAAATATTTTCTATAATTTCAAAAGTTTTTATGTACATTGTAAGATTCTCCACGTATATAAATGTAAGATATAAAAGATAACACATCATGACATCCTATCTATACAAAAAATATATTTGTATTTATACATTAATTAAAAAGAAAACGAACTTATAATATAATATTCATATGCATATTGAAAACGAAATTCTAATATATAGATAATAGATAAAATCTGTCTTCCCACATATACTTTGATTAAAAAAAAGAGTTAATAGGTTGACCGACTTGCTGACGACGTTTAATAAAATTATAAGAAGAAACTAATAATAACAAATTAAAGACGTTTTTCCAATAGACAACAGAGAAAGTAAAAAAAATATAAACAAAAGATAAAAATGTGCATTGAAATTTATTCTCTTTGGCGATGTGTCATATGTTGATATAAAACTGAATATCCAGGCACTTTACAAAATAAGAATTACTTCGGTTAAACCTGCATTCATGAGCCAAAAGTGAAATTCTTACTCCCACTTTTTTTGGCATATCTCGACGTTTTAGGACTTACTGATTCTAAAAAAGCAAAAAAAAAATGTATGTCTGTCTGCCGGCCGGCCGGCCGTCACAACCGACGAAATCTAGAAAACGGCTGGAGGGTTTTCAAAAATTTTTGTTTCTAAAAATAGGTATACTCAATGGTAAGAGCCGAAAGGTCGATAGCTGTCCCGGAAGTGTGTCAAAATAACTCGTCAAGTGTGTCAAAACAAGGATATTTGCAAATTTTTTGCTTAAAAAACGTTCATTTTAAGTGATTACGAGTAGGAACATTGAATTTGGAGAAATCTTGATGGTCGGGATTGGTATGTGAGACCAAAATCTAGATTATCGCATTATAAGTTTGTCAAAAAAATGTTGTCAAAAGACTGATTTTCATTTATTTTTTTTGGAAAAAATAAAATTAATTATTTATTGAAATTAGATTTCATATAAAAATCTACCTATTGTCCGTCATCGAAGGAATTTCAGAACAATGTTGGTGCCAAACGACTATAAATGATAAGCGGAGACGGAAAAACAAAACAAAAAATTATAATTACGCCCTAGGCAAGAATCACATTTGACGCCCCTACCCACCCCCTCTACTGAGTTGGTTTGTTTTAAACATTTTTGTTTTAAACACTGTTTAAAACAATCTTAAAAAAATTGTTTTTTGTTTCTCAAAAAAAATTTTTTTTTTTTTGAAAAAAACAATGTTTTGAATAAAAATTGTTTTTTTTTAAATATAGCAATGTTACTTATTTGTTTTCTAATAGAACTTTTGTATAATGTCGTAATTTATCGTTTTTAATACATTTACACATTACGCGCCATCAAAATTTTGAAATTTTTTAAAAGTAATCACAAGTCAAAATATTGGTACAAAAGTGCTGGCGGATCTGGTATTCGATTACCGACAAACGTTTGATGGAGAAGCACTTGCAATTCGTTTAATTTCTAAATAAAAAAGTGGGAAATATGTGCCATTACTCTGAATCATTGCACAAACCAATTGAAATGTAAAACAGGAAAAAGAATATGATTGAGGCATGATGGATCCGATTTCAAATATTAACATTTTTTACCAGATACTTAACATGGACTTGATAAAAAAGGCTGAGGACCTTTATCAAATTTTAAAACCAGTTGCAAATGTTGGGAAGCAAATGAATGCAGTCTTAGCCAATAAGTAATTTGGAAATATTTACGACGTGCTTTGGATGTTTTGGTCATTTTGGCAGCCTCAGCGCATAATTACGAATTTTGATACAGTTACAACATGATTTGGATTTATTTGGCGTTGTGATCAGAGCTGCAAAACGAAAAAAAAATCGTAACGTTATGCGTTTCGTTTTTGTAGCATTATATTTATGTTTGCGGTACGTTATATACGGTACGGTACGTTATATTATATTATATGCGGTACGTTATATTATATTTCCTTACAGTTATGTTATAACCTTTTAGATACGTTATTTTAAAATTAAATGTAATCTTAAAACTATATTTAAAAACTATTCGGGATTTTTGTGAGCAATTAAATTCAAGTAACTAAGGAAGTAATTTGAATTTTTAAATTCAAAGGTATGGTTGAAAATATCTCAGAAAAAAACTCTGTTTTCTCTGTTATTCTCTGTTGTTCTGATTAGAACTCGTAACCTCATCAGTGCTAGAGTGAGTTCAAATCAAAAATTTACAAAATGCTCACTATTTTGTCACAAATATCAAAAAAATTTAGAACTATTATCAAAATCTTTAGTTAAAGCGTGCACGTAAATTGAAAAAGAGCACATAAGTAGGATTTTATACAAACGATATTTGCATAATCATCTAAAAAAACGAAATAAAATATTTACGTTATCGTTACGTTTTACGTTATTATCACGCAAATGAATTTTTAAAACGTTATCAAAGTAATTATTATTAAAAACGCTACTTATTTTCGTTATTTCTTTTTTACGTTACGTTACGAGTAACGTTTCGCAACACTGCTTGTGATGCAAAAACCGAATTCCACGCGTTTAGCAGCATCTATGACAACGTTATATTACTTCGCTGTGTTACTATATCCGAATGCATTTGTAAATGAAAATTTCATTGTTTTAGAAAACAAAGAAAATGAATCGGCATCACTTTCATCCAAGAAATATGCCACAAAAATTTGCCACATTTTATAAATTATGTACCACCAAATTAATTCTGTTTTGTGCAACATTTTTCATGAGGAAAATTATCTGACGCTAAATGGGTGACCATGCCCCTTCTTTAGATTTCAATTTATTTGGACTAATAAGTGAAATAAAGTAATTTGTATTTTGAGATCAATCTCAACGTCAGTCGGAATTGAGCGCGTCTTTTCTGAATTTGGGTTGGTTTGGAAACTCCTAAGCCGATTTTATACGGAAAAAGCGGGGCAACTAGTTTTTATTAATCAACCAATGAATGGTTTAGTTTGAAATACCTATGAAACCGATTTTTATTTTTTTTAAATGCAAATATATATTTTAAATTGAAATAAAAATATATTGCTTTCAAATTCAAAATCTTGTTGTTTTCAATCTTTTGTTAAAGATTTATATACTCTTTCACCAATATTCTTATGAGGATGATATTAATATTGTAATCAGTAATTTATAATCGTCAAAAACTCTATTTCTTTATTCAACTAAATTTTTTCCTGTTTTCCATATTCTTTTCATGCTGAGGTAAGTGCATCAGGTCATTTGGGACTCGGAAAACATAAGTCACAGATTTCTTATCATAATTAAAATTTCTGAAGTTTATGTTAGGCAATAAAAACAAACATGTCATTAGATTGAGGGATAAATTAGTCTTGGACATCTTGGGACAACTATTTGAATAGCTTCTGAGAATATTCAAGACATCTAGAGAATCTTAAAAACGATTCTTCCAATCGTCGCAACTAGCGATTTGGCTGCACCCGATAATTGGGAATAATTTCATAATGGCTAACACTCTTATTGGATGATCGTGACCGTTTTGTTTATTGCAATAGTAAATAATGTTGTATCATTGTATACACGATAACGTATGCGAGCTACCACAGCTATCAAAGCGTCCTCTCAATTACATTTACGATCATCGTTTCGATGTTTTAAGTATTGTAAGTCGCTTTATAATCTAGTGAATTGTTGAGTGGATTGATTGTAGTCGATTGGTCTAATTTTCAGTAAATCGGGTTAAAGGCTTAATGATGACTTAATAAATTGAGCAGCGCACCCCCTAGAGGACATAAAACCATGAACTAAAAAAAATTAAATAAATGATGCCGTGTTTGGCATTAAATGAAAGGTATCAAAGGTTTGGTATCAAATTTAATTTAAAATTTAATTAGCACATTTCAAAAATATATATTTTGTTACCTCTAAATTGCAACTAAGCTTTCATGCAGAAGATAATTTTGAATTGATTGTGTAACCAATTGGTCTAATATTGAGTAAATCATCAGAGAGAGTTAAAATAAATGAAAAAGCAATTTGACATTTATAAAATACATAGCCAAAATCGAAAATTTAGACACACACAAATATGAACGGATACAATTTTTAGATATTAAAGGTACGATCGCAAACCAAAAAAATATCAACGCAAAATGTTACCGTTAATCCTTACTTGGGCAGTTAGTGTGCACAAGATGCAAGGGTGCATTCTACATAAAACAGTTATTGATTTGGGGAGGTCATTATTCGCTAAAAATGAGTCCTATGTGGCCATCAGCAGAGTCAGGTCTGGAGATGGATTATTTATTTGTTCCTTGGATCATAATAAATTGCTGAAAAATCCTCATGACTCACAGTCACGATCTCTTGAGGAATTGAAAAGGTTACAAAATCTTCCAAGTTTCGAAACATAAACCTATGAGTAAGTTTGGTATATTACTTATGTATTAATTAATTCTAACCTATGTACATATAAAACAAAAACCCTAAACCAAAAATTTAAAGAATGTGCAATTACTTTATCACAAAATTATAACCCCAAAATAAATTAAATAAAAAAAAAGAAGTTCAAAAACTAAAACCCGAATACTGAAAAATTACGCACTTAAAAAACAAAACAAGAAAATACTCTTATCTGAAATTGTTATGTACAATATAAACTATTCAATATTTATTGTCTATTGAATAAACAACTTACACATAAATAATTTTAATAAATTTAATACTTATTCATAGTGATTTTCAGAGGATATCCGTAGTCGTATGCCACCTACCCTAACAAAACAATACATTCTAACAGTAGTAAGCAATCATCGGCTTTAGGGCAAAGAGCATCACGCTATGCATCTAAAGAGAGCTCAAGAGAGATGTATAGCATGATGCCCTACAGCCGATGATCACTTACTATGCTCTTAGAATGTATTGTATAAATGTATAATGTATAAATGTCAATTTTTCAACTGAAAACCACGTTATCATATGGTTTTTCGTAAATTACTCAAAAGGCAAGTATCCTATCGAAAATATATGCGACAATCTAGCTTATTAAAAAAGCAAAAAAATGGTAGGTGTATGATGTCTGTAGACCCAATACAAACCGACTAAGAGCTTGTTGAAGTTTGGCTCTTATTCGTCAAACGCCAAAATTAAAACAAACAAAAGACAATGCATTTTTCGAGGGAGACTTGTAGAACCTTTTTAAAGGTGCTCTTTATTTTTGCTATATTTATAAAAGTCTCTGCAATCTGCATCAAAACTAAACGAGTTATGACGAAATAAAGTTCCGACTTATTGTTTTCAGCGAAAAAAAGTGAAAATCAGCCCTTAATTACTACCCCAATTAAAAATAATTGGTACCTTTTCACAAGTCGCTTTATTAATATACTTGTAACATGTCTAACTTAACTTAGACGTAACTTGTCATTCAATAAGTCCGTAGGATAAGTAAGAAAAAAACAACATTTTGACAAAACTCGATTTTTTTATTCAACATAGTTGCCTTCGAGGGCGATACAACGAGTATAGCGATTTTCCAACTTTTCTATACCACTTTTATAGTACGATTTCTCTTTCTCGTCAAAATAGGCCTCAGTTTCAGCAATTACTTCATCATTGGACTTAAATTTCTTTCCAGCAAGCATTCTCTTGAGATCTGAAAACAGGAAAAAGTCGCTGGGGGCTAAATCTGGAGAATATGGTGGGTGGGTAAGCAATTCAAAGCCCAATTCATTCAATTTTGCCATCGTTTTCATTGATCTGTGACACGGTGCATTATCTTGGTGAAACAACACTTTTTTCTTTTGCAAATGTGGCCGTTTCTTTGCGATTTCAGCCTTCAATCGATCCAAAAGTTCACAGTAATACTCGCTGTTGATGGTGGTTCCTTTTTGGAGATAGTCGATGAATATTATTCCGTTCGTATCCCAAAATACAGACGCCATCACCTTACCGGCCGACTGTTGCGTCTTTGCTCGCTTTGGATTCGGTTCGTCGACTGCTGTCCACTCAGCTGACTGTCTTTTGGATTCTGGTGTGTAATTGTGAAGCCATGTCTCATCCATTGTCACATATCTACGATAGAATTCCCTTTTATTGCGGTTTAACAGTGCCAAAGACTCCTCCGAAGCATCGATTCGTTGTTGTTTTTGGTCGACTGTGAGCTCACGCGGCACCCAATTTGCACAGAGCTTTCGCATACCCAAATGTTCATGTAAAATGGTAAAAACACTACCATCTGCCACCTTTACAATGTCAGCTATTTTGTGCACCTTCAATTTGCGATCGTTCATAACCAATTTGTGGATTTTTTTTATGTTTTCTGGAATAACAGCCTCATTTTGGCGTCCACTGCGCTCTGCATCTTTTGTGCTGGTACGACCACATTTAAATTCAGCCATCCACTTCTCTACCATTTGTCTCGATGAAGCAGAGTTTGGATAATGTTTATCAAGCCATTGTTTGGTTTCCACTGTATTTTTTTTCATCAAAAAGCAATGCTTTATTAAAATTCGAAATTCACTTTTTTCCATTTTTTTTCAAAAACAAAAGTTGCTTCACACAAAATGCTATAACTCACGAATAAATAGTCAGATTGCTGTCAAATTTATACACGTATCGTTTGAAGGTTAGTACTAAATAAAAATCATATGGAAAAAATTCTAGTAACACCATCTATGTGTCATCCTACGGACTTATTGAATGACCTAGTAATATGTTGTAAAAGCTTGACCGGTTTACAGAGCTTCGTTCTTAAAAAATTTGAGGTTGCAGTGAAGAGAGCATTTCGTAATTTTGCAAAACATTGCGTCTTCTTCAAAATAACTCAAAAACTTTTAATGATACACAAAATTGTGGACACATTTACAGGTTCTGCTTTTCTGAAAATTTTCGCTTTTGTTAGTTTTTCATTAATATCTTTTTTTGCATATAACATTCGAAAGAACAAAAGTAATAGCTATTTATGTACCAAGGGCGTTATATAGGACATAGGTTATTACGCCCGGAAAGCGACGTAATCTAGCCCGAGGGCCTCTGGCCCGTGGGATGGATGTCGATTGATGGGCGTAATACCCAGTAACGCCAGTGGTGCATACAAGATTTTATGCTTCACTTAATAAGCTAAAAACCAACAAAGAAATTAATTTGCTAGTCTATATTGATATGCAAAAAAATACAAATGTATCCTAGAATGCTGAGAAAAAAAAATATTTTGAAGTTTAATAGCTATTTATGTATTAAGGGCATAAAGTATGTCTTTTCCGCTTGAGAGTGAAATTGTTGCTCGAGGCGTCAGCCAAGAGAAACAATCACTCGAAAGCCAAAAAGATACTTTATGCCTGAATTGCATACAAGATTTTTTGTACAAGTAAGATTCTGTACTATTTGCATAAATAAAAATGCATATATTTACACAAAATAGTAATAGTAGATTTTTATACAAGTGGTAAAAACGTCTCTTTTTTCAGAATAAGTTTCAGAATATGTTCAGGAACGCAAAAACGTTTTTACCACGCGTAGAAAACGCTATTTTTTCTACGCTTGTAAATATAAATGATAATATTTACAAATTCATCTACTAAAAACTTACAAAACGACATATCTAAATTTGACTGTGTAAAAAACAAACAAGATTGTATTTATATATAACATTTTTACCAGTGTAAAATAATGTTATTATTGTGTTCGCCTACAGATGGAATAATAACAGGCGAACACAATAATAACATTATTTTACACTGGTAAAAATGCTATATATAAATACAATCTTGTTTATTTTTTACACAGTCAAATTTAGATATGTCGTTTTGTAAGTTTTTAGTTGTTGAATTTGACAATATGAATAATGAAAATAGTTCATATATTTTCTCTGAAAACTTTTACAGATATTACAGATATTTTTTTTTCCGACTGGAAGTCATCGTTTAAAGTATAAATTTAAAAAATTGTGGGTAAGTTCCAATTAAAAACAAATAAAAATAAATTTTTTAATAAAATTTATTTATTTATTTAATAAATTAATTATCGGAGGAAATGTTAAGTTAATTATCGGAGGAAAAAATTATACGATATATCTGATACAAATTTTATTTTATCGCTCTGATTTCTCCGATATAGAAAAAAACACACTCACACAGTTTAATTAATTAATTACACACAATTGATATAATGATTAGTTTCGATTCGATTCGATCAAAATATTCAAAATATTCAATCCCTTCAAAATACTGCGATATTGACAGAAATAAACACAGCACCCGAAACAACAACAGAAACAGTAAATCAAATTCAATCTCAAATATTCAATCAAATATTCAATCCTTTAAATAACCACCACCTGTAGGCGACCACCGAAACTTATTTACTTTCAGTCCTAGTGACTGAAAACATTTTCAGTCACTATTTAGAAAAAGTTTCCCTTTCACATAGGTTTTACTATATATTAAAATGACATTTTCGTAGCTTGAAGTAGAAAAAATATTTTTTTAGAAAATTATTAATAATAACTTTAGGCATTGTTATTTCAATTTTAGGCATTGTTATGTCAATTTTGGCATTATTATTTCAATAGGAAGAAAAATGGTAGGCCCTATTCCCGAACACATAAACGTCATCACAATATTGTAAATTCACACAATATTGTGAATTTCGTATTATGTAACACCAATTTGGTGAAAATTCAACACAATATTGTGAATCTGACAAGAACATTATATTTGCTGTCAAAATTAATTATTTTTTAAACAAAGTTGTTAAGCATTTTGTTAAAATTGACAATATTGTCGATTGACAAATATGTGTTCGGGAATAGGGCCCCTGCTTTACGAACAATTTTTGAATCCCAAAAGTGCATTTTACGGTTTACTCGTACAAAAAATAATTATTTGTTGTTTGTACGTTGCTATGCAAACAAATTCTCATAAATTTTGTAGCGTATGACAACATCATTGTATGACGTTTAAAATAATTTGATAGTTTTGGAAAATCATATGAACATTTAATAACGAATATGTTGCTAAAAGTTTGTAAACAAATGTAAAAATCTTTTACTAGCTTAAATTGAATAAGAATTATTTACATTTTCTAGACAAAACTACGCAGTAAAAATAATTTTATTTAGTTTTTTAGCGTTTTAATAGCGTTATTAATTCATAATGGCCTCTCATAACGCCCTGGTTTTTGTGAATGCGTTTATATATAGCGTATCCTAGACATTATAACAACTTTATCATTGTGAAGCATAAATAAGATTTTAATTTAATAAAAAAAGTAATATAGATCCAATTTTTGAAGCTGATGTTATAAGTGTACATAAGCCTTATGTGGCGCTTCGACCTTGTAGGCTGTAAGTATGACTAAACTATTTGCTCCCGAAAAACTTTTATAAAGTTTATTTTGCAGCTGTAAACGTGGCTGCGAATGGCTGTGGCTGTAGAAAACCCGGCTTGTACTGCAGCACTGCCTGTTGGAGTGGATTGTCCAAACAGTCCTCACGTTGACGATTTGTCAGAAAATTCAACAGACATTTTGGAAGATGCATTTAAAATCGTAAAAATTTCAGAACGGAAGCCAGAATTGACAGACATTACTAAATCTACAGCATAAATTTATTTAAATTATGTAAAATCATCAACTGTCTCTCTTTTATTTTAAAAAATGTTACATTATAAAACGAATATGCATTTTAACTTTATACTTTTTCAAAATTCTTCTTTGACTTTATGCTTTTCCAAAAATAAATACATTAACTAACAATAATCATTATTTCTCCTAGAAAATACTATATAATATAAATCAGATATTAATATAAATCAGATATTTTTATAGCCAGCACATTCCAAAAATAGTAGCCTTGTCAAAGTGGGGTGGGGTGTCATATGAAAGGTTAATTTTTTACCAGTCCAAAACAATTTGTAATGCAATTTTGGAAAACGCAGTTTTTGAATTATGTTAAAAATGAGAAAAAAATTTGCGAGGTTGGGGCGGATCTGTTAGGTCTGATACAGTACCACTAATGCAGAAAAATAGTAGCCACCATCACTTTGATTTTAGCTCTGCTACGGCCTCGTGCTGTTATCAATCAACTTGCTTTTGAAATTTTCGCAAAAAATTATTTCGAATTATCACCGCCCTTTGGAAATTACTACTGAAAATTTTTTGCCTAAGTTTTATTTTAATTTAAACTAATGAAATTCTCTAAAATGTAATGACAACATTAAATTTCACCAATAACATTTGAATTATACTAATAACAAATATTTATACGTCTGGCCTACTGGGATATTAAAAATTATCAGTCTAATTTTGAAATAATTAACTGATATCACAGTAGGCCAACGTATAATTCATAAAAAATATATAAAGAAATGAAAAATGACAAAAACTTTTCTAAACGAATTCCCCTCGTTCGTTGATAAATTCTCATAATTTTTTTATGAAAATTCCTCAAGCAAGTGGTATTTCCTTGGTCTACGGCCTCGTGCTTTTTAAAATGATTATAGTTATTATGTTTTGTATGAAGACCAATTTAAATTTTTGAAATGTTTTCTTTTATCTCCTATATGTCGCGTCATTGCGGTGGGAGTCGGACATAAAATAGAAGTGAGTGGCGCAGTCAGTATAGAAAAGGAACCAAAGTTCGTAGGATCTTGTTAGAGATTAATATTTATAGACCGGGAGGCAGCGTTGCATTTTGGTTAGTGATTTGATGCCGATTGAATTTAATTTTTATAGATAGATTAATTATATGTGATGTAGAAAATATGCGTCAGCCGTCAGACTTGCGGGGGGTGTGGTTGTGGGAGACTTTTAAACTGGTAAAAAAAACGAATTCCAAAAGTAATTTGATGCCGCTTCAAAATTTGTATGATGCATGTTTACACCATAGCAATTCAAAAAAAAGTCGTCAGCTGATTGGCGGATGGGGGATTATACGTCAGCTCCTCGTATACATCAGTATAAAAATGCAATATAGTCAAGACCTTTCTGCATAGGATCTTGATGAAACTTTGGCAAATGATCCAGGATTACTTGAAAATGGAAAATCTGAATTAATTTTAAATTTGGACAAAATGGCGGGGGGTCTCCCGAACACCTCTAAGTTTAAATCTTCAATAAATTCTAATCCCGACTTATGATCTTATGGAAACTTGGTAAATAAATTTTTAGTACTGTTTCCAATATTTCTGCGTACCAACTTCCGGTTTGACAGTTCCGGTTAAAAAGTTTTTTTTCCAGGTATTTATCCCTACTGTAGCCTACAATTACCGATCGATTTTCATGAAACGTTGGTAAACGCTTTCAAGTAACATGAAAAACATTTTGTTAGCTTTTGGAGTAAATTGGATAAAGGGTTGGGGGGTCCACCATACAACAGATGGTTTTTTCCACAATGTTTTTTATGTTTGTTGGGAGCATAAAACATTCGTTCGGGAATGAATTTTGACGACACTTTGGAAAAAGATGCAAATATGTATGGCAAGAAACTGATTAGTTTTTTAGCGATAGTGAACAAAGTGGTGGGGGTCCCCCAAATACCTGTTCTTTTTAAAGCTTAATAACATCTGCACCTGATAATCGAATTGGATGAAACTTGGTACATAAACATTTGGTACGGTTCACAACAGTTCTGCATCCCAACTTCCGGCTTTTCATTTCCGGTAAAAAATTTTGGTTTGTAATTTTTTGAAGTTTTTTCAGTGCATACAATAATGAAGTGATTATGATGAAACTTATGGAAAAAGTTTCAATTAGTGAAAAATAGTTATCATCTTTTGGGACACATTGATCAAAGTGGCGGGGGGGTCTACCATACAACTGCTGAATTTTCGCACTTGGTTTTTAAAGTTTGTTGGGAGCATACAGACTTCATTCATTAATCAATTTTAGTGACACTTTGAAAAAATATGGAGACTTAAATGACAAAAAACTGATTAGTTTTTGGACAATATTGAGATAAGTGGTGGAGGGCCTCCCAAACACCTGCTTATTGTGTCACCATTTTTGCAATGTTTGTTGGGAGTACCAAACATTTTTACCGGAAATGAAAAACCGGAAGTTGGGATGCAGAACTTTTGTGAACCGTACCAAATGTTTATATACCAAGTTTCATCCAATTCGATTATCAGGCAGATGTTATTAAGCTTTAAAAAAACAGGTGTTTGTTTGACCCCTCACAACTTGGTTCACTATCGCTCAAAAACTAATCAGTTTCTTGCCATACATATTTGCATCTTTTTGCAAAGTGTCGTCAAAATTCATTCCCGAACGAATGTTTTATGCTCCCAACAAACATAAAAACATTGTGGAAAAAACCATCTGTTGTATGGTGGGCCCCCCAACCCTTTATCCAATGTACTCCCAAAGCTAACAAAATGTTTTTCATGTTACTTGAAAGCGTTTACCAACGTTTCATGAAAATCGATCGGTAATTGTAGGCTACAGTAGGGATAAATACCTGGAAAAAAAACTTTTTAGCCGGAAGTGTTAAACCGGAAGTTAGTATGCAAAAATATTAGAAACAGTATTAAAAATTTATATACCAAGTTTCCATAAGATCATAAGTCGGGATTAGAAGTTATTGAAGATTTAAACTTAGAAGTGTTCGGGAGACCCCCCGCCATTTTGTCCAAATTTAAAATTAATTCAGATTTTCCATTTTCAAGTGAACCTGGATCATTTGCCAAAGTTTCATCAAGATCCTATGCAGAAAGGTCTTGACTATATTGCATTTGTATACTGATGTATACGAGGAGCTGACGTATAATCCCCCATCCGCCAATCAGCTGACGACTTTTTTTTCAATTGTTATGGTGTAAACATGCATCATACAAATTTTGAAGTGGCATCAAATTACTTTTGGAATTCGTTTTTTTTACCAGTTTAAAAGTCTCCCACAACCACACCCCCCACTACTTTAGCAGCTGACCGCCAAATTTATCATCAGCTGGAGTTAATTAATTAAAATAAATAAAAATCAACCGGCATCAAATGACTTTTTCATTTGCAACGCTGCCTCCCGGTCTATTAGTAATATTCACACATTATGCTTACATTTGTTTCTTTTCTATATATTGAGTGCGCCACTCACTCGGAATTGCATTAAGTTTTTCAATTCAACTTTCATAAACGATTTTTTTTAGTAAATAGAACGAACCAGGAACAACCCACGAAATCTTAGTCTAAGAGAATTGTGAACCAAACATCGTAACAAGAAAAATTAATGCAGTTATTTAATAACTCTATGTTATTCGTAAAAAAATAACCTCATTAATGCTTTTCCAAATCAATAAATTGTACTAATCTTAAATAAATTAACTTAATCTTTTAATTAATTCAATACTACAAATATTTCGATGTCACCAATCTTTTTAAATCAATCAAATCTTGTAATCAATCTCAGATTGGTTTTAAGTTAAGTTGCATCACAATCGTAACCGTTGCCATTTTAATCTATTCATATCGATTTCCCAATAATAAAATGTTTAATTAAAAATTAGATGTTAAAAATGAAAACTCTTACGTTAAAACTAAAATTTCCTAACATAAACGTTTTTTGTAGGATCTCTAATCACTACAACACGATGAATTAAAGTCATTATGCATTTCAAAGTGATCTAATCTAATAAAGCTTCAAATCAATTCTTCAAATAATTTATAGTTTTTTTTCACACAAAAAATATATGTATTAGATAATAATTACTGTAAGCCACTGAACCAAAACATATATTGATTAATCATTGAAACTTGATTGTTTTTAATTTATTACATCAATAACTTTAATTTTTTTAAATTTACGGTTACGATGTGATGCACAATTGTGTCGGCCAAAAGCTAATAAATAACCGTTTTTACTATCGTATTCTTTTGTGTGAAATGGCATTAATATTATGTGTAAAGGTGATATAACAGCGATAATTATTTGCTGTGAAATATAATATAAACTAGAACTGTAGAGTTTATTTAATTGATTGTTCTCTAAGACTATATGAGTTGATAGATTATATATAACGAATGCTGAAATTTATATTTTTTCAAATTGATATTTTGTCTATCCGTCTTAAAAATATTGCGACGCTGATGCATAGGCTGACTTCACCACAGCTCTGGAAACATAGTGTTCTGGGGCCCTATTCCCGAACACATAAATGTCATCACAATGTTGTAAATTCACATAATATTGTGAATTTCGTATTATGTAACACCAATTTGGTGAAAATTCAACACAATATTGTGAATCGGACAAGAACAATATAGTTACTGTCAAAATCACAATTTTGCTTTAAGTTTTGTGGGTTGACTTTTTTATACAAATTTATCGATTGGCGTAAAAATTAATTTATAACGCCAAATTAACTTTTTAATAATATTAAATAATCATATTTTTATATAATTATCATTAAAACATACTTATTTATTAAATATATTTTTATTTTATTTTGCATCTTTTAAGATTAAAAAAGTTAGTTGTCAAAAGTACGAATCTAGTACCAAAAATCTGTTATAATTTTGTAAAAATTTGTTATAATTTGTTTGACACAAATATGAGTCACAGAGTACCATTTTTAAACAAAGTTGTTAAGCATTTTGGTAAAATTGGCAATATTGTCGATTGACAAATATGTGTTCGGGAATAGGGCCCCTGGATATATAATGAGCTAATATCCATCAAATACTTTACTTAAAAGCTAACCAGTATTATGGACCAATATTATTAGTACTTGTAATGAAAATATTAAAGCAAGCAGTAGTATCCCAACAAACCGGAAGTTAGGATGCAGAACTGTTGTAAACCGTACTAAATGTGTATGCACCAAATTTCATCCAATTCGATTATCAGGTACAGATGTTATTGAGCTTCCAAAATAACAGGTGCTTGGAGGACCCCCTACCACTTTGTTCACTATCGCTAAATAAACTAATCAGTTCCTTGCCATACATATTTGCATCTTTTTGCAAGGTGTAATCAAAATTACTTAACGAACGAATGTTGTATGCTTCCAACAAACATTGAAACAATAAACAGGTGTTCGGGAGGACCCCACCACTTATCCCAATATTGTCCAAAAACTAATCAATTCTTTGTCATTAAAGTCTTCATCTTTTTTCAAAGTGCCATTAAAATTGATTAATGAATGAGATCTGTATGCTCCCAACAAACTTTAAAAACAAAGTGTGAAAAGTCAGCAGTTGTATGGAAGACCCCCCGCCACTTTGATCAATGTGTCCCAAAAGATGATAATTATCTTCTTACACTAATTGAAACCTTTTCCATAAGTTTTATCAGAATCACTTCATTATTGTAGGCTGTAGTGTGCATAAAGATACTGAAAAAACTGCCAACAATTACAAAAAAAAATTTTTTACCGGAAGTAAAAAACCGGAAGTTGGGATACAGATCTGTTGTAAATCATACTAAATGCTTATGTTCCAAGATTCATCCAATTTGATTATCAGGTACAGATGTTATTGAGCTTTAAAAAAAACAGGTGTACGGGACACCCCCCACCACTTTGTTCACTATCGCTCAAAAACTAATCAGTTCTTTGCCATACATGTTTGCATCTTTTTCCAAAGTGTCATCAAAATTGGTTCACGAACGAATGCTGTGTGCTCCCAACAAACATTGAAAAAATGATGACATTATTGTAGGAGTGTGCATAAAGACACTGAAAAAACTTCAAAAATTTACAAAAAAAATGTTTTTACCGAAAGTAAAAAACCGGAAATTGGGATGCAGAACTGTTCCGTACTAAATGCTCATGTACAAAGTTTCATCCAATTCGCTTATCAGGTACAGATGTTATAGAGCTTTTAAAAAACAGGTGCTCCAGGGACCCCACACCATTTTGTTCACTATCGCTCAAAAACTAATCAGTTCCTTGTCATACATGTTTGCATCTTTTTCCAAAGTTTCATCAAAATTCATTCACGAATGAATGTTTTATGCTCCCAACAAACATAAAAACTTTGTGCAAAAAACCACCTGTTGTATGGTGGACCCCCAAATCGGTAATTGTAGGCTACAGTAGGGATAAACACCTGAAAAAAAAAATGTTTAACCGGAAGTGATAAACCGGAAGTTGGTATGCAGAAATATTGAAAACAGTACTAAAACCTTATATACTAAGGCTGTATTCTAAACGACGACTAAATTGTACTAAACTGCTAAATCTAAATTTAATTTTACAAAATTACCGAATTTTAATTTAAATTAATATAATCAAGTTGTCAGATATTGTTTAACGTATGAATTTCTTCCAAATTATTTAGAAAAAAAATGTCGATTTAGTCAAATAAAATAGTTGACTAAATTGATTTAGCACGTTTAGTACAATTTAGCATCAATTAGAATACAGCCTAAGTTTCAATAAGATCATAGTCCGGGATCAGAAGTTATTCAAGATTTAAACTTAGAGGTGTTCGGAAGACCCCCCGCCATTTCGTCCAAATTTGAAATGAATCCAGATCTTCCATTTTCAAGTGAACCTTTATCATTTGCCAAAGATCATCAAGATCCTATGCAGAAAACTCACCACTTTCAGGATTTTAAAAGGCTTTTATTTAAAATATATTATTCCAACTAAAAATGCAGGCTATGCGAATGCGACCCAATACAAACAGAGTAACAGCTTGTTGAAGGTTGGTTCATATATGTCAAACGCCAAAATATAAACGCCGATATCTTACTAAATTTTTATCATACAGAAAAAAAAAGAAAATTTTTAGAAAAGTAAAACCTACAATTGTGTATTTTACAAAATTTTCCGTATCATTTATAGTGTTTGAGTTGTATTTTGAAGAAAAGGCAATTTTTTTAAAAATTACAAAAATGCTCTCCTCACTTCAAGCTCAAATTTTTTAAAAACTAAGCACTGTGTACTAATCAACTAGATCATAAAACAAGTACATTAATAAAGTGAATTGTGAAGTGGTATAAATTATTTTTAATGGGGGTAATAACTAAGGGGCGATTTTCACCTGGATGTTTTTTGCTGAAAAAAATAGGAACCAACTTCATTGTCATAACTTGTTTAGTTATGTTAGTTGTCTTAGTTTTGATGCTAGAAACTTTTATAAATAAGAAATATAAATTTATTTTTAACGACTGTTTAAACAGTTTTTGAGGGTTTTTAACCGAAAAATGCACTATTTTTTGTTTATTTCACGTTAAAACTTTAAATTTTGGCGTATGATGAATATAAGAACCAACTTTCAACAAGCTATTACTCAGTTTGTGTTGGGTTTACGGGCACCATAAGCTACACTTTTAATCGCCATAAAATCGGAACTTTTCGAGTTATTCGCGAAAAACCACTTGAAAACGTGATTTTTTGGTCCAAAAATTGACGCGAATAAGTCGAAAAGTATCAACTTCAGAAAAAATTTTATATAACCAAAGTTGCTTAGAGTTAGTCAATCTATTTACTCCCAGACTTATTTTTAATAAATCATTTTCAGTTTCACCCGTGAGAAGGGGTGACATCCAAACCCAAGAGAAAAGCAACCCCCAGCACAGGGTCAACTCTGAAGTTCAAACATTTTATTTTTCCCTCGTTGCTATGATACAGTTTGAAAGATATGTAATTATCTGTTCCTTGTTTCGGTAGGACAAAAAATGATGGATTTGGGCACGAGAAGAGTGTTGAGATGCGACGCGATAGAGGAGAACGGCGATCTTACGAGTTTCAAAATTCATTTTTAATCCTAGTAAAACATAAAATTTTTTCTCTAAACATTATGCAAACTATTAATTAATAATTTTAAAATATTCAAAAAAGGAATATA
Source organism: Diogma glabrata (assembly GCA_963693315.1). Classification (NCBI taxonomy): domain Eukaryota; kingdom Metazoa; phylum Arthropoda; class Insecta; order Diptera; family Cylindrotomidae; genus Diogma; species Diogma glabrata. The sequence goes on along the minus strand of OY856187.1, from coordinate 245,530,558 downwards.
TTTAATGTACATCTTAAATTAAACCCAAGCAACCATTTTAATTTTTTTTTCAAATAATAATCTGCTACTTATTGATCTACGGATGTGACAAGGCCGCATACTCTTGTCTCGGCTATTGACATATGAGTTAATGAGAGATATCAAATACCACTGACAATAGTAGTGAGATATCACTAGTCAAGGTGATATCATAGGGTTGCTGGTCTGAAGAATCCTATTTAGTATTTAGTCAACGGTAGCATCCTCAATCTTACACTTATGGAATATTCCTTGATAATCGTACGTTATTGCTGCTCGAACTAATGACTATTTCTATAATTCTATGTGTGAGCTTTAATCATTGGTGAAGACAGTGTGTCATATGATCAAGGAATATGCCACTAACTCGATTATAGGCAACCACATTTTAGTTTTTTTCCTGTAAGTTTTTAAAACAAATTTGCTTTTTAATCTACACAATTGAAAATAAGCTGAATATGTAATGCAAATTGCTACACATATAGGTCCTACGGAAGTCTCCATTAAAAAACAATGCAAAGCTTGCTTTAAGGATAAATTTAATGCTCTTTGCATTAGCAAGTAGTTTTCATTCTCTAGCTCAGCAAGTTGTTTTCAAACTTCTATTATTTCTATAAAAAATTGTACTAAAATTTGTAGTTTTGCATTAGAATTAGTTTTAAAGCAACATTTGCTTTGCAATTTAATAATAACTTGCTTTACATAGGCTACATAGCCCATATAGCCCATATAGAGCGAATTTTTACTCTGAAAATCACTCGCATTTGGAAACGCAATTCGCGCTAGTTATACACAATAATTTTTGTAAGAAATGCACAAAATTTAACAAAACAAATTCATAAACATATTTAAGAAATCAAAATCAAAATAAAGCCGCCATTTTCATTTTCTACCTGTTAATTAAAAATTATACTATAGATGAAAAACGTGTTCTAGACAGAGTTGTGAAAACTTGACCATTTTTGATTTTCCTGAAACTTGGCATATAAGTAGTATGGGCAAAATAAAAAATACAACTTATTTTAAAAATTTTTTAAAGTGCATAGTTTGAGCACAGGGGGCACCCCAACATGCATGAAAAATAAAAATTCTGCCAATTTCCGATGTAACTTTGAAATTAAATTGCTCAAGAACGGCTATACCGATTTCATCAAACTTTTTTTTGTTAGTTAGCCCTTTGAAAAAAAATTAATTTATTGTTTTTATTATTAATTTTTAAATAAAAACATTAAAAAAACTTTTTTAAAGATAGCGCTAGGGTCGAAGATCAATTGGAATTAAATTAATTTTTTTTCTGAAAATAGTTCTATCGTTACTCTAAAATATATCAAAAAAACTCAGAGGCATCAATTTTTGTTCTGCAATTTATACAACAATTTATATCATCAAAAATTTTTAACCACTGAAGTTCGAGAAAATAATGAACAATTAGAATTTTAATCGGACTAAAACTCTTTAAAATTAAATATCTCAAGAACACGAATTAACGAATAACGCCCCTTTGTAAATTTGATATATTTTAAAGTCAGGTTAGAGCTATATTTAAAAAAAAAAAAAGTTAAAATTTAATTGATTTTAAAAATTTTTGTTAATGGAAGTTGTTTGAAAAAATGAAGAAAAATTCGAATTTCAGTCGTACTAAAAATCTTTAAAATTAAATATCTCGAGAACAAAAATTAACGCCTCTGAGTTAATTTGATATATTTTAGAGTAAGGATAGAACTATTTTCAGAAAAAAAATTAATTTAATTCCAATTGATCTTCGACCTTATCTTTAAAAAAGTTTTTTTAATATTTTTATTTTAAAAATCAAAATCAAAATCAAAAACGGTCAAGTTCAAATTTCGACTTTTTCACCTGCGTAGATCACGTTTTTCATCTATAGGACAAATGTTGTAATGAAGATGTGTTATGTTCAGATTTTAATTTTTTTACAAATATTTTGATGCCTAACATTTACTTTTTCGGTTTTAACAAATATTTTCGCATGGAAGATCTAAAATCTACGAAGAATAAAAAATATTTTTAGATGTATGTGTTACATATACATTTGTTGGTTATTTTATTACAGAACAAAATTGAATATTTTTTGTAAATTTGTTAAAAAAAACTTATTTGTATTTGTTTATATGTATTGTTTTTGAGTTTTCGTACTAGTACGCTGCGTTTTGGGTTTTTCTTGGTTAGTTTTGGTATTGGCTTCGACTTCTTACACTTTTTACTCGAGATCTTACACTCTGTACATGAATATCTGAATCGGTGCCCTCTTGATATATTATTTCCATCAAGAGGATCAAGAGGATAAAAAAAGAGATACAGCTCTATAATAAAAAATACCGCGATAGATATATAAATTTATAAAGTAAAAGAATTAATAAATAATTTTTAAAAATCTAACAAAACTGCTAAACACCTTAGTTCTTTAAGTAACTTAAGGCAGTGTAAAATAATGCAATAACCTTCGTATTACATGTAGTAGTATCATGTGATTACATTTTGGCAATACCGATCGGTTGGATACAGAATACCATATATAACTAAATAATACATAGCTACTAACATGTTCCAACCAAAAATAAATGAAAACGAAAAATGCTTCTATCTAACTATACCAACCAATCCGCTTTAACTAAGTAGGTTGCCATAATAATTCCAATTTTATAGCCAAAATCCCAAATTCAATACTAGCATGGTGTTTTCTGAGAAATGAGAATCGAAACGTTACTTATGCCTAGTTTATGTCCAATTTTATAATAAGAATCGATGTTCTCTTGGTGCTATATGGCTAAGTCTTTCAAAATTTTAAAAAAGATTAAAGATATATTAAAAGCTCTATATAATGACTACGCATCACCTACTTTTAAGTTTAATCAACTAGCCAATCAGATATTATAAATCATTTGCGAATGTCTCCATGAATATTGCGATAGATTTATTTCAATCTTTCAGCTGAAGTGACTTTCATTAAAACTTTAAATTGCTTTGTTATATATCAAGATTTGAAATAGAGTCATTTTTTCCATTTTACTTTGCATATACGCAAAACCCACGCAAGAGAATGAGTATTTTCAGAATTAAGCATTATGCTTATAAAGCAAGAGAAAAGTGGTGTTAAGTGGTCGGATTGAATATAAACATGTTGATTTACTACATAAAATAGAGCATTTGGTTTTGAAACCGAAAGGTATGCTTTACTTATGCATGTTTCTGCACTTGATAGTTGAACAAGTGATCTTTTTAACTCTGTGCCACGCAAAAGCAAAAGAATCATTAACTACTAGCTATTTTATGATGTTGAGAACCTAATTATAAATAGAGAACCTAATTATATGCTGTTTACCCAAGTAGGTTTTGCCAGACATTGACATACGGCCAAGCACTGGTCCATTAATGGTTAACAGTACTTGGCTATTGTTACTGGGTCAATACTAGAACCAATCATCGGCCGATCTATGGTTTACAGAAAATGCCAGTATATTGTTACCTTTGAATGGCCAAGCACTGGCCCATGAATGGTAAATATTACTTGGCTATTGTTATTGGGCCAGTACTGTAGCCATGAATTGGCCGATCTATGTCATTTTTTTTAAATTTCACTAGAGTATTATCCCTTTTAGAAATGCATAGTTTGAAAAACTTCACATATATTTTAGTTATCGCCTTGTCGGTTGAAAGACTGTGGTATTAAAGAAAAGGTTGGTATATGTTTTAATTTATTTTCATTTCTATTTTATTTTAATTATTTTGTAAATAATTTATTTAAATTTATGAATAAAAAGTATTATTTTATATTTTTTTTAATGGCGGAGTACTGGCGGAGTCAGGTGTTTGTCATTACTCAGCCATTATTGCAACTGAACCAGTTATATAGGGAGTTTTGAATTTTTTCCGTCATTTTTATTTTATTTTAAATTAGTTTGTATTTAATTTATTTAAATTTACATATGATAATAATGTATATTTTTTTTAACAGCCCAGTCATGGTTGCCAGTATTTGGCCCAAGAATGGCAACCATTTATTGTTCGAAGTTATCATCCAGTAAAATTATGTTAATGGCCCAGTTGTGGTTGCCAGTACTCGCCCATTGCTGCATTACTGGCTGCCAGTAATGGACCATTACTGGACCAGTTGTACAACCTTGTATGGGTACTCCTTCGGAGGGTTTTGTTTAGGAATCTTTTTGGTCCACGACTAAAGTGAATAGTATTTTTACTTTTTAGTGTCGACGGGACACTGGTACTGTTGACTGGTTTGATTATCGTTTGGACTGAAAAAAATTAGGCGGTCAATGCAATATAGTTGCTTATCGGTTTAACTGAGTTTCTTTTTTCTTTGGTCCGTCATTTTTGCGGGTTGCACTTTTCTATTATATATTTCTATTTACTGAACAATTTTGGTGATGCAATAGATATCACTACAATTTTATGCTAACTTTAGGAATTAAAATATTTACTTTAACTTTACTTTAAATAAATTGATCATTCAACCTTTTTCCGCATTTCAATAACAAATATTTATTACTTAACAATTTACAAAGCTTTGTTAACTATAAAATGAAAAATCAAAAGAACTTTGATAAATTGAAATATAAAACAAAAACTTTACCACCATCAATCATAACGAACAAAAAATAAAACTTTTCAATAATTTCTAGGTAATTTTTGGTGTATTCATAATTTTTACTTACACTTTTTAGTTTTTTACGATTAATTTTTTCCTTCAAACTTATAACTTTAGAAAAACACAGAATTTGGAATTTTATATAGAAATTTATCTTTTATGATAATTGTACAACAACAAAAGCAAAGCACTGACTAAGAAATTGTGATTATCATGCATAGATTACATTTTGTATGCGATTAATTTGGGTTGTTTGCTTTTAAAAAACAGTCATTATTCCATTGGATTTAGTAAAGTATGTAATTCATAAATGGCAGCAAAGTAAGTTCCAACGAATGTTTTGTTAATTGAAATAAATGATGACAATTATACGAGTTTGTTTCGGTAAATTTTTTGATGTTTTCTTAAAACTATTTTTACATTTTTCTTAAAACTATTTTTACATTTTTCTTAAAAGAAAGAAAATAAGAAACAATGCCTTCTTGGTAAATGAAAAAAACTCCAATTTTACAAAAAATTGGTAATACATATACGTAAAAAATGTAATTGCAACACATGTTTCATGTCATATGTCAATTGAAATATGTTTCCTTAATAAATAAAAGTAACTAACTGTAAGATGATATTCTTATTATAATTGAACTTCTGTTGAACTCAGTCAGTTATATGTGAAATGTGAGTTAGTGAAACCTTTGAGTGTAAATTTTGGAATTTCTTAGTTAATTTAAAGAAACTCACTGAGTTATATAAGGTAAAAAATATAAAAGGGAAGGTTTTCTTTTTCGTAATCATACGAAGTTTATATACATACTTATATGCAATTATCTATTAACGAATACTAATATTAGCAACCGACCACCATAACTAATATTAATGGTGACTGATCTTCTGTCAAATCGTTTTTTTGTTTGTTTGTTTTCCTTTATTTCTCTGAGAGAGAAACCGGTTTGTCTTCCCAAAGACGTGCGAAAATTTTTCATTTGATTCAAAATTGTACAATTATTGCAAATTTCTTTTAAATCTATAAGAAAAAAACCTACCACAAAAAAATAATAGTTTCTCCCTCACTGCTACTATATAAAAAGAAATAAGAAAAATGACAGATTAGGATTTGATTCTAACCAAACATATAAATTTTAATCTTTTATCTATTAAAAATAAACTACGCAATAATGAAAAGTTGGTCGCCAGCTAGTTTTCATAATATACTTTCAGGATGTATACATAACTTAAATATTTGAACATTGGCATTATAAAACAATAAAATATTCACTATTATAAAATCACTGGAAATAACACAATAAATGTAAAATACTCTCGTAATTATTTTCATTCATTTTATAAAAATTAGCACAACTAAAAATAATAGATTGTACTTTTTGTTTTGTTTTAAATTATTTAATTGTTTTTAATTTATAATTTAATACAATAGTTGGTTGTTGTAAATAAACAGAAATGCAAATGGCGAAATGAGAAATTGAATATGACATTTTTGTGAACACGATTTCTTATGTCTCTCTTCATACAATTTTAAAGTTATGTTCTCTCTATATTTATATATACTCTAAGAATATTAGTAACATGCATATTCAATATATATAATAAAACATCAACTATGGCAATAACATTATAATATTGCTTCAGCTAATGACAATTTGTTTAATTTTTTATGCTGAAGGCAAAGCGCTTTTTTTTACAAAAGATTGAGTTTGCGTTGCTCATCGTTTTTGTTTAAGAGATTCTATGTTGCATAATATTACAAGACTAGGTAGTTTAATAATCATTTTACATCAATAGTTATATTGAAATTTACGTGATGCAATTTAAAGAAACAAATTATGTAAGTGAGTGAATGTAATTTGTAGTTAAAAGTGTATGTAGAAAAGAATTCCTTGTTGCAAAAGTATTCCGTGATCATCTCGCTCATCAGTTCATTGCTGGTCAGGCCGGTAGTTCTATATGTATCGCACTAGGAATAATCTAGGCAACAACACTTTTTCATGTACTTTTTTATAGACGAGAAATGTATTAAAAACGTTGCAATATTCTAAGAAGATTGATTAGATCAATAGCTTTGAATTAAAGTTTCCGAATTATTAGTGTTTTCACTAAATAGAAACGGACGTAGAAAAAATATTGTATGCAAGTATGCAACTATTGTATGCTACATGTAAACATCGATTATTGCTCTTCCTCTGTTATTGCTCTGACTTCGACCTTGGCTCTGAACTTCGTACGACAATTTCTTCATTCGAACAATAATTTCTCATTTTGCTCCCTTGACAAATAGTAGTTAATGCGTCAAGGTAATGTAATAAGTATAAATATATTAAACACACCAGATTTTATCTTATATTAACAAAAATATCCTAAATTATAGGATATTAACAAAAATATTCCTAAATTAAGTATCCGATTCTACTTATACGCACTGAAAAAAGCATGTTCTATTTCCAATCAAAATGCAGTTGTCTTAACCTTGCTGTGGGTATAGCGATAGATATAACGAATCAAACTACAAAATTGATTCAACAGTTGTACAGGTACATAACGGTGTAGTTGAGACAACCACACGTAATGTTTATGTGAAAATTAAATAAAGTTCAATTAATTTCAAATACTACTTCAATTTTAAAATGAAAAAATCATGATATAAGGCTGTGGATATGGATATGGAAAAAGTTATTATCTTTATTCAACTACTATTACATTGCATGTAACATTTTGTATTTTAAATAAACGTCATGCTGTTGTCAGGAAAATGTTTTCATGAAGTTGTCCGTGTCAATCACCGTGAAATTGTTTGCAAGTATTTGTTCTTTGTTTGAATAACAAAAAGCCAACTTCAGGATAAGGTTGGCATTACTTTAATTTTTTTCAGTCCACAAATCGGTTCTAACAAGAAATGTATTTATTGTTTGATGCGGATATCTTCCGTTTAATATTTTTTTATTTTAAAACTATAAAGTTAATAAAAAAAGAACAGAATTTGGATATTAAGTTGATCGTCCAAAAAAAGTTGTGTTCTCTTCGTTAGTTGAGAGTGCTACCAGCCAACGACTCTAAAGGACACCGATTCGGTTTAATTTTTGACATAAAGTCGAAGCATTAAAATCGTTGTTGTTGTGAGAGCAATAATCGACGTTTACGACACCAAGTTCCATACATTATTATTCCTAAGACATTATGTTCGATCTATTTGTAAGAAAATTAAAATTCGGAAATTTTTAATTTAAATTTATTAGATTAAGTCTTGCTATACATTTGAGCTATGCTAACTCAACCATGGGAACTGTGAACGGTTTGTAAAAGAATGACCTATATAAGGTGATCAAATGGATGCCTTGAGCTGATGATACACTTGAGCTACGCTAAGCCAGCTATGTTTTTGTTTTCTTCTTAAATTTTGACGGCGTTCCTATTAAATTACGTTTAATTTGAACTGTCAAATTTTTAAACTCATATGTTTTGCGATATTAAATACAGTTATTAGAATTGATATTATTTAAATTATTCAATTTGGTAGGTAATATTGTTATAAAATTTTTTAATGTAGGTTTTTTTATAGAACTATATTAGTTGAAGTTAGGGATTTCAATCCCTGGATTAGCGTTTTATGAAAACCGGTACTACGGGATTCGGCTAAATGGGCCATCACAAAATGCTAATCCCGGAATTCCCGACTAGCATTTTGTTCAGGCATCTCGTATTATGATCCGGCCTGGATCAGGATGTAATAACGTAGGACCTAATAGGGCATTTGCATCCGGCCCCTATCAGAAATCATACATGATTTCACTAATAGGGCACGCCCTATTTGTCCTGATCCAGCCCGGACTGCGAACCTTATCTCATTCCTAGTAACCTTATCTCACTCCGAAACCTTATCTCATTCCTAGTAGTAAATGCCAAATCTGAGCCGGATCAAAAAAATATTTGTCTTTTCAATTAAAGTATATGCCCTATTTGTTCTGATCTGAGTCCTATTTCATTTGAATAAATTTTATTAGGGTAAACTTCACTAGAGTATTATTCATTTTAGATATATGTGTATAGCTTGCAAACTATCATTTAGACTTCAGTTATCGCTTCTTTGCGTTTTGTTATGATGACATATTAGACCAGGGTCGATAATTTTTGAAAACAAAAAAAATAATAGTAGGATGAAACCCATTAGAAAAGGAGGAGAATATTATAAAAATGAAAGGAAAAATAATTTACGGGCGATCTGAGGTCGGGAAGGGGAAGGGGTGAGTTTTTAAGGGTAAAAAACGGTTTATCTCGATTTCCGGCAAAACTAAAAGTCCTATGGAAAAAAGTTACATAGCAAAGTTGTAGGTAATAAAAATATCTAAAACTTTTGTATCGACACTTTTTTCACATAACCTCAAAATTTATGTGAAAAATTCAAAAAACCAAGTTTTTGGTTTTTTATTTTTATCTTTTACAAAAAAATTTTTTTTTTCGCGAAATTTGGTGAAAACTTACCTTTTTATGTCCCAAATACGCTGTAATTTATTTGATTGGAAATTTTTATTTGGTCACCTTATTTTGAATTAATATCGAAAAAGCACCCTAATTTTCAATCGAAAATTCACCCGTCAAAATATCAGCTTTTTTCAAAAAGTTGGTATGCTTTCTGTTCGTTGAAATCTCTACTTTCCGATGGTGAAAAAAAAAATATATTACTATAGTAAATCTTCTCAGAAAATGCAAAAAATGAATTGAATTTTCGATTGAAAATTAGGGTGCTTTTTCGATATTAATTCAAAATAAGGTGAAAAAATAAATATTTCAAATCAAATAAATTACAGCGTATTTGGGACATAAAAAGGTAAGTTTTCACCAAATTTTGTGAAAAAAAAAATTGTTTTGTAAAAGATAAAAATGAAAAACCAAAAACTATGGTTTTTTGGATCGAAAATTCAATTCATTTTTTGCATTTTCTGAGAAGATTTACTGTAGTAATATATTTTTTTTTTTCACCATCGGAAAGTAGAGATTTCAACGAACAGAAAACATACCATCTTTTTGAAAAAAGCTGATATTTTGACGGGTGAATTTTCGATTGAAAATTAGGGTGCTTTTTCGATATTAATTCAAAATAAGGTGAACAAATAAAAATTTCCAATCAAATAAATTACAGCGTATTTGGGACATAAAAAGGTAAGTTTTCACCAAATTTCGTGAAAAAAAAAAATTTTTTTGTAAAAGATAAAAATAAAAAACCAAAAACTTGGTTTTTTGAATTTTTCACATAAATTTTGAGGTTATGTGAAAAAAGTGTCGATGCAAAAGTTTTAGATCTTTTTATTACCTACAACTTTGCTATGTAACTTTTTTCCATAGGACTTTTAGTTTTGCCGGAAATCGAGATAAACCGTTTTTTACCCTTAAAAACTCACCCCTTCCCCTTCCCGACCTCAGATCGCCCGTAAATTATTTTTCCTTTCATTTTTATAATATTCTCCTCCTTTTCTAATGGGTTTCATCCTACTATTATTTTTTTTTACTTTTTATTATTTTTAAAGGCTTCTACCCTGGTCTATATAGGTAAGTATAAAGTTAGACTATTTTATAAACGAATTTGTTGATCATTTTGAAATTAAAGTATTTACAAAAATTGTACATTTTGTCATTTACTTACTAATAAATGCCCTATTTGAACTGATCCGGTTCTAGTAGGGCTGCCTGATCCGGTCATAAACTATAAGTGCTATCAACATGACATTTACTACAGTTATAAAATGTTGTTAACAGAAAATATAAATATGTGTTATTTATATTTTATGAGCATCGATAAGGAGATAGTAAAACAATTTTTTTTTAAAGAATCGATTTTTCACGTGTCATATGATGTACAAAAATCAAAATATTTAAAAAAAATTATTTATTGTTTTTGGTAGAATAAATAGTTTTATATATAATTACGCCTGATCTTCGTGGTTATTTGTTATTCTACGTTGTTCATGTCATGGCGTCAAAACTTAAAGACGGAACATAATTGAACAAATAACACCAATTGTTCAAAAAACTAATAAATTTATGAATTACAGAAGGCAGTTATTTCAGCTATAATAAACATTACAACAAACAAACGGGTTAACTTACTATAGGTGGACCGATATGCAATAGAGAACGCAGGTATAATACCAACCATACTCGTGAAATATGTTGATGACACACTCGCCATCAAACAATAGGAAGAAATGGAGAATTTGTATAACATACTAAATTCAGAACACGACTCTATTTAATTTACTTATGATATAGAAAAGGATGAACGAAATCCGTACTTGGATATGATATATGATGTTACCTAAAGTAGGTTCACGAATACACACTAAGTTTTACCAGAAACTAACAAGCAAAAACAGAAAACAACACTGTTTATTTGAACATCAAAAAAGCCAGAAAAATAGTACAGTAAATGGGACTATCACAAGAATGTTAAAACTCACATCACCAAGCTACAAAATAAAAACAATTGAATTAATCTACAAAATAAATTACAAATGAATGTGAGGTTACTCACATAAATTAATAAAAAACATGTTCAACAAGTTTGAAATAACAAATAGTAACAATACACAAAATAAAAACCAGACAAGGATACCATAGCATCACCTACACACCGGGACTAACAGAAAACCTAAGTAAAATCATCACACATAAAAGATATAACATTAGAATAGCAGACAAACGTATATCAACAATAAATAAAATAACTAAAAACATTGACTTCATGGAACCGCATGAACGACATCAAGTGGTCTACCAGTTTAACTGCAATGGATGCTACGGCAAATATATAGGCCAGATCGAATAGAAACTGAAATCACGAATCTAACAACATCAAAAGGACATACAAACTATAATAGAAAGCAAAGAACACAGCACGGCTGTATACCAACACATAAAAGAAATAGGACACATCCCCGACAAACATCATGTGCATGGTGTACGAGTAGGTGCACATTTCGTGCACATTTTATTTTGACAAATTTTGAGCTCTATTAAGATAGCGGACTAAAAATTTAGGCTACAACCGGGACCTAGTCAGGCATTTGTAGCCAATTTGTAGCAAATTTGTTACGCCATTAAAAAATTTGTAGCCCCTGCCAATTTTGAGAAAAATTCAAGAAACCGTTATCTTAAATTTAAGCTAGCGGTTTTTACAATATCTCTCGTTCCATTCATCCAATTTTAATTCTTAATACATCAAAATTTGTAGCCGATTAGGCTTCAGTTGGTTACACCATACAAAGTAGCCCCCTCCAATTTTGAAAAATTCAATAAACCGTTATCTTAAATTTAAGCTAGTGGTTTTCACAATATCTCACGTTCTATTCACCCAATTTTAGTTCTTAATACATCAAAATTTGTAACCGATTATTTTTCAATTTGTTACGTCATCAAAAAATTTGTAGCCCCCTCCAATTTTGAAAAATTCAAGAAACCGTTATCTAATATTTAAGCAGCGGTTTTCAAAATATCTCACGATCTATTCATTCAATTTTAATTCTGAATACATTAAAATTTGTAGCCAATGTGGAACCAATTTTACGTCATCAAAAAATTTGTAGCCCCTGCCAATTTTGAAAAATTCAAAAAACCTTTATCTTATATTTAAGCATGCGGTTTTCAAAATTTCTCACGTTCTATTCATCTTACTTTAATTCTTAATACATCAAAATTTGAAGCCAATGTGGAACCAATTTGTTAGGTCATCAAAAAATTTGTAGCCTCTCCAATTTTGAAAATTCAAGAAACCGTTATCTTATATTTAAGCTAGCGGTTTTTCAAATATCTCACGAGTCACGCATTTTACTTTATTTTTGAATACATCAAAATTTGTAAGCAATGTGGAACCAATTTGTTACGTCATCAAAAAATTTGTAGCTCCCTCCGATTTTGAAAAATTCAAGAAACCGTTATCTTAAATTTAAGCCAGCGGTTTTCAAAATATCTCACAATCTATTCATCCAATTTTAATTCTGAATACATCAAAATTTGAAGCCAATGTGGAACCAATTTTTTACGTCATCAAAAAATTTGTGGCCCCTCCAATTTGGAAAAATTCAAAAAACCGTTATCTTATATTTAAGCTGACGGTTTCCAAATATCTCACGTTCTATACTACCCGCATGGAGGGATCAGTTTTTGTTGTTTTGAAATTTTTTTTTATTTTTGATCTACGGGTGTGACAACCCCGCGTACTCCAGTCCCTGCTATTGACATACGAGTTAACGTGAGATATCACATACCACTGGCAATAGCAGTGAGATATCACTAGCCAAGGTGACATCTTAGGGGTGGTGGCGGATGAACTGTATTCAGTCAACGGTAGCCCCCCCAATCTTAGCTGTGAAATAATCCTTGATGACGAGGCGCTATTGTTTCCTTGAAGAAACGAGCCCTCATATAAATATGTGTGGGCTTTAATCTTCAAGAAAGATGGTGAGTCAAGGAATATGCATATCAAGGAATATGCAACCGGCTGGATTATTGGCAACTACATTTTTGTTTTGTTCCAGCAAATTTTTGTAAACATTTTTGCTATTTACTTTTTAATTTACTTTTATTTTCTCTATTCTATCATAAAATATTGACCTATGTCATATTTTGTCAGTGATAGGATTTTTTGTTAAGTTATCCATTCTTTAACAAAAAATATAAAAAAACAAAAAAAGAAAGATTTACGTCCATCAACACCTTTGAACGTATGTTGTTGTGGGACCTTGGGCTTAAAAGGTTTTTATGTGTTATTGTGACACATATTGTAATTTCTACTATACAACACATTTTATTAAAAAAAAAAAAAAAAAAAAAATACTTAAATATTAGATAACGGTTTTTTGAATTTTTCAAAATTGGCAGGGCTACAAATTTTTTGATGACGTAACAAATTGGTTCCACATTGGCTACAAATTTTGATGTATTCAGAAATAAAGTAAAATGAATAGAACGTGAGATATATGGAAACCGCTAGCTTAAATTTAAGATAACGGTTTCTTGAATTTCTCAAAATTGGCAGACTACAAATTTTTTAATGGTGTAACAAATTGGCTACAAATTGGCCACAAATGCCTGACTAGGTCCCGGTTGTAGCCTACATTTTTGGTCCGCTATCTTAATAGAGCTCTAATTTTGTACTTTTTTTGGAAATATTCTAGTGTATATTTAAAATTTAGTTGAAGTATAAATGTATTTGGGTACTAACGTCATACAAATTTTTTTTAATTTAACATTTTTAAATCATGTAAACATGTATTCAAAATGTGCATAGAACTTTAAACAAAATGTTTTATCCACATTTTGTATACATGTATACATATTTACTTTAAACAAATGTTCACCGTGTAATTTTATATTTGTGCATTTGTTTATAAAATTCCCAAGTAACATGTTTACGAAATGACCTATATACATGTAGACATATAGTAGAAAGTAGAAATATATAAATTTCAGTTGGTTAAAATTCACTAGAGTTCTAACCATTTAAGTATGTATATCTTAAAAACAAAATTATATACTTTAGTTATCGCTTCCCGGCTTAAATACTATGATAACAGCGGCTGTGTTATGACTACACATTGGTTAGTATAGGGTTATGATATTTCTATTAACGAATTTATTTGATATTTTGAAATATGTCATAAACATGTTTCTAAGAAGTATACACAAGATTTATGTATCTTTTGTAAACTCATCGTGAAAATGTAAATGGCTAGAGATGTGTCGATATTTAGGTAGCAGCTACTTTTTCACTGTTACTCAAAAGTAGCAATCACTGACTGTTACTAAATATTTAAAGTAGCACTTCCTATTATTTTGTTTGCTGTGAATTTTTGAAAATAAAATTCAGACAGCTACTTTAGTATTTTTTTTTAAAGTAAAAATACAACAAGAACAGGAAAATAAAATCACTTTGATTTCTAAAAGTAACAGTTCCTATTATTTGGTCGCTGTGATTCAGACTGCTACTTTACCATTTTTTTCTTTTAAAATAAAAATACGAACAAGAGGAACAGGAAAATAAAATCACTGTGATTTCTAAAAGTAACAGTTCCTATTATTTGGTGGCTGTGATTTAGACTGCTAGCTGCTACTTTAGTATTTTTTCTTTTAAAATAAAAATACGAACAAGAGAAACAGGAAAATAAAAAAATCGCTGTGATTTCTTTGATATCACTAAAAACATTGATATTTAAGTAGCAGTGATTTTTTGTTTCTTGTTCGTATTTTTTTATTTGAAAAGAAAAAAATTGCATTTGAATTAGTATATATTTGAATTAATAGAATAATCAAATTAAAAATACCTTGAATCGGCATTGAATGAACTTTATTTTCTTTAAAGATATTTAATACATACAAAAACGTTATTTGATAATATTACATACTTGACTTTGGACTTTTTTCTTTATTTTTTTAAAATCACACCTGTTACTAAAGTCGCTGTTATTTTTCACAGTGATTTGAAAGTAGCAGTAACAGTTTGTAACAGTGACTGAAAAGTAGCAGTTTTGCCCATCTCTACTAAATGCACACACAAGTGGTGCATTTGTGTCTAAAATGAACCTGAAAATTTCCTGAACAAAATACGATTTTTCTGTAAATCTGGTAATGCACATGCCGTCAACATGTGTCTGAAAAATGTAAACATTGCTTTGCTGCAAAGCTGTGAATGAACATATTGTGAACATTTTAGTGCACATTTGATGCAAATGAGTCTGAAATGTCTGTGCATGTGCTAAGGCGTTTTACGACATGTGCATGGTATGACACACATCATGTGCATGACATGTGTTATAAACAATTTTGTGCACAGACATATTGTGTCATGCACAATTAGTGCACATTTCATGCATTTTTTCCAAAATTGTTTTACGGGATCTTTAAGTATGACGGAGCAACAATTTTAACAACAGGAAGACAAACGATAATATGAGACCAAACCTTTTAAATTGTTATCAAAGAGAACAAACATTAATTTTCAAAACTTACTGTTACGTAGATAGTATAGGCAAGTCTGTTTTATTCACAATCTTACCTGAAAAGAATACAAAAATATCTGAGTTAGTTCAAACATCTCTTAATTACATTATGTATTAATAACACGCAATTTCAAACATGAAGAACTTGCCGAACGAGTCGTGTAAGTCTTGCTACATAGCTCACATAAGTTAACAGTGGAAAATAACAAGGGCGATCAATTAAATTTATAATTTTTATAGTCTTTTTGACCCCGTACAATTGTCTCATGTTCATCGTCTTCATCATCAATTTTCATTAAATTAACTCATTACAAATTGCAATTCCGTTTCTGCTGACCCAAATATTATGAATTCAATTCTTAGATTTTACACAAAAAGCAACAAACAAAACACCTTCTAATTTATTTCACTTTACTTAAAACATAAGAAGTCTATTGTTTGCTATCTTATGTTACACAAAAAAAAAATATAAAAAAAAATTAAGAATAAAAGTGGAAATCATTAAAACGCTGAATTGAATTTTAAGTTTTATGTGAAAAGAAATTTACAAACAAAAAACGAATTGTGTTTTGAGTAATTTTTTGCCTTAAATTTGATTTGCGATGTGATACCTAATCATAAGTTTGATTTAGTTAGGGAGTCAAGTTCTCTGTCGATTGGAACACATAAATACATAATTTTCTTTAACAAATTTATCTCGCTTTAGTTTTTATATCAATGAAACAAATGCTCACCAATAAACATAACAACAATAAATCAATTTAAAAATTTCAAGAAGTACAGCAAAAGTTACAATTCTTAAAACTAAACCAATTTCAATCAATCAAGCCAAAAACATAAAAAGTATGACAACGAACATGACAGCATGTATTTAGCACATTCAACAAAAAGAATATCAATTGTCATAGGCATTAAAAAAATACAATTAAATGAGTTATTTTGGTCTTATAACCCTATTTACACCATTTTTACTACTCTCTATTAATAGATAAATTTGTATAGCTTGCTGCCTATATCCATCTACTTGAATTATTTACACTAGAACCGACATAATTGCATAATTAAGACAAACAATATGTGATTAAAAATTATTATATTTGCATATTATAAATTCTAATCACAATCTTCGATATAATAATAAGTAAATAAAAGAATAATAAAATAAATAAAAATCAAAACAAAAATTAAAGACAGTCACATTAAAATTAATGGAGTAACATAAATAATTTGCTCATAATATTGTGATAACCTCAAAAATTAGTTAATTAAATTAAATGTTACGTGGAAATTATAAATTAACAAGAAAGTGTTGCATGTGATTAAAGCTATTTTAACATCAATTATTATAAACAGAGAGACAGGATATGAAAAACAATATTGATCGATTGAATTTGGAATAATCTGTTACATAGATGGATTAATTTGTAGGTTATGTGGCTAATTTTGTTTGGTTTTTGAAATACTTAAAAATTAATTTATATCCGTCAAAAAATGTCAGATTATTGCGTGGTTTTGATTGCGTAATTATTTTTGTAATGAATTAATTAATTAATTTTTTTTTTATGTTTGTGACAGTTTTTCATACTTATGACAGCTCTTTAGTTGTAAGTATTATGACATAGTTTAATGTTTGGGCAATGTTATTCTAGTTTTTGATGTTGTGGAATTTATTTTATGTTTTTATACGACGGATAAAAGGTACCTCATTAGGATATTAGACACAGAAGAACAGTCGACAGGCAGGATTAAACCAATTTTTTTTGTGCCCTATAAGTTCCATTTTTTTGCTCCCAACAAGTTTTCGTCGCCTGTATTAAATTTCATCAATTCACTCAATTTTACGGTCGAGTTTCACTTGAAGACTTAATTCAATCGAAGCCTAGGTAGCTTTTCCAATTTATCAACTATATTAGTTGTCTATCGGTTAATTGGAAAACCAGTGTATTGATGGTTTTTAATATTTTGCTTAAAAATACTTTAACCTAGATGGGAGTCGAACCCGGGTCCTCCGAGTTCAAAGTTCAGTGTGCTACCACTAGGCCACTCCACACAAACTAATTATTAGGTCCTTAAAATCAGAAATTTCGTTCACGATCGGATACCCATTTTAGCCTTGTAAGCCTAATGAAACCGTTAGTAATTTTACTAATTATTTTAGATTAAAAAAAAGCACAGTAGTACTTCTCATATGTAGAACTATAAATAAAGCATGTTTTTTTTTAATAAAAATGTGTTTTGTTATAGAAATTACAATATGTGTCACAACATCACATAGATACCTTTTAAGACCTAGGTCCCACAAGAACAAGCGTTCTGAGGTGTTGATGAACGTTTTTTTTTAAACGGACAGATTCCGTCATTACCCTTCTGTCATTATGGCAGTGAGTGATCTCCACAGTTTGACTGTTTGCACAAACCGATTGACGTGTAAAATGGGGAAAAGAATATGGTTGAGGCATGATGGATCCAATTTCATCCGATTTCATATCAGCAACAGTACGACGATGTTGTAGAGAATCAAGATTTGATGTTAAATTTCCATCACCCCCTTCGTATAGCACGTTTTTGAACAGAGTCCGGAAGAGCTAGGATGGAAACAGATACAGCACCCCAAACTTGACAACAATACTCCATATAGGGACGAAAATAGGACTTACAAATGTGGAGTAATTGATAGGGAGTGAAAATTTATTGAAATGCTTACTATACAATTTTACAAAAAAACTTTTAATAAATATTTTGTTTTGTTATGTTTGGCCTAGGGTTTCTAAATATCCGACCTATTTGATTATCCGGATATCGAATACATAACCAATAAATTATCCGGATAATCCGGATATCCGGATAATTAAACAATAAATAAAACATGTTTTTTACTTTGCGGTATTTAAATCATTTATGTATATTTTTCGTGTATCTATAATTATTAATTTTTATACATAGTCACAAAATAACAAAAATAGTAAAAAATCATAAATAATAATAATAAAAAAATTAAATTATTGATAAATTTAATTAAATTAATTAAGTTATTGATGCATTTATAGAAATGCATATTTTAGAAAAATTATTGCATTAATTAATTAATTATTACAATGTCTCGGAATTGAGTCAAGTTCTAATTTTTATCCTGGTAAGACCAGCAATTGAAAATACCCGCTCCGTTGCTGTCGATGTATGTTTTATTGGTAATAATACGCAATATAGAATATTTAAATTGCCCGTCCATTTTTTATAATTATTTAAATAAATGAAATCTTTTTTCAGCAATATCGAACTTCCTTCATTCTGTTTCTCAACATGAGTAATTAGAGCAGTAGCGCATTCTCAAGTACTTTCGGCAGTCACGATTTCTTATACAAACTTCACTACTTAGACTTTCTTCATCTTCACTTTCAATAGTAATTTCATTAGTGATTTCCTCAGATTCATAATTTAGAAGTACAGCTCTCATAAACTTTAAAAAAATAGCCAACACTTCAGATTTTATTGACAGGGCCACAAGTTTATAAAACATTATTTTTTTTAAAATTAATATAGCATTAAAAAAATATTAGTAAAATATATTTACACTGCAGATTCACGAAGTGTTTCATAAAATATCCAATGATTACAGTTTTCAAAACATGAAAGTTGTAAATAAATTTTTAAAATTTATAGTCACTTCACTGCACTAACAAACTTTGCAACGCAAGTTAATATTTATTTGAACTTTTCAACGCAATTTGATTATTTTTTTACAAAATAAAGGGTTTTTTAATATTCGGATAGTTGCAAAAAAGCATCCGGATAATCGAATAGTCAAAATATGGTCGAATAATCCGGATAATTCGATATCCGGATATCCGGATTAGAAACCCTAGTTTGGCCACAGTACAATTTTGTAAATACAGAGTGCTCGTCGAAACGGTTTACAATTTTGTTTTGCATTGGTTTAATGCTGATTAAAAGTTACATGGTTAAAACACGCATTTTTGACAATATTATAAATAAACCGTGCTCTGTTAAATTAATAAAAAAGGCTTTGTTACTAAAATTATGTGCACATTCAAATGTTAACTCGGTGAGTAAAAACATATTAATTTTTTGACTCGCCCTCATTCCTAAGCTTCTTAAACTTACAATTCTTAACTAGACTTAACACTATTTTTTTTTTTAAATAAAAAGTGTTGTGTTATCGGGTTTGCAATATGTGTCACATCACATATATACCTTTCAAGACCTAGGTCCCACAACAACTTGCGCTCTAAGGTGTTGATGAACGCTTTTTTTAAACCTCTGCGGATTGAAACCACCTGAGACTATGGCTTCCGGCAAACTTTCCATTTGTACCCAGTTCGGACAAAGAAGTCTTTCTGCGATCTGCCAGTATGACAGCGCGGGATCCCGACCGATTGCCGAGTGAAACGGATATAAGAATAAGTTTGAGGCATGATGCTGCTGATTTCATCTGAGCACTGTTGACGACGATATTTGTAAAAAATAACGAGGTCAGCAACAGTGCGACGATGTTGTAGGGAATCAAGTTTTGATGTCAAATTTCGATCCCCCACAATTCGTATATTTTGAACAGAGTCCAATAGGGCCAAGATGGAAACAGACGCTGCACCCCAAACTTGACAACAGTATTCCATACAGGGAAGAATATAGGACTTATAAACATGGAGCAAATGGTATGGAGTGAAAAAATGTTTGCATCTATTTAGGAGGCCGAGTTTTCAAGACGCGCTTTTTGCCATCGCCATTACATGATCGTTCCAGAGTAGGTCATTTGAAACCGTCACACCCAATAAACGAATCTTTTTACATTCACCTATTGGTTCATCACACATACTGAAAAAAATATCTTTGGGGAGCTCGGTGGAAACAATCAACAGCTGTGTTTTGGTAGAGTTGAAATTGTCCAGGTTTTGGTCACCCCAATCGGCAAATTTTTTTATGTATTCACGTTTATGGCATTTTACCTTTTGAAGAAAGGGGCTTGAACGACTTGTGCAGAGTATTATCATCTGCAAAACTATTTATTGGGTTGCTGGTGATTTTCAACAATTCGTTGATATAAATTAAAAATAGGGTTGGAGACAATACTGAGCCTTGAGGTAGACCAGCGTTAATTAGTTTAGAGTCAGATGGAAATCCGTCTAAGGAGACCGAAATGTATCGGTTAGATAGAAAATTTTGAATCAGCTTCAGAACATTGGGATGAAAACCATACGCAACGAGCTTGTTGATTAAGTTGGCATGCCAGACTCGATCGAATGCCTTGGAGATGTCTAAAGCGATAACGTATGTTTCACCACCTTTATCAAGTATGCTGTTCCAACAATGCGCTACATAGTATAACAGATCAGTAGTTGATCTTTGGTTTCGAAAACCGTATTGACTGTCGGCTATTAAATGATTTACTTTCAGAAATTTTGAAATGTGTGTATTAATATAATGCTCGTATCCTTTGGATAGGACCGATAGTAAAGCTATTGGTCTATAATTTGAGATGTCGGATAATGGTCCCTTTTTGGGGACGGGCTGAACATTTGCCAACTTCCAGTACGAAGGAAATATACCAGATTTGTAGGATTGGTAGAATATTTTAGTCAAAGTTGGTGCAAGTTCTTTAGAAAAGGTTTTTAAAATAATGGGTGGAATGTTGTCCATTCCTGAGGATTTGTTGATGTTTAGCCCCTTTAAAAGTTTAGTGACTATTTTGGGTTTGAAGTGAAGTTCATTCATATTAACTCCTGAAGACTAGATTTGGGGCATTTTTTTAGTAGTTTCCAAAACAGTGGAGTTCAGAGCAAGGCGTTCAGCGAACAAGTTAGCTTTTCTTGCGGGATCATTGACGATTGAATCACCATCAATAATAGGGGGAATAGAAGATTTTGTACCAGAATTTAAAGAATTAATGGCACTGTAGAAACTCTTGTCAGAAATAGACATAGACGTAAGTTTTGAAGTTTTCGCTCTGTCAATTTCAGACTTTTCGTTTGAGATAATCTGGTTAGCTATTTTGTTGGCCTTTAGATATTGGGATCGATTAGCGGGAGTTTTGTTATGAATCCATAAATTAAATGTCTACGTTTGTTTCTAAGTGCCGCTTTGGCAGCTTTCGAATACAAGTATTTTTGTTTGGGTTTTACTATGGAAAAAGGGACGAATTTATTGATAGCAAATTGGATGGTTTCTGTAAAGTTTTGAGCAGAAACATTTACATTGTCATTGTAACAACAATGACGGTCGAAAGGGAAACCATGGAAAAAAATTTTGAAGACCACTCTTATCCATTTTTGAGTAGTGAAATATTTTGCGGGGCTGGGGAGCTGTAGTTTTAAGTAAATCAGTTTTGATAACTGAAATTAAATAATGGTCAGAATTTCCAATACTTCCTTTCGCGACATCAACACTCTGTTTGTTGGGGGACCGGTATTAAGCTAGTGTAAAAAAAGTAATTTCTGGAATACAAATCTTTAAAACCATTGTATTAAAGCCATCACCGTGTAGTTCAAAATTTGGAAAGCGTGTATACGCAACATTCTCATGAATGAATGCGCATACGCCTTGATGGAGTTTGAAAGCTGATTCAAGCCTATATTTGGAATTAAGCGATTCTATAGAGAGAAAATTTTCAGAAACTTGTGTTTCTGTAGGGAATAGAATGTTCGGTTTGTCGTGCTCAAGATGATGTTGCACTTGGTCATGGTTAGCGTTCAATCCGCAGATGTTTTGAACATGTATTTTAAAATTTTTGTTTGATTCATATATGTGTTGTCCCTGCAAATACCGTGGACATGGGAGGGTGGATTGCGCATATTTGCTTTACCACTTGCAGACTTACATCCTTTCTGTTGTACTACCATATATGTATCAAAAGGTTTATTATTTTTTTTAATGTTTTATTAAAGAATGGATAACTAAGCAAAAAATCTTATCATACAATAAAATATGACATATACTAATATTTCATGATAAGATGAAGAAATAAAATAATAAGTGACAAAAAAATGTGAGAAATTTGCAGAAAACAAAGCAAAACTAATTGCCAGTAATCTAGCTGATGCAGCGCACCCCAGACGCACGGCTCACCACCTCAATCGAGGCACAAAGCCCACACGGCACACATAATTACGTGTTGGTCTGATTCCTCGGAAGAGCTAATGAGCGGTACTACTACGGAACGCTGCCTAGCTAAGACTGGGAGTGTCGCCGTTGACTAATCAAAGTTCGTCCGCCAGCACCCTAAGATATCATCTTGGCTAATGACATCTCCTGCCATTGTCAGTGGTATGTGATCGCCAACTCACATGTCAAAGGCAGAGACTGGAGTACGCGGGGTAGTCAGACCCGTAGATCAACATTGATCATAATCGATCAATATCGACCCCTCGTGCGACTTTTTAAAGAATGGATAAGAAAATAATAAACCCTATCATATATTTATATCGTATCAATTTCCTGACAACGTAATAAAATGCAAAGGGACCTTTTTGTCCATACAAATGACATAATCTGCCCGAATCAATAGTGCCTAGTGCCTTCAATCTACAAAGGTTTAAAAAAGCGTCCACCAACACATTAAAAGTTATTGAAGATTAAAACTAGCAGGTGGTTGGGAGACCCCCGCCATTTGTCAAGTGAACCGGGATTAGGTAAATACTAGAGTTTTATCAAGATTCCATGCGTTTTTGAAAACTCCTCCATCCACAAAACCCAGAATTATCAAACAACTTTTAAAAAGGTTTTACAACAACAACATTTCCTGAACGGACAACCTCACACAATTATTCTAAAAATATTTATTAAAAACTTACACCAACTCTCACTTAAATTTTTTTTAAGTCTTATAAGTTTGTTAGGTTTGATTCGTCCTGCAACTTGGCAAATGACCAGCCCGTCCCAAAAGCGTTTATAATATATCGTATTTTTTATAAATATCGTCACCAACAGTACTCAAAGAAATCTATGCGTTATGTCTCAAATATATTCTTTTCCCGTTTAACTCGATAGTCGGTTTGTTTGTGTGTTTCGTGTAGAAGTCGAACTGATCCTAATCACAAATACTGTAGTTCGAATCCTTGTGCTTTACACAAACAGTATTGACTGAAAATAATCAATAAAAATAATCAATAATAATAATCAACAATTTTGATGCACAACAAAACTCAAAGAATTATAAATCATTTACCTAATCCTCAGTTAACAGATCACTGATTCAAGTATGATGACATACTCAAGTTTAGTTAATATGCTGCAGTTGGTTCTACTTAGAAATCATGTGAACATCAAAATTTAAATATGTTTTATGCAGTTGAATGTATAAATCGTAAGAATTCGAACTATCAGTTTTTAAGACAAAAATGAAAAATGATTTCGAATTGAAAAATTTCACATGATTCCTATATTTACTATATGAGCTTGATCATTCACTAAACCTCTGCAATAACGCAATAAACTTAGTAAATTTTATTTTTAAATTGGTTTTTCCTCAATTTAAAAATAAATAATTATGCTCCCAAATTGGCAAAACAAATTTATAATATTATGAATTAGCAATTTTTATTAATGAAAATTTTAAATGTCGGACTCTACTACTCAAATTATGCCTCGGTCAGAAAATTCCAACTCAGTAGAAGTAGTAGCACTTTTTGGGTTTACTACACTAATTAGTGATACTTAAAAAACTAATGTAATGCTGCTTTACGGCCGTTATGACTTATATTAATCGATATAATTTCAATAAAATTTGATTTATCGTGTAATTAAATACATTAAAAGTCTAATAATTTAATTTAAAAATATTTCCGTAGCAAAATGTGTAATTTATTCTGAAACCTATCAAATAAATTTTTATTTGTGTGATTTCTTAAAAGCTTATTATTTAATATGACTTTCGTCGATTTCTTGCTAATTCTTATATTAGTCATCAAGAAAATCCTAAATTTATTATATCGAATTATTTTAAGAAGCAATTTTTTATACTATTACGTAAATTTGAAACTGAAGAGTGTGATTTTGTTAGTTTGTGGCGATATTTTAACATTTCACGATCAAAATGAATGAAACTGAACTTTAATGTTTATTGTTTTTTTTGTTAAAAACTTGCTCTTACGACCTTCATAAAAAGACAAACAAAACCTTCACAAAACCAATGTTTTTTTGGGGTTAATTTAAAATAATTGAAAATTGTTTACTTTTATTTTATGAAAGCAGCATATTATCGCGTTCTGCAAACATATATAGCAGCGCATAACACATATTTAATTTAGATGAACGAATTGCAAACTGACGATGATTAGGTGCGAGAAAAAACAACATCAACAATATATTATGTTTAAGAAATTTTAAACTCAAATTTAAAACGTCTTAACTAACTACTAACTACATATATACGGAAGTTGAATGAATATATTAAATCAGTTTTGTCTACTTCAACATATATTTAATGACTTTGAATTCATAATGAGCTATTTGATTGATTTTTCAGTATATATAACTGCTACTTTTATGTAAAACAAAATGATTAATTATTATTTTAAATAAATTATAATTAAAATTATAATTTTTATTCATTTTTTATGAGATTTTTAAGTTGGATTAATTTCTATAACTTTAAAATTTAAGATGTTTCGTGAGACATGGGATTGCTTAATTTTGAGATATTGGTAAATTTGGTTTTGTTTTGAAATTAAAATGGTTATTTTGTATGCTAATTTAACTAGGCTAGTAGTTTGCTGGAATTGAAATATTTATATAAAAAAAGTTTTTTATGCATGCATAAGTTATGCAATTAAAAATTTTGTTGCGTGATCAACTTACCAGAAGTTGCCTGTTGCTATTCGCAGCTTATCATATTTTTTATAAGATCTAAAAGAGTAAGGGGTTTCTCCCCTCCACTGCATTTGCATATAAGATTTCGAAAATATTTTTAATTTTATTGTTTTCTTTGGGATAAAATCAAAGTTTAATAGCTGACTTCAATCAGTGAGTAGCGCCTTAAATAGACCAGTGAGAGTCACTTTTTATATAGCGTTAAAATTTGTTTACAGTGTCATTTTTATATGATAATGCTCATTATGTTCGAGTATTGATTCAAAATAAGTAATAACCATGCAATAGAAACTGTCTGCATATAGAAACTTTGAAAAATGAACGGGAAACGAAGAATTCGTTCCAAATCGAACTCAGATTTATTCTGTTACAAGGCTATTACTGAGCTAACACAGTGGCAAATTGTGATTCTAAAGTGCAAATAACCTAAAGTGCAAGCCTTATCGATTAAATTAAGATCTTTAGTTAGCAAAAGTACGCTAGTTGCTTTTTAAAAGGGTTCACTTTGACCAAAACCTTTTTTTTCTTTTCAATCGCTTGAAGCGTTCTGAAAAAAATTTAGAGTTTTATTTTGGAGTTGTTTTGTTATTCGGTTTGCAGCTTGTTGTTATCCTTTTATCTCGAAAAGTGTTCTATTGTAAAAATATTCAGTGGAAAATCAGTTTTCAATGCGTTGTATTTTAAAAATACCAATAACCATGATAGATAAATGTATGACGCAAAATGTGTTTTTGTATCTAGAATTAAAAGTAAACATAAATAAAAACTAAAAGATTTTTAATGTTATCGACTTCCAAAACATAAAACTAAAGATATAAAACGGAACAAATTTAATTAATATT
This sequence comes from Diogma glabrata, assembly GCA_963693315.1. Taxonomy (NCBI): domain Eukaryota; kingdom Metazoa; phylum Arthropoda; class Insecta; order Diptera; family Cylindrotomidae; genus Diogma; species Diogma glabrata. The sequence goes on along the minus strand of OY856187.1, from coordinate 245,504,258 downwards.
AAATTTAAATGTTGAAAAACTATAAATTCAATCAAAAACCTTTAAAATATATGTCAAATTATATCGCGTAAAATTTTGCAAGAAATGTTTTAAAAAACTTCTAAACTCTTTCACTAAACAACAAGTATTTCTAATACTACTACATCATTTTGATAAGTTACTAGCCTTCAACCAGTGTTCGGTGACATAAAAGACTAACTACCTATCAACCTGTCCAAATAAACTAATCAAATCTTTTAACAATAATTATTCAGATTTTATAATATTACAATATAGTATCACGTTTTTTGGGTCGTATAACTTTCCCCGATAAATGAAATTTATTATAATAAGCAATCATTATAATTATTATTTTTTTTTTATTGAACTTGCTCAACCTTCGTTCCCTTCATTTTAGATATTTTTTTTTCCTTTTTCATTTACTTTTCCTACAATCTTAAGAAAATATTTTTATGTATTTTCACTTTTTTTGTGCAAAAATAAAATAAAATTATGAATGTGTTTTTTGGTTTGACCTCTCATTAAATTTAGTTCAAAATTAAGCAACAATAATTTAAAAAAAAATAAAAAGTATAAAATTGTTTAAATAAAAGTGTGGAGAAGTGTAGACAGAGAATGTATGTCAAATAAAACTATGTAAAATTAAAAGAAATTAAAAAGAAACGGCAGATTAGTTAAAGGAGTATAGATACAAAAAAAATTGATTGTATGATTTTGTTTAAAGAAACAATTAATGTTCATTTTTTGTAGTGTTTGAATACAAATTAGATTGTTGAACAGTAGTGGATATGAATGATTGAAATGTGTAAACCATTTTTAAAAGAACTTCCCATATCGGGAAGCTATGAATAGTGTTTGTAACATATTTATCCACGATTGCTATAGAATATATGCTTTCCATGTGTATGTTTTTCATTGTAATGTTATACTTATATATTCTTTCACTTGTTGTAGAATGTAACGTTACATTCTTCAACAGTTCTATAGTTTATTAAATATTCCCCTAACAAAATTTAATCTTAACATATTTTGTTGGTATAGTAATATCAAAAGGTTACAACGAGAACAGTTTATTTTTTTTATTGGAAGTTAGGCATGTTTAGTGTTAATAATAACGAGTTATAAATTAACGTCTCTGAAAATCCGAAAATACCATGCCAACTAGCGTTGGAAGCCTACTGTGATATCAGTTAATTATTTCAAAATTAGATTGAACATTTTTTGCCTTAGTTTTATATTAATTTAAACCAATGAAATTCTCTAAAATATGATGACATCTTTCAATTTCACCAATAAAGCTGCAATCAGACTATTGCAGAACTCTGCAATATTTCTGCAATAGTCGTGCAATGATAGTGTGTAAAATATTCATTGCAGAAAAGTTTGGCAATGAACTCATTGCAAAACATTGCAGTAAGTCATTGCAATGTTTTGCAATGAGTTCATTGCCAAACTTTTATGCAATGAATATTTTACACACTACCATTGCACGACTATTGCAGAAATATTGCAGAGTTCTGCAATAGTCTAATTGCGGCTTAACATTTAAATTATACTAATAACAAATATTTATACGTCTCGCTTACTGGTATATTAAAAATTATCAGTCTAATTTTGAAATAATTAACTGATATCACAGTAGACCAACGTATAATTCATAAAAAATATATAAAGAAATGAAAAATGGCAAAAAAATTTCTAAACGAATTCCCCTTGTTCGTTGATAAATTCTCATAATTTTTTGAAAAATTCCTCAAGCAAGTGGTATTGATAATAGAACGAAAAGGCTGCCGAATCGAGATAAATGGGAGAACAAAAGTTTTCGGACTTATCAAGGACAGGCGCCACACGAAGTATAAAATATGTGGTAATCATCACATGAAATCGGCGCCGGCCCAGGGACCTTACGTTGGTCTACTGCGATATCAATGAATTATTTCAAAAATTATTTTATCATTTTTATTATCGCAGTAGGCCAGACGTATAACTATTTGCTGCAATGAATCAAGTTCCTTAGTAAGATCAGAGCTACCAATCAATTTTATAGCACTTCGCTGCATACTATCAAGGCATTTTAAACTTGTTACGTACGCTCCACCCCAAATATGAGAACAGTACTCCATGCAAGGACGGATAAAAGACTTGTAGACCAAAAGAAGCTGTTCACCATTAAAAAACTTTTTTGAACGTCCTAAAAACCCTAATTTTTGAACAGCGTTCTTAGCTAAGCTAAAAATATGAGAATTCCACTTCCTTAGTGTGCTATCATCAGCAAAACTATGAATAGGATGGACTGTTGAATCCAACAAATCATTAAAAAAAAAAACAAAAAAGAATTATTACATACATAAAATCTTCTATCTTCTATATATATAAAAATTACATGTATGTTACTAAAACTAAAGAACCCGTGAACCAAATTTAATAATATTTTGCATGTATGATATATGAGTTGTGAGAATGGTTTTTGTTTAGGTTTGGTACTGGTAGGTGGCGCTGGTTTATCTTAAGGGGTTCTGCCTAAATGTTGATAATAATTTAATTTGATTTTTCTTTAAATATCGTTTTATACGGTAAGATTCCTTTGATCAATTTTTTTTGTTGAACATAATTTAATGAAAGTGAAAAATGAAAGTCTAATCTAAAACAATTACATTTGTATATCAAAACTATATGTATTTGAATTAAACACATGATTGAATTAAACATGTGAATTAAACACATGAACAAATATGTTATTGGTTTGCAATTGTATGTAATACATGTTTCTTCAACTAAGAAAGATAGTTGATAACATCGATTGAAAGCTTAAAATTACGAAATGGAATTCGCACAGATACTATATTCAAAGAAGCATAGTTTATGTATAATCAAACATGGATAGCAATTATGATAAACAAACTAATTAAAAATGTGGCCCTTAGCCGGCAACTCCTTTGCAGTGATTTGCAAACAGCTACAATGCATTAATACCAACGAATTTTTAATATCTGCCCGCCCGCAGGAACATATGTAAAATTTAAAATTTTGGATCTATGGGTGTGACAAAGCCGCGTACTTTAGTACCTGCTATTGGCAAATCAGATAACGTGAGATATCGTATACTACTGACAATGGCAGTATAATATCACTTAGATTCTAGGATAGATCTTAGGATATATAGGAACCTAATTTTAGCTTTGTTCCTGCAAATTTGAAAAAAAAAGTATATTATTTTTATTTCCTCCATCCTATCATGAAATATTGCCCTATGTCGTACATTATTATGTGAAAGGATTTATTATTAAGTTTTCCATTCTTTAAGAAGAATATTAAAAAAATTTGCGTCCATAAGGGGATAAGTGATATTTTAGGGGTACTGGCGGATGTATTTTTTTCAATCAACGATAGTACCCTTAGTATTAGTTATGGAATATTCTTTGACGATAACGCTCTAATTTTTTTTAAATAAAGTGTGTTAGGTAATAGGAATTACAATGTGTGTCACAACACATTCAAACTTTTTAAGAAAAACATACATAACAACATGGTTTTTAAGGTGTTGATGGCCGTAATTTTTTTATATTTTTAAGGAATGAACTTTTTGCTTGCTCGAACAAATGAGCTTCCATATAACTATTATATATGCTGGCTTGAGGAAAACAATGCGTTAATTGATCTTGGTATATGCTTCTAGCACTAGGATATATAGGAACCTAATTTTAGCTTTGTTCCTGCAAATTTGAAAAAAAAAGTATATTATTTTTATTTCCTCCATCCTATCATGAAATATTGCCCTATGTCGTACATTATTATGTGAAAGGATTTATTATTAAGTTTTCCATTCTTTAAGAAGAATATAAAAAAAATTTGCGTCCATCAACGTCTTAAAAAGCATTATGTTGTAGAACCTTGGTTTTAAAAGGTTTTTATGTGTTGTTGTGACACATATTATAATTCCAAATATGTCACGTATTTTGAAATTGCACAAACTTTATTGAACTTCGTTGAAAAAGATGATGAACAATGTCATTAAAGTTACAATTTTGAACGAAAAATTCGAAGAGGAAGATGTAGTGTTGCCACGACAGATACACATACTTTAATGATTCCAACAGATTCAAACGTTTAGTTTCCAGTGCAACTCGCTTTTGCAATTACCATCAACAAAGCACACGGATAGTTACTGCAAGTATGTGGACTACATTTGGAGAATCCGTTCTTGACACATGGACAACTGTATATGGCTGGCGCGTTAGGAAAACCTTCTGATTTATTCGTGTACGCACCAGACGGAAAAACAAAAAATATAGTGTACCCACAAGTAGTCGAATAAATAAATAGAATTAAAACGACATTTTGAAATTCGTTTCATATTAAAATAAATAAGTTGCAATAAAAAGGGCACAATGTAAATTGAATGTTATCTTTACGAGTTTTCTCGAGTTTTCTTTCTCATGAGATAGAGGCAATATGCGACGGATGTTAAATAAACAAATTTTTTACCCTATTTGGTGTAAAAAATAAAATTTTGAGAGATTTTCTGAGTGATTAAGATCAAAGTAAATATTATAATTCACTTGAATTTTGCAATTTGACAGCATTTTTCATTTTCTCTCAGAAAAACTTCTTTAGAACAGTTTTTGTGCGTTTCGTGTCGGGTACAAGTACAATGCATGAGCACTGTGAACATTTGTGAATCCTTTTTTGTTCTGTATAATGTTCTATATAGAGATGAAACACCTCTACTAATCCAACAAGTCATTTAAATTGTTTTGTTGCTAACTTGAAAACTTATTTAATCGCTAATTTTTTATATATCCGAACAAATCAGCTAGAGTGCTGATTATTTTTCATTATTCATATTTTTAAAAAGTAAAATTAAAAATTATGCTGCCATTTCTCATTACCATCTTTTGAAACCATTGCTACTACGTCAACAAAATGTCTGCGCAAAAACTTTATATATAAGCGTAGCAAAGCACGCCGGGTCCTGCTTGTATAAAATAAAAAATTTAACATTTTCCGTTATGTCAATTGTTTTGTTTTTCTATGATGTCTATGATGTATTTATATATGGTGATAAAAACTTTAGCAGGGAAACTGGAAATTATTCGAAATATTTTTCAGTCGTGGATAAAATAGCATCTGGATAAAATAGCAAATAGCATAGGATGATGGCAATCGTGAAGAATTGCCACCATTCTAAACTCATACAAGAATCTACTATTATTATATCATCATAACCCGGGTAGGAACTGCCAATGTTAAACAAAGGGCCAACCTCGGGCCAGTATTGGCGAGCCAAGCCTTGGCTAGTTAACTCCGGTTTTAGTCTGGGCCAGTTGTAAATGCCTAGACTGAACCAAGATTCAGTTTATTGTATTACACGTACGAAGATTCAAATAAAAAATTGAAGATTTTAAGTGTTACCAGTTCATATTTTTCTGGCAGCGAAGATCGTGAGGGTGGAAGACGCCTTCGTTAAAACTTTTATAAAAAAATAACTTAACCAAACTTGAAATTTAAATAAAAACTATGAAAATATTTAATTTATTGTATTTTTGTATTAAAAAAATTGGTATTTGATAAATTGATTTGCCAGGCTTGATCCTTGTCTGATTTGCCAGGCTTGGCCCAAGTCTGATTTGCTAGACTTGGCCCAAGTCTGGTTTGCCAGTCTTGGCCCCAGGACATCATCCCAAGCTTGGGCCGTTTAAAAATGTTAAGTCTGGCCCAAGTCCCAAAAGCTGTGGCGCGGGCTCGGCCCAGGCTTGGCCCATTAGCTAATTCTTACCCGGGAAGTAAACAATCCCGCATGGAAGGATCAGTTTTTATTGGTTTGTAACTTTTGTTTATTTTTAACCTACAGGTGTGACAACTCCGCGTACTCCAGTCACTGCTATTGACACATACCACTACCAATAGCAGAAACATATCACTAGCCAAGGTTATATCTTAGGAGTGCTGCCGGATAAACTGTATTCAGTAAATGGTAGGACCATCAATCTATGCTTTGGAATATTCCATGATGATGGCACTTTATTGCTAACCTGTCAACCGATAATGGGTTGGCTTAGCGATTTTTTGTTTGTTTATTTTTTCGAGACGATATACAAAACATATATAGTTTTTGTTAAACTTTTGAGAACCAAAGGAAATGCTAGCAGAAAACACAGCGTTCAATATGCAAGTAGATTTTGTTAGCAACCATATTGTGTACAGACTACGGATGGAATCGAATGCAAAATATGTTCAAAAACATTAAATACAAACGGAATTTATAAACAAATTTACTCACAGAAATCATCATACAAAAATGATTTTGTCTAGCACTAAGTATAGTAGAATTCATTTAAAATGAACCCTTTTATAACGAACACACGTTTAATATGAACGAATTTACTCTTAACAATATTTAATAATGTAAGGTAAAATCAAATGCTACAAATTTGTTGGAGCGTAGACTGTCCTCAAACGATCTTTACCGATTTTACTTTTTACATTTGAATTAATTTTCTGGTTGAGATTCACTTAAACACTTAATTTAATCAATTGACTGACGCTCGGTTAATTGAAAACCAGTTTGTTGATGAATATTATTGTTTTAATCATTGACCTCGAATTCTTGACCTCGATCGGAATCAAACCCTGGTTCACCTAGTCAAATTTAAATACTTTACTACTCGGCCACTCAATAACCGTTCTTCTATTTGCAACATAAAAGACACGAAAAGTTATAGATTGTTTAGAAATGTATTTCTTTTTGACATAAATTAAAACACAAAGATTAAAATAAGCTTTTCTAGTTGGTTTGAGACTATAAGTCTGAGAACTCTTGATTTAGTCAATCTAAACGACTTTTTTAAAATGATTTTCTATCACAAAATTTGAATTTATGCTTGCTTAAAAACTTCGTGACAAAAACTGTGGCATATCTAAATCTACCTTTAATATTGCAAAGAGTACATTGTGAAACCATGGTATTTAGATAATTGTATGTAAACTTTCTGAATTCAATTTTAATGTTTGCGACCATAACTTTGGAGCAACTAAATATTCCATTAAATACAAATTTTTATATCTTTTCCTGACTTTTACTTTCACCCTTCATTTTTTATGCCGAGTTGATAGAAAAGATTGTCGAAGGTAGAAACTACTGTCAATAGAAAAGAAAAAACGTCCCTAGTCGTTTTTTCTTTTTTATTGACAGCGGTAACATCTTCGGCAATCTTTTGTATCAACTCGGCATAAAAAATGAAGGCTGAAAGTAAAAGTTAGAAAAAGAAATAAAAAATTGTATTTAATGGAACATTATGTTGTTGTTTTATAATTATAATTTTTTTTTTTTATAATTTATAAGTATTACTTCGGTCTGAAAAGAATAAACCAATGGAAACATCTAATCTTCACTTTTTAACCTTTTTCGTTATTTTATGTCTGGGACAACGAAACTTTGTGTGTTGAGTGGTCTAGTGGTTAGCTTGCTGGACTTCGAACTCGGAGGACCTGAGTTCGACTTCTTGGCCAAAGTATTTTTAAGCCAAATATTAACAACCATCAACACCGGTTTTCTAAATAACCAAGAGTCAACTAATATAGTTGATAAATTGGAAAAACTATGTGCTATTCACACATATAAAACTAACCGATTAAAATTAAATCTTAAAAGTGAAACTCGACCATAAAATTGAGTGAATCGATGAAATTAATACAGGTGAGGGAGACTTGTTGACAGCATACGTTCCTTCCTATATGAACATACATATACGGCACGGAAAAAAAAGTAAACAAACATTTGTAGTTCTTTTGACTTGATGTGCATTTCGTCTTCGAATTATAAAAATTAAAAAAAAATCGTTTTTATTTTTGCGCAACAACAAGTGTATTCGTTATTATGTTATAAAATTAACCATATTGTCCTCATTATTGCCAGAAGAGCTACCGAATATAATGTTTTTTGCCTTCAATACATAAAGCTTTCAACTCCAAATCAAAATGTTCCTTTGGAAAAAATAATTGTTTGTTCCACATACAGTGGACAAAATCAATAATGTTATTCATTATTTTTGGATTTTTGAGATCAATTAAACTCAAGTAAGTAAAGAAGTAATTGGAATATTTTCAATTCAAAGGTATGGTTTGAAGTTTCTCAGGAAAAAACTACAATTCACATTTTAGATGTTTCGGATGGGATTCGAACCTACCCTCGTTAGTGCCCGGCTCGAATCTTTGGGCAGACACGCTATCGATTACGCCGTTGAGGCGATGACAATTTCAAAGTTGAAACTTCTTCATCACTTAATTGTTTTTTTTTACTTAAGTTGAATTTTTTCCACTGTCATTAGACTCCATATTATGGAAATGCTTTTACATTATATGGGATTTTTTGCATTAAATTTCTAGACAATACTTTGTGTGAATTCATAGAATGGGGAACATTTCTATTCTAATTAATATCCTAAGTCACGATTGTATAGTCATTATTGATTGTTTCCCCAATCAATGTGAAATCAATGGCTGACTCAATTTGTAGTCCTATATGTATTGACATTAGACTACATTAAGGGAATTTAAATTAATTTTGGATTTTTGAGATCAATTAAACTCAAGTAAGTAAAGAAGTAATTGGAATATTTTCAATTCAAAGGTATGGTTTGAAGTTTCTCAGGAAAAAACTACAATTCACATTTTAGGTGTTTCGGATGGGATTCGAACCTACCCTCGTCAGTGCCCGACTCGAATCCTTGGGCAGACACGCTATCGATTACGCCGTTGAGGCAATGACAATTTCAAAGTTGAAACTTCTTCATCACTTAATTATTTTTTTTTACTTAAGTTGAATTTTTTCCACTGTCACTAGACAGCTTTAAATGCTTTTACATTATATGGGATTTTTATCATTATGTTATTTATAAAATTGTGCCAAATGCCCATGGCAGAATCTGTAAGTTTTCAATTTACAGAATCCTATAATTATGTATAACAGTTTTGCACAACAAACAACAAAAACAGGCGTTGATAACAATGTTTTACAGTATTAATGAACAACCACGCTCAAATCATTACACCATTGCACCATTAAAATAGCATTAAACCTATCTTTTACAATTTACAAAGACTTTATAGTGACGATGGCTGTTTTAAAGTATAAGTGTTAGATTAGCTTTCTCTCAAGGATTGAATTATATCAAAGGTCTGAATAATGCCGCAAAAGAACGAACCATCCAGATCAATAGACTGAAATGAGTGGGTTAGGCGGTTCACATATATCTAAGGAGAACTGGGATGCAGATATTGAAGAGATCATGAGGATCGACAACAATATTGATTTGCTATTCCTTTCTGTTAAAGTAGCAAAATTTTGCAAAACTCCTATATTTCACATTTCACATCTAGTGAAAAAAAACTTTTTTCTACTATTTTCCATTAAAATAGCTGTAAGCAAATAAGCAAGTTGCCTTTAGAAAAATCAATTTATTGGAAATAATTAACATATTTAATAAATGTAAGTACACATATTCACGTGTAACTATGACACAAATTCAAGTTAACAAAAACTAATAAAACTAATTACTATTTTTTCATTATTAAAACTCACCAAAAAAATGTTATGAAATTGCTCTGAATTTTTGTGTTTGTTTCTGTTTAATTTAATAAAAACTTAAAACGTAAGATTAATTAGATACAATTTTATATTTAATTTAAACTATTTTTTTTGAATTATTTAAATGTTTTATATTGGTTTTTTAAAGTAATTAATCAATTTTGTATTTAGGAGTGCAAGATACTCAATATCGCATTCTTTGTGGCAATTAATTATAATTAAGTTGAAACCACTTAGTTATATATTTTAGTTTTGAAATTTCATCAAGTGTTGGAATACATATGTTGATTCTATATATAAAAATAATTGTTGTAGTTTTGGTGTTGAATTATTTTATTAGGCTGTATTCGAAACCAAAACTTATTTGAAACTTATTTGTGGAGACTTACGTATTCGTTTTATAAAATCGTTTTATCGTTTATAAAATATAAACATTACATAAATCAACGAGAAAATATTTGACATTACAAATCAAATTAGATTTTTATGTAAGAAAGAGATAGAAAATAAGCCACCTTCTTAGGTTACTTATTTAAATAAGTAAGTCTCCACAAATAAGTTTCAAATCAGTTTTGGTTTCGAATACAGCCTTAGGGTCAATTTTAAATGTTTACCTCTAATTAATGTAAACTTTTGTTACTCGGTTTGCGCTAATGATACATAATCCAACGCTTATGCAAATTCAATATAATTAGCAACAATTGAAAGTTAATTACAAAATGCGAAAAGGGGCACAAATCAATGTAATATTTCGTAAAGGAACACCAAAATATTTGTTAAAGAATAAAATAATAAAGAACTTTTGAAGATATTATTCACTAAAAATATTCTAAACAGAGTTATTTTATTGTAATTACTAATTTGTTTCTAAAGCTGAACTGTTTAACGTTGGAATAGGTGTAAAATATTAAGAACAGATAACAGTAAATTCTGATACGTAAAAATACTACTATTCAAAGAAGTTGAAGTTAGTAGTTTTCGTCAGCTTATTTTACTGAAAATCGTTTACTTGTACTTACTCTTGGTACTAATGAGAATTAAAAATCTTTTTAAGCTCGACTAATTCTTATTATTATAATTCTATATTTTTTCAAGTAAGCGGTTTAATGAATATTTTTTTTTCAATAATCGGATTATCGATAGATTTTTAATAAAAAATATGAAAAATCAACATTGTTATTGCGTTTTTTAGATAATTAGTAGGTTATCACCATTCGTCAGTTTCTCTTTAGTTTATAATAATTACATCAATTCATTAAGTTTTATTAGTTTTGGATTTTGGTTACTGTAGATTTAAAACAAGCTTAAGAAACAAGATTAAATGGAACTTTGTAAATTAGTAAACTCAGTTAATTTGTCTATCTACCACACCGACCAGATGATTTTCGTTGTAGACAAAAGGACAAAATCCACATTAGTACTAAGCAAAGACACTACAATAAATGATCGCACTTGGGTATCGTTTAGTATTTTAGGTCTGTACAACTATAGTTAAAAGACAAATCATTTTTCCCTTGATTGTAATGACATATTAAACAAAAACTGAACAACAGCTCATTCTGGTTTAAATACGTTGTATTGAGATTGGATGGAACAACTCTGGAACGATCATATAATGGCGATAGCAAAAAGCACCGCCAGTGCGCCAAGAAAACTTTGTCTTCTCCATAGATGAAAAAAATATTTCACTCCGCATCAATTACTCCACTTAAGTTCTATATATTCGTCCCTGTATAGATAGAATATTGATGTCAAGTTTGAGGCGCTGTATCTGTTTGAGTGAACGAAATTTAACATGAAATCTTGATTCCCCACAACATCGTCGCACTGTTACTGATCTCGGTGTTTTTTATAAATATCGTCACTGATCTCATTGCTGATCTCGTTGTTTGTTAAATATCGTCACCATCAGCGGTCGGATAAAATCGGATTCATCATGCCTTAACCATATTCTTTTCCCCGTTTTACTCGTCAATCGGTCTGTGCAGACAGTCAAACTCTTGAGATCACTCACTGTCATAGAGACCGAATGCAGAAGGATTTATTTTTCCGTACATCGTACAAATGGAATGCGTGTGCCCGAATCAATAGTCTCGGGGGCATTCAATCCACAAAGATTTAATTAAACAACACCTCATAACGCATGTTGTTGTGGGATCTAGGTTTTAAAAGGTATCTATGTGTTGGTGTGATGTGACACATATTTTAATTTCTGCAACACAACATTTTTTATTAAAAAAAAGAAATTAATTAAAAACTAAATGTAGTCAGAAATTTATTGAGATGGTCGTCTCAAACCTTATTTATTCTTATTTTATTATACTATTATGCTAGGCCTTGAGAGCTCTCTGGTGAAGCTATAATTACTAATTAGTACTTTTTCAGATTTCGACTAATGTGTTAAAATTTACAAACGGTTTAGTTACTTTGTCTAGTCTTGTCTTTATCCATTTAATCTCTTTTTTAAAACATTTTCTTTCAAAAGCAAGCATTTTTATTACTGTAACGTAAATCAAGTTAATCAAAACCTCAGTTGATTGGATAGATTGTCTCAGTTCAAATTCGGTTATTTAATCATCTGAAATGTAATCTATATAACTGTCAATATTTTTTTATGTTCATGGTTGGTATAGAAACGTAAGCAAATGTTTTCAATCTATTTTACTTAAAACTTCATATCTCAAAAATCATTGCTATTTGGTTCGGTAGTATTTTTGCAAAATTTAAGATTAAAATAAAGATGCTTTAAAATCGCTGAAATTCTAAAATAAAAATACCATATTCGTGGTAAGTTATTTAATAATAATACATTTTAGTTATCCTTGAGGAAACGTTGGCAATACGAGCACTCGATACCCAAGTATTGCGAAAAATAAAATAAAACATCTACTGTTTTATCCCTTCGACAGATTAACACGTACTTGTTTTAATTTATTTTATTTACATTTTTTCTGAAAGATAAAACAAAAATTTGATTGTTACCATAGATAAAGATAACACTAGTTTACAAATTCATTTTTTTTTGGTTAGCTCTTGTTTTTGAGATATTCGCGGAAAAACAATTTTTTCGGTGAAAAAAAAGGTTCGGATTTTGGATCGCATATTTTACAAAACAAACAAATTCAATGTATTAATAAAAGAAGTTTTTTCTACCTTTTTGTGCCGCATCGTAAATAATATTTTACAAGTTCAGTCGTTCTCAAACATCAATTAAGAATTCTTTTAAAATAGTAAAGTGTAAAGGTAAATTTATTTAAATAGCGTCTCAAAAAGTTTCAAGTATAAAAATAGTCCAAATTCATTTTGTTTTATTTGTGGAATTTACATAATACATCCTGCTAAAAAAATCACTCCATATATAAGAATTGCATACTTCCATTACTTCAGCATAAAATTGAATGAAGATAAACCGTGGATGCTGAAAAATAGTAATGTCAACTGCAACTTTACACATTCAAGAAAACAGAGAAAATGTTCATTTAACGTTTGAACGTTGTGTTACTGCCAGGTTCGTTACGGCCATAACATGCAATTTTAACACAACAATCTTGCAGTGTTGCAGAATTTAGCTTTCTCTTAGCAAAAAAATTTTTCCAAATTTTGAGTTTTGGCTTTTTTTGGGAAAACCTAAATAAGTTGGTGCAACCTGCACCAAAATTCGTGTTTTTAACTTAAAAGAAAGGATATTAAATTAACTGTAGGCTCCAAGAAATTAAAAAAATTTACAATCATTGTTTGTTCAAAATTTATGGTGTTGAATATGGAAAAATTTAAAAAAAACACAAATTTTTGATTTTTTTTCAAATTTTTTCGAATGTAGCTTCCAGAATCCTTGATAGATTTTTACAAACATAGCTCAAAATGTTTTCTATTACCTTTACTATGCACTTCTTTCATTAATACATTAAATTTGTTTGTTTTGTAAAATATGCGAACCAAAAACCGGAATAACCATTTTGTTCACCGAAAAAATTGGTTTCCCACGAATATCTCAAAAACAAGAGCTAACATAAAAAATGAATATGATATTCGTGTTCAGCAGGTTAAAATCTATAATAAAGTTGGGTTTTATTTTGGGACATTTTTCTTGTAAACTAGTGTAATTTAAGATTTATAAGCTAATTCTTTAACTATAATATCCATAATTCTAAACTGCCAAATGGTAAGATCCATTGCTATCGTATAGATAATCGTATAGATAGAACGTAATGACATGGTATAACATGTAGTGTTTTTTTAGGTTTTCTTGTGCATAAGTTTCAAAACTGCTACAGTAAAAAGCTTTACAAGAGCCCACTACTGTGTATAAATATTTGTTCATATATAGATAATTAATAAAATTTGTTGTTTTAACGGGTGTGGGGTAGTCGCGTACTCAAGTCCCTGCTATAGACATATGAGTTAATGTGAGATCATATGCCACAGGCAATAACACTGAGATATCACTAGCCAAGGACCAAGGTTATATCTTAGGGATACTGGATACTGGAACACTTCAGTCAACGGTAGCAACTTCAATCTTAGTTATAGAATATTCCTTCGCTATTGGACGCTCGAGTCTTCATATAGCTTTCCGTATCGGCTTAAATAATCGGAGAAGACAGTGCGTCACATGATCAAGGAATATGCCACTGACTGGATTATTTTCAGCTCGATTTTAGTTTTGTTCCTGCAATTTTTTATAAAAAATTTGCGTTTAACCCCTTATTTTATTTTTCCTAACCTATCATGAAATATTGAATTTGTTTTGTTACATATTTTATTTATGATAAAATTTATTGTTTAGTTTTCCATTCTTTAAAGAAAAATGATATCAACCTCTCAGTATGCATGTTAATGTGGGACCTAGGTCTTAAAAAGTTTTTAAATGCTGTTGTGACATATCATATAATGTAGTTCATACTACACAACACATTTTATTAAAAAAAACAGTCAAATTTTACTCTGTTAAAAAAAGTATTTAAAAAAAACCTACCATATTTAATTTTTCCTTTAAAACATTCAACTGATTTTTTGAGCACATTTTTTCAAAATTTTAAAATATAACTTCTAAATTCAATCTTAAAATTAAAACTAAAAAAGATTTTCACAAACAATTTTAAACATATATCAGTAATAATCAATTTTTAATTTTCTTCCACTAGTCGGATTTGAACTTCTTCCACTAAAACACACAAACCAAAAACTTTAGTTCCACTTGATTGCTCCACAAAAATTTTAAAAACATAATTTTTATTTTTTAGTTTTCATAAACACAATAAAAATAAATAAGGTTTAGATTTATAGAATTACACAAATACAATCATTCATCACAATTAAAATGTATGACATTCCATAATCTTATCTTTTCGCTCAACTAAATATTTGTCGTAATTTTTACACACATTATAAATTCAATTTAATCCGCGATTTTTATTTTTAATTAAAACTATTGATCAGTACACGATCACAGGTGTTTTAATAATAAACGTTGAATTTAAAATATTTACTTTTCTTTTTAATTTTAAGAAATAAAAGAGAATTGAAAAATGAAGAAAAGATCTGATAAATTAAAAAATAAAAGAGAATTGAAAAGTTTAACACAATCTATATACAGGTGGGTTTGAGAATGCTGTTTGTTTTTACTACCAAGATTGAGAAAGAGTAAAAGTATTTTTTTGATTAATAAAAGCAACTAATTAATTTAACTTTATATGTTGGGGATATCAAAAATTATATAGGAGAATTAAAAATGCCAAAAATAGAGAATACATATATGTAGTTGAAATATTATAATAGTTGAGAAGAGATAATCGCGACAAACAATAAGAATCATGAAGCATGTGGAGCAGTAAAACTAGGAAGGTGAATTTTTTTACTACATCTCCCACCAATTTATTTACAGCAGTTTTTGTTATTTAAAAGTTGATATTATTACAATGTAAATAGTTTAATGAAATATTGTCACGATATTAGTCTATTATTACAAAATTGTTTTAATAAAAGAAAAAGAGAATAACGTCAAGTCTATTTTTTTAATATTTCGGTTGACCTTTAACAATTAACCGTTTACTGTACGTATCGACGGATCAGGTTTTGTTGATTTGTAATTTTTTATTTACGAGGGTGACTACCCCGCGTACTCGTTTCTGTTATTAGCACAAGAGTTAACTTTAGAAATCACATACCACTGGCAATAGTACTGACATCTCACTAGCCAAGATGATATCCTTACACTTAAAAAAGATTAAGTAAATTTTACAATTTTTTTTTTAAATATACAACTCACAAATTTTTTTGTAAGTTTACCAAAAATATTGTACATTACAAAAAAAATTATTTGAAAAAAACCAAAAATTTATTTGATTTACAAATTATTTTTGGATTTGAAGAAAAAAATTGTAGTTTTATCAAAAAAGTTTGTGTGTTGTATATTTATAAAAAATTTGTAAAAGTGACTTTTATTTTTTTGAGTGTAGGGATGCTGGCAAATAAACTCTATTCAATCAACGGTAGCGCCCTTAATCTTAGCTATGGAATATTCCTTTATGGGGTCACACTATTGCTTGCTCGAAAAAACGAGCCTTTACATAACTCTTTATATAGGCGTTAATCATTGACGAAAACAGTACGTCACATAATCAAGAAAAATGCTACTAGCTGGATTATTGGCAACCCCATTTTAATTTTAAACAAATTATTATAAAAAATTTGCCTTTACCTATACTAGTTAATTTTTAGTTCCTCCATCATGAAATATTACGTGGCCTACGTTAGACCTTCCCTACCGGGTTTTCATTGCTCCAGTATCACGGGATCCCGCAGTGTAAAAGATTCATGGTCAAGCCCGGGAATCGAGTTGGTTAGCGCGATTTCACGTTTTCTGAAATTTGTTTGATACTAGCCGCCTTCGATTTGACTGAGATAACTGAATTATTTGAAAAATTATATGCATTTTTTGTTGTTTTTTTTGTTATTTCTGTCAAATCGATTTCAGTTTATTAAGTTATTTCAGTCAAATCGAACGCACCTGTTATGTTTAAAATTATGTTTTATGAAATTATGATGAACGGGTGTAACATATGTATGACTAATCTAATTGACATACATTACATATGTTATTCTTCCCATTAAATTATTGTAAACAATTAAATAAGTCATCAACAATAACAAACGACAAATTATATAGGACAAACTATGTATATTAAACTTAGATCGAATTTCCATAAATTCCCACAATATATTTTAAATAACGAAATTTAAATCACATAAAATAATATTAAACTTGATGACATTACAAAAATAAATTTAAATTAAATTTATCGAAATAAATATAATTCCTGCTGAATAAGGCAATTATATTTATTTCATATACGATTGACCGATATTACCTGTACATAATAAATCGATTGGTAATTGGTTAATCGATTTAATTATTAAAATAGATATATTCCTAAGAGGGGATTATAGTGGAGAAACAGCTTACCAATATCACTATAAATTAAATGAAAATCACAATGAAAAATTAATCAATAAACTTTTCCGAAAGTTAAAGTGTTTGTTTTATTTAAACCTTTTATCGGAAGAAAGTCTGCCCAATAGGCCTTAGTCTACGGGTTAAACATGGTTTTTCCAGTTGCGAAGACTTTCTTCCCATCATAAATATGAAGATATTAAGTGGACATCAAAGTAATATAGTTCAACGGATAAGTCCACCATACGGGTGCTCTATTCCCAAACACATAAATGTAGTCACATTGTCAATTGTCATCATTGTCAATTTCCAAAATATTATGAAATTAGTATTCCGAAGTACCAAAGAGGTGTACACAATATTGTGAATCTGACATAAACAATCAGAGTTAGTTTGTTTTAAACACTGTTTGAAACAATTGTTTTTTCAAAAACAAACAATGTTTTAAACAAAAAATGTTTTTTCATTTCGGTCTGAAAGACCTAAGTGTTACAATCTCGAGCCAGAGGTGAAAATCTTACCCCCACTTTTTTGGCATTTCTCGACGTTTTTGGCATTTCTCTGTCTACCGGCCGTCACAACCGACGAAAACAAGAAAACTACTGGAGCGATTTCAAAAATTTGTTTCTAAAAAAATCATTAAGTGTGTCAAAAAATAGCAAATTTTCATATTTTTTGCTTATAAAAATCGTTTATTTTCAGTGGTAATGAGTAGTTACTTTGAATTTGGAGAAATCTTGATGAACATGAAATTGGACATGGAATATGGTTCTATCCAGTTTCAACTTTCCAGTTTTAACAAAGCAGTTGGAAAATATGAAGTTGTTGTAGATTAAATATCGTTTTTTAACAAAAGTTGTAGTTATTAGGGATTCGTTCCTCAAGTACTTTTTTGTGTGATTCCAGATTCCACGACTTCTGAATAACAGGAACATCTAGAAAATAATTTTGAATTTTTGATTATGTTATAATTTTTGCAATATTTTTGGATTTTGAAATTACTTCGGTCTGAAAGACCTAATTATTGCAATCTTGAGCCAAAAGTGAAAATTCTACCCCCACTTTTTGGCATTTCTCGACGTTTAAGGTCGTAACAATTCTAAAAAAGAATTTTAAAAAAAAAGTCCGTCTGACTGCCGTCACAGCCGATGAAAACACTAAAATTACTGGAGCGATTTCAATTTTTTTTCTTCTAAAACTAGTATTACTTACTGGGCAGCGCCGAAAGGAGGAAGGGTTCAATAACTGGACCGGAAGTGTGTCAAAAAATCATTGAGTGTGTCAAAACACGAACATTTGCATATTTTTTGCTTAAAAATGTTCATTTTAAGTGATAATGAGCAGTAACATTGAATGTGGAGAAATCTTGATAATCGGCATCTGTATGTGAGACCAAAACCTTGATTATTGTGTCATACGTGTGTCAAAAAAATACCGTTTAGTGTATCATAACATACATTTTTTAAGTGAAAACTTGTTTAGGCGCGTTGTGCGATTTTGTATAGGGAAAAATTTATATATTCGAGTCATCATCACGCTAAATAAATATAAAATATCTCTATCCGGTCGTAACGTTTCAAATTGCAATATGGATATCGCGGTCGACTGAGGTTCTATAGGTCGAGAGTTCAATTCCTGGAGTGGTACTTTTTTTTAGTTTTTTTTAATTTTTTTTAAATAACATTAAAATTATTTGGGATTTTTTTCATTAAATTTCTAGACAATACTTTGTGTGAATTCATAGAATGGGGAATATTTCTATTCTAATTAACATCCTAAGTCACCATTGTATAGTCATTATTGGTTGTTTCCGATCAATGGCTGACACATTTCCATAATATAGAGTCTAATGACAGTGAAAAAATTCAACTTCGACAGCGTGTCTGCCAAAGGATTAGAACCAGGCACTGAGGAGCAAGGTTCGAATTCATCCGAAACACGAAAAATGAGAAGTGGAGTTTTTTCTGAGAAACTTTCAACCATACCTTTGGATTAAAAAAATTCCAATTACTTCTTTACTTACTTGAGTTTAATTGATCTCAAAAAATCCCCAATAAATTAAAATTATTGATTTTTAATCATGAATTCATAAAAATCATAAAAACTTATTTTTACGAATTTTAAATTGATCGATAATGCAGTTTTTTAATGTTTTTGCTACTGTCTTTTTCCGTTTCGTTCAAATTATTATCATTTCGATATTAACAAGAAAATTAATTATTTTTTTGGCAAGCAGTGCTAAAAATAATAAAATTTTAGTTTTCCCATCATTATTATCCCTAATTTCATTCCCGTGAAATAAAATAAGGAAAATAAAAACTACTATTTGAGTATGTATTTCTGTTTCAATATGAGTTGACATCTTCATGGGTTGCGGACAATTTACGGTATTTTAATTTATAGATAGTGTAGTTTTTTAAGGTTATTGCTATTGTCTTTTAGCACGGTGTGACGTCGATACGAAGCACAATTTAGAATGCATTCAGGGGATTTTTACGACATCTCAATATTTTCTTTCAGGATTTCCGTTTGACTCCTCCTTCTTGCCTGCTTTTTTGATTCCTTTTTGAGGACGAGAAGCCACAACTTATTTTTCGTTGCAAAAACTACTTTTTGATAAAAAAACCAAATTTTTGGTTTGAAGGAAATAATTTTTCAAATTTTTGGCAAGGTACAATTTAAACACAACATACATGCATACATGCACATTATTCCTAATTATTACAAATACAGAAACTAATTCGTATTATAGTTTATATATCTGATCTGTTGACCTTTTTTTTTCTTGGTCTTACGACCTAAAATAAAATTCAACATCGACAAAACCCTTTGAAGCCGATTTTTTTTTTAAAACTCCATTTATTTTTTTTTCAAATGGCAACACTGTTTTCTTCAGTTTTTAAAAGAAATTTTTTGTGGCTACATATTCTGTTTTTTTATACTTTTTGTTGTTTTTTTTTCTTTCATTTTTTCTATTTTCGGTTAGTGATTGTTGTACCATTTTTGAAGCGAAAAGTTTTGAAGTTTTATAGGCGCGGTGTGCGATAAATATAGAAAAATTTATATATTAGAGTCATCGTCAGGCTAAATAAATATTAAATATAAAATAAATATTAAAAGAGAGTGAGATAAATTGTAATTATTTGTTATTTTCCTATTTCTCATTCTCATTTTATTTGATTTATAATTTGTTTTTTTTTTCTTTTTTATTGAATTAGATTTTTTTTCGGTTTAAGTGTGGTGTGTAAGTGTGTTATAATAAGTAAAGATTTTGTTGTATTTTTAAGTAAAATAAAAAAACTTGTGTTTGTCATATTTAATTTGTATGTTTTTCTTTACACTTTTTAAAAAAGAAAACGCAATTGATAGTATGAATAACCTAAGAATTGTTGACATTAATGATATTATATTATAAATAGTTTAACTTTTGTTCTCTTGATTCATATTTTGGCTTTCTCTCTTTTATTGAATTTGATGTTTTTTTTTCAACTGTTGCAAGTTGTAGCATATTATATGTCTTAAATTAGATTAAATTATTATGGAGATTAGTCTCTGAAAAACCCTTAATCTAAACCGAAGTCTTGATATCTCAGAGCCTTGAGATTTTAGCCCCCTACACTTGAATTAATTTTAACAATTCAATCAATTTTATAGTTGAGTTATTTATATGGATAATCAGTCCCAAGAGTGCTTTTTCAATGGTTGATGGTTATTTTTGTTTTTACTGAAAAATGCTTAGAATTGAATGAGGATCGAAGCAATATACATAAATGATTTAAAAGCTGTTGGTTTAGAAATTTTTTTAGGAACAATAAACAGACAAATATTGGAGCCCAATTATTGTTGCGCAAAATAACACTTTTAATTTTTTTATAACTCGATGTACATTTTATCTCCTTAGGACATCGTCGGAGTTCATTAATAAAATCGAGCTAAGTGCGTGCTCATGGCAGAAAGTGTCAGTTTTAATAAACAGGAAAGTACTAAATACCTTCCTTTGCATATGTAATGAAAAGGGATAAAAGTCCAAAGCCAAAGGAACGAAATAAATAAAAATTTTATTATTAGGAGTACGAACGCAATACAAATTAAAAAATTTAACCTATGAATGAAATTCTAAGAAGCGCAAAGCGGGCTCAAATGAAATAAAATTGTTCACTCAACTATAAATACATAACATAACATTAAACAGTTAACATTAAATACAGTAATTGTAGCATTAATGTAAAAAATTTAGGAACGCAGATCTTAGGAGGTGCATATGATATTAACACAATTCCCTCTGCTAATGATCCAAACTAAAGCATATGTTTTTGATTTTTTTTTGTGAATTCAGCTTCTAAGCAATAGGAGCCACATCTAAATAATAAAAAGAAAGAATACGCTTCGGTCACTGACGACTTAAAAAACAGTCGGACAATGTCATTTTGTTGCAGATTAAATGTCAATTGTTCATCAAATATTGCAATTTTTGAAAAAGTTTTCTGTCAAGTTTTCTGGGCTAATAGGAACAGTTCGGTTGGAAAATATAAGGTCAGAAAATAAACATTACGATAAAGGACGAGCTTTTTTGGTTTAATAGAATTCATTGCATTTGGAAAATATTAAGTAGTTGAATTTCTTTCTTTGAATAGAAGCATTATACTAAAATAAGAGGGTTTCTGAGAAGTTTTTTTGAACTAATAAGAACGTATAAAGATTGAAAAATATCAGATCGTGACAGATTAAAGGTAGTTTTTTCACAAAAGATGTAACTATTGAAACGCTAAACAGAAAAGTTTCTGGACTAAAAGAGTTTTATTTTATTTTATTTACATCTTTGCCCAAAACTAAAAACAAAGTCACCAAGTAAAAGCCTTTTTCCAAAAATTTGAATGAATCACTTATCATTTCACAGACCAAAGATTTGATCTCTCAGAGCATTGAAGTTTTAGCCTATTCATATTTTAAGGTGTTAATTGTTTGAAAATAGATGATAAGATGAATCGGGGCGTAAAATATAAGAGACGTCACGCTACGGGACATGAATACAGAAATCTCTAAACCAAAACGTGTGTAACAATTACTCGCAAAATTTATGAAAACTCCATTAAAATCCTAAATATCCGTGGAATTTTTGTTCTTTTTTTAAAAGTCAAATCTAAGAAAATAAATTAACAAAATCATTTTTTTTATATCGTTTTTGTCGTGACATTTAATTTGATATTTTTGTTTTTATTTTTTTTATTACAAACAATTTAAATTATTTCAAAAGATCAAAAGCAAGAGAAATGCTAGTTGAATGAAATAGAAGAATTATTGTATAATAATAATAGAGACTTTGAGAGTTGTTGGTAAGAAAACGAGAATTACAATGAAATTATGTAACGGCATTCTTTCAAATGAAAGAAATAGGTTTGATATGGTTAGGTTTAGTTTATTAGTAAATACGATATGCGAACTAACAATTGTAACCTCATAAGTATTCGTAAAAAACAATTATTATTAGTTGTCAAGATGACATCTCTGTGAATAAATTCAACAATACACATGTTTGTTTGTAATTAGATTTCAGTTTAGTGTAAAAGGAAATAGTTTTTTACTTGATCATATAGGCCAGTAATAATAGGAGAAAAAATTAGAAAAAAAAAAATAATTCGTTACAGCAAACTGATAGTGGGATATTGTAGAACACGATATTGTAAAAGAGGGAAACATAAATCGAACCAGCAGCTGCTATCCGGGGGAGAATGGGGAGGGTTTTTAGGGGTTGAAAAGGGTTTTTCGTGATTTCTGGCTAAACCGTGCATCCTATCAAAAAGAGTTATATGTAAAAGTTGTAGGGAATAAAAAGATCTACACTTTTTGTACGGACCATTTTTACCCTCACCTCAACATTTTTCGAAAAAAATGTGAAAAACCGATTTTTTTCTTTTTTCTTGTTTTCTTTTACAAAAAAAAATTTTATGAAGTTCAAATTTTGGAAAATGATACCTCCATTTATTAGAAAAAGGCAGCAATTTTTTCGGAGGGAAATATTTAGACGTTGTTGTTAAAATTAATTTTTTTGAAAAAAAAAACCAAATTTTTAACTGCGATTCCTCTTAAAACTACGCCTCCTAAAGAGTTCAGTTTTGACTCATTTACTCGTTCTTACGTCTATTTTTGATAAATGGTAAAAAAATGGTACACTGTTATGGAAAAAAAGGCGGGAAAATTGAAAAAACCGAGAAAATCGCTTTTTTTTCGTGGTAATTTGCATATTTATCGTTGAATAATCGTTATTAATTAATAAAATCATTTAAATTTTTTATGATAAACGTAAACGACGATCATTTGGAAATAAATTAATGAATAATTATATGCTTTCGTTACTTTTAGTTTATTTAGGTAACAAAAAAGCAAATTTTATTCTTCAAACATGGCGATCTCAAAAAGTACCTTTTAGTTTTCTTTCATGTTTTTTATATTTTACAGATTTGTTATTTACTTAAAACATACTAAACCTATAAGGACAATTGTTATTTTTTGTTTTTGAGAAAAACACATTTGAATATAGGTTGATTTTTTTTTGTACTTTGTGCCATACACTAAACCCAAGTTTACTGATTCTATTAAACTTATTTTGGGTTTAGAAGGTACTAAATAAGGTTTAAAGAAGGTACTAAATAAGCTTTTTTTGGGTTTTCTGAAGGTTTAATATTTTACCCAAAACATATTCAAATTACAGACAGACGTTTTGTTCGACGATAAAAACCAATTCGAATATTTGTTAGCAAAAATATGCCAGTTGCAGATTTTGCTGAAATTTATCAAATAGATAGTGAATTTTCCTTTCAATTACAATAAAAAATTCATATTAAATTAAAATATATCATATATTAATTATCATATATTATAAACTAAAATAAGCATTAAATATTTTAGAAAAATGAAAATTCTGCCAATCCCATGTACCTTCGAAATCAAATTGCTCAAGAACGGCTTTACCAATTTTATCAAACTTTTTTTTTTTTGTAGGTGATTAGTTAATCGTTGGAAAAAAAAAATAATTAATTGTTTTTGTAATTAATTTTTAAATTAAAATATTAAAAAACTTTTTTAAAGTTGGCGCTTGGGTTGAAGATCAATTGAAATTTAATTTATTTTTTTTTGTAAGAACAGTTCTATCTGTACTCTAAAATATTACAAATTTACAAAGAGGCTAATATTCGTGTTCTTGAGATATTTAATTTTTAAGATTTTTAGTACGACTGAAATTCTAATTGTTGATTATTTCTTCGAACAATTTTTATCAAGTTCGAAAACGAAAGCATCTAATTATTCATAAATGTATTTCCGAATGATCGTTGTTTCACCTAATAATAAAAAAAATAATATGATTTTATTAATTAGTAACAATTATTCAACGATAAATATGCAAATTACCACGAAAAAAGCAATATTTTCGGTTTTTTCAATTTTCCCGCCTTTTTGTCCATAGATTTATACTTTTTTTTACCATTTATCAAAAATAGACGTAAGAACGAGTAAATGAGTCAAAACTGAACTCTTTAGGAGGCGTAGTTTTAAGAGGAATCGCAGTTAAAAATTTTTTTTTTTGTTCAAAAAAATTAATTTTAACAACAACGTCTAAATATTTCCCTCCGAAAAAATTGCTGCCTTTTTCCAATAAATGGAGGTATCTTTTCCCAAAATTTGAACTTCATAAAATTTTTTTTGTAAAAGAAAACAAGAAAAAAGAAAAATCGGTTTTTCACATTTTTTTCGAAAAATGTTGAGGTGAGGGTAAAAATGGTCCGTACAAAAAGTGTAGATCTTTTTATTCCCTACAACTTTTACATATAACTCTTTTTGATAGGATGCACGGTTTAGCCAGAAATCACGAAAAACCCTTTTCAACCCCTAAAAACCCTCCCCATTCTCCCCCGGATAGCAGCTGCTGGTTCGATTTATGTTTCCCTCTTTTACAATATCGTGTTCTACAATATCCCACTATCAGTTTGCTGTAACGAATTTTTTGTTGTTAAAATACTATTTTGCCTGGCCTAATATGAGTAATAAAGTTATTCACATTATTCGAATTTTATAATATTTTAATATAAACGATTCTAATTTAAAATTAAAGATGCCTCGTTGATATACGTTTTAATTATATTGTTGGTAGTAAAACAAAAAGGAGTGGTATTGGTTTTCTTTGATTTAATTTAAAATTAGGTTGGGCAGTTCGATGGCAGATATGAGATAATCAATAAATCTTAAATTTTAAAATAAATACAATTTAATATAGATTAGTTTTTTATTTCATGATTTGTAAATAATGTTTTGACGATCATAAGTATTACAGTTAAACAATTAATTATATTCGTAAGACCTAGGAGTTAGTTTTTTTGGGATGTTTTGTATTAAATTCTAGACATTTCTATGTTTGAATTTAAAGGAGGAGACAATTTCTAAGTAGACACAGTCACGAGTATAGAGACAATATTGGTTGTTTGTTGTCAATAAATGCGAAAATAATATCTGACACATGTTCAATTTCTTCCAATGTATATGTTATACTTATAAATAAATAAATACACAGTGCAACACATAAAATGTAACGAAAAATTCTGACTTCGGTTTCCGGAAGTATCCACCCAAACTAGCAAAACCCTACTTAGGTTTGATAGTTTTGTATCGATTTTCTGATTTATGACGTCATCAATTTTTGTGCTCGAGCTTTGGTTTTGCACGGCTATATCTTGTAAAGTATTGAGAATTTCTCAATGCAATCTTCAGACGAAATGTTTTCTGTTTTCAATCTTCAGGCGAAAAGTTCACAAATGTACTGAGATACAATTACCCACGAGTCTGGGCGCAATAAAAGCTGTAATCGAGGGCGTTTTATGGAAGAATCGTGTAAATTCGAGACGAAAAAAAAGCCTGGTGAAAACAATGCTCTCTTATTTTCACAAAATAAATTCAACCATGTTAAAATTGCATTTTATGCACCATCACCTTGCTGAGTTTTTACAACAATTGCCAGCGGATCGGACGAACAAGGAGAGCGATTCCATCAGATCACCATGCCAATGGAAAAAACGATACAAAGAAAAAAAGATAGATGCATTACTTGCTGAAGTATGGTGGTGGAGTCAAAAAATAACCCAACATGAAGATGAAACCAAAGATGATACCAAAGATGAAACGAAGAAGAAGAAGATGAAGGACACACCGAAAGAGATAATCCCTTAAATATTTTATCTAGCGCGATATCTGATGCACACAGACTCAGACGATGAATTAGAGCAACCATCGACTTCTCGGGCGGTCATAGAAATCGATTAAAACACTTTTTACCTTTTTTTAAATCTTGAATTATCCATAGCTCTATAAAATGCAGTTTAAAGTTCAATTAAAGTTTATTTGCAAAAAAAAACAAATATTTTTTTATGAAAGCTAAAATTTCGGTGTGAAATGTACTATTTAGTAGCGAAATTACTCACAACGGCCAGAATTGAGAAATTTTCAATACTTTACGAGATATAGCCGTGCAAAACCAAAGCTCGATCACAAAAATTGATGAAGTGATGAAAACCAGGGTTTTACCAGTTTGGGTGGATACTTCCAGAAACGGAAGTCAGAATTTGTGTTACAATCAATGACCTCAAAAATGTTGCACTGTGATTGTTTGATATGAAAAAAGTCAGTCAAGTGCGAATAAAAATTCGCTCACCAAGCGAATAAAATTCGCTCACCGCAAAAGTAGAAGAACAAACTGACAGAAATAATTTGAAAAAAAGTTGTATTGTGGACTTTTTATATTGCCAGACCATAGGCACATAAAAATGATTTTTTTCTCGTAAATTCCATTAGCAAGATCAATTGAAAATTGATCAAAATTATACACAAAATGTTACATCTCGTTAAATATTTGCAATAGCAGTTTAGGGTAACTAAAGAGAGATTCAATTACACCAACTTGTAAATGGTTTAAATTGGAAAATATACATTATTAATTCAAATCAATAAGAATTGACAGTAGTTAAAAACTGTGCACCGTAAAATTCTAACAAAAACTACAATAGTTCTTAAACTAAGTGCTCTTTCATATGACTTCAAAGATTTTTTTTACCCTTCTCCAATATCATCCCCTTAAAAAACAGAAAAACAATTATGTGACACTTCGCTATAGTTTTCGTTCAGAATTTATCGAACTTTCTTTCTCAGTGAGTTTTTCAAAATTTGTCTGTCAATTAAGCTCGAAACCTAACTTTTTGTTGCACTTTTTTGACAATAATTCGAAAACTGTGCACCGCAAAATTCTAAAAATTACAATGTTTCTTAAATTATGTGCTCTTTCTTCATTTGATATCTCACATGACTGGGTTTTAAAATGGTGTTTTCCCCACTTCTCACCCCATTAATAAATACGATTATGAGTATTTTACACTTTCTTATATTTCTCTCTCTCTCTCTCTCTCTCTCTCTCTCTCTCTCTCTCTCATCTCTCTCCTCCTCTCTCTCTCTCTCTCCTCTCTCTCTCTCTCTCCTCTCTCTCCTCTCTCTCTCCTCTCTCTCTCTCTCTCTCTCTCTCTCCTCTCTCCTCTCTCTCTCTCTCTCTCTCTCTCTCTCTCTCTCTCTCTCTCTCTCTCTCTCTCTCTCTCTCTCTCTCTCTCTCTCTCTCTCTCTCTCTCTCTCTCTCTCTCTCTCTCTCTCTCTCTCTCTCTCTCTCTCTCTCTCTCTCTCTCTCTCTCTCTCTCTCTCTCTCTCTCTCTCTCTCTCTCGTGAGATCTCTCTGTCAGGGGCGGCTTGGCGGGCGGGCGCCTGTCTTGAATCAGCGGCTCGCTATATAAACGTGTAAAAATATTGTTTCTGGTAACCTTAAGATGCAGAACGACCCCATTCACGACAATTTGGGTTGGCCCTAAGGTTAACACCCTAACCCAGAAAAAAACTATTTTGTTAAATTTGGAAATCAGAAAGAGAATATCAGACCCGGACAAAACTACAAAATTTTACCTGGACGTGAAAAAGGACCAGACTACCGAATCGGAACGTGCGCAGTCAGAGCACCCCTGATGCTCTAATAAGTCTAAAAACAGAGGCTGAGAGGTATAAGATGGATATCATAGTTCTGCAAGAAATTAACAGAAATTAACAGCCACAATCGGAAAACAAGATCTGGATGGCCACTCTTTATACTGTAGTGGTCATCCTTCTCGAAGAGAATTTGGAACTGGTTTTCTTGTTTGTGCACGCATACAAGAAGCCGTGAGGAAATTCACTCTGGTCAATGAGATGATCTGTTACCTACGTGTACGCGGTACATACAACAATATTTCTCTTATTGCCGTGCATGCACCTACTGAAGCTGAGACCGTCGACGAGAAGGATACTTTCTATATAGCACTGGAAGAGGTTATGAAACAAACACCAACACGCGACTTCATTATGGTTCTTGGTGACTTTAAAGGGCAGGTTGGAAGAGATATCTCTTATGGAAATGTGGTGGGTCCCAACAGCCAGCGTTTGAATTCGAATGATAATGGTGAGAGAATGACTGAGTTTGCATTATCAAATAATTTGAGAATTGCCAGTACGTTCTTTCCACATCGATCGATTCATAAGCAGACTTGGGTTTCGCCGAATGGAAACACTCGAAATCAAATTGATTCGAGTGTTTTTCTCGTCATTATCGTTTGATTTCAAATGGTGCTGTTTGGACCCTTCATAATGTCTATTACTCTACTAACTTCGCGTTAAAGTCACCAAGAAGTCACGTGATGATTTCAAACCCCCTTCTAATCCTTTGTTTTTTTGTTAATTCTAATCTTTCTTTTAAAAGATCTTTGCTTCAGTAGGTGCATGTACGGTAATGAAAGATATTTTTGTATGTGTAGCGTACCCATAGGTAACAAATCCTCTTATTGACCGAGATAAATTTCATTATGTCATAAAAAGAAAACCTGTACCAAATTCTTTCCGAGAAGCTGACCACTACAGTATAGAGAGTAGCTATCAAAATCTAGTTTTCCATTTATTGGCTGTCTAATTTCTTGCAGAGCGATTATATCTATTCTATACCTCTCTTCGCCCTAGGTTTCTAAACTTTTGCGACCAACGAAGGCGCTCAGGTCGTTTATCACATCAGGCAAAATTTTGTTTATGGTTTCGGCTCTGAAGAATTTTCCGGGCTGAGAGTTAACCTCAAACCCATTCCGGCTTTCGTCCCCAATACTAAGGCTGAAATTAATGTCAGGTGCCGGAGGTCACCAACGAGGCATATTGAGCACTTGGTGTTAAGAAACAAATCCAGCAGTACTGCTGAACGAACTTAGAAACAATCATTCCATTTTTTAGCTACACTTACCACCCTGACGCCCAGATAATTGAATTTTCATCTACTTCATTCTATGAGTTTACATAAATTCTTTCAATTATGGACACAATTATTCATTCAATGTGAATATTAATAGGCGAACGTGTGTCTACAAATGAAGTACATAACCTAAATTATAATTTATTTCTTGGAAATTTAATATATTAATATTATTATTATTAGTATATTATTTGTTTGACATATTTTTTGCATATTTGTTGTTTGAATCCAATCCACAAAGTATTGTCTTGTTAGATGTATAACCGATGTAATTATAACCGATTCATTATAACTTTAATAATTTAATAATACGTTAGCGTAAAAACATCGAGAACACTCAACGCATTAGAATTTAGATACATACTTAACTATTTATTTTTGTTGTAAGTTGATCTCGCAAAAAAAAATTTAAATCGAAAAGATCTATGACAAAAATACCAAAAATTTGCAAACTAAAAAATAAATAATAACAATAAGAAATGTTTGACAATTCGAATCACGTTTTAGGTATAAAAAAATACTTTTTCTTCTTAGTAAACCGAATACAAATTATATTTATTTAGAATTTGTAACACAGTTCCGCTTAACTTATTAATTTTGTTGTTGATTGATTTTTTTTAGGTGATTTATCAATAAAAATTGAGATTTATTGTTTTTGTTTTGATTTTATGAAAGTTTTAATTTTTTTTATTATTACTGCAATCCAAACAAACATAAGCCCAAATTTTTTAATCTAGTAACTAATTTTGTGTCTAGTAACTAAGTGTGTGGTTTTCACAGAATTTCTAAGACGACCGATGACAGGAACAATGGCAAGAAGGCAGAAATATTTGCCGCATCACAAAGCCTACCCCAAACTCCACAGTGTAAAATGCCCAACTTTCACTAAGGGTATAGTATTGAAAATTCTGACCACTATTTCATCACATCAGCTAGCAAAACTGATTTACTAATTTACTAAAAACTAGAGCTCCCAAAAACCGTAAAATGTTACATTTCTCATAAATGGTCTCCGAAATTCTTTACAAGGTCATTGCTTTTAATCACCATTGTTTTTATACTGACGAAATAAATGCTTCTACTTAAAACTTTACTGAAACCAATTTCCTTTCCTGAAACCAACTCGACTGAAATCAATTTCCTATTAATAGAATTGTTCCCTTCTCAATAATGAGATCCAAAAAAAATATTTGTTTTCAAATGCAGCCAAATTGGCCCTCAGAAACAAACGTAGATTATTTAAAATTTGGATTCACGACAAAAATCCTGCAAACCGGTTCCAATATGTAAAGACCAATAAAGCATCAAACCAGATAGTCAAAAACGAAAAAGCTGAAAGTGACATTGCGAAAGCGGCAACACTTTCGACTGAACATTTCGAAATGAACATATTTCTGAGTTTCTGACAAAGATTTTACAGTGCTGTTAAATTAAATTTTAAATTCTGGTATACCAATTCTTCTATCCCTTTTATATTGTTGACGGTGATCGTTGCTGATTCATAAAGAAAAGCCACATTGTTCGTGGAACGCTTTGCTTAGAACTCGACTGTTTTGGAAACCAAATGCCAATTGTCAAATTCTAGTCTTCAGGAGTTAATACGAAAGAGCTTCATTTGACGCCAGAATTGTCGAAAAACTTTAAGGGGACCTAATCCTCAGTTTTGTCCTACACTCTATTTTTAGTTTATTTCAACGAACTGTTGAAAATCCCCAGTAACGTAATAAATAATTTTGCAGCTCATAGTTCACTGCACAAGTCGTTCGTCCCTATCTTCAAAGCACAAAGGAAATTCCCGCCCGGAGAGACGCTGCCATAAATGTAGACGAGGAATCTAGAAAAAGCAGCCAGAATGACAAAAATTTAGTAGATTTTAATTCCACCAAAACACTGCTATTGATTGTTACATAAGGTGGTTTAATGTAGTACATATATCCCTAAGCTAACTTTTGGAAAAGGAACATTAGGTTATCGGTTAATTAGCTAAGTTTATTAGTTAATTAGTTATTAATTAATATAAAGTTATTATAGGTTTTTAGTTAACGATTTTAACTCACACATATCAACATTTTTGAAGGACAACCATTTGATATCTGATAGTAATACGGTAATACAAAATAATCACAAAAACGATTTCCAAGAAACAACAGTTATCGAGGTAATACAAAATGTTTACGAAACCAGCCGCTTTCTAAAATTGTTTTAAAAATTTAGCCATTGGGCATTTTAAAGCATTTCATCAAGTTCGCATGTCAACTTGATCAGCAAACAGATTGCGTACGTCTTTCACCATGCAGTTCCGAAGTTTATTCAAAATTTTCTGATTGATACACTTTGGTCTTCAAATGTGAATTTTATTTTTAGTCCAACTTAATTAAAACTGATGTATTCTTTGTGTAGTTTACACATATTAAGACATATGTACTTAATTTTAAACATAAATTTCTCACAAGTAGATGTTGATAAGAAATGAATGCTGATTGCTGTGACGTCACCTAAACGTTTTTAAAATCAACAATCCTAACGGTTTTTGGCAACAAGGAATGAAATCGTATACAACATTCATATCGTTGTTGTTTGTGAGTAAAAGAGATGAGTCGTTCAAAAACAAATATATCCAGTTCAGTTATTATACTAAAAAACTTTAGGTTGCAGCCGAATTAAAAAGTTTAAAACACTGAGACAAGGCAACGAATGTTGTAATGAAGCGCTGCTTCGTTGAAACTCAGAAAAAAATGGAATGTTTTGAAAGAAGTAATAAATGGACATAATAAGAAGCCTGATAATATGTTCTTCAATAATGTAAATAATGATGCAGATAAAATAAAAAAATTAAATAGCTTTAACGAATATTATGCTACTGTAGGTGATGTACTTGCTGAAAATCACGACGTACGACTCTTTGTCCCAAAAATAACAAACAAAACATTCAAACTAAAACCAATAAACGAAGAACAAATAACTAGGGCTGTACAGAAAATGAAAAATTCGCCAACTACTGGGGCGGATAGTTTGAAAATGTGTTATTTTAAGGATAATATCGGGAAATTATCTAATATTTAGACCAGTATTGTCAATAAATCTATGAAATCGGGTATTGTGCCAAGTGAAATGAAAATTACAAAAGTAACGCCAATCTATAAGTCAGGAGATAAGAGTGACGTTATAGATTTCAGACCAATAAATATTTTACAAACTCCTGCAAAAATACTAGAGTGTGAATGATCAATGAATGTGAATGGTGAATGATCGGTGAATGATCAATTGATAGAGTTTGTGACGCAGCACAAGTTCATTGGTGATGAACAATATGGCTTTCGTTGCAATTCTGGCACAATTTCTGCTTTATTTGATCTCATATCTGATGTTCAAAAAGCAATTGACTCTAAGATGATCTTTGCTGTAATGTTTGTCGGCCTTCAAAAGGCATTTAATACTGTCGATCGGGATATATTGTTAAAAATACTGTATGGAATGGGTGTGAGAGGTAATGAGTATAAATGGTTTGCTAGCTACTTATCAGAAAGATATCAATACACCGAAGCTCAGAGTTTGCAAAGCAATCTTAAAAAAACTGCTTATGGAATTTTTCAAGGAAGCATTTTGGGCCCTACCTTATTTAACATTTATATTGATACTGTACAACGACTATCTCTACATGGAAAGCTATTCTTGTATGCTGATGATATTGCTATTCTTTATCAATGCAACGATTTAAACACTTTGGAGAAATATATGAACATTGATATGGAAGTCTTACTATCCTGGATGACGCTACATAAACTAACGTTGAATATAAAGAAAACCAAGTACATTCTATTCAAAGTTAATCCATTCATTAATATTAATGTCCAATATAATAAGCAGATTATTGATAGGAGTGCGACGCACAAGCACCTAGATACAATACTCGACTATGAACTGACATGGGAATATCAACTTAATTTTATTAAGTCGAAACTAATACCACTAACAGGCATCTTTAGAAAAATCAGCCATAAATTACCAATTGAATCGAAACGTTCTATATTTTTTGCATTATTTCATCCATATATTATGTATGGCATAGCTATTTGGGGTAACACATACAATGAGAGTATCAAACCGTTACAAATTCTTCAGAACCGAGCAATAAAAAATTTATTCAATCTTCCATTTTTAACGGCAACAAAACTTATTCATACGCAAAATAAGATCCTACCTGTTGCTGATGTCTACAAGAATGCATCGTCAACTCTTATCTTTAATATAATAAATTGCCTAATTCATTCAAACACCAAGGTCACCCTCAATCAACCGTCTATTGTTACTCGAAATATGGGTGGTGTAAAAAATATAAAAATCTACTCATCAAGACATGGAACGCATTCTGCTCTATATGGAGCTATAAAAAATTATAATGAACTACCTCCGGAGATTAGAGAAGAGTCTACTAAAATCTGTTTTAAAAAACAATTAACTACCCATAGGCTTGAACTATTGATTAATTAACTATAACTATTAATTATAATTATTAGCTTTGTAATTTGTTTTTCTTGTAATATATTCTTTTCATTTTTCTTTTTCCTTGCCAAAAAAAAAATAAAAAAAAAAAAAAAAAAAATTTTTAGTAGTATAAGTATTTGTTGTATTTATTATATTGTACACACAATAACTAACTTTACCATTGCAAACAAACAAAAAAAAAATAATTATAAGTATCAAATGTAATTAATCCACTATGTATGTATGTATTTATAAAGTCCCCAAGGATTGTTTAAATCCACGGACAACCGTTCTAAATAAATAAACAGGTTTTACTTCTGAAATAAATCAAAATGAAGGTAGTCTTTACGACCTATGATAACCGTAAACAACGTTGATGCGTGGTAAGAAACTTATTTAATCCAGCACACTCTGACTCATGCTCATACTTATCCACATTCATATATTCATATACACACACTCATACACATACATACACAACCATACGCATTCATGTATATTGAAAATAAAAACCAAATATAACTCACCCCATGTGGTGGTGGACTCCACTCCTTCGATCCTGCTCTGCATTAGCCGGTCATCGTTTTAAGAATTGTAGAACTTTAGAGAAACGTATGTCATCGATGGATCACGATGATGGAACTTAAATATCCACAACTTTCAGTCAATCATATATTTTCAATTCTAAGTACAATTAATTTAGTTCCGGCTTCAGTATCAACAGTAATAACAGCATTCATAAATATAACTATGATGATTAACAGTAATGATCATCCAACAACTCACTAATAACAAAAAAGATGAGAGTTGATAATAAAAATAACCTTCACAATATGGTTTCCATCACAGTGATAGGACGTGTAAATTATGTCGAGGAAATTGATCTCGCATATTTATCCTCATTCATAATAGTGATAACAGTATATTAATCTTCCTTTTAACAAATTTAATGTTACGCTTAGCATGTATCTCTGGAATGGAGACTGTAACAATGACGATGTGGCTACTACAAAATAATGGATTTCCTTTTTGTTTCAGATAATAATAACACACAATTTTACTCTACACATATTATCTATTTAATTAATTTATTCACAACTAACAACAAATTAACTTGAATTTTGTTTACTCGAATAGGCTTAATTTTAACACACATTAAAAATAAAATAAATAAGAAAAGCAATAATCCATTCAATATCACAGCACTAATTATTGACCGCGACAGATAGACGTCAAAAATAATCCAATAAGAATGGAAATGTGAGACTACGAGTCACAATAGAATAATTAAAATAAGAGTTTACATGCGTAGTAAATTCTTTTGTTGTTTTTTTAAATTAACTAACACGTCACAACATATAAATTTTAACTAAATTTGCACTATCAAATTGAAACTAATTAAAAAAAAATTAACTAATTGTACTAGTTAATTTTAAATTGGAATTAATTAAAAATTTGCTACTTAATTTAACCTTAAATTAAATACAAAAACGTGAATTCAATAAAGAAAACCATTTTATTGATATTCACGAGAGAATTTTCAAAATGCATAAGAGACCGAAGCTATCAATTGCGTTCTATTTATAGTCAAAAAAATGGTAGCAATAACTGGTAGCTCGTTTTAATAATTAAAGAACCCACAAAAATCTTTACCAATATCTTGTACTAAAATTGGAGAATAATTAAAAACAGAGACATCTATTATGAAATGACTCCAGAAAATTACATTTATTAGGGTATCCACTAAGGAAATATTATCACCACCGGGTAATAAAATTGAAGACTACAACAAAATTTATAGCAGAATATTGATTGTAAGATTTATATGATATAGCGTAACTTATTTTAAGATGATCCTCCAGCAATTAACAAATACAAATTGAATACCGGAAACCACGTTGGAAAATATTACACAACTGTTTAATAGTGATTAACGTTCTTTATCGGCAACCATTGTAGGTGGCAATTACGGTTTGAGTTTAAGAAAAAACTAATTATGGGAACCACACAACGCTTCGCTGATCACCAGACTACGTCATAACAATGTTTACTTATACGTGAAATAAAATTTAATATGATACCATATAAAATCGGGTATGCCTAGTGTTGCCGATTTCTCGACTTTTAAATTTCTCGAGAAAGAAAACGAGAAATATATGTTTTTCGAGAAATCTCGAGAAATATATTTTCTTAGAAATCTTCATTTATAACGTCCAATTAAAAACCATTGTATCTTTACACTGATTTTTTAACTATGTATATTAATTAAAACAATTTTTTTAATTGTAAATAATAAATCCAATAATTTCGAACGACTTCCATTTATAGGGATTAAGCCCAAATTATCCGATTCAGTGATATTACAATATATGTCCTCCATAATGAAAACCATAAATCTTTTATTGTCGTTGACGCTAGTTCAATCGTCTAGTGATCTGCTTAACTTTTTGTTACTGTTGAATTAATTGTATTTGGTAGCTCAAGCTTTTAGTTTCAAAAAATTTAATGACTAGTTCCTTTACATTTGCAGGAGTTTTCGAATAAGTGTTTGTCAAATAAAGCTGCTTTTTGTAATTCTGTGGAAAGAAACCACCAACAGCAACTAATTGAGCAATTACTTTGCTCATCGACGGACACCGCCTTTTCATGAATTTATCGAATTTTTGCATATCACTTTTGCATATCACTATCACTGTTGATTTGAACACATCTTTTATGCGCAGAACTACTTCTTCCACTTGTGCCCGACTTTGGCTGTTTTCTTTTCAAAGAATGTATGGGATTGAAATTTAGATGAAGACCAGTGGTTGCAGATCCTTTACATAATATCGTTTTACCACAAATATTGCAGTTTGATGCATCCTTATTGTTGTTGGTAAAATGTTTTCAAACATAATCGTATTGATTTGGGTTGTTCATTTTATTGGTTATTTGATGCATATGGCTAAATTTTTAAAAACAATTTTAGAAAGCGGCTGGTTTCGTAAAATTTTTGTATTACCTCGATACCTGTTGTTTCTTGAAAATTGTTTTTGTGATTATTTTGTTTTTCTGATAATTTTGCATTTCACACTAAATGTCTAACTATTTAAAATGCAGTGGTACATAAGTCTGTCTTACCGTAATTTTAGTTCTCTTTTGTTCGGAAAAGCGCAAACATTTATAGTTTTGATTGTTTTTAGTAAATACGACGTTTGATTTTTTAAATAAAGGAAAAATATTTTTCTGGAGATAAATAAAAATTTTCTCAAGAAATCGAGATTAGATTTTTGTTAAATTTCTCGAGAAATATTTCTCGAGAAGAAACACTAGGTATGCCCAAAATATGTTTATAGAAAACCTTGTCGTTCTATTCGCAACCTACAATGTGTGACTTACCAATCATTTAGCAAGCGCATTTGCTCGCTACATAAACCTAAACACAAGATCGATGTCTTTTTAATTGACATAAAAATCACATTACAACCAATCTATTTCTAATATAATAATTTAATAAACTTAGACAATAAGAATACAGATAAAGAAGGACATAAATTTGCATTTAAATTAAATTAAACTTATTAAATTAAGCTTCCGGCTTATTTTATCTATTAAAAAAAATATACTTTTAATTTTAAATATGCACATATTCTTACAATATCCACCGATGATGGTGAAGAAAATGAAAATTTAATAATGTAATTCTATTAATAGATGGCGTATATGTTGAATAATTTAATTTTTCAAAGAAGTATTATTTTATTTCCCCCAGTTTTCTAAACCATATTTTATTTGAATGTTATTTGTTTATTGAGGGTTTTTTTGGAATAAGACACAAACAAAAAAAGATAGAAATGAATAACGAAGTTTATATATACGCGTGCCATAACAGCTGTTGTTTTTCAAGATGAGTTTTCAGATGCACATAATTTAAACAAATAAAAACATAACAATATGTGTCATAGGTAGTCAAGAGAAATTAATCCTATTTGTGATCTTTTCAATTTATTTTAGTTATATTTCTATTTTAAGTTTAAATAATAGTTTAAGGATTTTTAAATTTGTAACAATGTTTTTTTGTACAAATTTAAGATACAAATAAGTCACTGACCTTTGAATTTCATTTTGAAATAAAAGAAAGAACTAAAGAAATGTTTTTTTAAGTCAAAGTTTAAACTTGTGGTTCTGCTTTATGTCCACTTGAAATTTGTACGGTAACAAAACAGAGAATTTTTTTTATTTTAAAATGACAAATTTTAAAAGAAAAATTTTGATGTTCAATGTTTTTATTTGTATGAGATTAAGATTTAAGATCGACGAAAATAAATTAAATTTTTTCGTGAACATGATAAAAGATCAGTACCGAATTGAGTACGATCAGTACCGAAATTGCACTCCTAGATTTTGATTTAGTATTTCTTTAAATTAAATCTTTACATTTTAAATCAGGCTTGCACAAACTATTCAACAAAAACTTTTCATTATATTAAAATTCATCATTTTATATTTAAGAGCTTTGGTTTTATCATTGAGTTAAACTTTTTATGCATAAATAATTTAATTCAAAACATTTAGGCGTTGGTGATAATTTAAAAATGTTGTATAACTATAAAAGCTACAAACAAATAATCTATCCAATTACAGTAATTTTAACAACCACTACCATTTTGTTTAGCTCCTGATCTAGGTCGGATACGGGGAAAGACTGACTGGTAATGGTAAGGAGAAATATTAGAATATTTCACATCTGTAGGGAGAAATTTGCTGCTAATCACTTTTTCAATATTCTTCGATCTGGTTAACAATTCTAAAACAATAAGTTGAATGAATGTCTAAAACAATGAGTTGAACAATGAATTGTACTGTAAAACACACTGATTGGTGGGGTTTTATTTGGCCCTTAGAGCTCTCATCACAATACAATCGTCATATTGGTAGCTCTGTGAACAAATTCAACATATTTGAAAACTGAAAAGGTTTTGGAAGCTATTTCACAATTCGAAATTATCTGATTAAGAAAAATCCCGCGAAGAGTACTTCATATCAACAAACCAGCAAAGCGAATTTGGGGAATTTTATTTTAGTAACTATTAATCGACTACATGTTTTTAGACAAATTTTCACAGAAGTTTAAAGCTCTTTCGATTTATGATTTATAGCGGAGGAATATGAAGAACATCGTGAATATATTTGATATATAAACTTAATATTTAATAATCCACCATCCTGTGGATGAAGGAATGCAGCACGAAAGCTATGATTCGCGTTGTTTTGTACAATTGATCAAACTTATCAAATGGAGTTTACTTCTCAAGATGGACAGGTCTACACCCCAGAAAAACTCGGAACGGAATTTGACCAAGGACAATCCCTAACATTTCGAGGAAAGGTGCCACTCTGCCGCTTTATTTGTTTGATAAAGAAGCAGCTGTCACTGGTCTTATTTCTTCAAATTTTCCTTGTCATGGCTAGTATTGAAATGAATCCTGGACCAACTAAAACATGGCACAGTGTAATATGTAAATACATCTTAAGAGCAAACACTTCATCCATCCGGTGTAAGAACTGTAAGAAATGGTGTCATCAATGTCTCACATAAGTAATGGACCAGCAACTAAATAGCGTCATGTTGCCAAACATCAAGTCAACATACAAACACGAGGTCGCACCAAAACACAATGAGAATGAACCCGCGTACGGAAACCCCCAGCAATGTGAAAATATTGCAACTAAATTGTAACGGTCTCATAAACAAGATCGATGACATAAGTAACTTTATATGTGCAATAACGATATTCTAGTCGCGGTTTTACAAGAAACCAAACTAAATGTTAGATCCAAGATAAGTGATAAATGATAATATCATAATAAAATCTGAAAATACGGAAAAATTAACTCTAGTCAACTTTTATATTCCATCAGTTATGAACTGTCCATAGGAAATTTATTTTATTTCTCGTAGATGTGAATGGCCAACACGATCTATGGCATTCACATCTGAATACTGATTCACCATGCGAAAACATTGCTGATCAAATAGATGGCTCCAATTTTGCAGTCATAAACCAACCGTCAACCAACCAACCAACAAGGGTAACTAACATATTAACTCGTATTCTTCTCCAGATGTTTTCCTTGCCAGCATGTCACTAATGCAAATTGCTGTATGGAGAACGAAAATTGGAATCAATCAAAACATCGCTACATCGTGCAAGTACTTTCTAAAATTTTAGTATACTTACAGGTGAAGAATATTATTATAATCACAAAGCCAGTCAGTATATTTAACAGGTAACAGATTTTTGTAACGTAAAATTAAA
Organism: Diogma glabrata; assembly: GCA_963693315.1. Lineage (NCBI taxonomy): Eukaryota > Metazoa > Arthropoda > Insecta > Diptera > Cylindrotomidae > Diogma > Diogma glabrata. The sequence continues at coordinate 245,464,092 of OY856187.1, read as the reverse complement.
CAATCAGCCTTTGGCAAGTGCTTGCAATTTTTTGTCGCTCGCCTCTCTATCTAAAAGCTTACTGGGAAAATTTTTTAGAAAAGTTTACTGAAATGGAATTCAGTAACCAATTTTTACCAATTGACACCATCTCTGGGAAAAACAAGTTCAGAAAAATTTTTAATAAAGAATACATAATGTAAAATCAAGTTTTTACGAGAAGCTTGTATGTACTTTCCACCCAGAGATGAAATTCGCAAGTCATAATCGGCTGACCCTACCTAGAATAACGAACCTTAATAAACAAATTAATAAGTCGGTTACGAGTAACAATTGCATGATCTCTTTTGATGATACCCAAACCGAATACCAAAGGAAATCCACAATCAAATTTAACACATAGTTTACGACAAAGCAAAGTAGACATGAAAAGGAAACTAGGTCAGTATTGAGACATCTGCGCAAACTAAGTACTGATTTTAAGGATATAATCTTTTCCGAAGACGAAGTTGAGAATGCTTAAAAGAAAACTAAGCCTGAAATAACCTGGAGCCACTCACTAATGTTCTGAACACCTACCTTAACCCCTGAATGAATGGTTTAAAACCAGAAAATTGAAGCTTTCCACCGAAAAGTCCACTTCTAAACTTTTCACCACATGGACAAAGGAGGTGAATACAACATTTAACATCTGCATTGACAACATACTTACTCCTACGCTAAAAAAGCCAAAACTGCTGTAGGTAACATTCGACCCACTACTTAAATTCAATACCCATGCTCAGCAGGTGAGCTCATGATTGTAAAACAGAAACAATGCATTGAAAGCACTAGCTGGTAGTTCATGGGGTAACGATAAAAACACATTTATTGCATCCTACAAAACAATAGGAAAACCGATTGTAAATTACGCTGCATCCATATGGACATTTCAAATTGCTGGCACTCACTGGAATAAGTTACAAATAACACAAAACGCTGCCTTGCGAATAGCAACCAGATGTCGTTTAATGGCTCAAGATCACCTACACGAGGAATGTAACATATTGGCGGTGCGTGAACATAATGAAATGCTTACCAGACAATATTTATGGGTATGTCACAAAGATCAAACTCACTGCAATGACATTTTATCCACGACGACACTCCCTTGAGACATAAAACGAACTGCGAAGTATTTCTTAAATGATGTTAGAAACAATCAAGTCACCGGTAACATCGTATTAGCTTACGTATAAAACGGACTTAAAAATAATGCATACCAAAGTTGTTGAAGACACAATAAGAAACTACGCCCCAAATCAAGTTCTCAATAACAAGCCACCACAAGACGCTGCGGAATAGGTCAAACTACCGCACAGCCTCAGATCCATTCTATTGCAGTTAAGATCCGGCTGGTCACGCATCTTAAACAACTCCATGAATAGAATTGACCAAAAAAATTGTTGACAGTGTCCCGCATGGGAGAGTACGCCATATGATGCAGATCACCTATGCAATTGTCCAGAAAACCCAATCGAGCAAAGTTCCTGAATTTGAACATGAAGCCAGGAGAGTAACACCGCACCCGTGAATACAATAAAAAGGTATTCTGAACAGGTTAACAAATTTAATTAATTTCAAAACAAATCGAAGTGTAGAAGAAAATTCTCAATAGCATACTCAAAAATACTAGATCGTCAATTCTTCTATTTTTCAACAAGCTATCTTCTAATTTTACCTACAACAAAAAGATAGATATGGTTATTTGGACTGAGAATAACTAAAACCATAGAATTTCGATTACGAATATAGTTTGAAGTGTTTCGTCTGCGTTAGACTTCTTACATATTTTATTTATGAAACAAGTTTTGTGTCAACCAAAGATCTTGAAATAAAAAATCATTTGTTTACTTTCTACTTTACTTTTACTCATATTCTTCTCCTTTCCATAAATAATTAGTCGCCTTGCACTCATGCACTTGAACTTTCTATGAACTACCCTTAACATTGTTCTTTGACAAAATATTATTCACTGATGATGTCATGCGCTTTACTGTCCGCATTAAAACAACAAAAACAAAACATTTTTATTTTTGTTCTTGTATCGTTTACTTTTTTTTGGACAAATTGATAAATTGTATATAAAATTAAGATAATAAATTCTTATGCATATCTCATATTGGTTTGGCGAAGGATATTCTTATATAAAAACAAAAAAAACTTGATGCTAAAAATAACTTCAGTGCGATCGAAATAAAAATCATTCACTCGAATAATATAAAAATTTTGGTTATGATTCATCGAGCGAGCTCTGTCTTTTGTAAAATGAAAAATTTCCAAAACTAATATATAACTTTATCTCTATGAAATATAGCATTTTATCTTTATTTTAATGTTTTTGCAATATTTGTCTGTACAGCGTACCGATGGAATGCTTTGTCCGAATCAATAGTCACAAGTGCCCTCAAACCAAAGGGTTAACGAAAGCGTTCATCAACACCTCAGAACGTATGTTGTTGCGACCTAGGTTTTAAAAGGTATCAATGTGTTGTTGTCAGACATATGTATTGTAATTCTTATTACACAACACTTTTTATATAAAAAAAAAATACCAGAATTTTTGGATAGAAGCATCAACATATATGTGTCCTGGTTTAATTGGATTATAAAACCAAACATTGTTAGTAATAAAATTTATATGATTGCATTGCATGGTAAACGCACGAAGTTTTGCACGTCTTTGAAAACGTGTTCAAAACATAGGTTTGTGGCTAATAAGCGATCTATAGATGTAGGGAGAGTCACACCAAATAACTAGCGAATGGGACGGATTATTTGTGTTTGGCAATACATGACTCGCTCTCTACGGAGGTACAAGGATTGGTGGAGTTGTATTACACAAAGGGGTGACCCGTTATCATTGCGTGTGACGTTAACGCACACAATGACATGTGAGGTAGTTGCGACAGTAACCAATATATGCGTGTTTGTTATAATATTTATTTAGAGTAAGAGAGAAAGTGTTGGATCTAGCGATAGGGCGTAGGTTTCGCACAGTTTATAATAAACAAAACATAATATAATTTAATAATAGTATATTAATGTAGCAGGGTCTTAAAGCGAACATTAATACCGTGTGGGTATTACAAATACGAGTGTAACGAGTTTTTGTAATATCCACAAGGTATTAATGTGAGCTGTAAATCCTGCTACAATATGCTATTTTATCGCATAAGCGCAAACAGTACAACAATATACATCGTATATATTCGTCGTACGTTAAGTCTGCTTTATCGGTAATATTGCTAGAACAAAAAAAATGCAGAAAGCCTGGCAATATTTTTTGTTAGCATTGCGTTTTTGTAATTACGTAATTTAGTTCTTCAAAAAACATTGAAGTGTGAAGTGTAAAAAAAACCTAAACGAAAAAATGGATGTGAATAGAATTGATGGAAAATGCGCGAATGGCAACATTAGATTAACTACCAGAAAAATCTAAGCAAAATTATTTGAAAATATACAAATCATTCAAGGACTGGCAAAACGGCCCCGGCGTAAAAAAATTTCACCGGATCTCATTTTGGCATATTTCCAAGAAATGGACAATAAAAAAAATGCAAACCGACGAGCATGTGGGCCTATTTCTCAATGTTAAAGGCACATTGCGTGTTGACACAAATCAACAATAATTCATTGTTTAATGGAATGATGCCAGGCTATTCCAGAGGCATCTCTTTCGAAAAAATGGAGAATTGTACATTCAATTTTTATACGAAAAACTAAAACAAAAGTTTTTTTTACTTTGATCAACATTTATGTACAATTACAATTACGGCTTTTAATAAATGTGAGTCTTAAAATAAAACTATTGAATCTTATTTTGTATTTCTTATTGTTTCAATCAAGTGTTGGATGGATCTTTTGTTATCAAGTCTATCGAAGCATCAGATTTGCTATTATTCAAGAAGAAAGGTAAGGCAGTTTATTATTACACAGCAGAAATTTAAGACCCTAGAGTCTTAAATGTTAGAAATAATATCAGATTTAACGACCCGAAGAAATACTATTAATGTTGGGAATACACACGCGTATGCGATAAAAAATAATAATAATAATTTAATTATAATTAAGTTTTTTTTTATATAATTTCCAATTCCTTTCAGTTACTTCATGCGTTGGTGTTTTTTAAATAATATTTTACTTACGGCTTTATATTGTCGATTTTAACAGTCAACCTAGACTTTGATTCAAGTTGTCCAGCTCTTGAAGTAGTCAATTTAGGTTTTGTTTGTTTTCGTGTTATTGCGTTTTCGTATGTGTGTTTTTTTCTTTTAGTGGTATAATAGTATAATTATAATTATAGTATAATTTTTTCCTCATGGAGGGATCAGCTTTTATTGATTTGTTAATTTTTTTTATTTTTGATCCACGAGTGTGACAACCCCGCGTACTCCAGTCCCTGCTATTGGCATATGAGTTAACGTGAGATATCACATACCACTGGCAATAGTAGTGAGATATCACTAGCCAAGGTGATATCTTAAGGGTGCTGGCGGATGAACTGTATTCAGTCAACGGTCGGCGGTAGCACACTCAATCTTAGCAATGGCATACCCCTGGATGGTGGCACGCTGTTGCTTTCTCGAAGAAACGAGCCTTCATATAACTCTATATCTGGGCTTTAATCGTTGAGGAAGATAGTGTCACACTTAATCAAGGATTATGCCACTAGCTGGATTATTGGTAACCCCATTTTAGTTTTGTTCCTGCAAATTTTTAAAACAAATTTGCTTTCTATCTCTTATTTTATTTTTATTTTCTCTATCCTATCATGAAATATTGGCCTATGTCATATTTTATATGTGATAGGATATTCATTATTTAGCAAAAAATATAAAAAAAAAGAAAAAAGAAAGATTTGCGTCCATTAACATCCTTAGAACGCATGTTGTTGTGGGACCTTGGTCTTAAAAGGTGTTTATGTGTTGTTGTGACACATATTGTAATGTCTACTACATAACACATTTTATTAAAAAAAAATAGAGCTTAGTATTTATCGGGGTTTCAAAGGTTATAAAATAGAGAATTTTTTTGTTATTATTTTTAGTCTCCATTAAGGGCCAGTTGTTTCATCTCCGATTAAATCAACGGTTTGGTTAAATCTCTGATAACCGGTGAAAAAATTAAAAACTAGTTGTTTCATGTAAAGTTAAGGTGATCTCTGATTAAATATTTAACTTAACCGTTACCGACCAAAAATGGCTAATCAACTATTTAACCATTGATTATCTGTCATTATAATATATCTGTCAAACTGTAATTTTTATCTCGGTGGCTTTGTGAAATAAATAATTGTGCGCGAATTTTATTAAATAAATAAATTCAAAATGTTTGATTCAATATATAATATTAGTTGTTCTGATTCTTCTGACGATGAAGAAATAATTAACTATGTGACATCAAGGAAAAAGAAAACCTTCCGATCAAGAGAAGATTTTTTTAGTTGGGATGATATAGATTTCGAAGCCAGGTTTCGGATGTCAAAAGAAACAATTTGTTGGCTTACAGAACTAATTAAAGCAAAGATAAAAACTATATCAACAAAGTAAGTTCTATATTTAAAGGAATGTATACTTTTAATTAAATTAAATGATAAATTTTCTTAGAAATCGAGCTGTTAGTCCACTGGATCAAGTATTGTTAACAATGCGCTTTTTTGCAACTGGAACAATACAGCAATGTACAGGAGATTTATATGGGCTACACAAATCTACTGTATGTAGAATCACAAAGAAGGTAACAAGAGCTATTGCCCAACTACGTCCATTATTCATTAAAATGCCAGATACAGAAGAAAAACAACAAAAATGCTCATATGATTTTTATAAAATGGCCCGATTTCCGAACGTGATTGGTGCAATTGATTGTACTCATGTTCCAATAATATCGCCAGGTATAAAAGAATTTTTAGTAGCCAATTACAAATTAAAGATTGTTTTTATTTCTATAGGTGGGGAAAATGCTGAGTATTATAGGAATCGCAAAGATATATTCTCTGTTAACGTTCAAGCCGTTGTAAATGCAGACATGTCATTTATGGATGTTGTAGCTAGATGGCCAGGTTCTAGCCACGATAGCACTATATTTAATAATAGTCGATTAAAATGCAATTTAGAAAGAGGTGCATTTGGACAGCGATGGCTAGTTGGAGATGGGGGTTATGCGTCCAAGCCTTATATGATGACACCGCTAAGATCCCCACAGCTCCAACCTGAAAAATTATATAACGAAAGTCAAATAAGAACAAGAAATGTAGTTGAAAGGACATTTGGTGTGTGGAAGCGACGTTTTCCAGCAGTTGGATCTAAATTAAGAGTCAAGTTAAATAAAGTTGAAGCCATAATAATAGCGACAGCAGTCCTTCATAATATATGCATTCTGAGATGTGAACAAAATTTTGAAGCGGATATTGATGCTACGATTTTAGAAGAGGAGAGCAATTTTGATATAATAGAGGGCGAAAATCAAATGACAAGAAACAATTTGATCCGTGATTATTTTTCTTTATAAAATAAAAGATATAATTTTATTCGTATTATTACGTATTATATATTTTTATATTTTTATATTTTATATTTTTTTTATACCTAAATTATAATAATAAACTACGTATTAAAATTATTAACTTGTTTCCATTTTAACTCCAGTAAATCATTTTCTAACTTCAAATTTTTAATTTCTAGCTCATGCTTTTCTTCGTTGTGTCTCACTAGTTGTTTGTGAAGATCTTTCATGTGCTCCATCCGTAGATTATGCTCTTCTAACATTTGGATTTTTATTGCATCTTCACGACTTTTTTTTTGCTGAGTCAAAACTGTTTTTTCGTATGCTAGAGTGCAAAATTTCTTCCGCACTTCTAATGGTGTTGCTGCGAATTTTTTGCTTCTTTTGTTAGTCGCTGTAAAATATATTTTTAAATAAATATTTATAATTAGCTGCCATCTTTTATTTTTAGTCGCTTACTTTGAAGTTCTTGGGAAATCGGTTTCCTCAAAAGACTTTTAGGTGTACTGCTATCAAATGTGCTTCTTGTATCCGGTTGTCCTTGGTCACAATTATTTATTTCTCCCTGCAAGTCCTCAGCAAAACCTGTGTTTTCTGTGTCGTCGTCTATTAAATCCACCGAAGTTGTTGGAACAACAGATGAATCGCTGTCGAATTCCGATTGGTTCCCTTCTAAGGAAACCTGCATCAAACCCCGCAACCAGTTCGTTGTGTCTGATGGTTTAGGAGGTGCTGGGCCACCACCAGTGCCCTTCACCTGGCTCTTATATTGAGAACATTCCTAAAATAAATTTTTTTTAAATTTATATGGTCTTAAAGGGTTGTAAAAAAAATTAATTCCTTTCTTGCTCTACGCTTTAGGTTTTCAAACTTATTTTTCAGTTGTATAACACTGCGATGTACCATCCCAGATGAGTTGAATTCATCGCAGATTTTCATCCAACAGTCGTCTTTCTGTTTTACACTAACAGAATCCGTTTTCTTATTGAATATCAACGTCTGATATTTATCCAAAATTCCTTGAAGCCGCTCACATTCTTGATCCGAAATCTTGATCTAAAATAATACTGTTTTAATATATACATATATATACATATGCTTTCATGTATGTTTTCAATATTATTATTTTATATCTAATAATTAAACTTACTTATTTACGATGTTGGTCGTATCACTTAACATATTTAGATTTAAGGTTTTAAAAAAGGGTTGAAGAAAAATTAAACGCTAATTCTATAACAAAAATCGAATTTGTAATCGCAGTTTTATTACTTTTGTTGTAACAATAAAATAAAATTGAAATTTCAAGCTATTTTGTTTTTAATTTCACGCCATCTTTTATTGTACACTTTAAATAAAATGTCATTTTATGTTCTAAAAAATTAATCACTGATTAATTTTAACCATTGTCAATTTTTGGATGAAACAACCGATTTCATTTTTAACCAGTGATTAAATTTAATCATTGATTAAACTAACTGCTGATCAAGAAAAAATAACCGTAGATGAAACAACCGGCCCTAAGTGTTTTAGTTTTTCTTTTTGTTAGTTTGAAATTGAATTGAAAACAATTAAATATTTTTTGAAATGGCAAAATTATCAATTAATTTCGCCAACATAATAGGACAGAATATCAATCTTCATTCAGTTCATCTATATCTTCAAAATTTAAAATCGGATATTCTTTTTCTAACTGAAACTATTATAAGTGACCGAGCTATAAATCTAGATCGTAAAAATATCTTTGTCCTCATTATGAGCTTGAATCCTCATTTTATTTCAAGCATGGTGTTTATATCAGAAACACCATTCCATATGTTAGAAATAAAAATGTTGAATTAAATTCAAAACACCACAATATGGTATCCGTTAAGATTTGTTGTTCTAATCAAACGTTTTTTGTTTTTGGTCTATATCGCGACCCTAACTCACCTGAGAACATCAACTTATTTCATGACCTATCCGAAAAAATAGCTAGGTTGATTGAGTATCCTAATGACAAATTTATAGTTCTTGGTGTCTTTAATGTTCACAATAAAGAATGGCTCACACACAGTTCCACAACTGATATAAGATAGGTAAACAGGCTGAGTTATTTGCTCTTTACCATAATTACACACAAATTATAGATCAGCCTACTAGAGTGCCTGACATTCCGGGACACAGTAGTAACTTGCTTTATTTGTTTTTAACAAATGATTCTTACATTGTACTTTTTAAAGTATTAGAGCCTTTAGGTGGTTCAGATCATAATTTGATTTCTACACAGTTAAATTTACAAATTCCAAAACAATTCAAAGCTAATCCGCGTCTTGTTTGGGACTATAAAGCTGCGAATTGGGAGGGTCTTAGAGGTTTTTAAGCGGTTTCTATGGAAACGTAATTGCCCTACCGACCATGACCCTAACTTAGCTGCGTTATATTTTTCAGAAGCTATTCTTGAGGGCATGTTGAGATTTATACCTGGCAGATTGGCCATTCCTAAGGTATTCAAATAAATGTAAAAAGGGGATTAAAATTAAGAAAAAGGCATTCCAAAAGTTTATTCAAAACAAAACCGATGAAAACTATAGACAACACCGAATTGAGAAAAAATATATACAGGAAACTAATAGATGCAAAAATCTCTATAATATAAAAAAAGCTTCCAAATTTGCTGAGTACCCAACTGGTTCACGTAATTTCTTTAAAGCGATTAATGCTGTCCAAGGTAATTTTTGTAAGTCTTTTCTACCTCCTCTTATTCATATTGATAGAGATATGCCGATCAGTGACCCAAGAGAAAAAGCTAACCTTCTGTATAATTATTTTTCTAAAAATTCTACACTAAGCGAACCCAATTTCTTACCTATGCCGATCCTAGAGTTTCATACATAATGGGGCGTATAATTTTTCGTATAAACATCATACGTAAAATGCTTTTACAAATTAATACTAACAAAGCATCTGGTCCTGATCGTTTTCATCCAATTATTCTGAAAACATTTGCTAGGGAGCTAGGACCAATCCTCACTAAAATTTTTATTTGCCATATAAGAAAGGCGATTTTCCCGAAATGTGGAAAATGGCAAGCGTACAACCAGTTCCTAAAAAGGGTAGTAAAAATGATCCAACAAATTACAGACCCATTTCAATTTTATTGGCTGTTTCTAAAAATTTTGAGAAATACATTAATTTTAATCTAATGAGCTTCTTAGAGTCTTCAAAACTACTCAATGAAAGACAATACGGCTTCTGAAAAGAAAAAGCGATGGTAGATTTACTTTCTTTTGTCACTCATGCCTGGAACAAGTCGCTCGAAAATCATGGTGAAACTTTCGGTGTTGCCCTTGATATGGAGCATATTTTAGTAGTTTGAAGTGTATTGATTCTGTTCAGCGCAGAGCTGTTAAGCTGATCGGCAACTAAAGTCTTGCTAATGAGCTTGATTCTTTGCAGCACAGACGAAATGTTGCTGATCCTACAATTTTCTATAAATACATTATGGATGAACGAACTTCCACAGAGATTAAATCAATTTTACCTGAACTAGCAAACTTCTCACGTTTCACCAGAGCTTCTACTATGGTCCATCCTTTTACGGTTCAAATAAAAAGGTGAGGAACTGTTGCTTTTCAGCATGATTTAAAAAAAAAAAAAACACCATTTCAAATGAGCCTCCATTGTCGGATCACAGGAGTATGTATAAACTAATTGGGTCTTGAAGTAATTATGATTTGCAGTGTATTGGGCAAAGTGGTGGGTTCTCTACCTTACTATACAACTGCTGTTTTGCTTGCCTTGTTTTAAGTTTGTTGCGATGAGACACTACAACCTACGTTTAATAATTAATTTTAATGATACTTTGATGAAAGGTGCAGATTTATATACCAAACAACTAGATAGTTTTTGAGCCGTATTAAACAAAATGGTGGCGAGGAGCGAGGGGGTTTTCGATAACTGTAGGTAGTTTTGTTTGTTTGAAGGTGTAGGGGAATGAATAATAAATAATAGGTGTTCTTCATATCGAAACCATAGACAAAATGAAAAACCTGGTAAAATCTTTAGGGTTAGAAAACTGAGAAAAATCTATAAACCATTATTATGTACGCCGGTCGGCAATACCGGTCGATTAGTTACCGATAGTACATAACTATGAACGTATGAAAATAATCCAAACCAAACAATACCTACCAGGTGATTTTTAACATAAAATTAACGATTAAACGGAGATTTAAATATTAGATTTTAGTACAACCCAATGATGTCTGTCAAAAACTTACCGTTATCTGGGTTCATGATCCTACCTACTAAATAAATTTTTATTTACAGTTTTCGTATAGAGCACCTAGTAGGTATCATACTTGTTTTTAATTTGAAGAACTACGTGATTTATTATTAATGAGTAACGTACTTACGTACATGTCACGAAGAAAGTTAAAATGTCAGATCATGAATTATAAATAAACCATCACTACTCGAGGAGTTTAATTAAAATAAATTACGATTATACTTGTTCTATATTCACTCATTATAACCCTTTTTTCTATAAATTATAGTTAAGTATATTTATTTATGGGCTATTATTTTGAAAACGTACATTTTTTTGTTGATTTTTAAATTTTTGATTTTTAAAAAATCTGAAATTTTGATATATTGTTGGCATTGACAAAAGGAAAAAAGTAATTTCTGCTTTTATTTTTTGTGTACTCTGAATCGGAGTTATGCGCGGTTGAATTTTGAGGCTTTTTCACGTAGTTTTTGGTAATGGTGGCAATGTTTTGTGAATAGGTGCCACAAATTTCATCCGACTTACGTATATTTTTGCAAGTAAAAAGGCAAATAATTGAATAATTGAAATAAGTAAGTTTAAAATTGATAACTTTTATCTTTTCCGCTAGGCGGCGCGTAAAACCTTGGTTTACTTCAAAGCTCATATCTCAAAAAGTAGGCTTTTTTTTTTTTTGTTTTTCACAAATTTTAAAGTAAACATATGCAACTATGAAATTCAGAAATAAAAAGTCAGCAATTCAATATGGATTTTTTCTTACGATTTTTTAAAGTTTGGTATATGAAAAATTCACATGTGTTTTTTTATTAAGTTAATAATCCTGTACTAAATGTGGATCTAATAAATTAAACATTTCATATTTTAACACCTGCAATAAATTTGAACCATTTTCTGTGCGGTTAAATGGTTAAAAACTTATTAAAAATTAATTTAAGTTAAGTGGTAAAATAAAGGAATTTAAATTATTAAAAGGGTGTGTAAAATGTTTATTCATTTTAAAAAATGTCTATTCAGCCCCTTTTTACTAATTAAAATCTCATTAGAGACTCATAATTTTAACATTGAAAATTTCTAATGATGCCCACAAACGGTTTTTGACCAAATTATACTTGCATCCAATCAAAATATATTAAATTGTACCTACCTAATTTTACCTGATTCTACCTATGTCAAAACTATTTCAAGGGTATATATATATTGATTGGATTGCCTTATAATCAATTATATTCCAAAATATTTAGAAGACATAACGTTTAGAAAAGATAATAATAGAAATGCCTTTCAAATTGTGCTGTAACTTGTACGGTCTCAAAAATCATCAGCGGACATCAAAAAATGTGAAACTGGTCACACCAGCTGTTATTCAAAAAGCTGCGACCCTAAATTTTACTTTGCGTGATGACCAGTTTATATCTATAAAAATAAGGTAAATTTAATTATTTTATTAAAATGAATAAAAATTCATATGCAACTAATATTTTCTATACAGCAGCTTTCATGTTCGGAAACTATCGATAGTGAAATTATTTCTATAAATCAGGATGTTGAAAATGTTCCAACGAACGAAAATATTCAAATACCTCCAGCATCTTTAGATCCATCACCAGTTTCGGTTGATACTATATCTCCACCAGTTCCTGAACTACTTAATGACATTTTAGAAGATATTAACAATGTTCTTGGAAGGTTAGCCAAATCGCCTATCAAACAAAATCATATTACAACAGGAAGTTATAAAAAAAATGCAAGTGTCACATCGGCAATAAGTCAAAGAATATTTCAAGTAGATTCAGTTAAAGTGTTATCACCAAACGAGGAATGTGAATATACATCATGGCTTATGAACCTTAAAAAAGAGTTTAAAGATGCCAGCTGTAAATCAAAACAAGTGTTTTTGTTGACAACTCTACCACGTAAATTTTGGTCAAATCAACGTATCCAGGATGAATTTAATGCATCAAGACGACTGGTAGAATTCGCCATGGATCTGTTGGAAACAGTAGGTCCTTACAGTTGGCCTCAAAGCAAACAAGTGCACAGTTTGTCACAAAATATAGTAAAACAAATTCAAACATACTTCTTATCAGAGGAAATTAGTAAAACAATGCCTGGCCTTAAAGATGTTGTTACTATTACAGAAGGATCGACAAAAATTAAGAAATCAAAGCGGTTGGTGTTATGGACCCTCACCGGCATCTACGAAATGTTCTTGGAAGAAAACAAAGAACTCAAGGATTCCACTGTTTTTTACCGGATAACACTACACCCGATAAAATAATTGCCAAAATGTTTTCTTTTTCTGATGATCATAAATATTTCAATTTAAAGGCAAAAAAAATATATAAATTAATTTTTTAATGTATTTATTTATAATATTGATTAAATTATAATGTTTATAGGAAAAATATTTTTTTAATGTTTTTTTCTAATGTTAGTGTTGGTGATGTTGAAATTATAACAAAATCTTCGATCATTGGGATCTCCAATTCTTATTCTGAGTAAAAACCTGTTTCTCAATCAGAAATACACAAAAAATGGTTCAAATTTATTGCAGGTGTTAAAATATGAAATGTTGAATTTATTAGATCCACATTTAGTACAGGATTATTAACTTAATAAAAAAACACATGTGAATTTTTCATATACCAAACTTTAAAAAATCGTAAGAAAAAATCCATATTGAATTGCTGACTTTTTATTTCTGAATTTCATAGCTGCATATGTTTACTTTAAAATTTGTGAAAAACAAAAAAAAAAAAAGCCTACTTTTTGAGATATGAGCTTTGAAGTAAACCAAGGTTTTACGCGCCGCCTAGCGGAAAAGAGAAAAGTTATTAATTTTAAACTTACTTATTTCAATTATTCAATTATTTTCCTTTTTACTTGCAAAAATATACGTAAGTCGGATGAAATTTGTGGCACCTATTCACAAAACATTTCCACCATTACCAAAAACTACGTGAAAAAGCCTCAAAATTCAACCGCGCATAACTCCGATTCAGAGTACACAAAAAATAAAAGCAGAAATTACTTTTTTCCTTTTGTCAATACCAACAAAATATCAAAATTTCAGATTTTTAAAAAATAGTTGTTTTTTTTTCGATGTACGTTTTCAAAATAATAGCCCTTATAACAAATAATAAATTTTATTTTTTCTGTATTCAAACATGCCTGCAATTTATTTTTAATATATATGTACAATGTGCATGTAGTAAAAATTAGGAACTGTACTGTTTGTATATTTCTTTTGACATCTGTGTCTATTCTCTGTGGTTTGTTATTTTTTTAAATTAAGTAAATCAATTTAGGGATCGGCAAAATTTTAAAATTCTGTCAATTGTCAGTTATAAAACCTTTTCTAAAATAAATATTATGATTAAACAATTTATCTTTCAGACGAATCGTTTAAGCTATTACATTCTAATATATTTTATTAGAATTAAGATCAGATAAGAAGTTTGCTGTCAAATGTTTACTTGCTTTTTTTTCCTGTTAATTATTGATGGTTTTCAAGGTTATAAAAATTTGTAGATGGAATTTTGTTAAGAATTAAATGTTTCGGTGGAATCATGGTATGAGGGTATAACGTCGATATAATGCAAATAAAAAATAACTTATAGCTATTGCTAAAGGCATAGTTTCGATTCTTATGTAACCACATATCCAGCGTTAAACAAATTTGAACCTATATAGCGTCTTATTTTTTATTTATTACTATATTCAAAATTATGAATACAAACGCGCGTTTTTGTTTTTCTTATGTACATAAGTTTAATGGTTAAACTAAAATCAAACACGAATAAATATTTATAAATTTAAAATTACTCCATGGGTTCAGAGTAAGTTAAGTTCGTGTTTAATGGACGTTTCAAATCCAATCCTATTCTACCAAAGTCTACCTAGGCAATGTGAAGATAGCAGATACAAATGAGCTGATTTTAGGTGTTAAAATATTTTCGGTAAAAAGGTCTATAAATCACAAGTGTAGATAATTTCAATTTTTTTTTAATTTGATGTGATGTACCTATGAGAGTGGGTTTTATTGCTCTGTGACAATTTATTACTTTCTCCCCTTACAAGCAAATTTGTTCACAGGTAGGCTAACTAAGTAATCTATAACCACCGGTACAGATGTGCAAAATTCGTTATTGATATTAGGACATCGCACGCCATTAGGACCGGTGTGTTTGTTCTGTTTTGGACTTTCACCAATACCCGGGTAGGAACTGCCAATATTAAACAACGAACCAATCTTGAGCCAGTATTAGCGGGCCAAGTCTTTGGTAGTTAAATTTCAGTCTGGGCCAGTTGTAAATGCTTAGACTAAACCAAGATTCAGTTTATTACATCACGCGTTATTTACCAGGTTAATGCATTGTAAACATGTGCAAGCCATATTATGTTTATCTTTATTTGTATATATAATTAGTCTTTACACAACCTTTGTCCACACATTTAAAGGACGTCGGGAAAAATTGGTTTGGAAAACCTGGCCCAAGTCTTATTTGCCAGACTTGGCCCAATCCTGGTTTGCCAGTCTTGGCCCCAGGACATCAGTTCAAGTTTGGGCCGTTTGAAAATGTTAAGTCTTGCCCAGACCCTAAAAGCTGTGGCGCGGGCTTGGCCCATGCTTGATCCATTAGCTTTTTCTTACCCGGGTATGAGCATGGAGCATAAAAGTTTCTTAGCACAAATTCGAAGAAGAACAAGTTTTTAAAATTAATTAGATCTGCAACCAAATTCTGTAACTGTGAAGCGGTGAAGTGTTAAAAATTTCTTCGTTTCTTTTCATTAAAAACCGTATCACTCCGTCGCTTCACAATTACAGAATTTACCTACTGCTTCCTTAAACAATAAATAAAATTATTGCGTTAACTCAATTTACTATTTTAAACAAATTATGCAGTACCGAAATACCACTTTTGAAATTTTCGTCTGGCAGCAAATGTCCTCTTACTCACACTTCTTTTTTATGGGGGGCGTTCATGTTCCATGTAGGAACTTTGTCAAACTAATCAGCGGTATAACTACAATGGTAGGCGATTTTTTTATGGTCGTTAATTACGTCCATCTCCCATTGTAGTCGTGGTCTACCTACATTGTCTGTCTTAAGTGGACCAAAATTGTAGCGTGAGATCTTACGCTCAGGTAAAATAAATTCAATTTGTCATTTTGTGTAAGGGTACACGTTTGTGACCCATACATCACAACCGGTCTAATCAATGTCTTGTATAATTTGATTTAATGTTAGTTAATACATACGGTAATCCATGGAATCCATGTAATTTTATATCTGTAAGTATGCTGCTGTTTGAGTCAAGCATTGATCCCAAATATTTAAACGATTTAACTCCCTCGATTCGTTCATCGCCGCACATCAAATCTTTCTGCTCAGCCTCTCTTGAAACAATCATGTTTTGTTTTATTGTAATTAATTTGCAGACATTATGTATATGCTGTGAAGAGGAGAGAGATTTCCCTGTAGTTTGCACATTGTAGCCGATTACTTTTTTTATGGATTGGCATCAGGATGACGGGATGACTACTACAGTATAAAGAGTGACTATTAAAATCTTATTTGCTTGTCTAATTTACTAGGGAGCAATGATATTCGTTCTATACCTCTCAGCTTCAGTTTTTAGACTCATTAGAGCATCAAAAGCGCTTTGGCTGCGTGCGTTTCACGTTTAGATTTTAGTAGTTTGATGACTGATACTTTTTTCACGTATAGGTAAAATTCTGTTTTTTGGGTTTTTTTTTCTCTTTCTGATTTCTAAATTTAACAAATTTTTTTTGCCGGGGTTAGGGTGTTAACCTCAGACCCAACCCAACGTTTCGTGAATTGTCCGTTATGATGCTGGTTACCAGATGAACGTTTTCGCACGTTGATATAGCGAGCCGCTTCATTTAAGACAGACGCCCGCTCCAAGTCGCCCCTAATATGCAGAGCTGACGCTTGGTTTTAGGGTGTCAAATCACCGTGATGTAGAATCATTGACTGAGCATTTTTTACTTTGCCTGTTTCCGATACACCAATCTAATTCTTTCAGCATAAGCCAGGTAGCACGACGTGGCAAGGTTGGAAAATATCATGATATTTATATAAATATCAAAATATCCGATATATATCAGATATATATCCGATATATATCATGTTCTTATATTTATTTTTGAATAAGTTGTTTATCTTAAATATTATTCAAAATATGGCCCTTTCTACAGTTGTATGCAGTGCAGCGAATCACTCCCTCGTTTCTTACCACTTTGCATATAAACTAAATTCAAATATGGCAACTATAATTTAGTTTATCGGTAATTTATCAAGCCTATTCGTTTATATATTCAATTGCACAAGTCCAAATGACGAATACGCTTACTTGCTTTGCTTTGTCTTGTTTATGTGGTCAAATTGCTTCATCAATACCTATAAAATATTGAACAACTGGTCCAGTAATGGTCCATTGCTGGCAACCAGCAATGCAGCAATGTTAGAGTTTTGTCAACCATAACTGGACCATAAACATCATGTAACTGTATGATAACTTCGAACAATAAATGACTGCCATGCAATGGCCCATACAAGGTTATACAACTGGTCTAGTAATGGAATTCAATAATGGCCGGGTACTGGCAACAATGACTCATAGTACTGGCAACTATGACTCGATCATTAACATAATTTTACTTGTTGATAACTTCGGATAATAAATGGCTGCCATTTATTTGCCAGAGAGAAAAACAACAATGGCCTATACAAGGTTGTTCAACTGGCCCTGTAATAGACCAATATAGATGACCAGTATTGCAGCAATGACCGAAAACTGGCTACCATGACAGGGTCATAAAAAAAAAATAAAATATCATATGTAAATTTAACTAAATTAAATACAAAATATTTAAATTAAAGTAAGTGTTCAGAGAAAAAAATTTAAAACTTATACCAGTTTTAACATTTCATATTATCAGTCTTTCAGCGGAGATGCGATAATTAAACTATGTATAGGTGAAACTTTTCAAATTATATATTTCTAAAATGGATAACACTATAGTGTATTTTAACCAAATGACAAAGATCGGCCAATTTATGGTTCAGTACTGGCCTAATAACAATAGCCAATTGATGTTAACCATTAACGTGCCATTATTTAGCTGTTTAAAGTAAACTGAACTTGTTATTTTCTATAAACCGTAGATCGGGTGATTCATGGTTCCAGCAATGGCCGAATAATAATAGCCATGTATTGTTTACCATTCATGGGCTAGTGCTTAATTCAAAGGTAACTAAATACTGGCTATTTTCTGTTAACTATAGATCAGCCGATGAATAACATAATAACATAAGTTAATGATTCCAATTTCACCATCTATAGAAAATCCCAGATGGAATTTTGGATTATCAAATTGGGAACAGTTTTCTAAAGATTTAGAAAATATTGTACAATTTATTCCATGCAATCAATGTGATTATCAGCGGTTTGTTGATGCTATCAATAGCCAAAAAGAATATTCCAAGAGGTTTTAGAAAACAGTATGTTCCAATTTGGAATAAAACATGTAACAAACTGTATAAACAATACAATAGAACTAACGATTTGCATGTAGCTACTGAACTTCTTGATGAACTTGATTTTCATAGACGTAAAACTTGGCGTGATACAGTAGGTAGGACGAGTTTCAAGAAGTCTAGTCGTAAGGCATGGAATTTACTTCATAAACTAGGTAATGAAGCTTCATCTCCAACTTCCTCATCAAATAGTAATATTACTGCAAATAATATTGCTTCTCGTTTGGTTAATGTTACTAAAGTGCAAGTTCCATCTGATAAATATAAAGAAGTACGAAGAAATCTTAAAATTGAAAAACAACGATTAACTGCAGCTCGTTCTCTTTCCTCAACTTTTATATTATCTGAGCTTGAGGAAGCAATTAAATGCATTAAAATGGGTAAGGCTGCAGGACTAGATGGTATTTATCCAGAACTTATATCACATTTCGGCCCAAGAACTAAGAATTGGATTCTGGAACTCTTTAACAAAATCTTGAATTCAGCTCAACTATCATCTTTATTTAAAAAAGCAAAAGTCTTAGCTGTATTAAAACCTAGAACGAATGGGTCTGATGTTGCTCACTTTAGACCTATCTCCTTGTTGAGTACATTGTTTAAAATATTTGAAAGAATGATTTTACATCGTATTGAACCAATCATATATGAAAAAATTCCTAAAACCCAAGCTGGTTTTAGGAAAAACAGAAGTTGTACTGATCAAGTTTTGGCTTTGTCTTGTTTTATTGAAGCTGGGTTTCAGAAGAAATTGAAAACTGGAGTAGCGTTTGTAGATATGTCTGCTGCATATGACACTGTTTGAAGACATGGATTCGTTTTAAAACTAGCAACTACCTTACGCTGTTCCTGTATGGTAAATCTCATCGATTCGATGTTAAGTAACCGGTTTATTCAGGTCTCATTAAATGGAAAAACAAGTAGCAGTCGTCGTCTTAACAATGGTCTCGTTCAAGGAAGCATTCTTTTCTCCAATTTTGTTCAGTTTATATGTGGCTGATTTACCATCAACTAAATCAAAGCTGCTCCAATTTGCCGATGATATTGCTATAGCTATTGAACAACTACTTTAAAAGATTGTGAAATAGTTTTGGAGAGTGATTTATCAGTATTGGCTAATTACTTTCGTAACTGGAGGCTAACACCTAATCCTTCTAAATCGGAAGTATTTGCGTTTCATTTGAACAACAAAGAAGCTCATAAAAAATTAAAAGTCAAGTTTGATGGGATTCCAGTTCGTTTTAATTCTACTCCTCAATATTTAGGAGTCACACTTGACAGAACATTGTCTTTTAAGACGCATTTAGAAAAACTGCTAAAAAATTATGTTCCAGAGTGAATATCATTAGAAAAATTGCCGGAACTAATTGGGGGGCTGATGTATGTACTTTAAGATCTTCAGTTCTTGCACTAGTATATTCTTGCGCTGAATATTGTGCTCCTGTTTGGCTTAACTCTTCTCATACACATAAAATTGATGTCCAACTTAACAATGCTTTGAGAATTATAACTGGAACTTTAAAATCAACACCTTTACCATGGCTTTCTGTCTTAGCCAACATTGAACCTGGGTCATTAAGACGTGAAGCACCTTGCATTAAAGAATTTGAAAAGTGTCATCTACATCAAAACTCAATTCTTTATGACATTTTGCAAGACTTACCTGAATCTCGTTTGCCATCAAGAAAACCATCATGGTTATTTGTTCCGAATTTAAGTTCCGAAGTTAAGTTCGATATGAAGAAAAGATGGAAATGTATGTGGAACTCTTCACCTGTTCCAAATGCCAGTTTGGTGATCGA
The DNA here is from genome assembly GCA_963693315.1 of Diogma glabrata. NCBI lineage: Eukaryota > Metazoa > Arthropoda > Insecta > Diptera > Cylindrotomidae > Diogma > Diogma glabrata. The sequence goes on along the minus strand of OY856187.1, from coordinate 245,443,934 downwards.
TTCTACTTGTTGTGTTTCCGGCTTCGATCTTAGTCGTAAAGAGTGGACCAGACTGAATCGTTTCAGAACAATACATGGCCGATGTAATTACCTGATGAACAAGTGGGATCTTATATCCCTCACCTTTATGTATGTGTGGAGTTATTCAAACAACGAACTACATAATGAATGAATGCCCCTTATTCAAATTCAATGGTGGTATAAACAAGATAAATGAGGTTCCTGTAGAAGGCGTTAATTATTTGAGAAATTTGGTTGTGGACTTGTGATTTTGTAAACATTTTATTTTTGTTTCTTTAAATCATACGATTAAATAAACATAAGTCAAGTCCTGTTAACTATTAATTAATGAACTAGTGCTTGGTCGTATTTCAAATTTTGGAATACCCTGCTTGGGTAGTAATTTCATTCCACCACACCATTTGTTGTGTATTTCTGAACTAAGAATGAAATACATATTTTGAAAAAGGTGTAGATTCAGTTAAAAGCTTGAAGACTGAAATAATTAAATTTAAACATGGAAATATATGCTTCTTCTCTTTGGTGGTTGTTGTATCGTTTATTTACCTAAGTCAAGCATAAATTAGCTAGGTGATGACTGATGAGGTGCATTTAAAGGCATGTCTCTTCTTCGATAAAGTTTCTTAACTTCTACAGGTTGCTCTAGTTTATAATCGACTTCCAGTTATGCCTAATTTCAACTAAAACGGCAATAGTCGTTTTATCTCTTTGAGTTCTGTCTACTGTCGACTGCTACTGTCTTTAGAGAACAAAGCATATGTTTAGCATTCATTACAATGTTTGCCATAAGATTAGTTTTGTCAGAATCTATGTCAGCTTTATGGTCTTGGCATAGCTGAACCAGGTTATCTCGATTTGGCATGCGTTTTGCAAGCAGTGCTGCGACTGTTAACAGTTTTTTCAACTTTAAGGTAGAAATAATTAATTATTTATTTTTTTTATAAATATCATGATATATATCAGGGAATAAATATCGTGATATATATCAATGATATATATCGGATATATATCATTGATATATATCATTCGCCAACCTTGCGACGTAGACGTCGAATTTCGGATTCTGCTCCCAACCAAAACTCACACTTTATAAAGCATTAAAACGACGTGCGCTAGTCTATGCAAATAAAAGCAGGACACTGTCGGCCATCGATGTTAGTATCATATTCATGAGGATCCACATATGAATAACGTATGGTCCATACTAATGTGCCGAAAATCGTAGAAAATTCAAATGAATACCGAAATTATACGATGTTTTGTGTTGAAATGTTTCGACAAAGAAACATTTATTACGTGTCTCAACAACCATCCGGTGCTTATCAAAAGACTACTCAGAAACAAAGCTTGCGTTAAGAATCACTCGTGATATTCGTGCTATAACATGCCAAATAAAACTGGAATCAACTGGTGATGGTGCGAAATGGGGAACAGATGATGATTGCACAGATAAAACTAAAAATTCAAATGTTAGAATTCAAATTGAAATTCATTCCAAAAGAATACAAAATTCAATAATTCGGTGTTGGAACTTGTTCGGTACAGTCGAAAAGAGTTCACTATTAATGTATTGTAATTATGTTTTCACTTTTCAGACAGTTATTTTCTATCATTCACCTTCCTTCCCCACATCATCATTTTCTCCCTTTATTTTTCAAAAATGAAAAAGAAAATGAAATATTAATATATATTTCACGCATGCGTTAAATGTCAATGAATTTTAATTACATATATTGCAAAATGCAAATTCAATCCAAATCACTATCCTTAAAATAAAAATTATAGTTTTGCAGTTAACACATCTTAATGCAAAAGTTTATTACAGTTTTTTTGATCTTGCTGTATTTTATCTAAAGATCTTAACTCATGTTTTCTTTTGATCTTTTAAATTAATGAACAACAACAATATAATCTAATTTTAAATTTTATTATTCATTTAAAATTTATGACTTAAAAGGAACACAAACATTAAAAAATCGTTCTATGAATCACAATAAGAAAAATAATAGCTTACCTCGTTATGTGCCTATTTAAAATTTTATCCATTCAATTTTTTCACGCATAAAAATCAATTTCTTGCATATAAAGACAAAATCAACATCGCCTATATGCGGGCTACACTTAGTACACCATTTTGATGCACTTTTTTTTCATTCACTAATACAATTACTCATAAAGGAATTTAACTTTATTTTGTTTATTTTGCTTATCAATACTATTTGTCTGATTTCTTTTAGCTTATAAATATTTCTTACTAATCACTAATCACAAGTATCTCAATGATGGGTAAAATTGACATTGATTAGAAAAACGAAAACTTAAATTATAGAAAAGAAAAACCGATCGATATGGATTAGAAAATATATAGAACGGGAAAAAAACCAGACGTAATTTGATAACAAAAAAATATACTGAGGTTTCGTGTTGTGAAGTTAGTCAAAGAATTATTCAAACTGTTAAAATATGTAAAAGAAATTGCAGTTATAAGTGGGAAACGTTATATTTATCTATCTATGGGAAATTGAATCAATATGGAAAATGCCATTGCTCGAATTTTTCTTTTTTTTTTTAAAATATAGATAAAGCATAAAGTATAAAACAATCAAGAAACAATGAAAACTATCAAATTAATATTGTGATTTTTTTTGCACTAATTCACCTTCAAACTTGTAATAACCTCCCGGCGTTTTTTCGAATTTTTAATTTTATTATTTCACATTATTATGTTAACTATAAATATATTATTTTATAGAGAATAAATAGGAAATTTGTTTCATTATCACTAATTTTTTATTATTAATTTTCTTTTTTAAGAAAACATAATTGTTTGTTCAATGTCTAGAACAAAGTCCACGCATTGAAACGTTTCATTGATTACTGTTCGCTTCTTCTCATCTTAAAATTAAATTTTATTTTATTTTATTTGTTTATCCAAATAATGATAACTTTACAATACACTATAAAATAAACCAAGCCAGATATATTACAAAAATGAAACGGGAATAATAATAAAAAAAAACAAAATAAGTTATATATATACAGTCAGCGTCAAAAAAAAGTGTACAGCTAATAGTTCAACATTTACGGACTAATATATCTTAAAAGAAGAATGGAAAAATAAAATACATTTCATTTTTAAAAAGTGTATTAAGTATTAGTTTATTTTAGCAAAAACAAAAATTCAATTATTTGTTGTTATCCTTGTAATTTTAAAAAAATTGCAAAACGCTCTGATTTTACGCGTCAAAAAAAAGTGTACACTCTCACATTGTTTGATCGTTTTTTGTTATAACGGGATTTCCGATTTTTTCAACTAATTTTATTTTGTTTTGTTGCATTGTCGATACCTTCGTGTCAAAAATCCGGGCAGTTATTATTATCCCAATAATAATAATTTAATATTATTCAACATGGCCAAACAAACTACTATAGAAACACGTAATTTAGTGGTAAAATTAGCATCTCAAGGCAAATCTCTGAGGGAAATTGCTAGTATTATCGACAGAAGTCATAATATTGTGAAAAAAATACTATTCAAATTCAAACATTTGAGAAGTGTAGAGGATCTTCCCCGTTCTGGCAGGCCGCCAATTTTGTCAGTTGTGGACAAAAGAGCGATAGCGCGAAGGGCTAGGGCTAATCCCTCTGAAAGTGCAGTCAGAATAGCTGAGAAACTCACAGAAACATTAGGAGCAGGAATAAGTGCCAGTACCGTTTGCCGTGCTCTGCATTAAAATGGGTTACATGGTAGAACTCCGAGAAAAAAATCAGTTAATTCTAAGAAAAACCGAAAAAAGCGTCTCGAATATGCAAAAAAGCATATTTTTATTTTACAAAATGTCTATTTTACACTCGTCACTGAATAAGCACTTATTCAAAATAGTAATGTCTTCAAATATATGCTTTTTTACATATTCGAGACGTTTTTTTTGGTTTTTCTTAGAATTAACTGATTTTTTTCTCGGAGTTCTACCATGTAACCCATTTTAATGCAGAGCACGGCAAACGGTACTGGCACTTATTCCTGCTCCTAATGTTTCTGTGAGTTTCTCAGCTATTCTGACTGCACTTTCAGAAGGATTAGCCCTAGCCCTTCGCGCTATCGCTCTTTTGTCCACAACTGACAAAATTGGCGGCCTGCCAGAACGGGGAAGATCCTCTACACTTCTCAAATGTTTGAATTTGAATAGTATTTTTTTTCACAATATTATGACTTCTGTCGATAATACTAGCAATTTCCCTCAGAGATTTGCCTTGAGATGCTAATTTTACCACTAAATTACGTGTTTCTATAGTAGTTTGTTTGGCCATGTTGAATAATATTAAATTATTATTATTGGGATAATAATAACTGCCCGGATTTTTGACAAGAAGGTATCGACAATGCAACAAAATAAAATAAAATTAGTTGAAAAAATCGGAAATCCCGTTATAACAAAAAACAATCAAACAATGTGAGAGTGTACACTTTTTTTTGACGCGTAAAATCAGAGCATTTTGCAATTTTTTTAAAATTACAAGGATAACAACAAATAATTGAATTTTTGTTTTTGCTAAAATAAACTAATACTTAATACACTTTTTAAAAATGAAATGTATTTTATTTTTCCATTCTTCTTTTAAGATATATTAGTCCGTAAATGTTGAACTATTAGCTGTACACTTTTTTTTGACGCTGACTGTATATGTATATGGGTTAGAAAAAGGAAAAAAAAATGGTTTAAATTTGTCATTTTATGGGGTAGTGTAATTTGTTGTTTTGTAAATATATAGAATAAAAAGAGATGCATGCATAATAATGAATGAAAAACAAACGGAGTATAAACAAAACCACATACGAGAATAAAATGACATATTGGAATAGGAATAAAGCAGAGGTGACAAACATTATTAATTTTTAGTAAACAAAATCTAACGATATTAACATACATAAATGCGTTTTTGGGACTATATAGATACATTTATGTAATAATACAAGTTCAATTAACAAAAAGCAGTATGCAATGCATTTAACTATTTCATTATACATATCTTTTTTTTAAACCAGATGATACGTAATGTTATTCAGAAGAAAGTAAATGCTGACGTTATTATACAGATAAACTACCGATGTACATATGTTGTAAAATAGAACTGATTTCTTCTAGTAAATTTATTGAATTGTTTAAAGGGAAATTTATTAATTTATTTATAAAAACTAAATGGGTAGTAGATATAAAATTTTGCCAAACAGTTTATTTCCTTATCTAACCTTTCCTTATATTTCCTTATCTTATATCTTCCTATACCTTCTATATTTCCTTATCTTATGTGTGTTGTGACACATATTCTAAACCCTATTACACAACACATTTTATTAAAAAAAAAAAAAAACCCATAAAATAAAGATTATATAGGTCAAAAAATTAGGCTGGAACTATGAATACTGGTATAAGGCTTTAAAACTAATTTAACATAACAGGATATAATCAGAGTGATCGTTATTCACTTTGATTAACAGTTTGTAAATCTCCAAGTTTTATTTTCGTTAGGATTGTTGTCGTTGGAGCCTTAGTAATATGTATTATGGCATAACACCAACAACAATCGAATTCTTTGTAATTTTAATTTGTGTTATGTGGGTGTGTCGACGACGACAAGGAATTGTATGAAAAAAACAAAAGAAATAAGAAGAAATACTAATTTATTAATATATAATAATAAAATCTAAAAAATCGTTTTCGGTCTTTAAAAGATATAAAACAAAATGAATTAATGAGAAGTAGAAGCAGAGGAGTGTTAAGGTTAGTTACAGTTGTGGTTTAAATCCCAGGAAGTTCTTTGTCACCGTATTCAATCACCCTGAGCAACAAGCGCTGTATCCCGACAAACATTAAGTGCTTGGACTTGGTGTATGAGTCTATATGCACATTTCGTGCACTTTTTTATTAGAATAATTTTTAAGTTTTTGAAGTAAGACTTCTTTAGGTGCGATATGACAAGTAAATCAAATCTTTTTTGAAGTAAAAAGGCAAACGAATATTATCTTCGGCAAGTATGCGATACAATTCGATTATGTGTATAGAGTTTTTTCCCGAAAATATTTAGACAGCTCAAACCAGCTGTTTTAATTTAGGCATGCAAAATAATCAAAATTTATTGATTTCCCTCGCAAATTTGGTTACAGGCTTTGCAGTCCAAATGCAACATTTTGCAAATCAAATTCAACATTTTGCAATTCAAATTCAATATTTACACTTCAAATTCAAATTTTTGCAAATCAAATTTAATATTTTGCAAATCAAATTCAACTTTTTGCAAATTAAATTCAACTTTTTGCAAATCAAATTGAAGAGCAAAAAATTGAATTTGATTTGAAAAAAGTTGAATTTGATTTGCAAAAAGTTGAATTTGATTTGCAAAAAGTTGAATTGGATTTGATAAATGTTGAATTTGATTTGCATAAGTTGAATTTGATTTACAAAATGTTGAATTTGAACTGCAAAACCTTGGACATTGCAATTAAAAGTGTTTTAAAAGTGAATTTTTGAAAACAATAAGTAATTAAATTGTTAATTGTGTTGTGCTCTTAAGTTTTTAATTAATTACTATAAAAAAAAAGTTACGCTTTTAAACAAAGTTATTTTATTATATTAAAAAAGTTACGTTTTATTATAATTATTACAGTTATCTTTTTAGGGTTCCGTTTTTTATACGGAACACTATTGTTGAGAGTAAAACGTGTTTTTTACATTATATCGATTATCTCGTAAACTATAAATGCTATGGACTTGAAATTTGGCATGCGTATAAAACTAACCTGTCCACATGAAATGACGGATACAAATAAAACTAAAGTGGTTTTCGTCTGGTTTACAGGGCTGAGATGTGAGACCTTTGAGAAAATACATTTTTTTATAGATTCAAGTAGGGTATCATATGAAAGGGCTTTATTTCAGTATTCCATAAAAATTTATTTTGGAATTTTACACCTCACCCTTTTTTGTATAATTTTGAATAATGACGTTTTTTTCGCGTTTTCTTGCCTCGATTAGCTCCGAACCTATCTGATCAAAAATTTTCAAATGTACTTGGAATGATAGAAAAATTAGTACGTTTTTAATAAACAATATAAAAAAGTGTCATATTTCCATACTTAGATTTATTAAGGGGGTGGAAATGAGGAGGGGTAAAAACACTATTTAAAATGTGGTCAAGTGGGGTGTCATTTGAAAGAGCACTTAATTTAAAAAACAAAGCAATTTTTTTTAGAATTTTGCGATGCCCAGGTTTTAAATTATAGTAAAAAAAGTGCGAATTTAGACCGTTCGGCCCCTACGTTTCGACACTGATTGACAGAAAAATTTGTAAAAATTCGCAGAGTTAGGAAATTGGCTAAATTTTGTAAGAAAACTATAGCGAAGTCTCCAATAATTATATTTCTGTGTGTTTAGGGGACCGGGGTAGAGGGGGTAAAAAAAAAACTTTTTTTGACCCAAGCGAGTGGGATGTCATTTGATAGAGCACCTAATTTGGAATTCGTTGCAGTTTTTTTTAGAATTTTGCGGTGCCCAGTTTTTGAGATATTGTCGAAAAAGTGCAAAGTCCAGACCGTTCCCCCCCCCCCTACGTTTCGACACTGATTGACAGAAAAATTTGTAAAAATTCACAGAGTTAGGAAATTTGCTAAATTTTGTATGAAAACTATAGCGAAGTCTCCAATAATTATATTTCTGTGTGTTTAGGGGACCGGGGTAGAGGGGGTAAAAAAAAACTGTTTTTGACCCAAGCGAGTGGGGTGTCATTTGATAGAGCACCTAATTTGGAATTCGCTGCAATTTTTTTTAGAATTTTGCGGTGGCCAGTTTTTGAGTTATTGTCGAAAAAGTGCAAAGTCCAGACCGTTCCCCCCCCATGCGTTTCGACACTGATTGACAGAAAAATTTGTAAAAATTCACAGAGTTAGGAAATTTGCTAAATTTTGTAAGAAAACTATAGCGAAGTCTCCAATAATTATATTTCTGTGTGTTTAGAGGACCGGGGTAGAGGGGGTAAAAAAAAACTTTTTTTGACCCAAGCGAGTGGGGTGTCATTTGAAAGAGCACCTAATTTGGAATTCGTTGCAGTCTTTTTTAGAATTTTGCGGTGCCCAGTTTTTGAGATATTGTCGAAAAAGTACAAAGTCCAGACCGTTCCCCCCCCCCCCTACGTTTCGACACTGATTTGCAGAAAAATTTGTAAAAATTCGCAGAGTTAGGAAATTGGCTAAATTTTGTAAGAAAACCATAGCGAAGTCTCCAATAATTATATTTCTGTGTGTTTAGGGGACCGGGGTAGAGGGGGTAAAAAAAAACTGTTTTTGACCCAAGCGAGTGGGGTGTCATTTAAAAGATCACCTAATTTGGAATTCGTTGCAGTTTTTTTTAGAATTTTGCGGTGCCCAGTTTTTGAGTTATTGTCGAAAAAGTGCAAAGTCCAGACCGTTCCCCCATGCGTTTCGACACTGATTGACAGAAAAATTTGTAAAAATTCACAGAGTTAGGAAATTCGCTAAATTTTGTAAGAAAACTATAGCGAAGTCTCCAATAATTATATTTCTGTGTGTTTAGAGGACCGGGGTAGAGGGGGTAAAAAAAAACTTTTTTTTACCCAAGCGAGTGGGGTGTCATTTGAAAGAACATCTAATTTAAAATTCGTTGCAGTTTTTTTTAGAATTTTGCGTTGCCCAGTTTTTGAGTTACTGTTGAAAAAGTGCAAAATTCAGACCGTCCCCCCTCCATACGTTTCGACACTAAATGACAGAAAAAATTGGAAAATTTCACAGAGTTAGGAAATTTGCTAAATTTTGTATGAAAACTATAGCGAAGTCTCCAATAATTATATTTCTGTGTGTTTAGAGGACCGGGGTAGAGGGGGTAAAAACAAACTTTTTTTGACCCAAGCGAGTGGGGTGTCATTTGAAAGAACATCTAATTTAAAATTCGTTGCAGTTTTTTTTAGAATTTTGCGTTGCCCAGTTTTTGAGTTACTGTCGAAAAAGTACAAAGTCCAGACCGTTCCCCCCCCCCCCCCTACGTTTCGACACTGATTTGCAGAAAAATTTGTAAAAATTCACAGAGTTAGGAAATTTGCTAAATTTTGTAAGAAAACTATAGCGAAGTCTCCAATAATTATATTTCTGTGTGTTTAGAGGACCGGGGTAGAGGGGGTAAAAAAAAACTTTTTTTGACCCAAGCGAGTGGGGTGTCATTTGAAAGAGCATCTAATATGGAATTTGTTGCAGTTTTTTTTAGAATTTTGCGGTGTCCAGTTTTTGAGATATTATCGAAAAAGTGCAAAGTCCTGACCGTTCCCCCATGCGTTTCGACACTGATTGACAGAAAAATTTGTAAAAATTCACAGAGTTAGGAAATTTGCTAAATTTTGTACGAAATTTATAGCAAAGTCTCCAATAATTATATTTCTGTGTGTTTAGAGGACCGGGGTAGAGGGGGTAAAAAAAAACTTTTTTTGACCCAAGCGAGTGGGGTGTCATTTAAAAGAGCACCTAATTTGAAATTCGTTGCAGTTTTTTTAGAATTTTGCGATGCCCAGTTTTTGAGATATTGTCAAAAAAGTGCAAAATTCAGACTGTTCCCCCCCATACGTTTCAACACTGATTGACAGAAAAATTTGGAAAAATTCACAGAGTTAGGAAATTTGCTAAATTTTGTATGAAAACTATAGCGAAGTCTCCAATAATTATATTTCTGTGTGTTTAGAGGACCGGGGTAGAGGGGGTAAAAACAAACTTTTTTTGACCCAAGCGAGTGGGGTGTCATTTGAAAGAACATCTAATTTAAAATTCGTTGCAATTTTTTTTAGAATTTTTTGGTGCCCAGTTTTTGAGTTATTGTGAAAAAAATGCAAATTCACACCGTTCCCCCCATACGTTTCGACACTGGTAGACAGAAAAATTTGTAAAAATTTACAGAGTTAGGTAATTTGGCAAATTTTGTACAAAAACTATAGCGAAGTCTCCAATAATTATATTTCTGTGTGTTTAGAAGACCGGGGTAGAGGGGGTAAAAAAAAACTTTTTTTTACCCAAGCGAGTGGGGTGTCATTTGAAAGAACATCTAATTTAAAATTCGTTGCAGTTTTTTTTAGAATTTTGCGTTGCCCAGTTTTTGAGTTACTGTTGAAAAAGTGCAAAATTCAGACCGTCCCCCCTCCATACGTTTCGACACTAAATGACAGAAAAAATTGGAAAATTTCACAGAGTTAGGAAATTTGGTAAGTTTTGTATGAAAACTACAGCACAGTTTTTGAGTTATGGATAAGAAAGGGCTAAATTCAGATCGTGCCGCCGCCTACCTTTCGACGATGACTGACTGAAAAATTTGAAAATATTTACAGAGACAGGAATATTGGTAATTTTTGAATGAAAATCATATCAAAGACTCAAATAATTATATTTCTGTGTGTTTATGGGATGGGTGTGGGGAGGGAAAAAACCATTTTTGACCCAAATGAGTGGGGTGTCATATGAAAGAGCACTTAATTTAAGAAATGTTACAATTTTTCTAGAATTTTGCAATGCAGAGTTTTTGTGTTATTAAAAAAAAATATTTTTCGTATGTAGCCTTTCCACACCCCTAAATTTCAACACTCGATTGACCGAAAAAATAATCAAATTTAATCCATTTACAAGCTGGTGTAATTGAATCTTTTTTAAGTTACCAAAAACATCTATGGATAATATTTAACCTGAATTAACATTTTTTTTGCCATTTTTGATCAATGTAGATTTGATTGTAATTTACTATTGACATTTACAATTTAACATTTATTTTGTTATGTGTCTATGGTCTGAAAATATAAGGACATTACAACACAACTTTTTGTCAATAATTTTTGATATTGTGTTCTTTTACATTCACGGAACCCTTGACGAGCGAATTTTATTCGCACTTGTCTGACTTTTTTTAATTTAAAAACTCTAAACTGTAACATCTTTAAATAATACTACAAATAACTTTTAAAATATAATAACTATTATAACAACTATAATAAAATAACTACATATAATAATTATAACTGACCAGTTTTTAGATACTACTGTCGATGAAAGCATAGTTTTCGAAATACGTATTTAGTGAAATAAAACTCAATTTACCAAGAATAAGGCGTTTATTATTTTATTATTATATAGTTATTTTTTTTTGTGGCGTTCATGTTCCATGTAGGAGCGTTACCAGGCTAATCAGCTTCGACTATTCACCACAATCATTCACAACAGCGACATAGTTACCATGGCAGCCGATTTTTAAGGACGTTTATTACGTCCGTCTCCCATTGCAGCCATGGTCTACCTCGCGGTCGCCCACTCCCTGGGGAACTAACGTACATATTTTTTAATCATTCCAGACTGTGAATTGGCTCGTAAAACATGCCCAAACCAAGCAATCCTGTTGGAACGGATACAACCTATTATATCTGGACCCTCAAGAAGGTCTCTGATCTCAAAGTTATATCACGTTCTGTACTCTCCATCGTCTGTCTCAAGTGGACCAATAATGTAGCGTACGATCTTACGCTCAAATACAGATAAATGTGATTCATCATTTTGGGTAAGGGTCCACGTTTGTGACCCATACATCACAACCGGTCTAATCAACGTCTTTTATAACTTGAGTTTGGTGTTAGTGGATACACACGGTGATCCAAGGAGAGGTTTAATTGAGTAGAAAATTCGATTACCTGCAGTGATTCGAGCTTTTATTTCTGTAAGTATGCTGTTGTTTGAGTCGAGCATTGATCCCAAATATTTAAAAGATTCAACTCCCTCAATTCGTTCATCGCCGCACATCAAATCTTTCTTCTCAGCCTCTCTTGAAACATTCATATGTTTGGTTTTATGGTAGTTGATTTGCAGACCAATTTTTCTAGCACCACTCTCAAGCGACTTGAAAGTTTCGCTCATAACAGCTTCACTTTGGCCGAGGATGACAACATCACCAGCATACGCGATCATCTGTACTGAGTTCATTGACAAGATATTGTTGTTAGTCGGTAGTTTCTTTTGACGGCACACATATTCCAAGGCTAGATTAAAAAGTATAGGAGAGATAGCATCACCTTGTCTTAAACCGGAGTCGACTTTAAAAAACTTTGATATTTCGTTCTCTACTCGTACACAGCATTGAGAGTTCTGTACTGTCATTTTGCATAGTGATACCAGTTTACCAGGAATTCCCATTGAAACCAGAGCAGACTATAGAGTCTCTCGTTCGAGAGTCATAGGCCTGCCTGAAATCAATGAAGAGTTGGTGCACAGGTATGTTGAGCTCGCGATACTTTTCCAAAATCATCCTTATCGAGAAAAGTGCATGGGTGGTACCTCGGCCTTGCCGGAAGCCACACTGATATTCTCCAAACAGTTGTTCAGCAAAAGGATTAATTTTGGCCGGCAAAATGTATGAAAAGATCTTATATGCTGTGCGGAGTACAACGATTCCTCTGTAATTTGCACATTGTAAGCGATTACCTTTTTTATGGATTGGTATCAGTATAGCAGAGTTCCAGTCCTGTGGCATGGTTTCAGTCTGCCAGATCATTTGAACAAGTTCAAACAATCTTAAGGATAGAGTTTCACCACCATGTACAATCATTTCGGATGTTATATCGTCGATACCAGGTACTTTATTGCTTTTTAATTTTGACAGCGCCGCTTTGAATTCCTCTATGGTCGGTTCATCTACATGTACCTTTGACGCACGAATAAGATTTGCTCGTCGCCCGACTTGTTGCTGGTCACTTAAGTTGAGAAGTTTCGCAAAATAAGCGGCCCAAGTATCTAAAATATTTTTAAGGTCTACTTGTAGCTCCCCATCTTCGTTTTGAATAGCTGTCGATCTAGTTTGAGGTCCCTTCTTTAAGGGTTTAACCTGTTGAAAGAAGTTACGCGATTGATGTTCCTTATAGAAGCTTTCAATCTTCTTGCACTTTCTCTTCCACCATTCTCTCTTCGTTCGTCTACATAGCTATGTAACGGCTTGTCTTGCCAGTTTATAGTTATCCTTCGTGGACCTGGTGTTGCGTCCTTGTAGACACTTTAGATAGCAATCTCTTTTGTATTGAATAGCGTCAAGACTCAAGACATGCTTGATCCATCCATGGCTTCTGGGAGTGGTTCTGTGGTCGTCCAAGTATTCCCTCAGCAGCGCTTAAAACAGCATCCCTGAGTAAATACCATGAGTTTCTGATTTCTCCAACGTTTCAGCAATATGGTTTTGATATCTCTCTTCTGTTTCAGCATTCTTTAGTGATGAGATGTTAAAACGTTTTAGTTGATTGAATTTTGGAATGCCTGGATTTGGGAAGTGGAACCTTATCGTTGCACATACAAGGAAGTGATCACTTCCAATGTATGCACCAGGATCGCACATCCAGAACACTAGAAAAGAAACGTGGTGTTACTAGCACGTGATCAATTTGATTTCGAGTGTTTCCATTCGGTGAGACCCAACTCTGCTTATGAATCGATTGATGCGGAAAGAAAGTACTGGCAATTTTCAAATTATTTGATAATGCAAACTCAGTCATTCTTTCACAATTATCATTCGAATTCAAATGCAGGCTGTTGGGGCCCACAACACTTCCACAAGAGATATCCCTTCCAACCTGCCCATTAAAGTCACCAAGAACCATAATGAAATCGTGTGATGGTGTTTGTTTCATAAACTCTTCCAGTGCTATATAGAAATTATCCTTCTCGTCGACGGTCTTAGCTTCAATAGGTGCATGCACGGCAATAAGAGAAATATTGTTGTATTGTTGTATGTACCGCGTACCCTTAGGTAGCAGATCCTCTCATTGACCGGGATGAATTACATTACGACCTTTTGTATGCGTGCACCTACAAGAAAACCAGTTCCAAATTCTCTTCGAGAAGGATGACCACTACAGTATAAAGATTGACTATCCAGATCTTGTTTTCCGATTATGTCTGTCTAATTTCTTGCAGAGCTAGTCAAACGTCAAAACGTATATTTTAATATAATCAAAATAATAAATTTTAAAATTGTCTTAATAACATATAATAAATTATTAAAATCAGTGTTTCAAGACAGTAGAGCTATAAAAACTATAACTAATTATAAGATGAGCAGTTTTTATTTTGAATGCGCGGATCAATTTCCGAAATTTAAGGCTAATCTATATTGCGCGGCAAGCGAATGTGGAAAGTTAATCAATAATAAACAACCTTTATTCGAATGCTGCAGCTGTAAAAAGGTCATAACATAGCTAAAAAAGGATCAGAAGCTGCCTGGTTTTGCTCTGATTTTTGTCAAAAATCAAAACCGAAACAGCAAACAACTCAACTTACGACAAATGAAAACAGTGAAATCATCTACAAACTACAAAAACAAGATGAGGCGTTTGTTGAAATAAAAGCCATGATGACAGACATAAAAAAATCACAGGAATTTCTTTCCATAGAATTTGATAAAATGAAATCTGAGTACCAAAAAGTTGTCGCTGATAACAAAGAATTGCTTCAGCTTCTTCGTGAGTCAAAACAAAAAAATCTAATGCAAGATGAGCATATCAATGAATTAGAAGCATGTATAGATGAACTGCACCAAAAAGATATTGAATCTAATATGATCATTGTTGGTATACCAAATGAAAATTTGAATCCAAAAGAGATGGTAGAAAGAATTTTTGATAAGTTGGGGTGCAATGATGCTATCAAGAATGTAAATAGAGTTGAATTCATGAAACCACGAGTTCGAGATAATGTTCCAGCAGACAAAATTCATAAAAAAAATTATGGTAACATTCAAAAATAAAGAGGAAAAGTATAAGGTTCAGCAACAAAAAAAAGGGAAGATGATTCATCTAAGTCAGGTGGGTTTCAATTTACCAGTAGACAGGCAAATATTCTTCAGAGATCACTTAACATTGTTCCGTCTTAAATTACATAGCGAGGCTCGCAATTTAAATAAAATTATTCAGTATAAGTACCTTTGGATAAACAAATCAGTCATTTATTTTCGGAAAGAAGATAAAGCTCCAGTTATTAGAATCTCGTCACAAAATGACATTAATAAGCTCTTGGCCACAAATAAATGTACTCCAAATTCAATTGCATGAAAATCGAACATATTACATCACTATTATATTTAATATAAAAATTGCTTTATTTAGGATTAGTAATTTGTACATTAAAATTATTTACTTATTAATTTTCATTAACTCTTATGTTATGAGATTTTTATATGTAATTGAATACTCTTTTGATACATTAATCGTAGTCTATCTCCGGTTACAGGGCTTTGAATTCTCTAAAATAAAACAAATAATTTCATTACTATTATACTATCTACAGTTACAGTTCATTGAATTTTTTAAAAGTAAACAAACAATTTCATTTAAATTTATAGGAATACAATATTATATAATTTTATGGATATTGCAGTCCAAATACTATTTTTTTTCTTTAAATGTTGATGGAAGAACAAATTGAAACTTGTGGTATGTGCTCTCACTCAATCAATCACTGGTCAGATACTGATCATCAAATAGTTCAATGTGGTAAGCCAGATTTGCAAATCTTGTATTTCAATATACAAAGTATAAGAAATAAATTATACGATTT